>OZ022498.1:126310855-127510855 GCA_963989385.1 Ctena decussata
CATTCTTTTAAATCATTGAGAAAAATTACTCTAGAGACCACCATAATAATTACTTATGAAACATGTTTCTTTTATATCAATATTTATTATTAATATACACCTGGGCCCAGTTGTTCAAAGCACCGTAAGCATAACAAGCTCATTAAGAGGTCAACTCGTTAAGTGTTTTATGACTTCATTACCAAACACACTGATATTTTTTGTTGAAAAATTGTGTGAGAAGCTTTTGCAGTGCAAAACCTCCGCACATTTTTCAACAAAAAATATTGGCATACTTGAAATATTAATGTTCAAAATTTTAACGAAACGTTAACTAACAACGTCGTTAGTTTTGAACAACTGGGCCCTGGCATTTTGCAAGTTTCGAAGTCTGAAAGAAGTATGAAAACTCGTATCAGAATAATCTCTACTGTTTGTTTTTTTGTTGTTTTTTTTGTTGTTGTTGTTTTTCCCCAAAACCTTGGTTACAGGGTATAAACGATTCCGCTAATTTTCGCTTCCTGCAGAGACTGGCCGTCATATTTGGCTTCTGCCGAGACTGTCCTCGAACTCTTCCTTCCTGTCGAGACTTCTGTACATGATAAATGGCTTCCTGCAGGGACTGTCTGCATGATTCTGCTTCCTGCCGAGGCTCTCGGCAGGACGCAGATTCACGGGGACAGTCTCGGCAGGAAGCCATTTTTCAAGGACAGTACTCCTGCAGGAAGCAAGAGTTCACGGACAGTCTCGGCGGAAGCCAAATATGACAGACAGTCTCTGCAGGAAGCGAAATTTGGCAGAATGGATTATACCCTGTGTTGGTAGTATATTTTCTGAAATAACCATGAATATTAAAACACTGTCACTAATTATTGCTGGAGGAAGACTGATCAACCTGGCCATCTTAGAAAATATGGTAACGCAAATTACAGGAAGATTTCCTACTTCCTAACTTGACTGCAATTCTTACCTTAATATCTTGTTGGTTTTCTAGAACAGCAGCTTTCGCTGATTTCTCTGCTTGTGACACAGCAAACTGGTGAATACTGTTGGGATCTACCTCCTCCAGTTGCTTCTTGTATTCCATCTACAAACAGTTATAAGCATAGTAACCATTTACTAGCAACCTTACCATCACATAGAATTATTTACATAAAAACTTAAACATTTATAAAGTAATCACAGAGCTCTGGATATGAGGGAGTATTTGATGATAATCAAGGATAATTTTTCTTATTTCTCATTCAAACCATATGTTGTGACCCCTCATCTGAACTGTCTCGTCGAGACGGTTCAGATGAGGGGTCACAGCATATGTTTTAATGCAGAATTAACAAAAATTATCCCTTATTATCATCAAATACTCCCTCATATCTAGAGCTCTGGTAATCATTTTATATTTATAACTGTAGTAAACATTTTAAGGTGTAGTGGCATAACCCCACCATTTTTACACAGAACAACTTCTATCACTTCCTTATTGCTCCCCAAAACAAGACAGCCCCTCTGAAATAGGGTCTTCTCTTATTACAGGAAACAAACTGCCCTTCAAGCTTCAATGTCAAAAGAGCCCTCTAATTCTTTCCTTTAACAGCTAACCCCCATTCAGTGTAATCAAATGCAACAAGATCAAAGCATGCTGTGGCTCTATTCATTCCATTATTTGTGATATACTGTAAACTTAGTACAAACATTTTGGTTTTGCAAATGTTTAACCAAAGAAAACATAACAACATGACCTGTCCATGTACAGGATAGCTCCCCTGCAGTGTCTTGCCCATCACATATAAAAATTTTGACATAAAACTTTAAAGTGTGATGCCCACGCCCACGTCCAAGTGACAATAATAGCTCTCTGTACTTTCGTTGAGGCGAGCTAACAAGAATTCCGCGGAATGCTATGTCGCACCTGCATTGCGTTTCCACAGTAGTAAAGATTATATAGTTAAAAGAACTTTATAAAAAATGGACAAAAATGCTAGGGTCAACACAATTTTGGATGTAAAATTTTACTAAGTAAGAAGAGCATGAAATATAGGCAAAGGGTAGGAATAACTGAAACATCCCTCGTGAACATTCTAAGAAGAAACTTTATGCCAGGTGTGATGACTACAGGTATCATACTTTCAGACGAAAGGACTAAAGCACCAGGGCCCATATATATTTTGGGGTTTAAAATTTTGCGAAGTCAGCAGAGCATGAAATATATGTAAAGGGTAAATTAATTGCATCAGCCCTCAAGAGCATTCTAAGAAGAAACTGGATGCCAGGTTTGATGATTCTAGGTATCATAAATCTTGAGAAATGGACTTAAACATAATTTTGAATATAAAATTTTACTAAGTCCGCAGAGCATGAAATATAGGTCAAGGTATAAATAAGAGCAATAGCACTTGAAAAGATTCTTAGAAGAAGCTTTATACCAGGTTTGATGATTGTAGGTATCATAATTTGCGAGATATCTACTTAAACGCTAGGGTTGACGTAATTGTTGAGGGATGGCTTTACAAAGTCAGCAGAGCTTAAAATAAAGGCGAAGGTATAAATAAGAGCAACAGCCCTCAAGAACACTCTAAGAAGAAGCTTTATGCCAGGTTTGATGATTGTAGGTATCATAGTTTGCGAGAAATGGACTTAAATGCTAGGGTCGACGCTAGGGTTGACGTAATTGTTGGTGGCCTGTTTTACAAAGTCAGCAGAGCATAAAATACAGGGTAAGGGTAAAAATAAGAGCAACAGCTCTCAAGAACATCCTAAGAAGAAGCTTTATGCCAGGTTTGATGATTGTAGGTATAATACTTTGCGAGAAATGGACTTAGATGCTAGAGAGCCTAGGGTCGACATAATTGTTGACGGACAGACGTACGGATGGACGGACGGAAAAGTGAACTCCTATATCGCACCTTGCTAAAGCAGGTGCGACAAAAATCACAGTGCTGCTCTCTTTGAAGCTGCAACTTGAGACCTTAAGGCTTAACACACAAAACAACATCTGTGACAATTGAACAAACTATTTCACCATTTTCAGACTGGTAGCTTGAAGGGTCACAATCTCTCAATGTCTTGTTATACACACAGTTAGTTTCTCGGCTGCATTCAAATTTTATTATTGAAAGTACAATACACTAACCTGTTTCTTTAATTTCTTGAGTTCCTTTTTGCTTAGTTTTGGTTTAACTGTCTCCTCCGCATCTCCTGAAGAAAAACATAAAGAGAACAGATACAGCCAGAGCTCAAGAGATGGTTATTCTCAGATTATATTTATTTCTGCATAAAAACATGTTGTGACCCCATGTTAAAAATGTCTCAAAAACATGTTAGAAAAATTTTCTCAGATCATAAATGAGCCACGACACCAGAAAACCAACAATGTGGTAGTGCGCCCAGCGCAGACTCAGATCAGCCTGGGCATCCACCCAGTCTAATCAGAGTCTGGCTGTCCGCATGATGGTAGCTCAGTCCCTTAGCTACCCTTTAAGCTCTTAGCGAAGAGTCTGACCAGACTGGGCAGATGCCCAGGCTGATCTGAGTCTGCACAGGGCGCACAACCCTGTTGTTGGTTTTCTGGTGTCATGGCTCATTTATGATCTGAGAAAATTGTTCTAGTGTCACGGCTCAAATATGACTTGAAGATTCTGATGGGGACAAATTCACAAAGTGGCTCAACTAAAATAGAAAAAAAAATGTTCTTGATGTTTAAATTATCGGATCCAAGCTAGTGACAATATTTTTTCTTTGATTTTGACCCTACCTGACCCCTCCTCCTCCTTTTCTGAATCTACACCATTCTGTCCAGCCATATCACGATCCATTTCCTCTGGTTCCTCAGGCTCTGGAGTTGGTTCCCGAGCTGGTTTATGGGGTTTGTCTTTGCCTTTCTTTGACTTTGTCGGGACTGGTTCCTACCAATTCATGAATCTTTAGTACATTTACAAATAATACCTACATACAAGGTTCGAAATTAACAGAAGCAGCAAATCTGCCACCTAAAAATCTCATTTGCCACCTAAAGAAAAGGTGGGTAGCAAAAAAGTGCTGCCAAGAAACTCTCTAGTAAAAGTTAATTTCTTGGAAGTACTAGCTGACTTTCATTAAAGTACTGCTTCTATGTATAAGACTAAACACAATTCCATAAGGTCAAAGGCATTATCAACGCTCTCTATTAAATCATCCTGGGTGGCTAACAGATGAAGTTGCCCCTTACAAAATTTCCCAAAAATTTGCATTTCAATCTATGCAATTCAGCCTCAATCTGGTAGTCCAGATGAGGGTGTTGATGCATTATTTATGCTGATTTAAAAGACATTATCAAAACTCTTTCTCAGCTTAGCTCTGTCTTAACACTTTAATTTGCAAACAGCCTAGATCCTGCTGAGGCAGCTCATGATGGGCCGCCTCATCTTGATCTACACTAATACACTGTACCCTCTAGTCTTTGAATTCCTAATATGAAATATCTTGGGCAAGGCATTGTTTCAAATTATGCAAACTTTAAAGGGTTTGCGTGGTTGAGTTGTTAGGACACCCAACTTCAAATCACAGAGTCGAAGGTTTGAGTCTTGCTGAGATTCTCTACAAGCCTTAATGGCACTACACTGCAGACAGCCCTTCATAATTATCTTCTCATCATCCTGATATAATTGAAGTACTACTGAACAGGACGTAAAATCTCCATCTCCTATATTTATGTCAAAAAGAGAAGCACAAACCTCTTCTTTGACTTCTGTTTCCTCATCCTCATCTTCTGCTAAAAACTCGGCTAATTTCTTTATTTTAGATTTCTTCTCTTTCTGAAATATAGAAGAGCCTCATAAATAAGACAGTCATCATATTATCATGTCATGACTCCATCACAGTTCATGAAAGTATCTGAGAGTTAACAGGACCAAATTTGATAAATTGATTAAAAGGCAGGGCTCAGTGTAGAGGGCAATTTGAGAGAAATAGTCTCCCTATTAGAAGCTTGCTGCTTTCTCCCTATTTTGAGCTGAGGAAGAAGTGAAAATGTAGAGAATATATTGGGAATCCAAAATTTGGGCCAAAACTTCTGCCTAAAGCGCAGAAAATGTTACAAAACTTCTCCCTGTCTGAAAGCCCTAGGCTGACCCCTGAAAATGCACTTGAAAACTCAAAATGTTTTTACAAGACCAAACAAATTTTCACCACACATATCCAGTGGTCAGATGGAGTTTCGTGAAGACTGCTCCATTTCATTTAAGGTGAATCAATCTCTTGCCTGCAAATAGCAGAAGAAAGACAAAGGTATTATCTTTATGGTGTCGGAGGCGTAAACTTTGTGGAGTTTTTAGTGTTTAGCTCTTCTTTGTGACTACCATATATACAAACAGAAAAGTCAGAGCATTTCAGGGAATTCTTTTTGTTTCAAAGGGAAACAACTTTAATGACTTCCTGTTTTCTTCCCTGGATTATGAAAGCTTTCAAAAATGGGTCTGTTCTTACAGACAAAATACAATGTATAGGGTAAAGGTTTCCCAGAGAATATTAGCTGTAGGGGCAGTGGGGATTAACGGCCCAATGATTCAAAACAGATACTCATTTACTGCTGGGTTGACAGAGATTTTTCCAGTTCCAGTTGGCAAAGCCTGGTATTAAGCTCTTGACCTTCAGGCAACTTTCTGCACCATAACCAAGTTGCTCTAACCTCTCGACATGGTGCCTGGAAGGTATCTGTGAAAATCAACAAACTGATATGGGAGCATTGTTGTTGTTCCACGGTAAACAGCTATAGTCATGTTGTGACAGTCAGTTAAGCTAACCACACTATTCCTGGGCAGGCTAAGACCTCCTTAGCAGTTAAACAGTACCAGGTGTGCACTGGGCCCCAGAAAACGAGCGACATCAAGTCGCCCTCCAGTTGAAGCCAAGCGACTTCAAAAGAAACAAGGGGAAGTGGGACGTTTGTAATTTTGTCATGTCCTATCGGAGTTAAACACAAAACTGAAAGTACAAGTTATGACCTTGTCAATAACTTTGTTCCCTGCCCAATTCGTAATAAATTTGCACATCAGCACAGACTGATCGTTGTTCATTCATGTATGTTTAATGTGAGCACAGAAGACTCTGATTAGACTGCGTGGACTTGCAGGCTGATCTATGTTAGTTTTCTTTGCATACGCATCAAATATCTTTCTTCCTGACACACCTGTACAAATATGCACGTGCCACCATTCGACTACCATTGTCTAGCGGTGTCTTTGAAGTTTGCTTACGATCAGTGTGTTGCGACACTGAATGTACCAATGAAGTCTCTGGCAGCTTGCGCATCTGCAGAGACTGTTCAGAGTGTATTTCTTGGCTAGATATTTCTCAGCATCCATAGATATTGATGCGAAAAGACAAGATTCTGATAGTGCGGATACGCAGGCTGATCCGAGTCTTGTTCCTCTATTATAACTTCCGCCGATCCATAGCTTGTTTGCACAGAAAAAACTTTGATCAGAAGTTGCTATTTCGGTCGTCGGCTCAATGCCGGTCTGAGTTTTCTCAAGTTAATTCCACACCAGCATTGTACATAGCGCAGTCTTGTTCCGAGACAACTAGTTGTATATTGAAACAAAATCTGACCATCAGGACAAGACTTCGCAGGCTGGTTTGGACGTTTGCACACCCACAACGCCAAACGCGTGGAAGTGATCTCACCACTTTGAAAGCTACTTTTAAAAGGTACTTAATGGCGTGTGCATACCACGCAGATTAGCATGCACACTCGCAAAGTCTGATGAAAGCTAACTCGATGAACAATCTATTAAAGGAAGACTCTGATTAACTTCAGTTTCAGATGGCGTAAGGTCTTATTTTACCAGACACATAGAAAATATTTTAAGTTACAGTGGAAAGTCGCTGCATGAGAAGTCCGGTGAACTCATGACCCGCACCACATAAAATGTATCTTATGGAACATGCGAAGAGTGCAGACTGATAAGCTTCTTCAGAAGTACTCGCTTTTCAAAGGGTAACGGTGATGCTCTTATCACAAAGACCTTATTAGCGGTCAGGAAACACCAATCGCATTACAATATTGCGCAGGCTGATACGAGTCATTGCTATCAGCGTATGTCTGGGTTAAGCTATCTTCTCCTGTCTCTCGGTTCAATCTGACACACTGAGTTGCAAGTGTCAGAGGTGGCGTCCTTTGATCTGAAGCTGAAATCAACAAGTGGGATTAGACAAACGTGTCTGACCTATTAACGTGCAATGGTTACCGTCTTTAACCATTGCACTACCGGTTTTACACTCAGTAATCGCGTTTGCATTGATCTAAATGCGTAACTCGCACTGGTCGCCAATTTTTGCTTTTTTTTTTTTTTTTTGAGACATGAGATTGTTCATTTGCCGGTTCATCTCCAATACAATACTGAATATGTGACAACAATGTAGTTTACGATTCGACGAGAATGAGTAAGTCTTGGGTAATGCAATTGCGAAAAGTGCAGCCCAGCGTCGGGGTTACACTATTCACAGAACTTTCGCAATCATAAAATTCTATGAACAACGATGTAGATCATAACCTGATGCTCTGTCCTGCACTTGTCTACACGGCCAGCATTAACATTCTGAACTTCGAAGAATGCAACGATCATTATATGCCTGCCTAAGTGAGTACTTTCATGTCATATCTACTCTGCTTGTTATCGCCCCCCTAGTTGAAAGATAAGGAAATTTATACCATAACATAAGAAATCAATAAAGACCATGATCAGAATGCGATTTACACCTGCCGCCAAAGCAGATGGATAGATTAAGTCGGCAAAATGTAGCAGGATCAAAGCTCTTTCACTCGTCACTTAGTGGATTAACTGTACTACCCTTGGCTTGCCATGGTGTTAATTTTACCGACTTGATGTCGGCAACACCTATCGAGATCAAAGCTCAATCAGGATTGCTGATGGGATTAACGCTGATAAATGAACGGGGGCTTTGTTAATTGGCGTTGAAATTTGATATACTGGCGCCTGTCATTTTGACGAATTATTGATCTTACGACCCAGAAAAACAGGGCAACTCGAACTTCGCTTTTCGGGAAACCCAGGGCGAAGTTTTGGGCCCAAAGGTGAAGTTATCGCCCAACTTGGCCTGCAATGCACACCCTGCAGTACTAAGTGCATGTACTTTCACCAGTAACTGACAACTGCCCTTCTTGAATCAGCGGAAGAAGAAACGAAAGTATGTGGCCAGACTGGGACTGAACTGGAGACCTCTGGCTCTTGACTCAGACGAGGAATCTTGTTGCTTCCAAACATGCGGAAAATGACGCTTCTATTTTTTTCATGATGCGTCAATCGCGTTTTCGGCGGGAGTATTCTTGACATATCAGTTTGGGACTGCAGGCATTTTTACCAATTTTCTTTGCGTCAAAAGCGCCACGCTGAAGCACTGACATACATATGATGTCTCCCGGATCATCCGGGAGTCTCCCGGAAATGAAGCCCATCTCCCGCGCTCCCGGAAAGTATTCAGAATCTCCCGGATGCTGAATTTTCCTGTCATAATTTTTTCTGAACCGTCCATTTTGCGGTAACTACTTAGCCGGCGGCTGTCAAAAGGATTAACTGTCCGTGACCTAATTACCTAGCAGGGTGCAATATAGGACGTGTCATTCCGAAGGGTATTCGCTGATCAGACGCAGCGAGGTGTTAAATTGGCTAGCGCACCAGTAAAGGTACCTGTTCTAAATGTAATAGCAGGTAACTTTTACCGAGAGCAAATAACTTTTATATGCATCGGTCATTGTTTATGTCATTGAGTTGCACGAATGCAATAGATGGAAGTGCCGCCAATCTACAATGATTCCATATCGATTTTTTTCAGTAAACATGTCAGATACGTAATGTACAGTCATTATAAATATCGATCATGCAAAATTTGCGCAGGCTGATCAGATCATACTTTCATGAAATCATAACGGTGCCAGCATTTTTTTTTTTTATTTAAGTCGGTTCGTTCACTTTAAGAATAGTTTCCCGCGTATTTCTATCCAGTTCCCGCCGGTTCAGATGCATGTATGCGAAATGAGAACCAGTGTGAATTTATAAATAAAACATGGGAAATCCGCGATCTTCAGCATCTGACTGAGACAGAAATATGCCATTCTACAAGTTTACTGACCCAAATATGCAGCTATTTTTGTTCTTAATCTAATATTCAACGAAAATAGACAGCTCTAATGACAGGCATGTTCATTAAAGTGTAGAATATAACTCGGTTTTGAGATAAGCAGATTCTGAGTTTGTAACAAGTATCAGCTTTCACCAAAATAACTGGAGCAAATCGGACCCATCATCCAAGATGCAATTTTGGACTTTTATATTGAGGGAGGGTTAGGAAAAAGTGGGGAGGGGTGATCGTTTGAGAATGCCAGATAATCAGATTGTTTCTTAGCAATGGAATGGTCAGCACTAACACTATGAACAGTACTGTTCAATTACACTGTAAATTAAACTTAGGACGGTAGTGTTACTGCACTGAAATGGCATACTTTTGAGGTTATATTTGAAGTATTGGGTAACTCAAAAGTAAAGAAGTTAAACAAACTATACAACTGTACTTTAGTTCATGTTTTATTTTAAAACAAGAAGCCCCCCCCCCCCCTGCCCCCACCACCAAAAAAAAAAAAACCTTTAAGTACTCGAAACAACGCGTCGAAGTTGCCGTCAAAAAGTCTCCCTGATGAGGAACTCAAATCTCCCTGAAATGAAATCCAGATCTCCCACATGGTCCTCAAGAGTTCATCACATGTATGCACTGATCATATATCGATGCAGTTTATTCTGTATCATCCGTAGGCGCTTTATTAACTGCTTGGGACTAAATCAGTATACTGCCGAAAATGAATATGTTATTGCTCTTGCCTTTTTGCTTTTCCCCTTTGTTTCTTCCATATTTTCCTCTGTTTCATCTGTTGTCAAATTTCTCATTTTCTCTTCCACTTTCTTCTCTATTTCGTCGTCTCCCAAATCGTCGTCTTTCTTCTTTCCGCGATTCTTCTTCGGCATTTTGTTTTATTTTATTATTACAGATAATAAAAGGAAATTTTATGATTTCGCAACTTTCTCAGTCCATGTGTGACAATTTCGGGGAGATAATCCAAATGACCCAATGCACCGTGTAATAACTTCTGGGATTTTGTCCGGGCTCTCTTTTCTGACGTTACTGGGGTACAACAGACATACTGTACTGCGGAGACATTACTGGGGTAGAACGGACACATCAGTTCCCATTTCATTATTATAACAGTACCTATGGACGCTAACCAAAAAGTTCCAACAGATCGAAATAAAATGTGTACCAAATTATTCCTTGTGTTCTAACTAAGAAAATGAATACCCACAACATATGTTTATTTTGTCTATGAGCGGAGATATGGGCGTTTTTATGTTGAGAACGCTGGAAATGTGTTCCAAAAGCTGCCATTTTGTAACAAAAAGTTAAAAATAAACATAGATCCCGGTCTCCAGCACATTTAATATTTTCATGACATGTTAATATATCTAAATTTTGTCTGCAGACAAAATATAAAATGTGCTGGAGGCCGGGCTCATATATTTTGAAAGCTACAAAGGCTACCAAATTCGTCATTTTCCTCAAAATCCGCTGGGGGTATAGGTATGTTCAAGATAAAAACACACATATTTTATGGAAGAACTGCTTAATTTTGTGTTTGCTGTTACAATCTAGGTTGGAACTTTCCTATATATACATTTTTATTATCAAAATAGAACTTTTGAAAAATGAATTTTCTGGGGGCCAAAAATGGGCCTTATCATACCAAGTCCTTTATTTATTTTATTATTAATTATTGTCTGTGTATTCTTCCTTTTCTTAGTGTCATTTATTCCGTTTATTGTTAGATTATTTATTCTTTATCTCTTCATTTTTGTGTTATTTATTTATGTGTTTTACATATAGGATCTATAATTGTTGTTTTTATCATGTTTTATGTTTTCTTTAATCAGTTTTTATTTTTTTTTATTCGGTGTTTTGTTTTTCTTATTTTATCCATTATTATTATTATTATCATCATTATTTTTTTTTCTTCATTTTTTATTTTTTCTATTTGTTTATATCTAAAAGACCCCCCCCCCCCCCCCCATACACACACACACACTCTCTCTCTCTCTCTCTCTCTCTCTCTCTCTCTCTCTCTCTCTCTTTGCTTTTGAATATTTCTTGAATACTGTGGAATCGGAATAAGGTATTGCTTTTGAGGCAGAGTGCGACTGCAATTTTCATAGCTTAATTTTGTGGTGCATGTACTCGTAGTCAATGGTTTCTTGGAATCAAGAGGTCAGAAGCGCCCTATACATTTTGATGTATGCGGGTCAGGTCTTAACCAATTGTGGTGGGACAGTGCCGTCTATTCTGGCTTATTGCCAGTCTGTTTATCGGGTCGTGTGTGGGAGTAGGGAGAAGAGCGTTAGTTCATATTGCTCTCTGACTGGCTGGCTTAGCTTTTGTAATGACTGTCACTCTTATGGCTGCCATGGATCGGCTCTTTGCCTTTTTGGGTGTATAATGGGTGAAAAGTGAAATACTGTTGAAATTTTATTTACCCTGAAGAGATGTGCCCTGGTGCAACTTTTATTGGTATTGGCATGCCGACTTTATTTATTTACAGTTTTTATTTAAGAAATAGATTCTTGATTACAGTGATTTGTTGCCCATTATATCACTGGTTGGTGGTCAGTCGTGAAGTGGATATATCACGAGCGCGAAGTGGATATATCACGAGCGTGAATGTAACTCAGGTTATATTCACTGATGACTGACCGACAGCCAGTGACATATTGGGCAATAAATCACTGTTAGCAAGAATCTATTTCGATTCTAACACGCTAGAAACGACGAAAACGCAAGTGTTTCTTCATTTTTTTTCAGTTTACCGCCATAATTACATGAAGAAATCCCACCAACAACTTTGACTGTAACAGAGGCGTTTACATGTATTTCGTAAGTTCTTGATGCGAGAAAAAGACATTTTACCATTGGCTGTATAGGAGACCAGTATTAGAATTATTTATTTATTTATTTATTTATTTATTTATCGCACTGAATTTGGTATGAATACGTTTATATTAGAACCACTGAGCCGATATCACTGCTTGTGGACAATTTGTCCCCGAGGATATCATCAAACCAGTTAGTCAGTGTTTCAGTGTTGATTCTGGTTCTCACTACTTCTTTTTAAATTACGATTTTCCATTTGATGTATATCTGGTAAAATTTCTAAATCATTCATAGCGACATGAATCTTAGCGGAGTTGGGCTTCCATTCTTTTGAGCTGTTTTGGCTTTTTGCGGGTTCTTGCTGCATCGGACATATCTTTCCTGAGAAGCAGGTTTTGAGGTGGCTCGATGGAAGACGCCTGTGCTCGCGGGTTAATACGTAGGCGTCTCTTACCTGATGTCTGAAGCTAATGTGTCCCGCGGAATGTGACAGTGAATGTGGCTCGGAGAGGGATGCTCAATGCCTGCCGAGAGCTGCCCATTATCTCTTTTCTTTCAAACATTTGGGGTTTAGCGACATTGGAGAAGTTAAATACAGAAACGCGCGTCTGTCGCACTAAATGGTATGAATACGTTTAAATTAGGCCGATATCACTGCTGGTGGACAGTTTTTTCCCCCGAGGATATCATCAACTCAGTAAGTCAGTGTTTCAGTGTTGATTCTGGTTCTCTGGCATTGGGGGTCACTACTTAAATACTGATTTAAAGTATTTCTTATTCAATTTGATATATATCTGGTTAACTTTCTAAATTATTCTAAAGCTTAGACTGACGTGTCATAGCGACATGAATCTTAGCGGAGTTTGGCTTCCATTCGTTTGAGTTGTTTTGAGCTTTTTGCGGGTTCTTGCTGCATCGGACATCTCTTTCCTGATGCCCTTATCTGTTCTCTTTCTCGAGACGCAGGTGTTAATACATAGGCGTTTCTTACCTGATGTCTGCAGCTAATGTGTCCCGCAGGATGTGACAGTGAGTGTGGCTCGGAGAGGGATGCTCGTTGCCTGCCGAGAGCTGCCCATCATCTCTTCTTTTTTTCCCAAACTTTTGGGATTTAGCGACACTGACGAAGTTAAATACAAAAACGCGCGTCTGTCGCTAAATTTGGTATGAATACGTTTATATTATTATGCTTACTGATCATGTATGTCTGCAAACCCTTTGCTACCTTGTAATTAGAAAGTAGAAAAGTAAGTAAAGACTTACTTCCACGTGGAAAACATCATCTGACACATAAATACATAGTAGCTGATCTTCCATTAGGCCTTAGCTGTTTATCTTCCAGGAGGCCCTCAATATACGTAAAAATTATTATATTAAATACAAAAGTAAACTAAACGATTACAAATAATGGCATGGATATGTACAATGAGTCTATGAATACTTGAGTTTCGGTCAACAATTTTTTTTCAGAATGTTAACATTAACATCCAAAAAATTATTTGTTGAAATTACTGCAAAAATACAATGTAAATTAAATTTCAAACGTGTGCTTCTGGGATGCGTGTGTGTGTGCCCGTGCATACACATGCGCATGAACTGTTTAGTTTCCATTTTTCACCCAAGTAATAACCGTCTTAGTTTTATTTCAGTTGTTTGACAAACATATATATACGTGTAGTGGCTGCGTACGGATATAAACTAGGATTATTTGCGTTTGTTGGATTATCTACCTTTGCTTTTGGCGATGATAGGCGTCAGGAACTAATTCAATCAGATCGCATATCCAGCCCTTAAAACCTAAAGGAAAAGAAGTTTATACATATAAAGACAATAGTTCATGAAATGCAGACAATGTAAACCGACAGAGCAGCTGTTTCCTTTAGCCCGATTCCTATCTGTTTTCACTCGTGACACAGACACAGATACAGATCCATCTTCGAAAGGTCAACTCCCTTTTGAGCCCAAGGGGCCGAAAAAAAAAGTTCGAAAGGGTAAATATGCATAAAGCCTAAATTACATGATTGCCTAAATGCCAGAGTGATTAAGTAATGTAGGTCTGAGCTCTATTTATTTTATATGTATGAGGCTGGAGATTTTCTTTCCTGTTGATTGGCCATTCTGGGTGGTTCAGCTGGTGGTTTTCATTTGCTTCTTTATTTTAGTGTGGTTGTTGATCTATCTTCAGATGTCACAGTATGTTGTTTCTATGAAACCATACACTATAGGTCACTGCGACCTACTTTCATTTTGAGGTCAAACATCGGGCCATACTGACGTATTATCCCAAGCTATCATGTTTATAATGAAAAGTCTTCAAGATATAAGGCAAAATCACAGTACCATGAAATACAGATCATGACCCAATATGCATCCCTGCATCTAGTAGATCTTCTCCAGATGTTCCTATGTAGCAAGTTTGAAGACTCTATCCCGTTTGCTTACTTAGATACTCAGCTAAACGCAGCAGGTGAACCAAATGTTTTGTGCTTTAATGATTCATGAATTATAGCCAAATGCTCGATATGCATCTTAGCCTTCAGTAGATTATTCCCAGATGGTCCAATGAAGCAACTCTGAAGACTCTATCCTTTCTGGTAAAATAGAAACTGAGCCGAAAGCAACAGATCAACCAAAACTTTATACATGTATGTTCAATTATCCATGAAATATAGGGCATGGCCTAGTTTGCATCACCTCTTTCAATTTATCTTCCCCAGATGTGTTTTTGTAGCAAGTCTGAAGACTATATCCTTTTTGATAAAGAAACTACTGAGCATAACGCAACAAATTAAACAAATCTTTCTAAGTTTAATGATCCGTGAAATATAGGTCATGGCCTTATATGCACGAATGCTTTCAATAATTTTCCCTAGATGTACCTATGTAGAAAGTCTGCAGACTCCATCCCTTTCGGTAACTTAGAAACTGAGCTGAACACAGCAGGTGAACCAATCTCAAAACGAGAGATTTCACGTGGCAAGTTCTTGTAAGTGTGGAGCGTGTTCAAAGCCAAAAACGTATCAAACTGAATGCTGGTTGTCATAAATTATGGGAACTCTGGACGGCAGTCTATCCATTGTTTCCCTTTGATATTTAGTGTCGTCTTAAGCTGTTTTATCTTTAGTGCAAAACATTTTGTTATTGTAGTGAATACGATGGTGAAGTCAGAAATCCTATTTCCATAATTTTGTGTAGAGGAGGCAACACATGGTATAACTTTAAGATCACGAAAGCTGATGAATAAAGGCTTTTATTAATACGACAAATCTTTTCTACGATGAAAAAAATAAATAAATGAAATGAAATGAAATAAAAAAGGCAGTATTACACAATTTTCAGCGACTCTCTTATTACAACGAAGAAGTGCGTGTGATGTTTATTATAGCAAACACTGGCTTTTGCCGCGTGACTAGACTATATACATGTATATTAAAATAGTTCCAAATTTCCAAAGTTATTCATAAATCACAGGTTTACAACATGTAAACAACAAGAGAATCTATTTTAACAATTTACACAAATGCAGATAGTGGTAAGCCAGTAATAGAAGTACAATCGTTGAGAAACATCATAGTCGTTAGTATCTAGTTGGGAAATCGACCCAGAGATATTTATAATGCACATACAGACACATGAGTACACACATGTGCTCATGCGCGTGCGTGTAAGCATAATTCATAAAATGCACAAATGCTTGCGCACACATGTGCACGGCCACTCGGGTGTATGTATGTGCTTTCTATTTTTAATTCAGCAAATACAGATACCATTAGCAAGGAACACATTGTACCCACGTAACGCCTAAAATGATTTAAACGGGGCACATCGCCTAAAATGAGACATAAAGCCATGTTCGTCTAGCATTTAGTCAAATCAGTCTGCGCATCAGGGTCAGTAGCTGTTTTTTTTTTTTTTCAGATTGGCGAGGGAAGGGACTCTAGGCGCGATGCTCATCTTATATAGACGTCTCTGACACACGCTGTACATATTGTTAGCTGGATGCGCAGAACTAGATTGTTTGGAAATATCATCTCGGGAGACAGAGTATAGAAAGAAAATAGGGGATATTTTTTTCAGAACTTGTTTATAAATCTCCATGCATCTGCTGTTTAAGTGCCTTGCGGCGGCCGTTAAACTTCTTCCTATGCAGAATATGTTTCATGTAAGCTGAGAAAACAAACAAAGTGGTATGTGCGCCCAGCGCAGACCCGGATCGGCATGGGCATCCGCCCAATCTGATCAGAGTCTTCACTTTGCGCTTGAAGGGTAGCTATGGGTCTAAGCTAGCTCCATGTGGACAGCGAAGACTAAGCTAGCTTCATATGGACAGCGAAGACTAAGCTAGCTCTATGTGGACAGCGAATACTCTGTTCAGACTGGGCGGATACCCAGGCTGAGTCTGCGCTGGGCGCACAACCACTTTGTTGGTTTTCTCGTGTCGCAGCTCATATGCTGGTAGTCCTTCAGAATCAAAAGGTAACGACTTGAAGACAAGATGAAAACATTTGAGCCGCAACACGAGAAAACCAACAATGTGGTCGTCCGCCCAGCGCAGACTCAGATCAGCCTGGGCATTCACCCACTCTGATCAGACTCTTTGCTAAGCGCTTAAAGGGTAGCACAGGGACTAAGCTACCTTCACGCGGAAAGCGAAGACTCTGATCAGACTGGGCGGATGCCCAGGCTGATCTGAGTCTGCGCTTGACGCACGACCACATTGTTGGTTTTCTCACGTCGCGGCTCATTTCTCCTTTGGAAAGGGACAGTATGGAGTATGAACTGGCGTTGCTAAAAACACTGTGATACTAGTACTGTACAGTTCATGTATACAGTGAATTAAAGGACAGCACACCTTTTGATGTGTCAGACTGTTTTCCTCCGGGCGCCTCTTTTAACTTATTGATTGATTGACTGTACATTCTCACTGTTCACATCCGCCCTATTTTGTGGGACACACGTTGATTTTTTTAAACCCGGCAGTTTTTAATGAAAATGACAGTGTTAAATTTTTTTAATGGATATAATTCATGGAATCATTCTTAATGGAATTTGTAGTATTCAGGCAATGTGCAACACATTGGAAATAAATGAATAATAATTGTAAAAGAAAAAAAAAATGTGCGATATACATGAAATCCCTTTTCCCAGTAAAATCGTTGGATGGCTTAATATTTGGGGTAAGTAATTATTATTAGAATGAAAAAAAAAAAAAAAAAAAATCGCCCCCAATCGACTTCGTCACAATCAGCGAAAAACAAGAAAGGCCTTGGCTGAGGACTTTTTTTTTTTTTTTTTAAGGTACAGTCTCCGTTTTCAATCGGTATTTCATTTCATAAAAGTCGTGAAATTCGACCGATGCAGCGAACCGTGACTTCCAACAGATCTGCGCGTGCCGCTGCAAAATCACGTGCTATTTGGCGGTATTGCTAGACACACTGAAAGAAGAGATCAGAAAGCGCTTGTTTCAGTCCAGAGTTCGGGGAAAACCAATGCAAGGTTGATGAAAGCTGGACCTATTACATTCTGAATACCGTAATAGTCCCTTCTCTAATAAATGTTCTCTCCTGTGTTTTCAGAAAAAAACTCTATATTAATTATTAGCGCAAATATTGCAAATTTCAGGTATTGCAGTCGGTCCCGGAGTTACTTCATGCAATAGTCAGCTAGTTTAGAAAGAGCAGCTATTTTTCTATTAAGCATGGCTAAAATTTAAGAAGCAATAATATTGCCAGTGGCTGGTGGCTGAATTACACTTTAGGAACCCCTTTAATCCCCGTCCTTCCCTCCCTCACCCCATCCCCCCCCCCCACACACACACACACCTCCGTGCCTCCCGCAAACACCCACACAACCACCCACAAAGCCCCACACAACCATCTACAAAGCCCCTAGGCGTTTGATATGGTATTTGAGTAAAATGGTAAGAAATTCGGAAACTGTCCATGCTCTGACTGGCCTGCACATTTTAAGTTACAGGGACTCATAAAGAAATACATGCGTGTATATAGACTGCCACTTGTCAGTCTAGCTTCATGAGGCTTTTGTTTAATAAACTAGTTTGCAGACAGTACAGACCCAGATCAGACTGCTCAAGAGGCATCTGACCTGGGTATACACTGCTCCAAGGGCTGTAAAAGTATTTATGATATTTATGGTAATTCTTTCAGGAGGATCTCTTTGACAGGATACCAGCTGTTGGAAGTTGACTGAGCTACATATATAATACAAGCATATACTTCTGATTAATTTTTCCTATGAAACAGATGGCATCATATTTGAATAAGAATTTTGAACTGCAAACAGTGAATAAGTTGCTAGGATCAGTGTTAGTGCCTGCACTGGGCATCAGAAATAATGAAAGTGCATTGACATTTGAATTTCCCTAATGTGCTAAAATATTGGGACACATAAAAACCATTAATTTTCCATTTGGGACAAATGGTAAATTAATGGTTTTAGGTGTCCAAATACCAGTACTTCAATGAGCACATTGGGGTAAGGAGTGCATACCATATAAATGGCCTAAATATTTGGCATAGTTTATATGTCTGCAAGGAAATATTTTGTAAAACTGATGGCATAATAGTCATTTCAGCTCTGGGTATCTCAAACTACTGATATCTCAAAAGTAAATTTTCTGGGACCAGAAAATTTACTTTGAGATAACAGTAGTTAAGGGTGAACTTAGTCTTTGAGATATTGTGAGTTATGGCATGCATGAATATTTTTAATGTTAAAAATTTTTCATTAAGTGTTTCTATATACATGTATATAGTTGTGACGAAAAGACGTTAATTGGAACTCAAACTCTTAATTTATAGTTATGTCATAGGTACATGTAATTTTAAATCATTTATATGATCTTCTTGGAGCCCTAACATTAGTATTCAGAAAGTTTGACTCATATTCAATCCTTAAAGCAACAAAAATACAAAAAAGTTGCATCAGCGTAACATATTAAATTGCCTCATCTGACTTTACACTGGAACTAGAAAGGCTAAAACAGAAAATGAGCCATAACACAAGAAAACCAACAAAGTGGTTGTGCGACCAATGCAGACTCAGATCAGCCTGGGCCTCCCCCAGTCTGATCAGAGTCTTCCCTAAGCACTTAAAGGGTAGCTAAGGGTCTAAGCTACCTAAAGACAGACAGCGAAGACTCTGGTCAGACTAGGCGGATGCCCAGGCTGATCTGAGTCTGCTGGGCGCACAACCACTTTGTTGGTTTTCTTGTGTCATGGCTCTAATATCTATGTTGAAACAAAACTGACCAAAACATTGTACAGAAACATCTGCAAAGTCTATAAAATTTATTGAACACAAACTTCATTGATCATACAGATTTTATCATAATACTTCAAAATGGGTTGACTGATTTTTACCAGAGTTGGGTACACTTAAATACTGCTCATTTTGTTTTTGTAAGATCAAAGGATCTTGAGACCAACTACTGCAAAATATTGTTCTGTTATTCATTTGTCCAATAAAATGAACTTACATTGAAAATTGTGAATTTTGAGGCTGACAGATTTTTATTTTTTATTTTTTTTGCATACAGAAAAGCATTGTCCAGTAAGGGTTTTGAATTTTGAACCTTAGTGGGTTTTAAAAAAATGATATAATTTTCTTCTTTAAAGACAGGACTTCTCTGCCGGGGGGGGGGGGGGGGGGGGGGTCTGGTTCCCAACACATAGAATATGATACCTGTACAGGTAAAGGTGTGAAAATTGATTCAACCAATCAGCGAACCAGAATTACCCAATGTGATAATTTTATTGGCTAACTGGAGGTGTTGACACTATGAGCTCAAGAGACAAAATGACACTTTAGTAGTGAATCCTCCTTTTATAGTCCCATCCCTGTCTTTAAGAGTCTTAATAATTTTAAGTTCCCTTTTGTTTATTAGAAGAGCCTGTACCTGATTAAGGCTAGCCACAGTTTATTGGAATAGCCTGTATCATTAAGGCTAACCATAGTTTATTAGAAGAGCCTGTGTCATTGAGGCTAATTAAACTTATAGTTTATAAGAAAAGCCTATCAGTGCTGCAGATAATTTTTTTTACAGTGGAGTACTGTACTCCTCAAAATGCTGAAAAAAGGAGTACAAGGAAGCTAGTGGAGTACACAATCCAGCTGACATGGAGAATCTTGTATCTTTATGTTTTTCTATGTATAGTAGGACATGGTGTATCAACTGATACTGTTTAGCATTATTAATCGGTAGATGAGCCACTGAACCTAGAGAAATAGAATGATTACATTTTGATTGTTTTCCTTTCTTGAAGAGCTTCAGATCGACTCATTGGTTACTTTTCTATCCATGATACTGAAGCAAGGCTCATAATCTAGGGGTGGGGGGAGTATTTTAGAGGGAAAAATCTCCATTAACTACTGTTTTCTCCCTGTTTTGAGATAAGGGAGAATTTGAAAGTTTTACTCCCCCCCCCCCCCCCCCACCCCCTTTAGCTCAAAACGGGGAGGAGACAGTTTAACTGCATAGAACATATAGGGAAGTCATAAATTTGGATCAAAATCTCTCCAGAAATTTAGAAAATGCCTTTTGGAGCTCTAGACTGAGCCCTGGACTGACTAAAGAATAATCAAATAGTCTTCAATAGCTGTGCTTAAAACAATAAAATGAATGAATAAAAAAAAAAGCTTGTTTTCTCTTCCTTTCATTCCAAGGAACTTCCATTATGAAGGGTGATGTTTACACTGATTCAATTGTTTACTGTCTGTTTTCAGACTGAAAAGTTTGAAAAAAAACAGTTAACAAGTGTTGCTGTGCCTGGCTGGACCTAAAAGTTGTTGCTATGCCAGGTTTGACCTACTAGGTGAAGCCAGACACAGCAACAACTTTTAACTCTTTGTTTTCAGAATGAACAGGCTAAACTCACATTTACTGCTATACCTAAATAATTGATCAGCATTCAGTTTTTGAGACAATATGTTTTGCCACTACTTTCAAAAAGTGGTGGGAATATATTCTTATTTATTTATGTTTTGAATGTTGATCTGATCTTTACCAAAAGGCTTGATATGGAAGTGGCTGTACTTCATTGCTTGTGGAGCTGCTGTTTTTCAGCAGATTCAACAGCTTTGACTGACTTATCGAGGCAAAGCCTCACAACAGTTTGTAGCAGATCGTTTAGAATTAGGACCAATTTACGCTTCTGCCGCTTTCGACAGTTTCTGTTTTAAAAACCGATTAAATAATATTCTGAACCGCCATGCTTTGAAATAATGTTTACCACTACACCGTTAGTCCGCTATCACTAGATGCTTGTGTATCAATAATTTTATTGATCAGCTTCGGTAACACAGATCGGTGTTATGGCACAAGATATTCTGAATCGGTTTATCCGGTACGCGTGACTTCGTTCAAAGGATGCGTACCGCTAATTTTGACGGGGTTTTCTGTACTCGGCGGACGCGAAATTCCCTGCGTACCGCAATAAAAATCATGCGTAAATACGCGGTACGCAGCCTTATCTGCAGCACTGTATACCTAAATAATTGATCAGCATTCAGTTTTTGAGACAATATGTTTTGCCACTACTTTCAAAAAGTGGTGGGAATATATTCTTATTTATTTATGTTTTGAATGTTGATCTGATCTTTACCAAAAGGCTTGATATGGAAGTGGCTGTACTTCATTGCTTGTGGAGCTGCTGTTTTTCAGCAGATTCAACAGCTTTGACTGACTTATCGAGGCAAAGCCTCACAACAGTTTGTAGCAGATCGTTTAGAATTAGGACCAATTTACGCTTCTGCCGCTTTCGACAGTTTCTGTTTTAAAAACCGATTAAATAATATTCTGAACCGCCATGCTTTGAAATAATGTTTACCACTACACCGTTAGTCCGCTATCACTAGATGCTTGTGTATCAATAATTTTATTGATCAGCGTTCGGTAACACAGATCGGTGTTATGGCACAAGATATTCTGAATCGGTTTATCCGGTACGCGTGACTTCGTTCAAAGGATGCGTACCGCTAATTTTGACGGGGTTTTCTGTACTCGGCGGACGCGAAATTCCCTGTGTACCGCAATAAAAATCATGCGTAAATACGCGGTACGCAGCCTTATCTGCAGCACTGCCTATATCATCAAAGCTACCCTTGACTTTATTAGAAGAGGTTGTTTCTTCAGGCTACCTTTTGTACAGTAGAAGTGTATCATCAGGGCCACCCTTTGTTCATTGGTAGACCCTGTATCGTCAAGGCTGCCTTTTTATCTATTCAAAGAGCATGTGTCGCCAAGGCTGCCTTTTATCTAGTCGAAGAGCATGTATCGTCAAGGCTGCCTTTTATCTAGTCGAAGAGCCTGTATCAGCAAAGTCACCCATTGTTTGTTAGAAGAGTCTGTATCATTCAGGCTGATCTTAGTTTATTAGAAGAGCCTTTATCATTAAGGGTTAACATTGGTCTTTTTAGGGGATCCTGTTTCATCAAGGTTTTTCTGTTTATTAGAAGAGCCTGTATTATCATGGCTAAGGTGAGTTTATCAGAAGAGCCAGTACTATTCAGGATAGCCTTATCTATCAGAAGAGGTATATCATTAAGGCTACACTGTACTAGAAGAGCCGAATTTATTACAACTAATCTTGGTTTATCAAAAGAGCCTGTATCAGCAAGGCTAATCTTAGTCTATTAGAAAAGCCTACGGTATATCATTAAGGGTAACTTTTGGTTCAGCAGAAGAGCTTATCCCATTAAAGCTAATTAAAGCTAATCTTAGTTTATTAGAGACCATATCAGTAAAGCTAATCTTAGTTTATTAGAAGAGCCTATATCATTCGGGGTAATGTTTGGTTTATTAGTCCTTTAAGGCTAATACAAGTTTGTTTAAGAGTATATTACATTTAATTTTTCAGAAGAGCCTATATTATTGAAACTTAGTTTAATAGTTTGTTAGAAGAGCCTTTATTGAGTGCAGACTAAGGGCTGGTTTTGCCTGAGCAAATCTTCAGCCTGTAGAATTTTGATGTTCATTTCTCACCTAGAGAGAGGACAATCATCATTAATAGCTGAAGTCTTCTAGTACACATAAAATCAAGTGGGCTTATATTTTTTGCTTAGAAAGTTTAAAGAGCTCTAATGCAGTACATTTTTGTGAATCATACATTTGGAATTTTAACAACTGTTAACTTACAATCAACATCAGTAGTTTTGAGCAGCTATCATATCTTATTGACACCATGCAGAAGGTTATTATAAGAAAAAGGAAGTCAGTCGTTAGATGAACTCCATTGTTATAATTTTCTGACAAATTGCTCCGGAAAACAATTGAAATGCACACATCTATTAGATAAATATCGTTTCCTGACTATCTGACATTACTATTATATAGTAAAGAAGTTCAATGGCTCTAACTGACATGAGGCCATGAAAATTAGTTCCAGCAAAAGGTAGTTCCAGCCATCCAGGGCTAGTTACTATATAGATTGACCTCAAGGGACTCAAGAAAAAGTTCTAAAAAATCCAACAGGGTTTGAGTCACTGAAGTTCTACTGTAAGTTTTGTGCCATTTTACAAAGGGAAACAATTTTACGACTTCTGTTAGCTTCATTTGATGAAGCACCTCAGAAAATGGGGTCAACTCTTAAAGGAAAGAGTTTGCTCCTAAGGGGAGCAGACACTTTCCTTCAATGGTTGACAAACTTTGGAAAAGATAGCAAAATTGAAAATGGCAGAGTTGTCCCCCCTAGATGTTCATATTCATTGACATTGAACTCCTATTATGTAACAGAGGAGACTAAGCAGACAGTATAGACCCAGATCAGAGAGTTGATGAAGCAGTTTGATATTCAGGTTGCTGTACATAGTTGAAAGGTGGGTTTTTGCAAGCAGAGCAGACCAAACAACTCCCCTGGTTTGTTTATTTGCCCTAATGTGACTAATTATGGATTAATTGTAAAATTATTGATTAGGTATTGGTGAAAAGCAAACATTTTGCAGATCATTCTAAAGTAAACATCAAATTTTATATCAATACAATAACCAAACAACATTTACAAGCCTTATCTCTGCAAACTGATACTTTGTTTGGAAGGAAATCTGTCAGAATTTTGTTATGTAAAAAATTTTCACATAAAAATTATAAAATATAATAATAAATATGTAGACTTCCATAAAGGATAACAGATAAGGCAATAATTAATTATCAGGGCATATTTTTCTTACTATACTCCACAAAAAATGAAAACAGTGTGTAGCCACCAGATGAGGTAGCTCATAATGAGTTGTATTATCTGGGTCTACACTGTTACCCTCAAGTTATAGTATAGCTTGGACAATTTTTCAAAATTTTGTTGACGAAAGTTTCTAATTCTGCTTTTTCCATGCTTTATGGGTTGAATCACCTTTTTCTGTAACTTAGCATGTTTAAAATCTATTCAGTTGCTGTCTAAAAAAATTTGCAGACTCATTCTCTGGTCACCTTTATCCCCATAAAACTGACCCTGACAATGATACCTAGGTGTAAGGTAATAAAGAAAAACTTGAAAGAATTCATGTAAACAGATTCAGGCTATAATTACTACTGTCTGAATTACTAATTAATGGTCGTTAATTGGACAGTGATTGACATGGTGATTTGGTGGCATAGTTGCTGTAGGCTCAGTGTACTACTAGTTGTAGAAGTTTTAAATTACATTTGTATTGCTCAGGGACACAAGTTTCAAAACACGGTTTAACACAGTAATGATTGTGTATTTGGCCTTTAAAACCATTTTCCTGTTATATTCTGCAATGGACTTTTCAGTCTTTATAACCTTGTATCTACATTTGAGTTATCTCCCCATGATAAAATTCTTTTTTTCCCATATATGTCCTTAATTATTTTCCCATGTATATCCTTAATTAAATTATATCCCTGATAAAGGCGAGGGCAGGAACATATTTAAATTTACAGTACTTTTTTTTTTAAAATCTTTAAGGTGAACCAAAATGTTCCCATGATTAGTACACCATTTTTACATTGGAGATAACTTTAGATTAACTATAGTATTTGCTTGTCTTTAAGGTTTAAGTGCTTGTTTTAGAGGAAAGACTTTGCTCTCTAAAGAGGTCAAATTCTTTCATCCAAAAGTAGCCCCTTATGAGAGAGCAAAGTTTCATTTAAGAGTGGCCCCTATGAAAGCAAAGTTTCATTTAAGAGTAGCCCCTTATGTGAGAACAAAGTTTCATTTAAGAGTAGCCCCTATTAGAGCAGTTTCATTTAAGAGTAGCCCCCTACATGAGAGAAGTTCAATTAAGAGTAGCCCCCTTATGAGAGCAGTTTCATTTAAGAGTAGCCCCAAGTCAGATAGCTTAGTTTCATTTAAGAGTAGCCCTCTATGAGAGCAAAGTTTCATTTAAGAGTAGCCCCCATGGGAGCATTTAAGAGAAACCCTCTATTACCACAAAGTTTCATTTAAGAGCAGTGCCATATGAGAGAGCAGAGTTTCATTTAAGAGTAGCCCCCTTTTGAGAGAGCTTAATTTCATTTAAGAGGAGCCCTCTATGACAGCAAAGTTTCATTTAAGAGTAGCCCCCTATGGGAGCATTTAAGAGAAACCCTCTATTACCACAAAGTTTCATTTAAGAGTAGTGCCATATGAGAGAGCAATTCATGTAAGAGTAGCCCCAATATGAGATAGCAAAGTTCCATTTAAGAGCAGCCCCCAAGGAGAGAGCTAAGTTTCATTTAAGAGTAACCCCCTATGAGAAAGCAAAGCTTCATTTATGAGTACCCCAGTATGAGCGAACAAAAGTATGTCTAAGAGGTGCCCCCAAATAGATCAGCAAAGTTTCATTTTTGAGTAGCCCTATTTGATAAGTAGCTCTCTATGAGAGCAAGGTTTCATTTTAGAGTAGCCCCCTATGAAAGAGCAAAAGTTTGTCTAAATAGTTCCTGCCAATGAAAGAGCAAAGTTTGATTTAAGAATAGCCCCCTTATGAGAGAGCAGTTTCATTTAATAGTAGCCCTTGGAAAGCTTAGTTCATTTAATAGGAGCCTTCTATGAGAGCAAAGATTCATTTAAGAGTAGCCCCCTATGAGAGCAACATTTAATTCAAGAGAAACCCCTATGACAACAAAGTTTCATTTAAGAGTAGTGCTATATGAGAGAGCAGTTCATTTAAGAGTAGCCCCCATATGAGAGCAAAGTTTCATTTAAGAGCAGCCCCAAATGAAAGAGTTAAGTTTCACTTAAGAGTAGCCCCTGTGAGAGAACAAAGTTTCATTTAAGAGTAGCCCCTATGTAGAGCAAAGTTTCATTAAGAGTAGCCCCCTATGAAAGAGCAAAAGTTTGTCTAAGAGGTGCCCCCAGTGAAAGAGCAAAATTTCATTTTTGAGAAGTACCCTTCTATAAGAGAGCTAAATTTCATTTAAGAGTAGCCCCCTATTGGAGAGCAAAAGTTTGTCTAAGAGGTGCCCCCATTGAAAGAGCAAAGTTTCATTTTGAAGTAGCCCTCTTTGAGAAATTTTCATTCAAGACTAGCCTTCTTTGAGAGCGCAGTTTCATTTCAGAGTAGTCCCCAGAAAAAGATCAAAGTTTCATTTAAAAATAGCCTTCTTTGAGAGAGCAAAGTTTCATATAAGAGTAGTCCCCAGGGAGAGAGAGCAAAGTTTTGTTTAAGAGTAGCCCCCAAGGAAAGAGCAATGTTTTATTTAAGAGTAGCCCTCTGTGACAGAGCAAAGTATCACTTAAGAGGAGTCCCAATGAGAGCAAAGTTTCATTTGGGAGGAGTCCCCAGTGAGAGAGCAAAGTTTCATTATTTTAAGAGTAGCTCCCTATGAAAGAGCAATGCTCATTTAAGAGTAGCCCTCTGAGAAAGAGCAAAGTTTCATTTAAGAGGAGCCCTCATTGAGCGAGCAGTTTCATATAAGAGTACCCCCAATAAAAGAGCAAAGTTTCATATAAGAGTAGCCTTCTGTGAGAGAGCAAAGTTTCATTTAAGAGTAGACTTCAATGAGAGAGCAAAGTTTTATTTAAGAGGAGCCCCCAATGAGAAACCAAAGTTGCATTTAAGAGTAGCTATATATGAGAGAGCAAATTTCCTTTAAGAGTAGCCCCCTATGAGACAGCAAAGTTTTGTTAAAGAGGAGCCCCCAATGAAAGAGCAAAGTTTCATTTCAGAGTAGCCCTCTATGAGAGAAAGTTCCATTTAGAGTGGCACTTTATGAGAGAGCAAAATTTCATTTTAGAATAGTCCCCTGTGAGAGAGCAAAGTTTATTTAAGAGTATCTCCAATGAAAGAGCAAAGTTTCATATAAGAGTAGCCTTCTGTGAGAGAGCAAAGTTTCATTTTAGAGTAGACCCCAATGAGAGAGCAAAGTTTCATTTAAGAGGAGCCCCAAGTGAGAGAGCAAAGTTGCATTTAAGAGTAGCTATATATGAGAGAGCAGTTTCATTTGAGAGTAGCCCCAAATGAGAGAGCTGAGTTTCATTTAAGATTGCCCCCTTGTGAGGGAGCTAAGTTTTATTTAAGACTAGCCCCCAATGAGAGAGCAGTTTCATTTTAGAGTAGCCTCTATGAGAGAGTGGTTTTGTTTAAGAGTAGTCCCAATGAGAGCAGTTTTATGTAAAAGTAGTCCTCTGTGAGAGAGAAAAGTTTCATTTAAGATTGATTGAGTAGCCCCCTTTGAGAGAGCAAAGTTTCAATTTAGAGCAGCTCCCTATGGGAATGTAAATTTTCATTTAAGAGCAGCCCCTTTTGAGAAGGGAAGAAAATGTTTTCATGTCAGAGTGATCTCCCTTGATGGTACTGTATTTTTGCACCAAAAAGAGAGCTCCAGATAAAACTGGTTAACTCTTTAGCACCAAAAAGCAGACGACAAAATTCACGTCTGCAAAAATTCATAAAGTGCCTTGTCCAAGACATTTCATGTTGAGAATTGAAAGACTAGAGGGCAAACAGTGTAGATCTAGATGAGGCGGCTCATGATGAGCCGCCTCATCAAGATCTATGCTGTTTGCAAATTCTGATGTTTTCGTCACTGGTGCTTTAATTGTCAAAACTCTTGTTTTCTGCATCAGGAACATTCTGGAATCATCTCACCAGACCATAAAATATACATTCTGAAAAAAGAAGTGTAAACATAAATTCACCCTGAAAGTTGGTCGTAACCTGGAGCTATTATACAGACCAGAAAGTAACAAAAGTTTCTAAGCTCTATTGAGCAGAAAAGAAACTCTTACAATACTTTTGGATTTCTTTTGTTTTAAATTAGTGATATTTTTAATGTCTGATCAGTTCTGAAACTGATACTGTCTGTTTTCAGTATTTCAGTCTCTGAGAATGACGATAGAGGTTTCCTTTGGGAAACTCTTTAAAGTCATGATAAATAGGTCACTGTTAAGAAATTGGTTCGTAAAGTTTGGGAAAATAAAATCATTCCCTGTAAAGCCAAAAAAAAAAAAAAAAAAAAAAAAACGAATAAAGAAAAGAAAAAGACATAAATAGATAAAAGTTCATTTGTTTCTTGTCAAGGGGTCTGAAACAATCGAACAAGAAAACTGGTGGTAAAACTAAGCCTATGACTTATCCTCAGTTTCCAAAGTCACTGAATTTTCTCTTTGTCTCATCTTCTTTTCAGATAGCCGGGCCGCGTAGCGCAATCAGTGGGGCACCTGACTCATAAGTCAGAGGTCCTGGTCCCAAACCCGGTCTGGCCACATACTTTCGTTTCTCCTTCCGCTGATTCAAGAAGGGCAGTTGTCAGTTACTGGCGAAAGTATGTGCACTTAGTACTGGTTAACCGCTTAGGAGGTCTAAGCCTGCCCAGGAATAGTGTGGTTAGGTTAACTGACCGTCCCGACATGACCTTAGCTGTTTACCGTGGAAGTTAAGGAAGAAATCAATCCATCAATTCTTTTCAGTTATTTTCAGATTTTTTTCACCCATGCAGAAATAAAATGTTTACAATGAAAAATTAAAATCTCTGCAGGCAAGAGTTTTTTTTTCAAAACTAAATGCCTCTGAATGCATTAATAGTATGCATTCTCAGCTACTGCTTTAAGTGCTTATTTTGGCAAAACGAAAAAAAAAAAGGTTTATTTACAGTGAGAGTAAATGTCAATATATCAGTTTTAAATGTTTGTACTCTTCTTTAGTTTAGTTTGTTTTTCCTCCACTTTATGTGTTTTTACCAAGTCACTGCTACTTCTATAGCGGAAGTGGCTAAGTACTGGTTTAGATTTTTTGTAAAATTATTGAAATTTAGTTTGTTGACAGTGTAAATATTACTATTTTAACCATAAATACATGTATACAGAAACACTTGAGCAAACAGTGTAGAGCCAGATCAGACTGCTCCTAAGGAGCAGACTAACTGTCTGATCAGGGTCTTAATTACTGTTTGCTGATATTTTATAAAGCATTCTGTCTGGTAGGATAGATGGATCAGTCCAAG
Source organism: Ctena decussata (assembly GCA_963989385.1). NCBI lineage: Eukaryota > Metazoa > Mollusca > Bivalvia > Lucinida > Lucinidae > Ctena > Ctena decussata. The sequence continues at coordinate 126,340,200 of OZ022498.1, forward strand.
TTGGAAGACGGATGAGTCCATTCAAGGAATGGGTGGGATATTTGAATATTTATGGTGAATTTGATGATTAAGTCTGAGTTGTAAATTTGGCTAAACTAACACATTTGACAGATGTGCTGAAGTAGAGTAAACATTTAAAACTTGGTTTAAAGTTTAAAGATGTTCATGTTAAGATGATTCACATCATGATAGAATTGTCTTTGAGCAAATATAGTCTTTGCCAAGTCCAGACCATCCTGCACACAGGAATAATTTGACCAGAGGTTGTGCAGAGCACCCGGACAATAAATGGACATTGTATACATTTAAGAAAATGAACATATACTGCCTGATCAGGTTGTACAAATGTGTAAGCTGACTGGTTCTGATGTGCTTTGACAATTAAAACACCAGAAATGAAATTAGCTTGATTTGCAAACAGCATAGATCCAGAAGGGGCGGACCATCATGAGCCACCTCATCTGTGTCTACACTGTTTGCCCTCTTAATATGATAAAGCTTATATGAAATGAGCCGCGACACGTGAAAACCAACAATGTGGTTGTGCGCCCTACGCAGACTCAGATCAGCCTGGACATACGCCCAGTCTGATCAGAGTCTTTGCTAAGCGCTTAAAGGGTGGCTAAGGGTCTAAGCTATCTCCATGCGGACAGTGAAGACTCTGATCAGACTGGGCGGATGCCCAGGCTGATCTGAGTTTGCGCTGGGCGCACAACCACATTGTCGGTTTTGTCGTGTTGCGGCTCAAATACTTTTTGAAATTTTGCAAATGCGAATTTTGTCATCTGCTTTTTGACACTTTATATTGGTTAAGACAGGTTGTCTAGTTGCACGCCTCAAAAGATCTGAGGAGATTTAGGAATGTGTTGTTAAAGCATAAAATTTATGATCATTTAATCACTCTTTGCATGCAAACTTTTCTTTGCTTGCAAGCCACTTGAAGGTTATCTGCAGTCCTTTAGTTTTATTTTAAAGAAAGAAGAAAACAACAAGATAAGCCGAATTGTGTTGTATACTCTGGAAGAGCCAAAGTACCTAGCAATAGCAGAATAAAAAGTGTAGACCCAAATCAACTGCTCAAAGAAAATCTTATACTGGTCTTTTTGCAGTCTGATACAGGTGTGCAGCAACTAGAACATGTTACCTCAGTCAATATAGTGTGTCTCGAAGGGAGGCAAATATGATATACAAGTTGAATACAGTAGTTACTTCCCTTCATGTGCAAAAAACGGTAAAGGTTTGCCATAGCCTGTATATCCTTTCATGTGCAAAAACTATGTATGCCAAGAGCTTATCACAGCTCTGTGTGATGTGCTACTTGGTATGCAATATTGCCATTTTATTTGTCAAATTTTCTAAGGAAGTTCCCCAGTAGGTTAGCAAAATGCATCTCCTGGCACTGTGTCCGTCTGTCAGTCCCCTTTCCAATTCAAAGAGGAGAGTCATATTTATCTGCATTTGCTTAAACTAATTCAAAATGATAATCAAAATTTTCATGGTAAAACTTTGTGTTCATTGATAATTGACTTTAATCTTTCTTATTTCAGACTTGGAGCCAAGAAAAGAGCAGCGTTACTTTGCGGATGGTCTTTCAGTAGTACCAGCCTGGCAGCCATTTTACTGTATCTTACGTCAAGATCTCAAGACACTCACATGTCACAGGTCAGAAGAGGTAGGTTCGCTGAAATAATTGATTGTCACTGCGAATACAGTCAGATTATTTTATTTATGTTTTATTACGGCTGAAATATTTGGACATCCATAAATGGTACAGTGCCTAAAATGTAGACAACAGAATTCACATCTGCAAAATTTGCATAAATAGAGGATCTTACACGAGTGATCATTTCATATGAAACGAGCCTTCCGCGAGATTCATAAATTTCATTTGAAATGACCACGAGTGTAAGATTCTGTTCATCATATGACCCTTTAAAATGGGATTTTATCGCCTTCAAAATGAACATTATTTCAACAAGAAAACGCATTGTTGACATGGACATTGTCAATGACGTTACTTGTACATGCCAAAGTGTTATTACACATGTGGTCATACAATTTTTATTACACGATGTTATCGACTGAATAACAGCGACATCATATGATAAAGTATTTTATCCAAGCTGTATCACATTTGAGGCTTAAAGACCAGAGGACAAACCATGTAGATCTGGATGAGACAGTATAATAATGAGCTGCCATCGCATCTGGATCTGCACTGTTTGCTAATTATTTCCATGTTTGGCACTTCAAAGGTGTTAACCATTGGATATAGTTGTCCTAAATATATTGTGAAAAAATTGCTGACAGTCATATGTCTTCCCAACGTTTTCCAAATGTCATGGACATGGCCTTGAAGCTCGGTCAGTGTTGTAAATGAATAAGGCATCCTAATATCTAAGTTACCATAAAGATTTTGCTATTCAGGTTTAGTGTGCAAATTCTTTTGTTCTCCATGGAAAGCGAGACTGATGTCGGAAGGCAAGGGAGAAAACCAATTACACAAAAAGCTATATCTCTGTTGAGAGTTTTATCCCTTAATTTGATTTTTCTCAAAAGAATATTTCAGTCAAGAATTTGAGTCTACACCCTCTGGATTGTGAGTCCAAAGCACCAGCTCCTGCTGGCCCAACAGGACTGGGAAATAGAAACTCCCAGCACGCACATGACCTAATGACATTGCACTAAAGCCCATGTGATGTGCTGTCACATTGACATCAGTATGACGTTATTTCAACGTCATGTGTCCCTTGGGCTGGATCTTCACTGTTAACAGGTGGGTCAGTTAGCAATTTCTGATTTATTTTGTTTGTGATTTAATTGTTCTAATTGTCCTTATACCATTTTAGGAAGCAGAAGAAATTCCTGGGTTGCGTGAACTTCCTATATTCAGACTTGATGAAGGGAGAAGACAGTTCCGCAGACGCTGGGGCTATGAAACATTGGAAAGCATTAAAGAAAACTCTATACAACATACACAACAGTGTAAGTTCATTCATAAAAAATGTGGCAATCAAACAGTAGCGTTTCATAATAGTCTTAAATAAAGGGACATGTGAAACAATAATTTAATGTCAGGAAATATATCAATATTTCTCGCAGAATGGCAAATTGTACAGACCTTGATTCATTCAAAGAAAACCAACAATGTGGTTATGCAACCAGCGCAGACTCAGATCAGCCTGGGCATCCGCCCAGTCTGATCAGAGTCTTTGCTGTCTGCATGGAGGTAGCTTAGACCGGTAGCTACCCTTTAAGTGCACTGCGAAGATTCTTATCAGACTGGGCAGATGCCCAGGCTGATCTGAGTGTGCGCTGTGCGCACAGCCACTTCGTTGGTTTTCTCCTGTCGCGGCTCAAATGTTTGTTCAGGCACATAATATCCCAGTATTTAGACACCAGTTTGAAAAAAATAAAGAAACAACAAAATAAAAACCATTCTTTTAATTGGACTACCGAGATTTGGCACAGAGAATTTTGCTGAAGGAGGCTCATGGTATCTGAGTCTGTTATCGGTCAGTTCTTGCTAGGTAAAACAAATTTTCCAAATCTTTTATATGTCTACTATTTTCGGAAGCAAAATAACAAGCAGCATCAAGTGCTTTTTGGTTCAAGAACTTGTTTTGAAATTTTTGTGGTTAATGAAAACATCTTTCCAATGAATTTCTGATTCTAGCTTGAACAGCAGCCAAACCATTCTCATTTTGTAGAAGTTTTATCAGTTGTTTAGACATGCATAGGATTGATCCTACACCTACAGATCTTGTATTATAAAAACTAAAAATGAAGTGCACATCCTAATAAGATTGCAGATGTGCAGGCTGGTCTGAACTTGTCCAGTTCATTCATGATCCTTAACATGTTGTTTTTGTTTCGATTCTCATAACTATGTTCCTCAGGTGGCTCAGTGGATCCTAAACATTTTTCTCTGAAGCCGTCTTATACACTATGTAGACTTACTTGATCTGGTTCTTTTTGAAGACATTAGATTATTTGAATATTTCTTTTAAGATGTTAGGCCAAAGAGATTATTGTTTACAGTTAGATTGAAATATGAAATATTTCTTTCTCTGACTCAAATTGGTCTATAAAAGCCGTAATGGGCCCAATTATTTAAAAACTATAACTTTGTGTTAGGTTCATTTTTTATCAGATTTTTAAAAATTTTAAATGTATTTAATTTAAAGCATTTGGTCACCTTAATTAGTTTCGTTAGTTTACATAAAATTTTACAAAGGTGATTTTTGCTTCTTGCAGACCGTTAACATACATGCAATAAACAATGAAGACCCTTATCAGATGGCTACAGACTGAGTCAACAATCACTGGTCCTACAGTTGGGATCAGTACAATAACCTTTAAAATTAACTTCTTTGTGTCAAAAGTTTTGTTTAAATTTAAAATCTACTACTGTTTGTACTTTGTGACTCATTCGGGTGATTAGGTACACCTACTTTAACTGTTTTAGTGGTAATTGATTGAACTGTATCTATTGGTTCATTAGATTTGTGCATTGTAATAGTTCCTTCACTTAATGCTGATAAAACAAAATTAGATACATATTGGCTTATGGAGTGCCCCTTTACTATTTATTCTCATTGAATCTGGCCAAAATATTAGTAAACATAAAATTATGAAGGGTACTAAAAAAATTGTTTATGAAATGGTCTCACCAGAGGCACATAGAAGCAATACAATGATTATTTATTGATATCCATAGCCTTAGTTAGAATCATCCATAATTCCATATATGGACATAATAAAATTTAGGAGGTTGGATATTATGGCATTGGGATCTAGAAATTATTTTCAGCGTCAAATGATAGAATCTTTTACTTTTAGCTCTCTGTCTTCCCATGATATAGTGTACAACTTCCCAAATTTTGTGTAAATTTTCGTATATAGAGGATCTTACACGAGTGGTCATTTCATATGAAATTTATGAAATGAGCCTTTGGCGAGTTTCATAAATTTCGTATGAAATGACCATGAGTGTAAGATTCTGTTTATCATATGACCCTTTAAAATGGGATTTTATTGCCTTCTAAATGAACAATATTTTCAATAAGAAAATGCATTGCTGACACTGACGTTGTCAATGACGTTACATGTTCGCCCCAAAGTGTTATTACATGTGTGAGCATATGATTTTCATGACATGACGTTATCCACTGAATAACAGCGACGTCATATGATAAAAAGGTGTATGGATAGATCTCAGAGGTAAACCCGCTGGGGACACAACATTGAATACTTGATTCAAAGTAATGATGTTGAATCAGGTTTGAGTCAATGTTTTTATTAAGAGTTGTGTTCCTGCTTTTTAAAAGGAAGACAATTTTATCAGAGTACTGGTTGCTTGCTTGTTAAAGGGCTGCTGATTGCTACTCTTGAAGGAAAAAAATTGTTCTCTATGAGAATGAATTCTTTCCCTTAAGAGTAAGCCCTTTGCTACAAGGGAGATAAATACTGTCAGATCGTTGTGAGTTCCCTTGGAGGTATATCCAAAGACTTTAAGACAAATATAATATCTAGGAGTTTAGAGAAATGAACTTGCTTTCCAAAACAGAAGCGGTAGCACATTTTTTCTGAGACATTTTCGGAAAATCTTATCTTTGGCATGTTGTGTTATGCCACTGTTTTACTTCTTTGGGTCACTGCATTATCTCGTCAGAGCAGGTCTGCTCTTTTCAGCTCTGGGAATATTTGAAGTTTTTAGTACACTCAAATCAGCCAGTTCACTGATCTACAAATACCTCCAAAATGTTTATGTTGAGATAGAAATTAATCCTGAGCAAACAGTGCAGACCCAGGTCAGACTGGTCCTGAATGGACCAGTCTGACCTGGGTCTGAACTGCTTGCCATTTTAACAGCAATTACAAGTAAACTAATTTAAGGTGAATGGGTACACTTGCAGGGGAAGCAACCGTGTCATATTCATTTTTGCTGCCATTCTCAATGGAGGTCAACTATTACAGGATACAATTTGCTCCTAGCATTGCAAAATCTTTCCTTTAATGGTTGACCACATTTTCAAAGGGCTGTAACATTCAGGGGAAGTACAATGGAAGTCAGTAAAGTTGTTCCACTTTGCAAGTATGCTAAAAATTGAGGTGTGACATTTATCATAGATTTTAGGATTATTACAGTTAAAGTTGCAAGGTCTGCAAATCTGACCCCCTTCAATCCATTAAAATAACGTCACATTCTACCAAGAACATAAATTTCAGCGTGCCAGCCAACTCCTAGTAACTATTTTTCGCGAGCATGTATTAAAAATGATGTTCAAACATTGTTTATTTGTAAAAAAATTTCAAAAAGCTATAACTTGTAATTAGCAAAGTATTCCTATTTTGAACCCCTAACTTTGCTTGAAAGGATTGCAACTGAGTGTTCTGGTTCTAAAAATGGATACTGAGATGAGTAGAACCACCCAAACAGGCTAAAACAAGGGTCGCAAAGGATTTAATGTGCATAACAGGACTTATCAGAAAAGATTATAACCACTGCAGGGAATTATTGTCTGGAAGCCAATAAATATAAAATCTGGAAAGAATGCTCCTAAATGGGCAATTTCTGCCAATATTGATTTGTTTTCTATTTTTATTCGATGAAAGCATGCTCAAATACTGTTTTCCTCAAAAAATGGTTCAGGGGCAAAAATACATTAAACTTGCAGAACTTGCATCTTTAATTTTTCTCGAAAACGGATCATGTCTGATGCTCTGAAAGAACATGATGGAAAGGTTGGCAAAGGCGGCAGAAACATTACCAATCTGCGGTTTGCCAATGACATAGATGCTCTAGCTGATCGATCGAGACATAGATGCTGAGGAAGAGCAGGAACTAGAAGCTCTAGTTGAAAGTCTCGACCAAACCTGAACAAAGTGTAAGTTGGAGATCATTGCTAAGAAGACCAAACTGATGATAAACAGCGCAGATGGCATCCAGAGGGAGATCAAGGTATAAGAGCAGAAGCTGGGTACCGTAACAAGCTTCAAATATCTTGGAGCAGTTGTCTCAGATGATGGCTCAAAACAGGAGGTTCTCTCAAGAATTGCACAAGCCACTTCAGCTCTTACAGCGCTGAAACCAGTTTGGGGAGATAACAACATATCTCTTGGATCAAAGGTGAAACTTATGCACCCCCTTTTCATTTCCATGTTACTGTATGCCTGTGAATCGTGGACCTTGACAGCTGAGTTAGAGAAAAGAACACAGGCCTTTGAGATGAGATGCTACCGAAGATTACTGAACCTTTCGTACAAGGACCATATAACCAATGAGGAGGTTCACAGAAAGATCCAAGCAGCCATTGGAGAATATGATGAACTCCTGATGCTGGTCAAGAAACGGAAACTAAGATGGTTTGGTCATGTCTCAAGGTCTTCTGGTTTGGCGAAGACGATTCTACAGGGCACAGTGAAAGGAAAAAGAAGAGGTAGAAAGAAGAAGAGGTGCGAAGACAATATTAAAGGGTGGACAGGGATGGGTTTTGCCAGCTTAACTAGGGCAGCTGAAAACAGGGCAAGGTGGAAAAAGATTGTTTCGAAGTCATCTGTGGTGCCCCAACGACCTAGTAAGGTTATGGGAAAGAATAGAATAGAATAGAATAGACAGTTAGTTTATTAAAGTGTACCAATATTAGGATAATAAGGTGAAAAATACTGATAAATGATAGTGACAGACGAAAAATCATGTCAACTTTTCTTTAATATAGTATATTTAATATGCTACTGTACGTTATTAAAAGCTTGTCATACTTAGGTAACTGAGGTTAGAAAGTTCAAGAAGAACTGATGACATAAAAGGAGTTTTGAACCTTGAAAATGAATTATTCATTGTAAAGTATGAAGCAGGCTTTAAAGTAGGATGACAGCTCTGATACTGTACATAGATAATATGAATGACATGAAGAGAAAAGAAAGAGCTGTGCATATTTTATTTAACCCTTTAAGCACCGGTGACAAAAATAGCAGAATTTGCAAACAGCATAGCTCCTGATGAGGCGGCTCAATATGATGTGGATCTACACTGTTTGCCCTCTAGTCTTTGAATTCTCAATATGAAATGTCTTGGACAAGGCGTTTTTTTTTAATTTTTGCAGACGTAAATTTTGTCGTCTGCTTATTGGTGCTTAAAGAGTTAAAGATCCCCAGTCACCCATGTACATGTAATCTACATTTTTTACTGTCCTCAAAATCACAGGGTATAATCCATTCTGCCAATTTTCACTTCCTGCAGTGACTGTCCGTCATATTTGGCTTCCGCCTGCGAACTCTTGCTTCCTGCAGGGACTACTGTCCTCGAAAAATGGCTTCCTTCCGAGACTGTCCGCGTGACTGCTTCCTGCTGAGAGCCTCAGCAGGAAGCAGAATCATGCAGACAGTCTCTGCAGGAAGCCATTTATTATGTACAGAAGTCTCGGCAGGAAGCAAGAGATCGCAGACAGTCTCGGCAGAAGCCAAATATGATGTACAGTCTCTGCAGGAAGCGAAAATTAGCGGAATCAATTATACCCTGCGAAAATGTATCAGAAAAAATAAAGTGCCTTGGACTAAAAAATAACATGAAGCATCCTAATGTGCTGTGTGGTTAGATTTCCCAACTTTGGATCATGGGGTCATGGGTTTTTAGTTCTTCTTGGGGCAATTCAGTCTAAACCTAAATGGCATTTCACTGCATAGAGACTTTCATAATCACCATCTCATAATCCTGATATAACTAAAATTTTGTTGAAAAGGATGTAAATTGCCGAGTCAGAAAAAAAAGTATATATTTTCCAGCTAAAGAAAACATAATGAAACTCATCTTCTACTGACACATAAATATACCGTTATGTTGCAGAAAATTGCAGAAAAAAATGTTATATAGTGTTTCTCAAATTTATACTATTGTACTGAAATGTCATTTGTAAAAAGCAATTTTACCATCAAGCCATTATTGTTAAGAAAGACTTAAATGAAACAGGAGCCTCTCAGCCTCATGGTAGCTCAGTGGGTTGTGGGTTCAGTGTTGGCCAGCTATGAGCTAGCAGTCCTCATTGATTCCTGCTTGAGGCTGAAATCTTTTCAACTGTAAAACAGGTTTTGTTGCACACAGCCTTTCATTATCACCCTTTCATTGGCTCAGTATGACTGAATTTTTACTGTTGCAAGGGCCTTAAAACCACAAGTTATTCATCTATCGAAGATGAAACATTTGTGGACATGGAAATCTAAGTGTAATAGGGCTCTTATATACAAACAGGGGCCTATTTCACAACGAATCGTATGATTGAAATTCGTCGTAAGATGATCGTACGAGAATCTTACGACCAAAAATCGCTTCATGAAAAAAATCTCGGTTTCACTATTGTCCTCGTAGAACTCAATTTACGATCAAATCTACGATACCTAAAGGGCAGTTGTAAATTTCACTTTTTCTCCTCTTTCATCGCACAACATACTCATACTTAACTTTTGAATAGATTACATGTATCTACTGTCTTTCTGAAAAGCATACACCAAGTTTTGAGCAAATCAGCCAATTAACAAAATTCCAAATTTATGATAAATCACCTAAGGGTGATTTTGAGTGAAGTTTTTCCTGTGCGATTATCGTACGATTATCGTGCCATTCTTGCGGGATAATTTACCTGCAATGTATTAGAGACTATGTTACGAAATGGATCCGATCGTCGACTATGTCGTCGAAATTGTTTTAATCCTTTCAATCAGTAGGGCTACAGTTTTTAAGGCAACTGTGGTAATAAACATTTACGGAAATTGTGGCTATGTTATGCATGGGTTGTTTGTGAATACCTCTCGTGGACAGCGTATTGCATGATTTTAAGGTGAATACCTGCACGTGTCTTTTGATTGTGGACAGCGTGTTGCATGATTTTAATGTGAATACCTGCACGCTTAGATTCGAGTCCCATGATTTAAAAGTGAGACGCATAGTATTTATACTCCTATTCTTTAATGAAAAGTTAGACATGGCTGTTTCTAAGGTGAATTGATGGATGTTATATTGTTGTGTGCCCAGATTCTGTGTTAAGACCAGAACGGTAAGATTTTATTATATTTATTTAGAATAGTTTGGCTAAGAATGAAAAATGTGACTTCTGATTGATATGGTATGATTATATGTGTCGACTGATTTGATTTTGTTGACAGTGATCAGGCTGTGCATATGTCGACCAATTTTGTTTATACTGACCATGCTGCGCATGGTATTTGTATATTAGGAAGTTTTGTAAATTACGGAAATAGTTTATATCACTGATGTTGGTTGCAATGGTGTGCGTCTATCTGACGTCCAGTGACGTCAGTTGCATTCATGTTATTGCGACGTCAGCACTTTTTATATTAGTTTCACGTATACGTGGCCTATAGAAGTAGATTGATTTGTAATGGAACTAATTTACGTACTCGCGACGTCAAGTGACGTCATAGCTGCACAGCATTAAGGGTTTTTTCCATACATTATAATGCTAACATTTGGTCGTCATGCGTTTGATTTGCCTTCACTAGATGACGTCATATGGTATAACATCATTGGCGTCATGATGTCAGATCAAACATTGTGATCCCAAATGTGTTAGAAACGTTTATTTAGCTATTATATTCTATGGCAAATGGTAATATGCTTTGTTTAAAGAAATGAATTAATACATATGCGGGTTAGATTTTTGGTAAATCAATTTAATGTAAATAGGTCGTTGTTTAGATTCATTCATGTTTTATGTGGGATATGTCATGGTAATACCTGTTGACGTCAGTATACTTCTCGACAATGTTTGGCGTCAGATCCTTCGACGCACATGCGTGGTAGGATCTACGTTTCTTCATTGGCGGAAGTGGTAAGCACAATTTTGGCTTTACATCGTGAGCGCGAGTCGTTTCTAGTGACACGGCTGGCGTGTGCACGTTATGCTCGGCATTCGCCGAGGGCGTTGTATGGTATTTCCAAGACAGGCCCAAGTCTTACGTATTATTATTATGTAGTTACAATGTATTAAGTGTAAGTTCGTTATTTTTAGGCACATCAAGTCCGGCAGTTAGCTGTTAGGGCTTAGAGCCACGTCTCACCTGGAGATTCGATATACGTCTCCAGGTTAATACCAACCGGGGTAGAGCAGTTACAATGCCCTTGTGCATGTTTTCCTAGCAGAGGCGGGAAGCACAAAATATCGGCGAAGGCGATTTTATTACTGCGGAGGTGAAAGTGGTACAGTGTTCGTCCACTATAGTGTGTCTTGTTATATATAGACTGGTCTCTGGTACGATCCAGAGAGCGACCAGTATATAATCGTGCACGTGTTAATATAAGTTGGTGTTCCTCATGATATATGGACTAGCCCATGACATGATCCAGGGAACGACAAATTGAAGTCTACCAACATAAGGCCTTGTTTTTTTTGTATGAGCTCAAACTAACGTTTTTTGTTCTTTGTGTTTTCCTTTAGTTCATGGCGCTGAGCCGAGTACGGTGTTGACGTCAGACGGTAATCTATTTGCGTATTGTACGCAAATCGATTACAGATTTGAAACAAACACCTTACTTGGGCCAGCGACGTGAACTGATATGTGTTGTATATTATCGTAATTGTGACAGTCGTAAATTGTATTGTTGTATATAGAATTTACATTATATATAAACTTCAAAAAATTCTAACGTTGTTAGAGTTTCCTTGTTAGTGTAATACACTGGTAGATAACCCTTTAACCGGAAGTCACCCTCCGCCGTCCTGGCGACGCATAAGGCTCTACACCCGTGTCGACCGTGTGTAAAACCTTCTGCGTAACAGACTATTATCAAAATCATGGCGGCAGCATTTGTTCTAATAGAAAGAAATTATCTTACAAGAAAATGGGAGAATTTAGGACTGTTTCAGCCCCTAATTAGGTGATCTCTGATCTGAGGAGACTGCATGTTTGTGTTCAACGGTATGGCACGCCAAATGCACAATAAATCTTTAAACTAGGTTTAAGAAATTTTACCCTAAGTTGAGCTTCAAACCTAGGTTTCAGTTCAGTCATAGGTTTCAAATCTGACTTCAATACCCGGATTTGTAAAAACGACTATAGAAAATTTCAATTTTCAAAAGTTAGTTTTGAAGTTAAAACAAAGGGTTGAAAACTTAACACCTAAAATTGAGAATGCGAAATTTGGCTTGCTATACTATACAAGCGAATTATTGCGCTGACTACGAGGTTCTGCAGTGCAAGTCTGAAAGAGCTGATACAATCACAAACAGCATTTGGCAAAATAAAAAGACCCGAGTTTAATTCCTCGGAACTTTTATCTCAAAACTGTATTTCGAAAATCGAGGTTCCAAGGGCATGGCAAGCCAATGCACAATGAATTTCAAAACCCTGAGTTTCAGCCTTGTTTTTAGAGTTTCAGTCCTAGGTTTTGGATCTCTAATCCCCACTTTTGTAAAATGAATTTATATAGGAATTTTGTTTTCATATCTTGGTTTTGAAGATCTGCAACTAAGGATAAAAAACTTTAAACCTTGGACTGAAAACTTCCCAGGTGCGATCCTTCGTGTCTTTGGTTAGGAGTCGTCCATGTTTACTTAGAAGCCACCGGTAGCTCAGTGGTTTAAGCGCTGGCCTGCTGATCAAGCGGTCCTGAGGTGGATTCCGGAGGCTGAAATCGTTTCAATCGTAAACAGGGTTCCATTGCACATAACCTTTCATTATCACTCTTCCACCACCCTGATAAGACTGAAATACTGTTGAAACTGACTTAAAATCGCAAGCCATCCATCCATCCATCTTCCTTACTTCAGTGAGAAGGGCTTTAACCTCATTTGGGGTCCTGTTGACCTTTTTCTTTGACATGATTGCGTTGTATTACAAATCGCTACTTTTTGTGTTTATAAAACCCAATACACATCTGTCAAAGCTAATACACATCACGTCTGCGATCCATCGTATAACTAAAATCCTACGAGAATCGTACTATCTGTCGTACGATGTTTTTATGAAACGATCGTGCGAGAATCGTGCGATTCTCGTACGACCAAACGTACGATTATCGCACGATTCATCGTACGGTTAATTTTTGTGAAACAGGCCCCAGGTTCATTAACTACCATATTTAGCTGTCACACTAAATATTGGGACACAAATATTTAGTCACTCTAATTATCCTAAAATTTGAACAAGCCGATTTTTTATCTGAGGATAAATCAAAACTGCAGTGTCAAAACTGGCAGACTCATAGATCAGACTTAGTCTTTCGGAGTAGTCTGATCTGGATCTATGTACATTGATTGAGACAATCTGTTCACTATTCAGAGGTAATTGATAAATTTGCGTTTGAAAATTTATTAATGCAAAATTTTACCCAAAAATGTAAGTTTTCATATAGAATTTCTACAGTAAAAATTTTTATAGAAAAAAAATCAAGAAAATGCAAAATTTCACCCTAAAATGTAAGTTTTCAAATAGAATTTTTACCATAAGAATTAAAAAAATTGGGATACCAGAATAAAAATGGAAGCGCCTTTTTTCACAGAGCAGTAATGCATCAGAAGGATGTAGATGGAATGGCAAATAGTGTAGACACTGATCAGACTGTCGCTAGAGCAGTCTGATCTGGATTTGCACTGTTTGGTCCAACCTATCCGTCCGATACTTAGATTTTTTTTGGTAAACTTTTGGTAAACACTTTCTATTCTAGTTTCACCTTGGTCTGGTGTATACAGTAGCTTTAACAGAGCAGAACAGACTAGATGAATGGAATTGTTTGGGAGGAGATAAGGTAGCGGATTCCTCCTTTTGTTTTTGATAGGTCAGCAGTGTCATGTGATCTGTCTATTGCTGGCAGTTATTTTTTTAAATTTCAAGTTAGGTCCTGTAAAAGTAAATTAGTCGAATATTTAAATATAACAGTCAGTAAAGTTATGTTTTCAGTTGTATAGTTCTGTGTGGATAAAAACGCAGGGAATAATAGCTAAATTTTTTAATTTTTTAAGAATTGTCTTTTTGTATGCATACAGTTTATTCAAATTTAATTTGTATTATTCAAATGTCTGTAAGATTATTGGATTTTTTATTGTATATATACATTCCTAAATGGAACTTGATACAAATGGTGGAGTTAATGGTAATAAATAAACATGACAAAGACAGAAAAATGACAATTTCAGTTTATATAACTTCTTTTCTGTTCCAAGGATTTTTTTTTTAATACTGTGTGCATTCTGATAGGGTGAAGTCGGGTAAATTTGGACAGCGGGTAAATTCGTACAGTGACATTGTTTCCTTTATATGTCAGTTGTTTGGAATTTAAACAAAATTAACTGGGCAAAAAATGAAAATCCTGATGAGACGGCTCATTATGAGCCGTCTCATCTGGACTTTCACTGTTTGCAATGGTATTTCCGAATTTACCCGCTATCCGAAGTTACCCGACTTGACCCTATTGTTTTTATTTTTTTTCTTCTATTTAGTGCAGAAAAGCTGGGCTGTTGTGTCAAAGGCAAAATGCAATGGCATTTTCTAAAATTATAGTTTTGTATCATATACCGTAGAACGAAACACATCTTGTAAGATTTTGCAAATTTTTCTATCCAACTCCTTAATTATAAGGCAGGACCCAAGCTAATTCTTTATGTTAATTGAATTTCAAGGTTTATGAATTTATAAATATGAAACTTTGAAATACAACGATGAAGATGGTTAACTTTGACGCAGTCTCATTTGACATAAATGCACTTCATAAATTTTCATTTGGTAATTTCATGCCTGCTGATTTCGTTAGCATACTGTCTGAACCTTAAATAATCTATTTGGACAAAACTGTGTGAGCAAAACGTACAGACCCCTGATCAGACTTCTCCTAGAGAAGCAGGTTGATTGATTGGGTCTGCACTGTTTGCTAATAGCTTTATTGAAAATGCCCTGATAGGACAGTGGACTACCGTATTCTACCTAATTAGCGCACATGCCTCTATAAGCGCACGCCGTGGCAATTTGTGAGGCATAGGACTATTGATGCACATATTTTTACTGATTATCCCTTTGCTTTCTCGTTTACAAGAGCTGAAAATGCAATAGAATATTTAAGAATATTTGTATATACATGCATTATAGTATACTAGTGTGTGAGAGAGGAATGTGTTAGCAAATCATCATTAACTCTTTGAGTGCCGAAACCAGACGACAAAGTTTACGACAGCAAAATTTCAATATATGCTTTGTCCGGGCTATATCATATTGAGAATTCAAAACCTAGAGGGCGAAAAAGTAGATCTAGGTGAAGCAGCTCATGATGAGCCACCTCAGCGGGATCTACGCTGTTTGCAAATTCTGCTGTCTTCGTCATTGGCGCTTAAGGTGTTAAGCTGCTTTTGTTTTGTCAGTCTGTGTCATTTTCTTTTCTTTTTTTTTTTCTCCACTAGTAGAATTGTCAGTTTTGTAATATTGCCACAAAAACTCTAAGAATTGGGACTTTTACCTCATTACTATAAGAACTTTGGTAATGGACTGCCAGTCTTTGACATTGTTCAAGTCTGCATGCCCTGTAGAGGATTTATTGGCATAACATGCAAACCTTGACTAGAAAGTCTCTGCTTGACAGTAGGATCTACAGTAGCATGGTACACTCAATCATGTCTGTCTCAATACTTAGAGCTTTTGTGACACTTGTATATTTTGTGCAATTTTTTGTATATTTGTAAATATCTGAGGGCCGCAAGGGAGATTAGTTTTGTACTAATTGTGTTACCCTCTTGAAATAAAGACTTTATTATTATTATTATTATTATAAGTTTTTACTTCTAAATCTTCTCTTTCCTTCTACATGTATATCCATATGAATTTAAAGGTTAAGCATCAGAGAAAAGCTGCTTATAAGCAGCTTTTCTCTGATGCTTTACCTTTAAATTCGTTCCCTTCAATATATAATAATTAACCTATTAAAATGTGCACTTATATGAAAGAAAGTTCACTACAAGTATTTGCCGCCATTTTGAAAAAGTTAAGCGCACAGGGCACTAATAAGGTCGATTACGATAATCAAATTCAAAGATGGAAGAGTTTATTACCAAAATGGACGAGGTTTGCAAATATTTTGGTTGAACATAGTAAAATGTGGTTCTTCATGGCTAAAGGCAAAGATGGCTTAGGCAACTAGAAAAGGCTTCCACTTGAGCCTTGCTAAGCAAGGGGGTCTGGGTTTGAATCTTGCTGGTGGTGTAATTCTTATTAGCTATAGACAGGGTTCCATTGCACATAGCATATCATTATTCCCCTTACATTGGCTTAGTTTGACTGAAATACTGGTGATGGGGTCAGGAAACAACAGGTAATCTGTCCATCTGCTTCTGCTTGCAGAGTCTAAGATGGCTTTTGCTTCAAAAAATTGCTTTCCATGCTTTGGGAACATTCCATAATTACCCTAAGTATTTAGACACCTTTGCCATTTCTGTTTACCCTTTTTGACTAGTGGACCTGTCCATCCTTATCATTTGGAAGACTTCATTTCTAGTTTCAGGGGTTTCTAGTGGATGTTTTCATTTTGATTGCATTTTGCATAGAAATCCCTGTAAGTAAACAATGTAAACTCTGACCAGAGGCTGCATTCTGCAGCAATTAACTGGGTCTGCACTGTTTGCATATGTCCCCAAAATGGGTATCCAGTCTAAAAAGGGTTAATGGGTTCTTTGAATTTTCAAAGTCCATTGAAAGTTCATTCCCATAAAAACTGTAAGCAAATGGTGTAGACCCTGATCAGAGAAGCAGTGGATGAGCAGTTTGATCATTTGCTCTGACAGTTTACATTTTTACACCACAGGAAGATTTTTTCATGTTCTTATTTCATTTCTCATCTCTGTCAGTTTCATATAGTGTAAAATGATACTTTTTTTGTCAATTTCTGATTTTGTTCATAGTGAATAATAGAGGAAAAAATGTAGACTTAAAATGGGATATACAATATATAGGTAAAAAGGTCAAACGAAAATTCTAAATCATATCTCACAAGAGGATTTTAATGCGGATAAATGTGGATGTTATAGTTTATAAAGGATGTAACAAAAGATGACAGGCAAACCTGTACATAGCTCCAGATAAGGCAAAATGTTTCTGTCTTGGTATCTGAATGTTTCGGCTTTGCCAATGTTTCAGTGGTTATGATTTGGGTAGTTTGACCACTTCTATTTCTGTGTGCATTTTAGTGCAACTGTATGTGGTATCATCTCTGTGAATTTTACAGCAGGAGTAGGTGCTATCCCTGTAAATTTTACTGTGGTTCTGAGTGGTGCCAACCCTAGAAAATGTTGCCATCCATGTAATTTTTACTGGAGCATTTGCAGTAAGTGAAAAATTTAAGTTTGGATTTTGAGGCATTTAGTGATTATCATTACTTTTGATTTTTCATCAAGAGGTTACTACTGCAGCACTAGATCAGATGCCATCCCTATAACTTTTAAGCGATATCATCTAAGAAAACGTTGTAATCCATATTATTTTACAGCAACAGGGGCAGTTAGTGAACAGAAGTGTGGATTTTGCAGCAGTAAGTGTTGCCATTGGTTTGGATGTCTTAGACTATAAATCGGGTGATCACTATGGATTTTACTGCAGCAGAAGGTGGTGTCACTGTAAATTTTACGGTGGTTCCGAGTTGTGTCATCGAAAGAAAGTGTTGTTGTTCATGTTATTTTACTGCAACAGTAAGTGAAGAATTCAGGGTGGATTTTGCAGCAATAAATAATGACATCACTTTGGATGTTGTAGACAGTAAGAGGGATCATTACTACTGATTTTACTGCAGCATAGTTGGTGCTATCCTTGTAAATTTTACTGTGGTTCTGAGTTGTGTCATCCCTAGAAAATGTTATCCATGTCCTTATCACTGCAGTGATGGGTGAAGTAATCAGTGTTGATTTTGCAGCAATAGGTGGCATTCTGTTCTGTTCTGTATCCTGGAAATTCTGCCTTTATAGGCACACCCTCGATTATGAGGTAAAAAGAAGTCCACAGCTTCACTCGTTAAAATTGTAAGAGTCACTCGTAAAAGTCACAATAAAAATTAAGAATGCCACCACCAAATATACATCCGTATGTACATACAATAGTTTTAAAAAGTTATAATCACACGCCACAGCATAATACACTGTAACTTGAAGGCTGCCTCAAATAAGGACTAAAATTACCATCCTGTGGACTGCTGTAACCTCTTGGATTTTTTACTTTTGGAAGAAAGTTCCAGTATCTGATAACGTTTAGCATGTAGAGTATATGTTAATCGTCTACTATGATAATGTAGTGTGTCTACAAGTTCACTGAGCTCTTTACAGTCAGATTCACGGTGGCCATCTAAAATCGCACTGCAATCAACTATCAGCTGGAGCAATGAAAAATCTGAAGCCGCAGGGCATACACCAAGTAAGTCACTGAGCACACTCTGAATGTCTAAAACTATAGGGTTTCTGGCAAAGTCCAAGACACGACACTCCAACAGAAAATGATCTAAAGTTTCTTCAGCATCGTAACACAGCTGGCATGTCGGATTCACTTCATTTTGGTTAAATTTAACTCTATTGGTTTGCAATATATATGTCCCAGTTAGAATCTTGTTCTTAACAGGAATACGAGATATGTCTCTAAAACTCAAGCTATATGGTCTAACTGCTGGATGACACTTTCCAATAGTATAACTTTTTGACAGGAACTTCAGGGATGAGTAAAGTCTTGATTGGGCTAAAACTCTAGCACTCCAGTAGTTATTCACAGCTTTATCACATTGACTTTTCCAAGACAGCTTTTTAATAGGACATTCCAAAAGCTCCTCTGGACTTGGTAAATCGTATTTCAATAAAACTTTTTTGACCACGATAAACCAGCTATGGCTCTTGTACGATTTGGTTTCCAACTGTCGACTAGCCAACTGAGATTCAACTGAATCGTTCGGTAGTCTAGAGATATTGCCAAAAAGCGATAAAAGCATTATTGCTTTGGATTTTAGACAATAAGCAAGTGTCATAACTGGATTTTATAGTGACTGGAAGTGGTGTTTATTGACCTATTGCAGTGCTCAGTAGGTAGTTTCATCTGTGTAAGTGGTGTCATCCTGATGAACATTACTGCAGCTATTAGTGGCATCATCCCTGTGGATTTGACTGTTGCATTTCATCACTGCAGTAGCAGATAGTCCCAGCTTATTCCACTGCAGTTGTGAGTAGTATCAGCCCCTTGTATTTCACTGCAGTAGTAGGTGGTATCATTCCTATGTATTTCACTGCAAAAGTGAGTGATGTCATTGATTTGTATTTCACTGTAGCAGTGAGTTGTGTTATCCCTATGTATTCCAATGCAATAGTGTGTGTTGTCAGTCCTGTATGTTTCACTGCAGTCTTGAGTGATATCATTCCTGTGTAGTTCACTGCAGTAGTGAGTGGTATCATTCCAGTGTGTTTCACTGCAGTAGTGAGTGGTGTCATTTCTATGTATATTTCACTGCAGTAGTGAAAGTTATCTTTACTAAGTATTTCAGTGTAGCAGTAAGTAGTATCATCCCTGTGTATTTCACTGCAGTAGTGAGTGGCGTCATTCCTAAGTGTTTCACTGCAGTAATGAGTGGTGTCATCCCTTTGTATATGCAGTGTCATTCCTGTGTATTTCACTGCAGGGGTGAGTGAATCATTCCTGAGTAATTTTCTGCAGAGGAGAGTGAAATCATTCTTATTTATTTCTTTGCAGAAGTAGGTGGTATTATTCCTGTGTATTTCACTGTAGTACAGAGTGGTATCATCCCTGCTTTGCACTGAAGTAATGATTGTTTGTGTCATTCCTGTAAATTTCACTGCAGTAAAGAGTGGTGTCATTCCTATGTATTTCACTGCAGTAATGATTGTTGGTGTCATTTCTGTAAATTTCACTGCAGTATAGAGTGGTGTCATTCCTATGTATTTCAGTGCAGTAGTAAGTGGTATTATTTCTGCATGTTTTACTGCAATAATAATTGATATCGTTCCCATTTTTCTTTGCAATAGTGAGTATTGATGTCATTCCTGAGTATTTCACTGCAGTAGTGAGTGATGTCATCCATATGTATTTTAAGGTCATCTCTATGTATTTCACTGCAAAAAGAAGTGGTATCATTCCTATGTGTTCCACTGCAGAAGTGAGTTGTGTCATTCCTTTCTGTTTCATTGCAGTAGTGAGTTTTGTTGTTTGTGTGAATTTCACTGCAGTAATACTTGGTGTCCCTCATGTATTTCACTGCAGTACTGAGTGGTATTATTCTGTGTATTTCACTGCAGTTGTTAGTGATATCATTCCAGTTTTGCAAGTTGCAGTAGTGAGTATTGATGTCATTGCTGCGTATTTTACTGCAGTAGTAAGTGTTGTCATTGCTATGCATTTCACTGCAGCAATGAATGTTATCATCCCTATGTATTTCACAGCAGAAGTGAGTGGTGTCATTCCTGTTGGTTTCCTGTTTATTTTGCTGTAGCAATGAGTGATATAATTCCTGTGTTATTCACTGCAGAAGTGAGTGGTATTATTCCTGTGTATTTCACTGCAGTACTGAATGGTGTCAGTCATGTGTATTTCATACCAATGTATTTTACTGCAGTGGTGAGTAGTTTCATTCCTATGTATTTGAATTCAGTAGTGGTGCCATTCCTGCGTATTTTGCTGCAGTAGTATTTAAAAATCTGCTTGAGAAAGCTGAGAAAGGTGAATATTTTTCAGATCACTTACTATCTTCAAATTGACTAAACTCTTATAATCTAGAATTCTGAGATACCTGGGTAACTGTTTTATGGTGGTATCTGCTGGTACATGGAAATTGTTTCTTTGTGTTTGTTATTCTAACAAGATTATATTGGCATCATAGATATATTCTTTGATGATATCTTAAATTTGATTAAGATAAGGATTACAAAGAGTGAATGAACTTTTCCATTTATTCATTGAGCATAGTGGGGGTATAGTTTCAGGGATACAGACTAGCGGTCGCCCACTCGCCTCTGCGAGTAAAAAATCGGGTGGGCGCCTAAAATTGAAATGATAGTCGCCCAGTTTGCGATCGTAAGCTGTCGGCGAGTGTCTGGCGTGTTTTCGGCTTGGAGTAAAATCCGCCACCTCTAAGGGTATTGCTAACTTCCGCGCCGATATCGGCTATGAATATTCGGTGTTCCGTCATACTTGTGTGTTGGATTTTACTCACTATCGAGAAACAACATGGCCGCCTCCTCGTAAAGGAAGATAGATAGATACACGGATTTGTCAGCTAAAAATCTTAACCGTTTATAGATTTTTCGCGCGTAATATGGCAATACATCGCTGGTGTTTCACATCCGGTTGCTAAAAGGAAACAAAACCATGAAGAAAGGAGGGTTTACTACAAAGCCTACGGAAACGGGGCAATTCTCGGGCAGATTCTGAATAAAAGATTCCCATGTTTTAAATGTGGGCCCCTAAATTTCTGGCTGGGCGACTAAGTTTCAGTTTTTAGGGGCCCAGCTTGCTCCTATGAAAAATGAGTTAGTCTGTATCCCTGAGTTTCCATTTTTCCAGTGTTTTACATACTCTCTTCTGCCTGTGTACTTAGACTAGTATATTTGTTGTTGTTATATTCCAATTTCTCATTATGATGTTGGTCCAGGAGGCTCAGCCAAACAAATCCATGGCACCTCCTGGCACCACATCTGTCCTCGGCCCATCCCATAAATACCACTATGACAAAGTGGCAGCCAATGCACCATAGGGCTCAGTCTGTCTTCTTGAACAACAGCTCTTCATCAGGCCACAATGTAACAGTTCTTGGCTGCCACATGGCTGGGTTGGCATGTGACTATGTCTCCACAGCACCACATAGAGGTGTCCATCACCTGGTTTCCACTGGAGACTAGTCCATTCATATTTTGAGCAGGGCTACATAGTACGTAATGGAAAACAAATATATACAATTAAATATTGGGACACCTAAAAATAATTAATTTTCCATTTGGGACAAATGGAAAATTAATTATTTTAGGTGTACCAATACTTACGCACGCTACAGTACACAGCATGCATTGCAGACCCAGACTAGAATCTCGTCAAAGCATGGTTTTGGTCCAAACTCTATTGCTGATTGATAGTGCTGTTTTCTTTGTCTCTGAGTTTTCATTTGTATGCAATATGACTTTATTTTCTTGTTTGGCAATGGCATAAGTTCAGATGAGTGAATCTTTGATTTATTTGATCAGATCTCAATCTATTTTCTTTGCTGATCCATATGGAAAAGATGATTTTGCTTATAAACACCTGTCAAAGAAGCTGAAACTCTGTCTGTATAGTATGAATAATAAATAATAGGAATAGGAAAGATCAGAGTCTAGGTTTTATATATTTATATTCAGCAGAATGCTAGAGGAAACAAACGCTATAAGCAATATGCTTTTGTTCAGATCCTCAAGTGACTATTACCTGTATGAATCTTGTGTGAATAAAGAATTGTTTAACACTTTAAGCACAAGTGACGAAAATAGCAAATTTGAAAAAAGCGTAGATCCTGATGAGGCGGCTCATAATGAGCCGCCTCATCTAGATCTACACTGTTTGCCCCCTAGTCTTTGAATTCTCAATATGAAATGTCTTGGACAAGGCATTTTTTTTAATTTTCGCAGACGTATATTTTGTCGTCTGCTTTTTGGTGCTTAAAGAGTTGGGCAAATATATGTGATAAATATTCTGGGATATAATTCTCCATATTTCTCCATGAAATATGTTGTGGCTCCTCATTGGAACCACTTCAGTGAGCTGAATCTGATGAGGCTGCAAAACATATGTTGAAGAATTAACAAAATGTCAAGGAATTGTCATCACGTAACCTCCTTATTTAGATACCTGATTCATCTTTTATTTACAAACATGCTATTCTAATTTTGTTTATTAAACGTCTTTTCATTAAAATGAGAAAGAATTTATACCCTGATTTAAGACATAGCTCCTGATGTTCAAAATTACAGATATAAATATTTGGGTACATTTCTTATTTACTCCAGAAAATAAAACACCTGTTGTAAGATCTCTTCAGAATTTCCTAGGCAACTTGGCAATTCTGAGGAGATTCTACAACATATGTTTTAACTAAAAAGAATGAATGTCTCATTTTTTGTTCACACAGTTTTGACAAACCTGCAGCTTTTTGATGATACACTGGTGTAAACATTTTAAAAGATTATTTATGGATGGCAGGATAAATATACTTACATTTTAAAAGATGTTTGACTATGATATGGACAAGTACTTGTCCTCCGTACTTATGATGGTATGCTGATAGTATAGTGTCCACTGAGGAGCAGTTATACCAGACTAAACAAAAATAGAGTCACTGGACATTATAGTTTTGGATATTGCTGAATATAACAAGATTCTAGATATTACCTGGCAAAATGTTGTTACTGGAGACTTTATGGGTCGTTATCGAAGTTCTATGAGCATTCTGGTGCTTTGTGGTATAGCAGCAAGCAGAGAAAATACCAGTTTGGTAGGTATACTTGTGCCATTTTGTTGTCATTTATCATGTATGCTCAGATTTGCAAAAAAAAGTGTTCAATAAAATGTTAGAACTTATGCATAATATGTCTAAGTACCAAACACTGTGGACATCACTAAAAAATTTTGCACATATTTCATATTGCAAAAGTAAGTGAACTTAATTCTAGGATAAGTACAGTGATAGATGAAGGTGTCCCAGTATCAAGGGTGACTGTAGTTTGCCTTGGATAAACAATTGTTTTCTATCCAAGACAGTTTCATATTTATTACCCGAAATAAATATTCATTATATCTCATATCTTATATAGGATATGAGATATCCACTATAGGTTGTAATATCTGATATACTATTTTAGATATCTTTTATCAAACATAGATATCTTATATCCTGTATAAATTTGTAATATATTATATTAGATATTTAATTCCACATATCTGTGGAAATCAGTTGTTTAAGATATCTTGTAAGTTAAATAAGAATTCTTTTATACAAATCTTTTAATTGGCTTTTTGCGGGTTCTTGTTGCATCAAGCATCTCTTTCCTGATGCCCTTGTCTGTTGCTTTTCTCGTGACACAGGGGCTGAGGTGGCTCAATGGGGGACACCTGTGCTCTTTTCTTTGAAACTTTTGGGGTTTAGCGACACTGAAGAAGTTAAATACAGAAATGTGCGTCTGTCGCACTAAAATTGGTATGGATACGTTTATACAGGACTTCTTATTTGTTAAATAAGATACCGTATATATCAGATTACATGTCTTCTGTATGAGATGTCTGAAAAGTTAGATAAGAAATTCCAATTATGATTTCTTATATATAATAAATAAGATAGGATAAAACATTTTTAATATATCTGAATTAATACATCAGCTATCTTAATCATAATGTATATTAGATATCATATTGTATATGAGATATCTGGTATAAAATAAAATATACAGTAGAACTTCAGTGGCTCGAACCCTGATGGCTCATTTACCATGCCTGGCTAGAGCTCGTTCTTGGGTCCCGCGAGTTCAGTTTTTATAGAAACTAGCCATGGATGGCTGGAACTACCTTTGGCTGGAACTAATTTTCATGGTCCCAAGCCTGTTCGAGCCATTGAAGTTCTACTGTATCTATTTTGCATAGTAAATATGAAAATGAGATATCTGATTTAATGTACTATCAAACCTGTCAAAAAGACCACCTTAATTAAGAAAAAACATGTCTGAAATGGCCTAACTCTCAGAACAAATTGACTTGTTATAATGTCTGTCATAGTATCTGATATGCTATGTAAGATATCTAATTAACTATATAAGTTGTCTTATATACCTATAGAAGATATCAGCTATATTTGGATAATTCAGATATCTTACTTGTCAGTTCAGATATCTGTATAAGACAGCTAGTATAATTATCAGGTAATTTATATGGCATATTAAATATGTTACGATATGGCATATAAAGTGTATACTGTATCAGATATCTTAACTGACATATATTATATTTGATATACATTTTATGTATTTACAATATTTACAACATGTCAGACATCTTATGTAGTATATATTTACCATATTAAAACAAATGTAGTTTATAATAAATATCAAAATGGCTTGCCACAAATAATATGGTTTTACATGAAATTTTATGCTGAAAATAACTAAATGGCTGGACACGTTCATATATACATATAAACATGCAGTTTTGGGGGAAAAGCAGCAGCAATTGCCTGTTTCAGAATAACTTCACTTTCATATAGTTTTAATACACAGTGTGCTTGCAGGGGCTGTAAACTTTCCCAGAATACCTTTTTTGATACAATGGTAAGCAAAAAAAAAAAAAAAATAATAATAAGGAAAAGTAGGAAATGCTGTTTTATAGAGTTGCCAGACAAGTGGTATTTATATTACTGATGAGCTCTCACATGAGAAGTACCATACAGTATTTGCAAACTGAGAAAGCTTTGATCAGCCAGCTTATATTCACATTGTCTTGTTCCACTTTGTATTCCATTTTCTAAATCTGACAAGACCCATAAATTGGTGCAACAGACAAGACTCTGACCAGACTGTCGGAGATTGTAAAAGGCACATTTCCAGTTGCACATCTGAAATCATTATTCACAATAGCAATTATTACTTGGAACTCTTTCAATAAATATGACAGGAACTGCATGCAGATCTGTATAAGCTAAATTTTGGTAAACTAGCTAAGATATTTTCGTTGTTTCTCATTTAAAGAATCTTAATGGAATCATATTGAAATTGACTAATACTGGAGCCCATTACTTATGAGACTTTAAGATCTATTTTGCAGGAAAATATTATGAAAAAGATGTAGGTTTTATCGCCAAATTTTTGTTTATCTATCTAAGACTCCTGAAGGTTATCTGGTATATCTTATCATCCTTGTACATCATGCTACAGAAAAATAAGCATTTTTTATTCAGCTTTCCTGTTTATGCTCATGCAAATATTGTAGTGTTCTGATAGAATTCTTGTATTTGTCTTGCAACTGACAAGCTAATCCTATTTATCTGAAGATGTTTCAAACTGCTGGCAGTTTGGCAAATAGGGCAGACCCGCATCAGACTGCTGCTTAAGAGCAGTCTGATCACTGTCTGTACTCTGCTGTGGCTCTCTTTGTCCTAATATTTTGGGTCCTTGCCGTATTTTGTTTCAGTTTACCTGTACTGCCAACCACAGCTTCTTGGGAAGGGCTGTGCAGGGAAGTGGGCTTTGCAGTTAACAAATACAATAAATGACATTTGTAAGTAACCTATATTTGGGCAGTCTTAAGCCAGTATTGCTGGAATTTGGCTACATTTTCACCCCCCCCCCCCCCTCTCCCCCACAAAAAAAATTGTGAGGGGTGTATTTTTTATTGTATTTTTTTTTTACAAATGAGACATTTAGTAGAAGAAAGTGGTACATTGTAGTACATGTAAGTTCAGAAAGTTCTTTTGCCTAAGAAGTTACCCAATGTCAGATCATAGCAACTAGACATCAATGTACTTACCAGATATCAGACAGCTACCAGACATCAAATGGTTACCGGATGTTAACCTATAGCAACCAGACATCAAACTGAATATATAGTTACTAGACATCAGACAGTAATAACCAGACATTCAACAGCAGCCAGGTATCCAACTACCTGCTCATTGTAAATAAAAAGTAATAAGACATCAGACAGTTACCAGACATCAAACTTAGTAGTCAGACATCACACTGTCCACAGACATCAAACTATAGTTACTAGTCATCAGACTACAGCAACAAGACATCAGACAGTTACAGGAAACATAGCTATCAAAGGGATGTTACCATGCAGACATCAGCCAGTTATCAAGCATCAACATGTCTGAGACAACAAGCTATACATATTTGAAAACAAGTACTGTCTACTCTCGATATCTCAGAGTAGAAGCTCTTCCCAAACTACTGATATCTTAAAGTAAACTTTTTGGTCCCAGAAAATTTACTCTGAGATATCAGTAGTTTGAGGTAACAGGAGCTGAAATTTAAATAAACATATGGAATATGTCTCAACTACGTTCTTTGATATCAGAGGTACTTTGAGATATCAGTGTTTGAGATATCAAGAGTCAACAGTATTTAAGACATCAGAAAATTGTCAGACATGAAACAGCCGGGCTGCGTAGCGCAATTGGTAGGGCACCTGACTCATAAGTCAGAGGTCCTGGGTTCGAAACCCGGTCTGACCACATACTTACGTTTCTCCTTCCGCTGATTAAAGAAGAGCAGTTGTCAGTTACTGGTGAATCTATGTGCGCTTAGTACTGGTTAACCGCTTAGGAGGTCTAAGCCTGCCTAGGAATAGTGTGGTTAGGGTGACTGTAACCGTCCTGACATGACAATAGCTGTTTACCACTGACATTAAGCATCAAATCAATCAATCAGTCAGACATGAAACTGTGGTTGCTAAGCAAAGTGTTGATAATTTAATAGACATAAGACAATAACCAAACACTTTAATACCAAACAGTAGAGAGCAAACAACTACTATGATAAGAAGATACAGAGCTGTGGCAACAGGTCATCAAACTTGTAACTAGACATCAGACTGCTGGTATTTTTCCTTAGTTTTACTGTGAATGAATTCCCTGTCAGGGTAAAGCAACTACACAATTTTCTTTTTTGCTTGTGGAGGTCAATACAGCAAATAAGTTGTTCTCCTTGGAACAAATTCTTTCCTTTAAGAGTAGATCCCATTAAGGTAGGGTTGTGTTGTGCATGGAAGCAAATAGGGGTTCATAAAAGATGTTCTGCTTGTTATAAATGGTAAGAAAACACACCTTAATAAAAACATATGAGTCATGATAATTCTGATAAAGCAGTGAGGATATGCAGGCTGATCTGAGTCTTTCCAATTGGTATCAGTGAGCACTGTTATAATTAATGAAGGGGCTCAATCCTCCTCAAATTCTGGAAGAAAAGACATTGATGAATTATCTCCCATGGACTGTTGTTAGTGTATAGTCCTGTCCATTTATGGCTTCGGTTTGTTTCAAATCAGATCCTTTTCTTTTTTCAGTTTCCACAGAAAGGCTGTACAAGTCCAAGCTGTTAGATACCTCCTTCAATGAAAGTCTTCCAGGTTTGTACTGTATAATCAAAATTGTCATCTGCTGAAATTGTCGTCTGCATCAAAAATCAAGAATATTTTGACAATATTGGTCTAACTAACTCTTGCAGAAATGATGTCTTGGCAGTAAACAGTTTGGATCTCAGATCAGGCCCCACATTTGTGGGGCCTGATCTGGATCCAAACTGTTTGCCTAGATACCCCTAAAGGGCTATCCCGAATGGAATGGGTCAAACAATACTTTGTACTAACTCTAGGAATTTAGGTTCAAGCTGATTTGGAAATCAATTCCTATGACTACAAGCCATAATACAACTTGGTTTTAGAGCAACTTTGCGAAGCAAAGTAGTGCTTATAAGGCAATATGTGATCCCTTCATGCTCATGTGCCTTTGTGCAGTTAGAAAGTATTCCTCTGTTGTGTTTAGCTCAGTTTCTAAGTAACCAAAAGTGATAGTCTTCCAGCTTGCTCCATAGATCTATACAAATGGGGAAGATCTACTAAAGCAGTGATGTATATTGGGCCAGGACACACCATTGTTGGAAAGATTTCTGCCTTCAGTGGGTCTTGAACTCAAAACCGCTAGACCAGCAGGCCAGCCCTAAACCTAGAACACAATTCAAAAAGTATGATGAAAAAAAAAATAAAGTCACATTAGACTTTACCAGTTTTGTCTTACCTGCAGCTAGTAAAAACAAGACATATGTACCCTAATGTGCTTGAATATTGGGACACATGAAACCGTTAATTTTCCATTTGTCCCAAATGGAAAATTAATGGTTTCAGGTGTCCCAATATTCAAGCAGATTAGGGTATTACTTTTCTGACATCATCATCATCATTGGTGTCATAAGCTTTTGTCAGGTCTGGTTTAGTGCTGTTTTGTGATAATGTGCTGACAAGCGAGGCACCCCTTTTCCTTGAAATTCTCGAAATTCTGGTAAATTTTGATTGTATATATATCAGTCTACAATTCTACTGTTTCAGATCTCCGACACACCTGTGATGTCACAAATGAATTCAATGGAAAACGAAAACATGTCTTCAAAAGGTTCTTATGTGAGTACGATGTACTTTAATACATACGCTATGTCAGTGTTCCATAGATAGACATAGAGTTACAATTGAATAATGTTTATTTAGACTGAACTGCAAAAAAAACCCACAGCAAATGAGCTCTATGTGAGAGTCATTGCGTGACAGCATTTTATCCTAAATAATATATTGGGCAAAAAAAGTTAGGGATCAGAATTCTGAGATGATATATCTGGGTCTCTGTGTAGCATGTTAAGAAGTTTAATTGGCACATGCCTCAGGCATTAATTTTGTTCTGCTTTTAATTTATCGCCAAACTTAAAATTGTGAGTTTGCTTATTGACTCACACTATTCTTTTCAAATGACACTGCCCCTGCAATCAAAGTTGTAAAATTTCAATAGTGAGTCATATCAGCAAAATTTTGATTTCTTCAGATTTTAAAATTATGCATAATTTTTTATCATAAACTTAAAATTAAATAATTTTGAAAAATCACCTGGCAGAAATAATTCTAAAATCTCTTTCCTGGCTGAGGTCACATCCATATGGGTACTTCACTCCACTTTAATTCTGAGGGTAGTCTGACTTCTAGCCTTGTCTTGACCGAGCTGAGAGCCATGTGTTTAGCATTTAACACAGAAACCGAGGAAAGTAAATATCCTTGAAGATAGGAATGTTTAATTTTAATACTATTTACCAGTGTTTCAAAAATTGCACATTACAGTTTTGATCCCTAACTTTTTTGTCCAATGTATATAACAACCTAAGCATATAGCGTTGTGATAACTTTCTCACTAACCACATGGAGGTTTCCGTTCTTGTTAACATGTTATAATGCCTAGCATTAAAGGGTATGTGGCAGAGGAAGCATCTGATCAGGGCCCATTCTTTTGAGGAATGCTGAAAAAAAATTAAAAAAAATAAAATGAGACAGGCTATATGACCCGCGACACGACAAAACCAACAAAGCAGCATGTGTGTCCAATGAAGACCCAGATCAGCCTGGGCATCTGCCCAGTCTAAGCAGAGGCTTCGCTGTCGACATGGAGGTAGCTTAGACCTTTGGCTGCCATTTAAGCACTAAGCAAAGACTCTGATCAGACTGGGTGGATGCCCAGGGTGATCTTAGTCTTCCGTGGGTGCACGTGCCACGTTTTTGGTTTTTTCGTGTCCTGACTCATATTAGTCAATCAGCAAAAGCTATGAGGTAGCAGAATCTATTTGGCATTACTGGCTTATACTGGATGATCCAGCACTACAGTTAGCCTTTTTTAGACTGGAAACCCATTTTGGGGACATATGCAAACAGTGCAGACCCAGTTCATCTGATCAGGGTCTACACTGTTTGCTTACAGGAATTTCTTTGTAGAATAGAATTATATGAAAGCCTTTAGAAGAAACTCCTAAAACTAGAAATGAACTCATCCATATGATAACAATGGACAAGTTCACTAGTCAACAAAGGGGTAAATTATGAAGAGTTGGCTTACAAGACAAATATTCTACCTGACTGCAAATTGATGAGCAGATAACTGAATCTGCCTTGTAGAGTATGGATAAGAATTTCATATTTTCATAATACTTCCTTATTCAGTATTTAGGTTACTAGCTCTCAAGTGCTCTTAGATACTGTTCCTTATTGGAAGTACAATTTTTTCACCAATGCTCAGTGGGTCATGCTGCCAGAGCTGGTACAGAAGCCTTTTAAGATGAATGGGAATGCTTCAAGAGGAGGTAATTCTAAACCCAGAAGAATTTGTCACCCATTGTATTGGAGAGGCTTCCCTTAAAGGACAGAATTTGCTCCCTCCAGGAGCAATATTTAGCTCACCTGAGCCAGGGGCTCTTGGGGAGCACATAGTATAGGCAGGCTCAGTTTTCCAACATCTGTCCTTCCTTCCGCCCATCCACACTCCTCTGAAACCACTCCATTGTTCAAATGATCTGGGTCACATGGCCAACATGGCTGCCACGCCCGTATATGGTAAAACCTTTAAAAATCTTCTTCTCCAGAACCAATAGGCAGATGGCCTAGCTTGAAACTAAATATGTAGCATTGGGTACACTAGTACTACCAAGATTGTTCAAATTATGACCTTGCTCTTATGCCACCTGCGAGTTGCCTGAGTTTATATGCAATGAAGTTCTGTTCTGTTCTGTTCTAGAAATTGTTGAAGATTCTGGGCTAAAAATTGGTATATAGGAGTACAAGATGTTAAGTTCATTCTTTTACATTTGACCCAGGTCTCTCATATGTTGACAATTTCAAACATCTCCTCAAAAGCCAATGGGCAAGTTGTAACTTAATTTCATAAAGAGCCTCCAGGGGCTGAGGGAAGGAAAATTTGTTCAGACCGTCCAGGTCACACAACAAACATGGCCACCATGCTCATCTATGGTAAAAAGCTTTAAAAATCTTCCTCTCAAGAACCAACTGACTGATGGTCTTGAAACTTAGTATGTAGCATTGGGTACTGGAGTACTACCAAGATTGTTCAAATGGTGACCTTGGGTTGACCTTGACCTTTCTTATGGCAAGGTCAAGTATGGGAAATGCTAGAACATAAGATTTCATGGAAAGTTAGGAAGATTTTGGTTGGTCTAAATGAGTACATGATGGTTTGTGAGTACTAGTGGTCAAGGTCATTCTTTGACCTATGACCCAGGACTCTCATATTTTGACAACTGGGCCCAGTTGTCTTGATCAAGTGGCTGACAAGTCTCAAGGTTAGGAGAAGCTAACAGCCTGAGCAAGATTCAAAGTCATGTCTGCCCCACTGGGCACACAAAGTTGAGGCAGCATTGAACCAGGCCTTCCGTTAACGGGCGTATGGCCGTATATTACGCCCAGGATTTGCTCCTGTACGTCGAGAAATGGGACCTCTGGCGTCTGGCATACGCCCGATAATTGTCACATATGGCCGTTTGATCTTGTCCTGACATATAAAATATCGCCACTGTCTATAAAATTCTAGCACGTGTCATAATTAATCGGATAAACGCAGGTGTTAGCCAGACAAAAAGACCGCCTACGGGCCAATCAAGATTGTCCGTATGGAGCACTGAACCAGGTAACACACATGTCAGACCGCCTACCTGTCAAAAACGATTATTAAAATAACGCCCACTCGTAGATTCAACCTCTTACGGCAGTCTGCAAAACAACTTATCAAATCATGATGACTGAGCTTTTGGATGAATGGTGTCCATCTTTTTTACGATCGCGAGAATGTTACTGACCTGTATGTGTAAGGCGTATGCCGACTTCAAAAGTTTGTGAATGTATCCGTAACACACAAATACTGAAGCATGTGTTGACAAACTCTATCCGAAGTTTTTACGAACACAACATTCATATTAACGCTTGCCCTTACAGCGGAAGGTCTTGTCATGATCCATACTGTCGTCAGTGGAGTTTTTAGGAATACGAACCTCTTCCGCGAAAAGTGTTGATTCAAAAGCGAAGATACATTGTTAAAATATTTATAGTCGCTATTTCCAACGTGTTATGGATGGTCTAGGCTCTGGTAATAGACATTGTTTTGTTTAATGGTACTATTAAAATACGAATACTGAAACGTCCATTTCACCGATTTCCTAGTTGTATTGTCATATCGTCATGCAACCCATTGCGAAAATAATGCCGTACAGTGTGCACAGAAATAGCGCATTCTCATCAGGGTCTAGGCGATTATATATTCAGTATAATACTAACCGTAGCATTGATATGCAATTACCTGCTCGTTAATGGGTCAAGCACGTTATCTTTGATGAAAGATCAGACGCCGCTGCAAGTATATACGCGTGCCGTACGCAGTGTCATTTTAACCGTGAGACGGCTAAAGGTACCTCAGTACACACACCGATAACTAACAGTAGTATCAGCCAGCGCAACTAAGCAGTCAGACCGGTCTTTCTTGTTCGCATCTAACATGAATAATAATGAACATCGACCTAGCGACAACCGAGTTCTTCGGTGGAAGCGTGTCATTATACCTTCCGTAAGTCACCGTATTTCCGACAAGGCCTATACGGAATATTATGCAATAGCAGACAGTGCAACCATTGTAACAGGTGAGTCTTCAGTTTTTAGAGTGCTCAGGACTTGGGTATTGTTCACAAACAAACAGAAATGACTCTGATTAGACTGCGCAAATGCTCAGGCTTCCCTTCGTAGAACAAAAAGTTCACTATAGTATGAGAGAGAGAGAGGACGTTTAAGGGGGGGGGGGGGGGAGGTAAAAATAACCATGCATTAGTCATTCCTAAAAACTTCGGACTTCCAAAAAATTCTCTCAATACGTCCATATCTGACACCATGGAAGTCTGGACTTCTAAATTTTGAAAGTTAGTGGAAGCCCTGATTGAACCAACATGTGTTAATGTTGATTCAGTGTTGTTTCAGCGCACAGGCTTGCTGGGTGTCCCTCTGACCAGAGTACTAACCCATTTATGCCTAGTGGACACTTCTATCTGTATATATTAAACGAGTCCATTTGTCATTTAGGGGGTGTCAGGTTTAGTTTATTTTTCGATTTTTTGTTTTATTTTGAGGAAAAATACCCATTTGTCGTATGCAAAAAGTGTAGACCCTGATCAGACGCCGCGTTTGCGGCGTCTGATCTGGCTCTGCACTGTTTGCCTATATCCCATTTTTGGGGTGCTAGGCATTAATGGGTTAACCCGTCTCAACTTTTGAGATCTTTTATGAATAACATAGGATAAAAAGCAAATAAAAGTATGTGACCACAAATAAAGCATACTTAAGCAGCCATAATTCTTTTGGCCTTTTGACTTGTGATTTATGTTGACGAAGCGGTTATAATAATAACAGGAAGTTAACGGTTTTGTGAATATGGGACACTTTAAAGTCACCACATAATTTTTCGGATATGAAATACAGACATGTACAGTGCTAAGTATAAAGTATGAAAAGAAAATTTGAAATGTTATGTTTTCACAGCAAATAAGATTTCTTTTTTTAGACAACTTTTATTTTTGTTAATATACATATATATATTTTTATAATTTTTATTTGTTTATTTTTTTCTCATCTGTTTATTCTTACAACATATACTTTTTTATCAATTTTCACAATATTTGATAGATTTATGGTTATTTTGGGCTATAAAAAACTTGATTAAAAGCAGGCTTTAGCATAAAG
This sequence comes from Ctena decussata, assembly GCA_963989385.1. NCBI lineage: Eukaryota > Metazoa > Mollusca > Bivalvia > Lucinida > Lucinidae > Ctena > Ctena decussata. Next base: position 126,374,499 of record OZ022498.1, read on the forward strand.
ACTTAAACTGCTCGGCAATGTGATGACATACACATCTCTTGACACATGAACACATAAACTAAAAACAAAATATGAAAACATGAATAATAATTGATATTTGCTGCTGAGATTTTTGTCAATTAAGTGTCTTGTAACAGCTGTTGTAGACGTTTTTGTATATGAGACAGTAATATATTATTGCTGTTTCAAATGCCGAACAATAAAAAAAGTTCATATAAGTGTAGATTTTTTGATACTTTAGATCTATTTGGGTTTGTCTATAGTTTTCAAAGAATGAGACATTATTGGGTGTTTTTGAATTGTTCTTAGTACAAAAGTAATGTAGTGTAGGAGGGATCTGCACTGATCTTATTGCTTGTTAACTCTCTAAGCACCAAAAGCAGACAACAAAATTTACGTCTGCAAAAATTCAAAGAATGCCTTGTCCAAGACATTTCATATTGAGACTTCAAAGACTAGAGGGCAAACAGTGTAAACCTAGATGAGGCGGCTCATTATGAGCCACCTCATCAAGATCTACGCTGTTTGCAAATTCTGCTACTTTCGTCACTGGCACTTAATGTGTTAAAAGGGAACTGCAGGCTATCTTTGCAAGGCACATTTAAGGTGACAGGACATACTTCCATGGAAAGCCAATCTGCCATTTTCAGTTTTGCATACATTCTTAATGGGGGTAGGGGGACAACTCTTGAAGGAAAAAAAAGTTGCTCTTTTTTACTTGTTCAAATGATTCTCTTCATTGACCTGTCCTTTTTATACACCCGTTTGAGATCTCTTCATGAAATTTTGTAGGCTTATATATTAGGATGGGGTAGAGTGTCCCATACAGTTATGGTTGCTCCGCCTTTCTTAGTTTCCAAGATATGCCCCTTCAATTATTTTTTACCCTACTAGTCTTATGTGCGCCATTACTAGATAACCCTTCGGGATATCTTGATGAAACTTCATAGCAATGTGTATGGGGTTTGACGATGTGTCGCATATAACAATGGTTGCTCTCCCTTTCTTTATTTTGGAGTTGCATCCCTTTGATTAGATTGTTTTGGCTATTTTTGTGTATACTTATCTTGAACATTCAATAACTTAGTAACCATTTGGAATATCTTGATGAAACTTTATAGCAATGTGCATGATCACAGGATGGTGTGTCACATATAAGAATAGTTGTTCCCTCCTACTTAATTTTGGAGTAACCTCCCTTTGATTAGTTTTCTAGGTTAGCCCCATTCCCCCAGTCACTCCATAATTCCTTAACCCTTTGAAATATTTTAATGAAAATGTGTATAATAATGGGGCAATGTATCACGAGCATGAACCACAACTCTGGCTTACTCACTTCCTGAATTATCTGCCCTTGCATCAATTTCAATTTTACTCTGTAACTCCTTAACCGTTGGAAATATTTTAACAAAACTTTATGGTGATGTGTATATTGTCAAGGTAACATTTTATGACTAAGAATGGTATGCTAGTTTACTTTGTTTATGAATTATCTCCCTTGTTTGAATTTGGCATTTCTCAGCTTCTGAGCTGCTTCACCCTGGAAGCTGATTTTTGGTATACTTAAAGTATTTGATGTGTTAGACATTTTACTAACATATTGCAGTCATTAATTATAGAGTTGTTTCCCCTGTTTGTTTGCTTGTCCATCCTTCTATAAACAATCTTGTTCATTCTGTAACTCCTTCATGACACTGAAACGGGTGTATTATGCGCTGCTTGTTAGGGTCAGGCTTATGGCTGGGGGCACAGTGTCTTACAAACACATTTTTTATATTTAGTTTCTTAAGTTGTTTTTTTGACACCAACGGTTTATCCAAAAGCAGATAACTACCCATAATTCCATGTGCAGCTGTATTGTGTGCCTCTTGCCAGAATGTGCGAATATCAAGCACTGATGTACAGGCTGATCAGAGTGCACAAATGTTAGAACAGTCCCTTGATAAAGTTGCTAGACATGATTCCTGGGCGTGATTGCTTGAAATTTATTCCATAAAAATCTTCTACGAGATTTTGTGCCTGTTTAAATCTGTGATTTCCATATTTGTCTGGGTTAGGATCTGCAATGTTTGACGTTTGATTGATGATAGAAACTCAGTAGCGGTTAAGGCCATTGTAAGTATATTCTTTGTTTAACGTGAGATATGAAAATTGTGCAGACCCTGAAAATATGGTAAGAAAAATCCTAAGAAAACAGTGTAGACCCAGATCAGACTGCTCCTAGGAGCGGTCTGATCTGGGTCTACACTGTTTACCATTTTGCCAACTGTTTGTATTCAACAGATCAACAGAGGTATTGAATTTAAGATTAGTTTTGGCAAATTACGGTAACAGGTTAAGTTGTCCCGGTATTTTTGGTAATTATGGCATGCCATAAAGATCTTCTAAGAGATTTTGTGCTTGCTTAAATCGTTGATTTCCATATTTGTCTGGGATGGGATCTGCAACTTGTGACATTTGATCGGTTGGAAACACTTGATGGAAAAGCTCAGTATACTAAAACATTTGATGTATATATAAAGTGTTTGTTAACTCTGAATTCTGCTGATTTTTGGTAACTCTAAAATCTGCTGATTTTCCACCATTGGTTTAATTTTAAATTTTGCTGAATTTCTACCATTTATCAAAAACTCTATTGGTTTGACCCAGCTGGTTTTCTCCCAGTTTGTTTTATGCCATACTCTACAGTTATTCGACAGCTCAAGCAAACTCTGCTGATAAATACCACATTTGATTCGATCCAAACCCTGCTGATTTTCTTCAGTTTTACTCATTTTCTGCTGTTTGTCCACAGCTTGTTTAACCAATACTCTGCTGATTTTCCACAGTTTAACCCATACTCTGGTGACCAGTATTACACTTTCCCCAGTATAAACATTAAGATGAACAGCTGTTTAATATGATAAATACACACGGTTAGTTCCACCACATGGATTGTTTTTCTGTAGAAAGTGAAGAACTGAGTATGTTTAATCCATACTCTGCTGCTTTAACTGGTCCTCACTGTACAGCGCTAGCGGTTTCACCAATACTCAGCATATTTCCTACATTTGTGTTAACCTGTTCTCTACTGATTTTCCATAATTGGCCTACCTAAATTCTGCTGATTTTCCATAGTTTTCCACAGTAGGTTTTGCTTAGCTACAGTTTGTTAAAGCAGTGCTCTGCTGATTTTCCGCAATGTGTTTAAACCATATTTTGCTGATTTCTGCAGTTTCATTTAGATCACACCGTTGAATGGTCACCGGATATCATAGAAATAGTGTAAAAATTTGAGCAAATGATGAGTTTTATGAGTTTTATTTCATTTGTGCCGCTAAGAGAAAATTCATGAAAACATATACATGTCATATATAAATTAAAAAAAAAAAAAAACAACACCTCTCTGCATTTATTATAGCAAGTGAACTTAATATGTCAAATACTGTATTTGAAATAACTATTAAATTTACCGAATTAATTATTATAACCCTCACTATTCAAACATGAGTGCGTCCTTTTTCCATCTCACGCCCCATACTTTGATTTAATAGTTTTTGTCTGCAATCGATAGCTGTCTCGCTACAAGTGGCCAATAGCATGATATTTTGTGTATATTAGTCAGACAATGCTTCTTTAATCAACAATAACGCTTTTAAACCATATCATGATAAAAAATATTAAAACACTAGTTAAGGTGTGTACAGCCAGTTTTGATTTTAAGTTTTATAATTTACTTTGATAAATAGCACAGATTGAACATTTTCCTACTTTCGGCATTGAGAAAATAGTGTACAATGGATGGTTAAACATTACATTTCGCATTGTGAGATTTTAATAAGATGAAAAAGGTGAACAAAGAGAGACAAAAATATTCAAGAAAAATTGGATTAAAGTGAATGGAAGTTTGGTGTTAAAGTGATGATGCGGGCAAAATCAGTATTTCGGAGTACTTTCAGACGAAGGAGGAGAGGTGAGTTTATCGTATTAATCCTATTAACCGCCCCAGGGGCGTTGCATTTTACGAAAGGGGGCATAAAGGTGATGGGTATACTTTCAGAAAAAGCAGCTCTACTATTTCTGAAAGAATTTGCTCCCCCAGGACACATGTAGCTTGTCTGCATCATTTCTCATGAACATAATCTTGGATTCTTGTCAAACAAGCTCAGAATCATCAATGGGTGAAGTAACAGAAGAGTTGGTGACCTTGGCCTCAGTCATGGCACCTCTTCAGGTCTAAGAATGTTAATAAAATGGCTTGCCTGCACCCTGTTTTCTGAACTTAATGTTGGTTTTTACCAATTATCATGAAATCACCAGTGGGAGAAGGAGCAGAGAGTGGTTTTGGTGACCTTGACATCATTTTCAAGGTCACAGGAGGTTTTAGACTTTAAAAATAGTTTGTCTGCACCCTCTCTCCAGAATGAAATGTTGGATTTTTACCAAAAGAGTTTTGAATCATTATTGGTAGAAGCTAAACTGGTTAGCTTTTGGTGACCTTGACCTCGTTTTCAAAGTCAAAGGAGGTGGTAGAATGTTCAAGTTAAACCAAAGAGCTGATTAGGATTCTGTGACCTTGGCCCATTTTAAGTTTATAAGATGACTTTCTGGGGAATGGGCTGGTTGGAGTACATCTGTTTTTTTGTGTGTGTTTTTTCTAAAAATACAGTTTTTACACCAAAATTTTCTTAGAAAAGAAGAGTAGAAATTTTTTTTTATTTTATATAATTTTACATGTGAAAATTGAAAAATCAGAGAATTTATTATTCGAGTGCTGATAAAAACTCAAAGGGGCTGGTGGGAATATGCAAACACAACATTTTTTCTTGGCCTTTCATTATTCTGACAAATGACCCCTCTTTAATAAATGCCCCCTCACTTTGGTTGTGAAAAAGTGGCCAAAATTCCACCCTCACCACAATTTATCATTTATTGCTCAAACTTTTCATGAGAAGTTGAAATGTTCATCATACAGTGTAACAAAGATGTCTTTAAACACCCAAGACTGTGTGGCTGCGCAAGCTTATCTAGTTGACTATGAGAACCTTCTGAATCAGTATGCAGAATTTGTCATTTGTATGCATGATAGATGCTTCATTCACCTTTTGATCTGTTTGTCAGTCTGTCTGTCTAGTTGTTCACCCACACATAGTATTACATATATACGAAGGAATCGAAAAGTGGGGGAAGTATTAGTAATAAACTCAGTAATAAAATGTGTCCAACCTATTCAATCTTGGTCCTTTAATAATATATGTCCAGCTTGACCTTCCTGTCAGATATGAAGTCATACCAGATAATTTCTCTACATATTTGGACAGATGAGTGGGAGCAAACACTAGACCCTGATCAGACTGCTCCTAAAGCAACAGTCAGATCAGGTCTGCAGTGTTTGCCTCTGCTGACAAATTTTTGACATGACGCCTGATTAAGAAAGTGAATTTGCTCAAATTCTAAAAAAATATATGGTAATTTGTTCATTGTCACAATATTCCAGGTAATTATGGTCTTTTTTTATCTATGAAATAGTATTGTATTGACTAAACCAGTGATCAAATGATAAAAAGCGCAAATATTTTGGTCTGAGTCATATATCGATTTGATATTGAACAGCAGTTTAAACTGTCAAGAACATTTGAGAGCAAAAAAACGTTTCTGTAAGAATGCTCATTTTGCTGACATTGTGACTTCTCTGACATCAAGACTTTTTTTCTTTTTTTTTCATTATAGCTTGTATATCACTGATTTCACTTAATTATCTTCCTGTCTTTATTCATTCATCTGTCCACACATCCATTTGTGCTTTTACACTTTTATATTCAAACATCTCTAAAACAGTATGACACAAATTGGGCTCAGGGCTTTCAGATCGAGCTAGCCAACACAGCAGGGTCCAACCGTAACCCTAAGCCAGTGTTATATTGGCCACATCAGTTCTAACTGGCTGTCATAAAACTAGATCACAGTGACCTACTTTCACACACAAAGATGTCATGTCAAATATTCATTCCCAGACAGTGTCTCAGCTTCCAAAAGCCCAAAGCCTTTCAAATAGATAGCAACAAGCACCAAGCTACTCCATGGCATCTGTCACAAAACAAGGTCATAGTGCCCTACATTCTTGAAAAAAGGATGTCCTCTTAAGCTCTTGATTTCCGCTTTTGTAAGCTAAGTTGTGATATGCAAAAAGGGTACTTAATGCATATGCAAATAGCAAGGTTTTGACTAGCCTGTGTATCTGTGCCATCTGTTCAAAAAACCGTTGCAGTCTCACAGGGTATAATCGATTCCGCTAATTTTCGCTTCCTGCAGAGACTGTACATCATATTTGGCTTCCGTTGAGACTGTCCGCTATCTCTTGCTTCCTGCCGAGACTTCTATACATGATAAATGCCTTCCTGCAGAGACTGTCCATGTGATTCTGCTTCCTGCCGAGGCTCTCGGCAGGAAGCAGAGTCACACGGACAGTCTCTGCAGGAAGCCATTTTTCGAAGACAGTAGTCTCTGCAGGAATCAAGAGTTCGCACACAGTCTCGGCAGAAGCCAAATATGACAGACAGTCTCTGCAGGAAGCGAAAATTGGCGGAATCGATTATACCTTGTGAGACTGCACAAAAATTTTATGGATTCTAAGGAATCTACAGTTGTAAAATACAGGCTCTAGTTAAACTTTAGGGAAATACAGACTAGGTTGCATATTACCCATTTATAGGTACTGTATGTCATGCACATTTTTATTTGCGTGACCTGGCTCAACTATGTTGTTGAAAGTGAAACTAAAAATCAAGAAGAAGGTATTAATTGAAGTATTGTTTAACAACAGCGGAGACATTGAGACGCACCCACTCAAATGCTCTAGATGACACGAGTATCAGTTCTAGGTCTCACCAGTATTGTGGAAAATGATATGTATCACATATACAAAGATATGTACAATATGTACTAAGATAAGTAACACATATACCCAATACCTACAATGTGTTATTGCGGCATTCTGTATGCGTATGTTAACGTTATGGTTTTTGCCGGTTTTACAAAGAATTGTGGGAAAGCGTCATTAGAAACCGTGTAAACAAATTATAAAACTGGAGTAAAATTTGATAATTAAGGTATATATGCCTTTTTTCATAGGAAAATTTCCCTGTAATAAGTTTTACCACAACAATGCATATATTCCAGGCCAATGAGTGCTTTATTCTTCCTTAAATCAGCTTTTATAGAGAAGAAAGTGAAAGTAGACATTTTATCATATATTTGTAGAATATATTCCATAGTCGGGTGCTTAAACATAATAATGCTGTCCGCCAACCTTAAACCTCTTTCCGGAAAGTCACTTTTGTGCCGTAATTTGCCTTTTTCATCATTTCTTGTTATAGTATTCGGCGGTAGATGTTATGGTTTCTTTCGGCTAAGATATATCATCCTACGGTTAAATTGGTAACTATGATACAGTATTCTACGGTTTTTGGCGGTGGTATTCATTATCACGTTCTTGCAAACATTTTGAATTTTATGAGTCAGATTTCAAGAAATGTCAATGTAAATGAAAGAAAATGTAAACTAACTTCTTTGCTGGCCTACAATGGGGGATTTAATGGGTATGACTCTCTCCTTCCTATCTTAATTGTAATAGTCATGACCAAATACATTTAATTCATCCCTTTAAGTATAAAAAAGATGTTTCTCCATATTTCCAGAAGATTCTTTCCTTGCTGCCACTGTTTCAATGACAAATCAACCTTTGAAGATTCATTATTCATACAGCTGTTATCATTATGCACAGCAATAAACCACCCAGGCCCACATTCACAAACACAACTCAAACTCACACTCGACTCATACTCCAGTAACGTCGGTTGAAGTGATGCTCGAGTAAGCCTTGAATGCGTGAAGCTCAAGTATACAGTATTGGTATTCACTTTGTCTTCGTGGAGGAGACTCTAGCTACCCTCCAGTTAGACTCGCATCATGTAAAGGACAGTGTGGACCCAGACAGGACCTCCTAAAGTTTATAAACTGTAATGACTCTAAATTTTGAGACATGGTTGGCTTATCAGTGTAGAATTTAATCATACTAACTGTAAAATTCATTAAATTATAAATATACCGCGGGAACTACGCTTTTCCACTTGACGTCTGAGCGTCCGTCCGGTTTACTTGCTGTGCCTGAAGAAGCGTTCATGGTGTAGCCTGTAAAACATCGGTCATGGATTCGATACCGTCTGTTACGAAATGGATCTAATCGTCCACTATGTCGTCGAGATTATTTTAATCCTTTCAATCAGTAAGGCTACAGTTTTTTAGGGCAACTGTGGTAATAAAACATTTACGGAAATTGTGGCTACGTTATGCATGGGTTGTTTGTGAATACCTCTCGTGGACATCGTAATACATGATTTTAAGGTGAATACTTGCACGAGTCTTTTGATTGTGGAAAGTGTGTTGCATGATTTTAATGTGAGACGCATAGTATTTATACGCCTATCTTTTAATGAAAAGTTAGACGTGGCTGTTTAATTCTTGATGGATGTTATATTGTTGTGTGCCCAGATTCTGTGTTAAGACCTAGAAGGGTAAGATTTTATTATATTTATTTAGAATAGTTTGGCTAAGAATGAAAAATGTGACTTCTGATTGATATGGTATGATTATATGTGTCGACTGATTTGATTTTGTTGGCAGTGATCAGGCTGCGCATGTGTCGACCGATTTTGTTAGTAAGCATGCTGCGCATAATATTTGTATATTAGGAAGTTTTGTAAATTTCGGAAATAGTTTATATCACTGATGTTGGTTGCAATGGTGTGCGTCTATTTGACGTCTAGTGACGTCAGTTGCATTCATGTTATTCATGTGACGTCAGTTGCATTCATGTTATTGCGACGTCAGCACTTTTTATATTAGTTTCACGTATACGTGGCCTATAGAAGTAGATTGATTTGTAATGGAACTAATTTATATACTCGTGACGTCAATTGACGCCATAGCATGCACCGCATTAAGGGTTTTTCCATAAGTTATAATGGTAGCATTTGGTCATCATGCGTTTGATTTGCCTTCATTAGACGGCGTCATATGGTATAACATCATTGATGTCATGATGTCAGATCAAACGGTATGATCCCAAATGTGTGAGAAACGCTTATTCAGCTATTATATTCTATGGCAAATGGTATTACGCTTAGTTTAAAGAAATGAATTAAAACATATGCGAGTTAGATTTTGGTCAATCAATTTAATGTAAATAGGACATTGTTTAGATTATTCATGTTTTATGTTTAGATTACTCATGTTTTATGTGGGGTATGTCATGGTAATGCCTGTTGACGTCAGTATACTTCTTGACAATGTTTGACGTCAGATCCTTTGACGCACATGCGTGGTAGGATCTACGTTTCTTCATTGGCGGAAGTGGTAAGCACACTTTTAGCTTTACATCGTGAGCGCGAGTCGTGTCTAGTGACACGGCTGGCGTGTGCACGTTATGCTCGGCATTCGCCGAGGGCGTTGTATGGTATTTCCAAGACAGGCCCAAGTCTTACGTATTGTTATTATGTAGTTACAATGTATTAAGTGTAAGTTCGTTATTTTTAGGCACATCAAGTCCGGCAGTCAGCTGTTAGGGCTTAGAGCCACGTCTCACCTGGAGATTCGATTTACGTCTCCAGGTTAATACCAACCCGGGTAGAGGCAGTTACAACGCCGTTTGTGCAAGGTTCCCAAGCAGAGGCGGGAAGCACAAAATGTAGGCGGAAGTGGTTAGCACAGTTTTGCCAGATTCTGTGATAAGATCTGAAGGTCACATCAAGTGTGGGACAGTGTTCGTCCACTAAGGTGTTTTAATATATATAGACTGGTCCCTGGTACGATCCAGGGAGCGACCAGTATATAATCGTGCACGTGTTAAAATAAGTTGGTGTTCCTCATAATATATGGACTGGCCCATGACATGATCCAGGGAACGACGAATTGAAGTCTACCAACATAAGGCCTTGTTGTTTTTGTATGAGCTCAAACTAACGTTTTTTGTCCTTTGTGTTTTCCTTTAGTTCATGGCGCTGAGCCGAGTACGGTGTTGACGTCAGACGGTAATCTATTTGCGTATTGTACGCAAATCGATTACAGATTTGAAACAAACACCTTACTTGGGCCAGCGACATGAACTAATGTGTTGTATATTATTGTAATTGTGACAGTTGTAAATTGTATTGTTGTATATAGAATTTACATTATATATAAACTTAAAAAATTCTAACGTTGTTAGAGTTTCCTTGTTAGTGTATTACACTAGTAGATAACCCTTTAACCGGAAGTCACCCTCCGCCGTCCTGGCGACGCATAAGGCTCTACACCCGTGTCGACCGAGTGTAAAACCTTCTGCGTAACATGGTGTCAGAAGTGGGATTTGACTTCTGGTTAATATCTGCCAGTGTAAGACATTGACAATATATACAGAATCTAGGCACAATTTTGTCAGACATTTTTTTTTTTTATTATTGACTTTCTGATTGTTCTTTTCTAAGGTGACGTAAGGATGTTTGTAAGGCTGTGAATTTTAGGGGAGCAATTTTGCCACTAAATTCTTGTAAATGTAACCTACACTCAGTTAAGGTCAACTATCCTTATTCCCTGCGTGATGACGTGCGATAGCCCATGCATTAATTTGTGATAAAATGTAACAGGTTGCATATCTGAGTGGGGAAACTGAGGTATATAGACCTGAATTGTCTTGGCACGGATGATACATATTTAGTTTTAAGGTCCGTTTGAGTACCTTGGCACTGCTGTTGCATGACAATCTGTAAGTTTATTAACCTAAACGTTTTGTACGTTGTGTCGTAACCGTTACTGAGGTCCATTTTATGTCCTGATTTAGTAACGTAGGTCACTCGTAACGTTATATAATATCGTTACAATGAATTAAACCTAATAGCGGAATCTTAAGTTTGATTTACCGTTGGTATCTAATATGGTTTTGTAATGTAGGACGTACAGTTGTCGTGTCAGTGTTAATACGTTGCGTTACATACGTTACGTTTGTATATCCGATACGCTAGATCAAGTTGGGCGTAATTGTAATGTGGGTTATTTACGTCATCTAATTACGTCATCTAATAGTGAAAAGTAATTCTCGGCAAAGTCAACGTCAGTTTATGACGTCATTTCCGGTCTATTATGAACGTAACTTTAATGGCTACGTCTAGATCGCGAGTATACTAATTAATCAACGTTTTAGTTGGATTAGTTTGTTATTATTATTGTTAACGTTTTAGTTAACGTGTGTGACTTTAAGTGAACGTCGGTTTCAGTTAAGTTAACGTGAGCATTACGTTAAGCGTCATGGATCAGTTAGTTAAGACGGGAAAAGAGTTAGGTTATGAGGGGCAGGCATTGCAGGAATTTGTAAAGCAACAGCAAGAGACTGAGAGGGCAGAAAGGCACGCGGTAAGGGCACTTGATAAAGAAAAGATTGCGCAGGCCGATAAAGACAGGGAAATTGAGTTAGCTAAGATCGCGGCGGAGAAAGAGAGGATCGCGCAAGCCGAAAAAGATAGGGAAATTGAATTGGCTAGGATCGCGACGGAAGAAGCTAAGATTGCGGCGGATAGGGAAATCGAGATGGCGCGGATTGAAAGTATAGAGCGGCAAGCCGAGAAAGATAGGGAAGCTAGGTTGTATCAAGTCGAAAGCGATAAGGAAGCAAAGTTGTCGAGCGAAGTTGAGTTAGAAAAGTTGAAGTACAGTTTTGAATTGCAGCAACGCGAGTTAAAGAATCAGATAGAGTTGCAGAAGGTAACGTTTAGAGTTGAATTAGAAAAACAGAAGGCTGAAAAGCTAGCGCATGCGCGAGATCCCAAGTTACCGTATTTTGATGAAAGTAAGGACAAAATGGATAGTTACTTATCAAGGTTTGAGAAATACGCGACGGCGAATAAATGGGATAAAAACGTTTGGGCTGCATATTTAAGCGCATTACTTAAAGGTCGCGCGCTTGATGTCTATGATAGATTGTCTGTAGATGATGCAGCGGATTATGACAAGTTGAAAGATGCGTTGTTAAAGAATTTCGATATGACTGAACGCGGATTTAGGAAGAAATTTCGCTATGATAGGCCTGAAAAGTCCGAAACGTTTATTCAGTTTAGTAGTAGACTTAGGTCGTATCTTTATAAATGGTTAAAAATGGCGAAAGTAGACCAGTCTTACGAAGCTGTTTGCGATTTTTTCGCTAGAGATCAGTTTTTAGAATCCTGTAGTAAAGAACTATATGTTCATTTGAAACCGAAAACATTCACGAATCTAGGTGAGATGGCTAGGGAAGCAGATTTATTTGCAGAAGCACGTGGCGGTGTCTACGCTTGTGTTAATAAGGGGCAGCGTGATAGTAAGGGCGTAACTCAGAGTAGATCTGATAATAAGCCGAGTGCGAAGCCAGAGATAAAATGTAGTATTTGTGGTAAGGGACATTTAACATATAAATGTTTTAAGAATCCCGATAGGAAGCAAGCATATAGTGCGGAGGTAGGTGCAAGTGCAAGCGGGTATAGCGGAAGTAAGGGGAGTAGCTATGCACCGAAAGATGAGACACAAAGATCACATAGTAAGAGCGATACTGTGCAGACGAAGGGTAGTAATTCAGATCGTGGCCGTGGTCGGGGTTATTCCCGCGGACGTGGTCGGGGTGGCGGACATCAAATGAGCTTTTGTAAAACTACAATGAATAGGTCTCATGAAATTGAAGGTCTCTATAAGAGTAAGGAAGAAAGTCCATTAATCAATGATAACGTGGATAGGGAAGGTGTCTGTTACTTTTTAAGGTCGCGATTACCAACAGCGCAGGGTACGGTTAATGGTAAGACTGTTGTAGTTTTAAGGGACACAGGTTGTACTGGGTGTGTAGTTCGTAGAAACTTGGTTTCTAATGATCAGTTACTTGGTAGAGAATCTGATGTAACTTTGATTGATGAATCTACCCAAAGGTATCCCTTAGCAATGGTTGACATAGATTGTCCATTTTTCACAGGAAAAACTGAGGCATTGTGCATGGAAGATACATTGTATGACCTGGTTATTGGAAATATTGACGGGTCAAAACTTCCCGATATGTCCCATTTTGCAATGGCGGCAGTGACTAGGTCACAAGCTAAGCAAGGTGAAGAGGTCTATAAGAAACTTAAAGTTCCTGATCAAATTATTGCTAGTGATAAGGAGGCATTGAAGCAGGCCCAAGTTGTTGACCCTAAACTGAATGGCATAAGGCAAAGAGTGGAATCTGGGAATGTGACTATTAGTCGTGGATTGAACCGAGGTGAAACTAAGTTTATCCGAAAGAAAGATTTATTGTATAGGCAGTTTACTAAGGGAAACAAGGTCACTTTGCAACTTATTATCCCTGAAGGTTTTCGTGAAAAGGTGTTAAGATTGGCGCACGAAACCTTGATGTCAGGTCATTTGGGCATAAAGAAAACTATGGATAGAGTGTTAACTGAGTTCTTTTGGCCTGGAATTTGTGGTGATGTGGCAAGGTTTTGTAAATCTTGTGACATATGTCAAAGGACTATTCAAAAAGGTCGTGTCACTAAGGTTCCTTTAGGAAAGTTGCCACAGATTGACACACCATTTAAACGAGTCGCTGTTGATATAGTTGGACCGATAGAACCTCGTTCTGACAGGAAATCCCGCTATATTTTAACAATGATAGACTATGCGACGAGATATCCCGAGGCGGTAGCGTTACCCGGCATTGAAACGGGACGCGTAGCCGAAGCGTTAGTTGAGATGTTCAGTAGATTAGGAATACCAAGTGAAATGCTAATCGAGCATGATAGTAAGATCACGATTGACGTCATGAGAGAGGTTAGTAGGTTGTTGTCGCTTCAAGATCTGACAACTATTCCTTATCAATCTACTGGTAAAGGACCCGTGGAGAAATTCCATGATACATTGAAACGGATATTACGTGAAATGTGCGTAGAACGTCCGAATGACTGGGACAGGTATCTCCCAGCATTATTATTCGCAGTAAGGGAAGTTCCGCAAGAGTCGTTAGGTTTTTCCCCGTTAGAACTGTTGTATGGGCGTAATGTTAGGGGTCCTATGCAAATATTAAAGGAATTGTGGTCTGTAGAGGAAACTGACCAACGTGCGTTATTGACGTATCAGTACGTTATTGATCTAAAAGAACGTTTAGAGAGAACGTGTAAGTTAGCACAGGATATTGTCCGAAAAATGGACGTAAAGCAGAATGCTTATTATGATAAACGCGCGAGGTCGCGTAAATTTGACGTCGGAGACAAAGTACTTTTGCTACTCCCGAATGAGTGCAATAAATTGTTACTTCAATGGAACGGGCCATATGAAGTTGTCGAAGTAGTTAATGTAATGAACTACAAGATTAACGTCAAGGGCGTCGTGAATACTTATCCTGCTAACATGATTAAGCAGTACGTTCAACGTCAAAAGAACGTGTCGTCTGCCGTTGTTAATGCACGTGACAATGTTGGATCAGAGGATCACAGTGATCCGAATGTCCAAAGAGTTAACATTTGTACGTCAGAGGACGTATCCCAATATGACTTCATACGTGAAAACGTAAAGCCCGACGACGTAACGTCGATTCAGAAAGCAAACATGGAAGAACACAGTGGCGATAGTAGATTAGAGGCAGAGGCAACGGATCCTGTGGGATCTGTCGTGCGAAGTAAGTGTAATGTCAAAGACAACGTTAATTTTACGTCTGATACACTTAAAGGTGGCGATTTCCACCTAGTGTTCGATCAGACTTACCCATACTTCCCCATTCCATTTGAGGCACGACAGGTACGACACAGAGAATTGACTGACTTTGGGATTAGGTAAATCCGTGGCCAAGATAATTTGGGGGCGGACTACCTTAGTAGATAGTTTGGCCACGTTATGCATCGCACCGTTGTTGTGTATATAGCTAGTTTTCCAGTTTTGACATAGCCTACGATTCGATCGCATTTCGTACTATTTCAGAAAAGAAACATTGTTATGTTTTTTTCTCCCTAAGGGGAAACCTATGTTACGAAATGGATCTAATCGTCCACTATGTCGTCGAGATTATTTTAATCCTTTCAATCAGTAAGGCTACAGTTTTTTAGGGCAACTGTGGTAATAAAACATTTACGGAAATTGTGGCTACGTTATGCATGGGTTGTTTGTGAATACCTCTCGTGGACATCGTAATACATGATTTTAAGGTGAATACTTGCACGAGTCTTTTGATTGTGGAAAGTGTGTTGCATGATTTTAATGTGAGACGCATAGTATTTATACGCCTATCTTTTAATGAAAAGTTAGACGTGGCTGTTTAATTCTTGATGGATGTTATATTGTTGTGTGCCCAGATTCTGTGTTAAGACCTAGAAGGGTAAGATTTTATTATATTTATTTAGAATAGTTTGGCTAAGAATGAAAAATGTGACTTCTGATTGATATGGTATGATTATATGTGTCGACTGATTTGATTTTGTTGGCAGTGATCAGGCTGCGCATGTGTCGACCGATTTTGTTAGTAAGCATGCTGCGCATAATATTTGTATATTAGGAAGTTTTGTAAATTTCGGAAATAGTTTATATCACTGATGTTGGTTGCAATGGTGTGCGTCTATTTGACGTCTAGTGACGTCAGTTGCATTCATGTTATTCATGTGACGTCAGTTGCATTCATGTTATTGCGACGTCAGCACTTTTTATATTAGTTTCACGTATACGTGGCCTATAGAAGTAGATTGATTTGTAATGGAACTAATTTATATACTCGTGACGTCAATTGACGCCATAGCATGCACCGCATTAAGGGTTTTTCCATAAGTTATAATGGTAGCATTTGGTCATCATGCGTTTGATTTGCCTTCATTAGACGGCGTCATATGGTATAACATCATTGATGTCATGATGTCAGATCAAACGGTATGATCCCAAATGTGTGAGAAACGCTTATTCAGCTATTATATTCTATGGCAAATGGTATTACGCTTAGTTTAAAGAAATGAATTAAAACATATGCGAGTTAGATTTTGGTCAATCAATTTAATGTAAATAGGACATTGTTTAGATTATTCATGTTTTATGTTTAGATTACTCATGTTTTATGTGGGGTATGTCATGGTAATGCCTGTTGACGTCAGTATACTTCTTGACAATGTTTGACGTCAGATCCTTTGACGCACATGCGTGGTAGGATCTACGTTTCTTCATTGGCGGAAGTGGTAAGCACACTTTTAGCTTTACATCGTGAGCGCGAGTCGTGTCTAGTGACACGGCTGGCGTGTGCACGTTATGCTCGGCATTCGCCGAGGGCGTTGTATGGTATTTCCAAGACAGGCCCAAGTCTTACGTATTGTTATTATGTAGTTACAATGTATTAAGTGTAAGTTCGTTATTTTTAGGCACATCAAGTCCGGCAGTCAGCTGTTAGGGCTTAGAGCCACGTCTCACCTGGAGATTCGATTTACGTCTCCAGGTTAATACCAACCCGGGTAGAGGCAGTTACAACGCCGTTTGTGCAAGGTTCCCAAGCAGAGGCGGGAAGCACAAAATGTAGGCGGAAGTGGTTAGCACAGTTTTGCCAGATTCTGTGATAAGATCTGAAGGTCACATCAAGTGTGGGACAGTGTTCGTCCACTAAGGTGTTTTAATATATATAGACTGGTCCCTGGTACGATCCAGGGAGCGACCAGTATATAATCGTGCACGTGTTAAAATAAGTTGGTGTTCCTCATAATATATGGACTGGCCCATGACATGATCCAGGGAACGACGAATTGAAGTCTACCAACATAAGGCCTTGTTGTTTTTGTATGAGCTCAAACTAACGTTTTTTGTCCTTTGTGTTTTCCTTTAGTTCATGGCGCTGAGCCGAGTACGGTGTTGACGTCAGACGGTAATCTATTTGCGTATTGTACGCAAATCGATTACAGATTTGAAACAAACACCTTACTTGGGCCAGCGACATGAACTAATGTGTTGTATATTATTGTAATTGTGACAGTTGTAAATTGTATTGTTGTATATAGAATTTACATTATATATAAACTTAAAAAATTCTAACGTTGTTAGAGTTTCCTTGTTAGTGTATTACACTAGTAGATAACCCTTTAACCGGAAGTCACCCTCCGCCGTCCTGGCGAGGCATAAGGCTCTACACCCGTGTCGACCGAGTGTAAAACCTTCTGCGTAACACCGTCCTTCTCCAGTATTTTGGCTGAAATGTTAATCGATTTTTCCATTCTCGTACAGTGATTTTTTCACTATTTTGGGAATTGTGCCGATGCCCACAGAATCGGAACAAATCTCTTTGTATTTTCCTTAAATTTGAAGTTCCAGAACACCTATATTGGCTCAAGTGGTGGGATAGGCGACATGAAACTGAATATATAATATTTAAATTCAATTATAGCCATATATCTGCCAGTTCTGTAAGCAAGCAAGTAAATTTGTGCGTGTAGGTCCCTAGAAAAATTCTTCTTGCAACTGGGAATTTTTCAACTTGCAGTTGGGAAAAAAGATACTATTTTGAATTGGGACTGGTGCCTTTAATGAGTACCACTTATATAGAGAAAAAGAATCACTGTCGTATCACTGTATTTATTATTTATTGTTGTTTAACTCTACCTGCTGGTAGTTTCTGCGAGCCGCGCACCCCCCCCCCCCCCCCCCCCCCCCCCCCGCAAAAAAAACAAAACAAAAAAACACGACCCCTTCCCACCTTCACACGTCGTATGCGCTTTCTTTACTTGTTTCGTGAACAGCATTTATACCACGGATTTTATTCAAACTAGGCATATACGAGTATAGTGACACGGGGACGACATAGTTGCATGCAATGAACAGCTTCGATGATACTAAAATTAATTGTTATGGGCGTGTTTCTATATCATTGTAGCCCCTCCATCCCCCACCCCCACCCCTAATAGACGATGTATGCTATGGAAGTCCGTCCATTTGTTCGCTCATCCGTCTGTCTGTCCGACTGTCCACAAGTATTTGGTTTTACGCAGTCCAGTATGGCTTGTGGCTCCTTTCCTCATATCAGCCTGCTCGTGCAGAGCCATATCGGCCCACTCGTGCGGCCATATCAGCCCGCTCATTCGTTAATAAAATTGCGGAACGCAAATTGGAACTACTGTAAATTCATGGCTTGAGCGACTGGATTGATATGGGGGAGAAAGACTGACAGGCAACTGCTAAACGGCTGAGAAAGTTTCTAGAGAAAACGAAAATCCCAAATAGAATCGTAAACACAATGGGATAGTCTTTTACAGACTCAGACAGAAGGGAAAATCCTCCCCAATGAATTTGAAATGCATATTGTAAGTTTTTTTTTCTCTGTCTCTCTTTCGAAAAATTTGCTCTCTCTGAAATCCTCTCTTATTCTTTGTATTTCTAACTTTGTTTGAAAATGATTGCATAATGACGTCAGCATGGCAGCGATGCGTGTGTGCGTACTGTACTTTTCAACGTAACATAACGTCAAAAACATTTGAGTTGACGTATCGCCCAAAATAGGTTCGTTTGTTTGAATCGGTATACTAATTTTAGGGGAAATGCAGAATACATGTAATAAAGAGGTTACGACATTCCTAGTGTCGGATTGCCAGGCATAACGGCCCGTAGCCTAAAGGCCCTCGGGTCAATATGGAACTATTCGCGCCGATATGCCTGGCAATGCGACAATAGACATGTAATTACCTCTAAGTAGCAGTACTTGATTCAAGATCAGCTAGGATTATGTAGCTAAGGTCAATGTAAAACATTTATGTTGAGCACCCTCTTTTAATATTGTATAACAATGAAAGTTAAAATAAAATTAAAAAAGAATGTGTATGTTGAAGCTTAGTACTTTCAAAGATTTTATTAGTTTGAATATACATATCCCGCCCCTTTCCCTAATCACACTACTACCACCTATATCCATAGGGAAGAATTCTCGTTATAGTTACGGGATTTTTTTGATAATAGGAGGGTCGGAGATAGCGATTACCTGTGTACGGTTCTCAGTTTAACAGGAAAATGTATAGAAGCTCAAAAATAAATTATATTTTCTTATTTAATTTATTTTCCGGCATTACATTATAACGTCTAGCTCAAAAGAGCATTTCAAGCTCTTTAATCTGGTATAATAATTATAGAAATGCGTCAATGAAAAGTTTCTTCCATTAGAGCCCATAGTTTTCTTTCTACAAACCATACGTTTCTTAACACAATTTATTCAAATTACGCGAACCTTCGTTTTTGGACCTAAATAACATATATAAATTAACATTTGCGAATCTATTATAATGTATGAGCTGAAAGCTGTTATTCCACTGATTACAAAGATGTATTTTTTACATACATAGCTAAACAGGAAGTTTCTTTCCTGAACGCCTAATTTTGCTAACCATTGATTCGAAGCTTGGTCGAAAATTTTCTCTCTATTGACCATTAAGACACTGGAACTTGTGGCCAAGGGCTAAAGTTTACAGGTAGTATAGAGTTATCGATTTGACAACGTAACGAGTTTTCTTCAAGATGGCAAAATGAGTCTGGGGTTGGGGTATATTGTTTTCGATCTGTCCGCCAGTCTGCTGTCCGCATTTAGGGTTTTACTTAAACCGCATTTGTCGGATCTCAATAACATTAATATATTTATGATGAATGGAGACAAGTCAGCCTAACAAAAAGGGGACCCGAAGAGGTTTTTGAAGGAATTACGTTTCTTTGTAGATCTAGTTTCCGCTAAAATGTGTAAATAGTGTCAGAGTTTCCATTTTTAAAAGTTATATTCTAGCTCAACATTGTTAAGATATCAGTCAAATTAGAAATTCGGCTGGTTTTTGACAGGTTTGGGGTTGTTGTTTGTTTGTTTGTTTGAGGTTTAACGGCTATTTAAGACAGTGTTTCAGTCTTTATCGAGCGGTCAGTCAGAGAGAGGAAGAAGGAACGATAGGACAGACGAGAGTAAAATTAAATCCGACCCCCATTCCGCACCTGCTGCAAGCACAGCAATTCTTATCCAGATTTATAGTACGATCCTCGGATACCCAAATCTTTAGCATGAGATACCCCATAACGTGCAAGGCCTACAATGGATATCATGCTATAAGTGAGAAAAACGCAGTTTGTCAGCCTGTACGGTCGATAATGCACTTGCTAAAGCTCGTGGTTAATGTCTGTACAGGAGGACGAACCATGCTCTAGCCTTCTTACACTAGTAAGACTTGCCTACACCAAACGTAGCCCTACCCGACCACGTGTGACTGCGTATGTGTGGGGAGGGCTCTCTCTTCTCTCTCTATCTCTCTCTCTCTCTCTCTCGGAGACGTCTGAATATAGACTTAATATTTTCTAAACGACATAATAGCTGACAGGAGATACAAATCACATGACGTACGCCAAAACTCTGTCTGTGAAACGCAACACCATAAAATATGAATTTGTCACACACACACACACACACACACACACACACACACACACACACACACACAAAATGTATGACATAGAAGCCCTCTGGCCTATAACAACAGCTTTTGGTAGTCGTGCTTCTTCGCATTGTCATATCATAGCCATAAAATCGCTGAAATATTTATCAAAATTAACTTGAGCCGCCGTCGAGGGAGCTTCACCATTCCTCGACCAATTCTTACTTACTGGAGTTTACTCCAGCTGCGCTTATGTCTATGAATACAACCTGACCTTACCTTGAGACAATCGTTGAATTTCAGTTTAGTTTGCAAATAGGGACCTCAGTATTAAAAAACAAGTAAATAGTTTATATGCATGCGCCGAAAAAGTCTAAGATCAGCCAGTCTTTCTATGATGTTTTACAATCATCCAATTTATATTGAAGTTGTGATCACTAGGGGTCTTATGATATTCTCGAAGATCTTGGGTTCTTATTTCGATCAGGACAGGTGGTTCTTAAAGCATTTGCTAAAATCGCCTTGCACACATAGGTTTACCATCTCTATTCTACTATTTTGCTTTTCATGTCACAATATTTACCGTAGGAAACATAAACGTCCACCGTAGAATACGTTAGCATAACATTCGAAAACCAATACATAAGGTTTGGATTAGCCGTAGAAAACTATAACACCTTTTTTTCTAAAATTCACATGTTTTCATACATTCGTGCATGCTGCAGTAAATATCGGTGTACATTTACAATTTAGTGCAATATTCCTCTGCATGGACAAATAGAGGAGTAAATAGAGCCAGTAAAAACCTACTTATGATGACTGGGATTCTCGCTGAGCCTATTTCGATAAACTGCCAAAACAAACGAGAATTTTTACGTGCAAAGGGATAAAAGTAGGAGTTGGAGTTCTTCGGCACAGCATAAAATGTTAGATTTGCATTAAGATATGAAAATTAGTATTTATTTTGTTAAAATCGTCTGCTAAACGGCCGTTAACATTAGAAATCTTCATCAAAAGCCGTAGAAAATCGTAACGTTAACCTTAGCATGCAGAATCCTGAAATAACACATTGTAGGTAGTGATACCTGGATCCTGTGTACAGAGTTTCTTACGTTACACTTTGGGAACTTTATAATCTGAGAACAAAATTTCTTCATACTTCAACAATTAACAATAATATTAGGTTCCATTATAAGTGTCTATATTCGTAACCTGCTGTAATAATGATGCGGTAACCTAAAATGCTTCAAAAATAAAAATACCATATTAATCCCATTAAATGCATTTTGTAAAAGGGGGCTTTATTTAGAGCCTAAAGTGAAGTACATCGGCAACTGCCTAATGCCGCTAATAAAAAGTAATAAGGTGAATGGGTATACTTGCAGAGAAAGCAACTCTATTATTTTTACCTCCCTTTTTGGTTGGGATCAACTCTTAAAGGAAATAATTTGCTCCTGTAGGGCCAATGTCAAAACCCTACCTCATCCAGAGAAGCAAACATGAATTCATGCAAGTAAATAGAACATTATTTTCAGAAAAGAAGCAGGGGGCTTTTATTAGAGCAGGGGCATTTATAAGTATTAATACGGTAGTTGAATTTGCAAACAGAGCAGTAGAGCCAGATGAGGTGGCTCATAATGGTATTAGTTACCATTATTGGTATTGCTTATGACCAAATTTTTGACAGCCACCGCAGCAGGCACATGACATCATAATGACGTATTTGACATCAGTGCGATGTAATGATGTCCCATGGACGTGCGTACGACTTCAATTGCCTGCTGGGACAATGCTGTTGACAGCACATGTAAGCAAATTGGTATTAGCCCCTTTGTGCAAATAGCCAATAAAAAGAGAAGGAAAAAAAACTAATAAAACAGCAGCGTTCATTCATTTTGCTTTTGTACCCCTACAATTATATGTATCATAAATTAAACATTAAGAGCTATTCCATGTAAGGACCAGAAAATTTCAAATAGGGCCCGGCACGCATAGTCACCGATTTTCATAAAACTTTCAGAAATTGTTGAGGACCACTCAAAAACAAACTTTTGAAATCTGTTTTCTTCGAAAACTTACCCGTTGCCATGGCAACCACAGAACAGTATTTTATGCTTTTTGTTAACAAATTTGCTCTGTAATTTTATTGAAAAATCTATATTTTTGACAATTTATTTCATGGCACTGCCATTTTGAAGCACTTCTTAATATAAAATGTATGAAAAACCTAGGCTTGGAGGGCATACTTTGCTTGTATTCATCAGTCTACCATTTAACATATTTATTTTATGCGTGTGTCAAACAGAGTGGGGTTTACCATTTTCTAAGTTTACCGAAAGTCCAATTTTAGGGCATAATTCAACATCCATTGTTTTGAAAGGCCCACGTATTTGAGAGTAGACATTTATCTTTATTTCAAGTATAATACCAACTTAAGAGAAAAAAAGTATAATCTTGTTGGGCACTTCATAGGTGAAAATTTGATAAGCTTGTATATTAACCCCCTAAAGCAGTTTTTAAAAGTTTTGTAATTCATCTGTTGTTGCCCTAAAACCATATTTCACGATTAAATGCATAACAAGAGTGAATATTTGAACAAATATATAATGGTTTAGAGAAACAGATCATTTAAAAAGCTTCAAATAATGGTTTTAAGATAAATTGATGAAATAAATGTGGGTCTGAATACCCCACCCACTGAAAATGCATGCAAAAATGCGACTAACCATAAGCTGCATTTTATGATCATTTTTGATGACTTTTACACCAAGCAAATGATTAAAGAAAAAACAACAATATCATTCTTTTTAATATGTCTTATGTTGACTACTAGTATGGTATGTTGTCGTAACCATGGAAACAAGAAAGAACAAAACATACAATATTAATGCCCAAATGATGAAAATGAATAGAATTGGTATCATGTAATTTAAAACAAATAGCATTTGAACTAGAAAAGATAAAAGGATGATGTTTGTGGCATTTAATGAAAAGGACGATATTAACTATGAAGTTATGATGAATTAAATGTGGATCTGATAACCCCACCCACTGAAAAATACATGCAAATTTGTGGATATCCTAAAATCATATTTTATTCTCATGCTTGATGCCTGATACACCAAGCAAATGATAAGGGAAGAAATAAACATCATTTTCTTCATTTTGCTTACAGTAGATCATGTAATGCTGTCGTAACCATGGATACAAGAAAGAACAAAATAACCAAGTGTATGGTACAAATGATGGAAGTTGATTGAAATAGGTCTTAAATGAATATCTTGGACTAAGAAAGATACCGTGATGATTTTTGTGACATTTTACAAAATTGATATCAACTATTGCTTCTTATGAATAAAATGTGTGTCTGATTACCCCACCCACTGAATATACTTGCAAACGCGAGATAAACATCAATCGTTTTTTTTTAAATAGTCATTATTGATGTCTGTTAAGTATACATGTATTTTGTGTATCTGTGATGATCAATTAGCATTTACTGACTTTAATAAATTGATACAGGACACCTTAGTTACCAAACAACACAATTCTTTTTATATTTTCATACATGTCATATCTCATACTGTGAGATATATTCTAACAAACTTAAGCTCATCTGAAAGCTGATTCTCAGAAGATTTTTCAAATCTCACAGAATTTTGAGATAATCATACAATTCAGTATTTGAAAAAATAAACATTAATCAAACTCAACTGTGTCTATAAAGAGACTAAATAAAGCTAAATACAGCTTTAAACTACATATTAGATGCCTAATGATTATATAAAAATCTAACAAAAAATTTATCAGATCTCCCTTAGAAATTTTACCCAATCTCACAGCTTATGGCATATATGTTTTTTTTTTTTTGCATTTACAACTGAATAATCATATGTATTACAAGCAGATGTGACAGAACATATAACAAGTAATCTTTTTTGTAACCTCAACAGCTACTGGAGATGGCTAGAGGCTTGAAATTTTGAACTTAGAGGTATTGTACTATCCAAGTAGAGAAAACAAAGCGCTGATCAGCTTCACCATGTACCGCGAAGCTGATCTGCATCTTTGTTTTCGCATATGCAAAACATTGGTTCTCTAACGATGTGGCTCAAATAGTAAATAACCACTCTTTGACCAAAAAACAACCAATTTATCATGGAAGGGTTAGTAAGCAGATAAAAATGACAAGGGTCTACTGACATGACTGAGCAATTTCATCTATTTACATGAGCTTGATAAACCTGTTTATATTTTAGTCAAGCATTAGTTATTTACTTTACAAAAGAGAAAGAAAGAAGTTGTAATAATAAGAATTTAAAGTTATATTTTTGCGTTTCACCGAGGTATGTAATGTTGTTTGAATAATATTCAATTTTCATGCAACTTAGATACAATGTTCCCAACATTTTATAGAGCGGGTGCGGGTATTGCCGTCTGGGAGTCTTATACCGACCATCTAAAAATACCGTAAACCGCTCTTAGTACGGGAAAAGTTTGTCCCTACAAATACGTAATTTTCATTTCTCATAATGGGAAAACTTCAAAATTTTTAAAGAAGACTTCAGAACTCAAAATAAAACCAAACACGGTGTTCAGAAACGTTTCTTACAGATTTTTTGATTTTATAGCCATCCGATCATAAGGTTCTAACTTCAATATTCTCAAGTTTTCTAGTACTCAGTTTACTTATTTGATCTTTGCTTGGGTAAACACACGAGTTTATCAATATAATATCAACGGTAAGTCGTGCTTTGTTAGCATATATAGCTAGTCGGTAATAGACGCAGTATCAGAACCATTGTCGGCTCTTACCGACCATAGAAATAACATGGTCAGTTTGTGTAGCTATAGTGGGAAAAGTTACAG
Organism: Ctena decussata; assembly: GCA_963989385.1. Lineage (NCBI taxonomy): Eukaryota > Metazoa > Mollusca > Bivalvia > Lucinida > Lucinidae > Ctena > Ctena decussata. The sequence goes on from OZ022498.1 coordinate 126,399,779, forward strand.
CAAAATAAAAGCCATCTCCAGGAAATTCCAACAAAGAGGCATTTCAGCTAGCGTCTGCGCGTCTACGTAGTCAGATTGGAGTCACCTTTTTTTCTTGAACAAGCAATGTAAATTCAAACTACTAAAAGGAAGTCTCATACGGGTCTGTACTGTTTGCAATTTTGCCAGCAATTTAAGATACATCGCCCTATTGCTCAATGCTTTGAAGTATTGCAGTTTGCACTGAGTCACGCTTGGAATGCAAGTACCTCGGCCATCTTGAAAGTGGTGGAATTTTTCAGGGCAACGTTATATTTGCACTGCTACATTACTGATTGGGCTTTTGCAAAAAATGGTGCTTCTATCGTTATTTAACTTATTTAGCCATTTTTGGCTCTAATTTACTACACTAGCATTCTGAGGTTGACATGTACACACTTTTACTGTGAATGGACACACTTTCAGGTGAGGCAACGCTTCCATTTTCATTTATGCCCCTCTTCTCAATGGGGTTGACTCTAAAAAACAATATTTGCAAATTGTCCTCATTAAGAGCAGACCCTTTTTAAACAGCTCCATCGTCTAAGAAAAAACAAACAGGAAATCACAAATGCTGTCTTCGTTTTAAAACATAAAAAAGCGGAAAAAAGGGTGGTGTATTTTTGGTTCCAGTGTTATTTGTCATATTTTTGTAAAGAAATAGAGAAATGTTCGGTAAATACCCGCAGTAACTGGTCGGTACATCCTCCCATGGTCGGTAATTCACGCCGACCATCATGCCACAAAGTATTCATTCTGCTGCTTAAGGTGGTGATTTATGGTAAATGTAAAAATCTGCATAAAACCATAAAAAAGGAACGTATCTCCCTGAAAGCTAGCTGACTTCTTATTTTCGTAGTTCTTTACAGTTTAGAATACAAAATAGACGTACATGCTGCTTAAAAAAGTGTTTTTATAAGGAAAGTTCAAAGGGTAATTTTCTGCGAATAAATCTGAAAAAATACTATCGTTATTGAAAATTTACGTAGTGCTGAAGGTGCACTATTGCATAATGAAGAGCGTCCTAGCAATTATTTATTCCAACTCTTTCTCAAATTGTAATGTAGACCAGATGAAAACGGTAGCTTTTTCTCAATGTTCAGCCATGTACAAAGTCAATGTACACTGGACGCATTTATTAAATATAGGGTAGGCAAGCATACCTATGTTAACACCTACAATATAAATAATACATTACTGACATGATCAGTGGTGTGTAGATGAAATTGTTCAACCTTGTTAAAATAGTATCACCTGTCTCACCTGTGTGTTTTGACAAAAAAATTTGGACACAGACTGCATCTTTTTTCAACTGCTCAGCCTGATAATGTGTGAAAGAGATGGAAAAAATAATTGCTAGGACGCTCTCCATTATGCAACAAGGTACTCTAAGCACTAAGTATATTTTCAATAATGATATTATTTTTTCAGATTTATTCGCAGAAAATTACCCTTTGATCTTCTCTTATAAAAACACTTTTTAACATTAACAAATGCTGCATTTTGGGATTCTAGATTATGAGAAACAACATAAAGAAGGCATCTGCTAAGTTTTGGAAATATCAGTATTACTTTGAGTATTTTATGCTGATTTTTGTCTTTGTCCCAAATCAGTGATTATCACCACCTTAAACGATCGAGCACACTCTTATTTGTGATACCAGTCTTTGCTGCACTGCCTATATATCCGATTATTCTGGCTACGTACCGAATGTTCCTCAGTAGAAGAGCTTGACAGAAGCGAAAGCTTAAATAGTCGGTAATACCCGCACCCGCTCTACCCCAGTAAAACGCAAAAAAAAAAAAGTTTCAATTCTCTAAAAAAATTCAACTACTGCTGGAGAAAATCTGCGAAAATAAACAACCACCTCATTAAATGGCAAGCGTGGTGATCAACACTCTGCTATTTTGTCGTCGTTTATTTACAACAGCTACAGGTATCACTCAGCTGACAGAATCTTCTGAAGATAATTTTACAATATTTACATTTTCATTGCATTCGCCTTAGTTGAAAGTGTCATTCTCGATGGTCTTTAATTCCCGATGCAAAACATTTACCAGTCATGTGACCTAGGCCGCGCAATTGGGTGGAGCAATGTCAACGCCAGCCAGTAACGTTGTTTGTTTACTGACGTTTGCGTGACGTTGATCACGTATCGCCATGACATTAAGCGCGGAAATTTAGCTTCTTGGCTGTTCCGAAACCTCCGTTATGCCAGATTAATGCTAAAATATCCAGAGAACTAGCAATGCTATGTGAAAATTGAAAATTAGGACTTGATTGATAATATAAAATGTAAATATAAGTATTGAAATTACAATTTGGAGGTTGTATCGAGTGATGAAAAACATTAGCTTAGTTTAATGTAAACGAGAAGCACTTCGGGCTTCACGAACATTAAACTAAGCTAATGTTTCTACTCATCAAGGAGACCAATCATGCCAAATTATTTTGAAATCCATCTGTAAATGTAGAAGTTATCGCCTGGACAAATTGGGATGGATGCACGCACTAACGCACGCACATACACCTAACTGAAGTTGTAACAACTATGTCTTGCTCACCGCAAGCGGGCTCGACAAAAACCAGTCAAGCATCATTAGGTTACATTCAGGTATATTAAAACAAGCCAAAAAAACACAACAAATGGCAAAGTCCTAGTTGTTGACCCCTGGCCTCACCCATGAGCCTGACCCAGCAGCTTTTGAATCCACAACAAAAATCAGTGCTACAGAGATATCATGAACCAAATATGGAAATAATCTTTAAAGCAGTTACAGAGATATGAGCAATCAGAAAGGTTTAACATAAAACTTTGACATAATGAAAATGCCTAAAGCCTAATTATTGACCCCTGGCCCCACCCTAGGGCCCAACCCAGTGGCTAAGATAGTTCAAATCAAAGGTATTGCTATAGAGATACCATGAATCAAGTAGAGAAAGAATCTGATCTGTGGTTACAGACATATGAGCAAGCCAAAGAGGTTTAACACAAAACTTTTGACGTAATGTTGATAGACGGATGGACGGACAAATGGACAGAATGACAAAAACTATATACCCACTTTGTATGTCGGGCGTATAATAATCCCATTTTTCCTTAAGCAGGGATTGATTCAGTCAACATCTCATTAGAATTGCATCAGCAAAGAGGCAGTGAGGACTGTGACACTATAAATTATATTTACCATAAAAATTAAAAATATTGGGACAGATAGGTCTGAACAACCAGTGCAGACCTCTATCAGGAGCAGTCTGATCAGGCTCTACACTGTTTGTCATTCCATTTGCTTCTTTTAGATGTATTAATTCATTGAAAAACCAAGCTGTTCAAGTTTTAGGACAATTAGGGTAATCATTTTAGGTGTCCAAATATTTAGAGTTTTTACTAGTACTCTATATCCCCCTCTAACTAAACACTCCTTCCCTAGTAGTAGTATAATACTGGCTTGCCAAAATTGCAAAATTTCATAAGAATCTAAGCTTCACTACCAGAGTTTTAGAAATACTTCTATGTTCACCCCGAAAGGAGAGAGATGGGCTCCAAGATATAGTGGGCCTTTAACCCCCACAGTCCCTATGGCCACTAGGCAATGGGAAGCCTTTTAAGATACCTTTTATGTTCAGCCCATCATTGTCCATCAAGCATTTATATGTGATGACACTGTCAGCTAATATTCTTACTTAACCCTGTTTATTGAAATCACTTTTTGCCAGTCTTCAATCTCTAAACAGTGTCCCTCTTTTGTAAAATGTAATGCCCCTGGGGCATTTAATAGGATTAATATGGAGAAATGAGAAAATATATTGCAGAAATATCCTCCAAGACAGGCAGAGAACCTAGTCTGATAAAATGCTAACTGTGGAACATAAAGCTAATTTTACAGATGTTTCAGCAAGATATTCAAAACATTAAAGGTACTAGAAAAGAGCCCGCGCAAGCGCGGAAATATTTCATGATGGTCAAGTTTATATAAAAAAGCGAGTTTTAATTTTTCAATGTAAATGGCCTTAGGCCCAGGTGAAGATATGACCTTTACCATGAATACTCACTAAAGCTTCATTTACCTAATTAGTTGTCTGCATCTACAAACTTTCAGGTAGCAGACTGCATTGTTTCTAAAAAAATCAACTTTTTTCACTTTTTCCTATAGAAAAACCTAAGTGACTCAAAAGTTGACCTTGCCGTAAAACTGATCAAGGTCATCCCAGGGTCATCATTTATATAATTTTGTTGAGCTTTTGAGTCCTTGATGCGACATGCTAAGTTTCAAGATCATAGTATTTGTGGTTCTGGGGGAGAATTGGTTGATTTGATGCTTAACATCCACGGGGGTCATGTCGGGACGGTCAGTTAACCAAAAACACTATTCCTGGGCAGGCTTAGACCTCCTAAGCGGTTAACCAGTACTAAATGCACATACTTTCGCCAATAACTGACAACTGCCCTTCTTGAATCAGCGGAAGGAGAAACAAAAGTATGTGGCCAGACTGGGTTTCGAACCCAGGACCTCTGACTTATGAGTCAGGTGCCCTACCGATTGCGCTACGCGGCCCGGCGTGGTTCTGGGGGAGAAGATTTTTGAAATTTTTTACCATAATACAGTCGTTTGACCGGTTTTGACGCACTTTTAATTGATCGTGTAGTGCGCTTTCAATTCCCAGTTATTCCTTGATTTCTCTGTAACATAAAATGTCTCAAAGTCTCTTCTCCAAGACATGTTGTTTTCGTGCAGAAATTATTCAGGAGTCCTAGAGAAATGTTACGATAAAGTTAGGTGGTGTTTTAGCCTATTCCGGCGGACCTTTTCAGTTTCGGCGCACCAGCATATTATTTGCCATACCGTGAATGTAAGGCCTCGGGCTACGAAACGGTCAACTGTTTGCTTATTACTAGCTCAGTGAAAGATGATTTTATGCAAAAGACGGCTGTTTAATATCACGATTATTCGAAACAACACAATAAAGTTGGCCCTACTCCTAAAAGCTAATTAAGCCATTCTGTGGGGCACAAACGTAATGCCTAACGTTGTAGCAATGAATTCAATGATCAAAGGAAACCATCGTTTCCAAATAATGCCACCAGATGGTCTTTTACATCAAATTTACCTCGAATATACTAATGGACATGGCGAGAATGCCACTTGGTACCTTGGAAATAAGATTCCGTGAAAGCGAAATATTTATCCGCCGGAATAGGCTAAATAGGCTAATGAGTCAAAAATTAAAATAAATAAAGCAAACAATTTTATTTGCAATTTGCATTTTTCAGCAAAGATTCCTCATAGAATGGGGATTTGATATATTTACATTTTTACCACACATTTATTTACACAGATATTGTCCTTACCGTTTTTCACAATTGGTCTGAAAACACGTTCAAACTGTCTTGGTAAATATGCATTGTTTGCCAGTTTCAAATCCAGTTTTCAATGCCTTTAATACAGAAACGAACCCATTACTATATGTGCCTTTGACTAGTAAAGGTTGACAAGAATGTCCATAGAAGTATCCGGCCGAAGCTTTGTTTAACGCCGGAGATAAACTCGAAATACTTCGAGACAGTTGAGTGCGTCGGAATAGGCTAAACGAGTGTAAATGTTTGCCATCTTGGTTATGTGACCTGTCCTGTGTATTTTTTTTTTCTGGAAAAATTGGGTCCTGGAACGTTTTTGGGGAAAATATTCAAGCCCTCTGAAGACTAAAGGCTTATTTAGCTTCGTTGAATCATTGAAATTGATTTGTCTGCTTCGCTGGAAAAAATGCCCTTTCTTACCTGGCGCATGTGTGTTAACCTTAGACATTTTTAATTTTTGTCTTTTCGAAAGTTCAGTTCAGTTTGAATTCTCCTAACAACGTTCCCCAAGTGGCTCAGCGATATGTAACCATAGCCGCACACACTTGGCGCCGTGTGTCCGTCCAACTTTTCGAAAGACCATGTGCGTTGAGCTTTATTCTTCAATGGGCGAGTTCGATTGGCTACTCGTATTGACTATCGTTCTGGAAGAAAATGGGTCGTTTCGAGCCAAGGCCGTCGGGACTATGACCATTTAGTTCTTCATACGTTTAGACATATGAGCAAAAATACAAAAATAAATCGTTATTTATGGGGAATGACGTACGTTCATGGGTCGGATTTTTGCATTAGAACCTGCTAAATTTGGACTTGCTAAGCAGCGCGCCGATATAACGACGCAGAACCGAAACGACCGGATTAATTTGAAACGTGTATTCGAGTACACGATAATTTCACTCGAACGCACCCATTGTTGACATCGAAGTTTCTAGAAAAATACTTGGGAGAATTTAAAATGAAAGACGAATTTAATTCCCAAATTCTTTAAATCTACGTGAAACTAAAACACACGCTAACCGAAATTATCAATGATAGCAATATGCGAAAGAACCAGTATAGAAATTACGCTTGAAAATGCCACCAATTTTGCAGTTTATGCGTTACTTCGTTTATTTAGTATTATAGATAGGCCAAACATCACTTTTGGGACCTGCAGAGAGCCTCATAGCAGGTACAGATAACCATAAAGTATGCTTACCTATAATACTTCATCTTACTTCAATCATCTGTGAAGTTTCATCAAATGTTCTATGGCCCACTACACAGCAAAGGGCAAAAAATCCCATCTGACAAAAAAAAACCTTTCTTTGATCATATCTGCAAAGTTTTACCAAGACATTTCAAAAAGTGAAAGAATTACAGGCCAAACCCCAGTTTTGGGAGTTGATGGCTCAAAACCAGAGGTTCTCTCAAAGATGGCACATGTAACTGCAGCTCCTAACACAGCTGAAGACAATTCCCAGAGTGTGGTGAATCTGATGCACTGTCTTGATGTATCTGTATTTCTATATGCCTGTAAATCATGGACTTTGACAGCAGAGTTTGAGAAAAGAACACAGGTCTTTGATATAAAATGCTACCAAAGATTACTACATGAACAAGTGTGATTTGTAAAGACCACATCATAACTAATGGGGATATATTCTCAGAAAGATCCAAGCAGCCATTCGAGAATATGACACACTTCATGTGCTCCACATAAAAATAGGTAAAGAGGATAATTTTGGGATAATTTTCCATATTTCTCCATACAATCATATGGTGTGACCCTTAGAATCATCTCCCCGAGACAGTTCTAATTCTACAACATACATTTTGGTTGAAAAATAAGATAGACATTATCCTCTGTATACCCCCTCTTATCTGGAGCTCTGACCCAACCATGGTCAGCAGGTGATCTGGCTACATCCCCAGCAAAGACGCTTCTACAGGGCACAGTGAAAGGCAAAAAGAATAAGAGACAGAAACAGAATACAAGGTGGAAAGACAATATTGAAGAGTGCACCAGGATGGACTTACCAAAGCAACAGGGCACCTGAAAACAGGACCATGTGGATATAGTATACATCCTTTTCAACAGTATTTCAGTCATATCAGGATAAATGGAAGAGGATAATGAAAGGCTGTGAGCAATGGACTCCCATTTATGGCTGGAAGGAATTACACCCCCAGCCAGATTTGAACTGGTACTACTAGATAAGAAGACCAGCTTTAAACCCACTGAGCTACTGGGGCTCTACCAGGGGGAGAGGACTGCTACCATGTCAGACAAAATTCTGATTGTTCCAGAAAGTCTACTTATTTTTTTATCATTTGTGTGAACTTTTAGGAAGATACTCTGAATAATAAAGGAGCCAGAAGCCAAAACTTAATTCATGGACATGTATATAGCCCCTGTGGAAGGGGCAGATAACCCCAGTCATCAAAATGCTGATATTAAGAGAGTGCTTACTTTAATGTGATCATTTCTGGAAGCTTTCAACCAGATGGTCCAAATAGTAAAGGAACTACAACCAAAAAACACTTAAAAATATACCATTAAATTTTAAAAATTGGGACACCTCAATAAAATACTGAGATTGTCTGAAAATGAAACTGTTTGCTGTAGCATTACAATCAAAATATGCATTAAATGGGAAGGCAAATGACTCCTAAAGTATCCATCTGATCAGGGTCTGTACAGTTAGCACAAACCTATCTGTTCCAGTGCTAAGAACTTTTACGGTAATTTGATGCTCATGGGTTATAAAATATCATAACAATGGCATACATACAAATATACTCAAATCAAAGTTAAGATTGTTTTTTTCAGTGTCAGTCAATAACTATCCTATTATGCTTTCCCATGAAGAAAAAATGTGCTGTGGTTCAAGTTAAACAAGAACCAAGGTATTCCACATAGTATTAAAGGAACTACAAGCCAAAAACTAATTTTTTGACATCTATAGTAGCCCTTGTGACAGGGGCAGATAATATTGTCAGTCCAAAAGCTGATAGTAACAGAGTGATTATCTCAATGTGATCATTTCTGTAAACTTTCCCTCAGATAATCCAAATAGTAATGGTGCTACTGGCCATTAACCCACTTAAATATATACCATAAAGATTCTAAAAATTGGGACATCTAAAATAAATATTGCAGTTTATACTAACAAATGGAACAGTATAGTTTTACAATGCAAGAATGAAACCACAAGATACAGATGGAAAGGCAAATGGCTCAGCAGTATGATCAAGGTCTTCACAGTTTTCTCAGCCCTACATGTATCTGTCCCAATACTAAGAAATTTTATGGTAATTTGATGCCCATTACCAATATCCATAAATCCAAGTTTTGTCAAAACCAGCAATATAATCACTGAAAGAACTTTGAAATGATTTATAATATTAGGTGTCGGTCATCTCTAACCAATTCCCATAAAAAAAATCCTGGACATTGAGAAATTGTGCAATGGTTCGAGTTAAACAAAATCTTTTTTACGAAATTTCGTCTGTAAACGAACAAAAATAGTCTCAATACTTACAAAATTAATGTCTGTGGTAGAAGAAAGTTGATCAAGTTCTGCAGCATTTGAACACTAGCTCATATAACACACAGAGAGAGATTCTTCTCAGATATACAGAAAATCTAACTGTTGTGTTACTAACGTAGCATGTTTTAGTTAGATCAAGGGTTACCCATCTCTTCAAACATTTACCTTGTGATGTTGTTGATTCTGCAGCAGTTATGTACTGAAAACAGGCCTTATATTTGTCAGGCCTGAGCCTGATTTCAGGCCTTTAAGGGTTTGAATTGTCCCATTATTTTTTTTTAATTTCAAAATCCATTTTCAGGCACTGAAATTTTTTCATGCTTTAAAAACCTTTGCCAGTATAAGGCCTGTAAAAAATGATTACTGGTTCTTTATTTTTATTATTTTTTTTTCTTGTTGTGGTTTTGTTTTTTTATACAAATCATGCAAGTGAAAAGCCCTCAGGTATATTTTCTATGGACGAATAAGAAAAAGTGTCAGAATCATCATTCAATCTTCTTACAAGCTGAGCTCTGTCATCAGAACAGTTCAAATGAACATGCCACCATATACATTTGAGCATTGACAGATATAAAAGAAATCAACATTACCATGCAGTCATATTAGGATCAGTTTAAGATAAGTCTTTTTTTCTTTCATTAATTCTCCATATCTACACAAGAAGTTTTTTATAAATTGGCAAACAGATGCTAGCTTTCACCAAATTAGACAGATCCTCACCAAATTTCCCCACTCACAATCTCACTTATTTTTCAATCCACCCAACCACACAAAAAGACTTGTGACAAGACCAGCACAGTCATGTTTCTTTCAAAATGAATAAATAAAAATGAAATAGAAAGATAATATATATAACTTATTTTTGCAAAAGTAGGTCAGGAGCCTCACTTTACTCCATAAAATCTCATTGCAAAACTTCATCAGACTTCATTCACTGCAGTTCTGAGCCCGTGTGTATCATATTGTGCTGTATGCTCATTCAACCACATGCTGTTTTTTCATTCAAATGGCATTCATAACACAATGGGGAAAAATTATACTTCAGACTTGTCAGACCTAAAAAACTTCAGTAACTTAATTCACTCTCAGAATTCATGCCCTATGCTTTTCCTGACACAGGAGTTTGTATCATTTACTCTCCAAATTATATCCGGGCTCCCAGAAAAACTTGTGGGATCTTCTGGGACTGAGTCAAAGTTAGACTACAGCATAAATAGAGGATATTAATTCTGGCATCAGAATGGATACAGTTACTGGGAATAACTGAAGTATCAATTTTTTTCCAAAATAAATCCCAAATATTTGTTAAAAAATTATTCTTGTAGCTGCTTTGGGCAAAATTAAAGAAGTATTTAAGATATGAAATTAGGACCCTCAATTTTCTGACTGCAACACTTAATTACAAAACTGAGGGCCCCACTGCAAGGACTCCTCAGATTTGTAACCTAGGAAAACTCCATAACCCATATCTTGGATCTGCCAATGAACAGCACCTACAGTCTCGCTATGTGAAAACGTGCTCTATGCTGCCAAGTATTGATATTAATGGGTTCCTGCCAGATTTATATGATTGTATTTTATCAAAATGTTTTTCTTTTGCTATCTGCAGGTAGGCAATTGCTTACAATTAGAATTTAATTTTAGGCCTTGTGTTTTGACATTTTAAGCTCTGACCTCATTTGGGATATATTTGAAGGCAAATTCTTGTGAATTTTACAAATATTTACTTAGCTTGAAGCAATCAGAGCCATAATGGCAGGCACTTCCTATGGCATTATTGATATCATCAGCCAAAATGGAAAAAAAAAAAAACATGTCATAAATCCTTGTAGACCTACCCACACTTACTTTTCTTGTACTTTTCTACAACTTCTTTTTTTTATTGCCAGTACAGTTTGAGTCTTTGAGTCTGAAATACCTTGTCAACTTAAAATGAAAAAACAAAACAAAAAAAAAAAAAAAAAAAAACATTGGTTGTTGCCTTGTTGATTACAAAAGTTGTCCTTGACATTAACTGTTTTTGAAGGCGACCATACTTACAACAAATTACTCTTCAATGTAGAAAACATAACTTTAAACAATCCTACCTACCGGGTAGGTAGGATTGTTTAAAGTTATGTTTTCTACATTGAAGACTCTATGGGATGATTGGAGATGGTTTTTTCTTTAAGTGTGGCACACTTGAAGAAAAAACTATCTCCAATCATCCCATAGAGTCTACCTGAGTAAACAATTGCAAAGTAACACAATTTTTACAGAAAAAAAAATGTTTCCAACCAACCCACACCTGATTTATGACAATTGCAAACAAACACAATTTTTAAGGATGACCTGCCCCTCAAAGAACTGTTGCTACATTGTATTTAGCTGCATGATACAATATCTTAGTACCGGTATCCTTCACGTGGTATCCTTAGCCGCATATAAAGCACTTTTCCATGATGCCTATATGAACTGGAGCCTGAGGCCCAGTAAGACTGTGAAAAGACTGGGAATAGTCAGATCAGCCTCCACATCTTTTATCATTGTCAGTGACAGAGAGCAGTTGCATAGGGCTAGAAAGGTTCGCATTATGGGGCGGGGGGGGGGGGGGGGGGGGAGGAGGGGGCAGAGGTGCAAACCTTAGGGCAACCTTTCTGGGGCGATTTTGGGCAGGGGCTTGAGGGGGACAGCCATGCATTTCAAAATTATGGGGGCAGGGGGGGGCGGCTGAACGGGGGGGGGGGGGGGGGGGGGGTGGGGGGGCATGCATTTCAAAATTATGGGGGAGGGGGGCTGACCCCTTTCTACGCCTATGCAGAGGCCTCTAAATAAAACTGGGCAGCACTGATTCGTTTCACACGCAAATGTGCAGGCTGATTCATGTACTTACTATAACATTTTCTCAGTATTCACACGCTTTAAGGTGCGTTTTCGTGCAACGTACACTAGCACAGTTCCCCCACCCACTTCTGCGTAATGCACTGACCTTGTACAGGACTGTACATCGTCGGAAATGCATAGATTAAAATGCAAGCGACGTTGAGAAAACTTAAAGCATTCAAAATCTTGTGCAAGAATGCATCAACAGAGTTAATTTCATTATTTTTAGGATGCTTACCGCGTTTTGTTTACATCGATCAAAATCGATTGCCTCGCAACGTCAGGTACAGTACCGTCCCATTAATCGCTTCCGAAACCTAATTTACAGTTAGATACAAACAAACGGATTGTTAATTTCCACAAATAATGTTCGTGGTAAGTGTAAACACAGATTTTTCATCTGAAGCGAGTGTTGAACATGGAGGCCGCCATGACACTAACGGAATTTTCTTAAACTTACGACAGCCTCCACCCTGTCTTAAAGTTACGACAAAACTTAAGAAAATCTTAAGGATTTTCTTACGATCTTGACGTTAGTGAAACACAATTTTTGGCTAAGATTTTCGTACGACAATATTTAAGAAAATCTTAGACTTACGAAGTTTAGTGAAACGGTGCCCAGATCTTCACCAAAGGCTGTGACTGTGAGATTGACCAGAAAATTGTTGCATCCATTGTGTCAAACATGGTTTAAAGCCATTTCATGATTCCTGACAAAGCGACTGGTGTTCAAAACACTGCTAACTAGAAAAGGAAATTGGTGGGTGCAGTGGCCATATGTTATTGCTACTGAGCCTGAGTAAACTTACCAGTTCCAACAGGAAGAAAAACACCAGCAGTTTTAGCAATGCTTTGGTAGACTGCGGTCGTTATGTGCCTCTCTCCTATTGGCCTCTTGACGCAGCTTCCATGGTTTGTGTATATTGCTGGTACTTCGCAATATTTTTTCTTTTTACGATCTTTCAAATTTCGTTGCGCGGTTTTTAAATGAAACGAACATAGGTACAAAGAAATCAAATGTTACCGCGGTCGGCAAGTAACAGAGCTCCGAAAGAATTGATGTTGCTATTTCCACATTTAAAGTTCGCAATTGTAATAAATCAGTATTTGTACAAGATGTAGATCAAATTTTTTTCATTAAACATGCCATTATTTGGTCATTATTTTGGGTTTTCCGACGATGATTGAATTTTCCGCCATTATTGTTACTGTTAGTTACCTTTTACTTCTTACACAAAAGAGCTTCAAGGGAAGTAATCAATATACTCATTTTAGGGTTGCACACCAATATTTCACGATCTTACCGTGTCCGTTATACATGCGTTTCTAGAGTGCCCATCGAGATTTTTTATTTCATGAGACTTAAATGCCACTTCTACGAAAATAAGTACATTTCATCCAATAATTGTGTGGGCTTTTTCTTTACTACACGATTTTCCAGACCCACCATAAGAGCTATTTCAAGGCACTACCTTTGATTTTTGCCTTATATAAATCAATTGTTTGGGTCAGAATTAGGAATTTAACACATTTAAATGAAAGGTCTATTATTTATCTACAAATTGATTACACACAATTGAAGATTTCTATTATAATGGCTTATGTATAACCATTTCAATTGACTTTGTCCCTTATTTCAAGAAAATGCAATTTTTCCAAATTGTTGTGCCGTTTCCATGGAAACGAAGAAAAATTTTGAAAAACAAAGTGAAGTTTCAATGTATTGTTTTTGTCCATCTATCCAAAAATAATGGTTTGATTAAAATCTGTGACTATGCGTGGCCACCATTTTCTGGTGGTTACATGGAACAGCTCTTAAAAGGTAATATTTTTACACATAGACACATAAATCAAAATAATTGAATTTCAAATGTTGATAATTTCATTCATAACTCAGATTAAGCTGAATGAAGACAATTTTAGAATACCCTATTTTCTCTAAATATTAAACAGAAGTGCATAGGCAAAAAGTGTAGACCCTGATCAGACTGCTCCTCAGGAGCAGTCTGACTGCTCCTCAGGAGCAGTCTGATCAGGGTCTACACTTTTTGCCAACCATTTCTGATAGGACAAGCAGATTAAAGCTACTTGTTAATATCGGAAGATATAGTTGGGGTGTCTGAGTGAGTGAGTGAGTGAACTCGGGTTTAATGTCCCACCAACAACGAGGTTATATGGAGATGGTACCTCAGTTTAAAGTCTCATACGAAAGACCGGAGAAGTGGGGGATCGATCTTGCGACCCCTGGATTGGTAGTCCAGAGTGTTATCCACTACACTACAGCTGCTCCTTGGGGTGTCTGAACATTTATGGTTAGTATACATTGTGCAATGTATGTACAAAGATCGGTCGACGTCTTTTTCATGTTTGAAATATCCATTTTCTTCTGTTATGACATTATTAAAGACCCTTTGATATCCATTGCTTAGTTTGTTTTCTGATAAATTCTAAAGAGACCTACGAATAATAACAAAATATCAATGCTAATGGCGCACCTGCACCATTTGTTATAGTGTCAAAATTTGACAAATTCTTGTTTGAAATCATTTGGTTACCATTATAGGAGTTGGTATTTTTTCTTTGTCGATGTCAGTCATATCTTTGAATGTAATTTAAAAGGTCATATTTAAAAGTAACCTGTATTTATTTTGTGAAAAAGAGGTTCTGCAGGAGTTTCAAATACTGTTAAAATTCTAGGTAGTGGGGCAAAAGTACTGGAGAAAGCATCATATGGCACAGGACGTCATACTGTCAAATAGACATCATTACGATGTCTTGTGCCTGCTGGGGTGGTTGTCAAAAATTTGTTTTATTTGAATTTGACCATTTAACAACAATAAAAATATATTTCATTCTGATATAGCAATTATGTCACCGTTTAGTTACTGTCATCCCAAACCTCTGTGTTGATGGGTCATAAAACTCAATTTTATGATGCTCCGACATGCTCAGACTATTGACATGTCACTGACACCTACATTTATGCCCTAATTTGCTGTTCAGAACAAAATGACAAAACAGGAAATAGAAAAAAGATTTTATTGTTAAGAGGTTTAGTTAATTTAAACTTCTTGAACTGTGCAGATGTCGTCTTTCCGTTAGTATCCGGATATGATACAAGCCGTTATGGTGAATCTTTTTATCAGTAAGAAGTAACTTCCGTTGATATTTTGTTAACAACAATACCTGAGGTAGGGGCGGAACATTTTATATCTGTGTACTCTTCAGGTCAACGATACTATCTCGATACTATCTCGTTTGGTATTAATCTTATGTCAGGGAACATTTATATATTTAAATATTGGATATTATCAATGGATTTATTTCTGAGCTGTTTAAAAATTCCTTGTGTGCTATAGCCTATTTTCAGTTTTATTGTCGGATTATTACAGAGTACAGGTAATGAAAATATTTATATTTGGTTTAATTTCACTTAGTGAGGGTATTTTGTGACACTGTGCTTATACTGAGTTCCTACACTTCCGACAGAATGAAAACTTATCAGTCTGATCACAGTCTTTATTGTTGCCATTCTTCTAACATTTTAAACAGATGGTAGAAATTGCATCTGTAGTGTATCAATCATTTATAATTATGAAACCTCACCCCCCCAATACATCCCCCTCCCCTCCACTACCACCACCGCCACTGACCCACTCATGTGAATAGGTGGGACTTTCAGTTTGAGTGAGTTTTGAAGCCTCTTAGATCAGAGCAATTGCTGTTTGCAAGAACAAAAAGTTGTTTTGCTGACAGTTGCCCTAACTTGACACGAGGTCTGGGCTGTTCTGATCTCTAGGTATTAGCTGTTCTGTATGCTGTTGCTCTGGAATTCCAAAATGACACGTAAGAAGTTGAATGACCAACTGAAAATGAAGTAAGATGTAATAATAGGTATGATTTTTGTGGTTATGGTGCTGTCACAAAAGGCAAGCTTTCTTGTCCTCTGATCACACTTATGAGTAAAAGTTCAAAGTATCGGGACTGCAGATAAATCTGAGGAAACAGTGTACAGTGCCTAAACTGAAGGACCAGTCTGATCAGTCTATGCTATTTGCTGTTCCTTCTGCCTCTTTTGGATAATAATAATAATACCTGTTACGCAGAAGGTTTTACACTCGGTCGACACGGATGCAGAGCCTTATGCGTCGCCAGGACGGCGGAGGGTGACTTCCGGTTAAAGGGTTATCTACCAGTGTATTACACTAACAAGGAAACTCTAACAACGTTAGAAGTTTTGAAGTTTATATATAATGTAAATTCTATATACAACAATACAATTTACAACTGTCACAATTACAATAATATACAACACATATTACTTCATGTCGCTGGCCCAAGTAAGGTGTTTGTATTAAATCTGTAATCGATTTGCGTGCAATGCGCAAATAGATTACTGTCTGACGTCAACACCGTACTCGGCTCAGCGCCATGAACTAAAGGAAAACACAAAGAACAAAAGACGTCAGTTTGAGCTCATACAAAAAAAAAAACAAGGCCTTATGTTGGTAGACTTCACTTTGTCGTTCCCTGGATCATGTCATGGGCCAGTCCATATATCAAGAGGAACACCAACTTATATTGACACGTGCACGATTATATACTGGTCGCTCCCTGGATCGTACCAGGGACCAGTCTATATATATTAACACACCTTAGTGGACGAACACTGTCCCACACTTGATGTGACCTTCAGATCTTATCACAGAATCTGGCAAAACTGTGCTAACCACTTCCGCCTACATTTTGTGCTTCCCGCCTCTGCTTAGGAACCATGCACAAACAGCGTTGTAACTGCCTCTACCCGGGTTGGTATTAACCTGGAGACGTATATCGAATCTCCAGGTGAGACGTGGCTCTAAGTCCTAACAGCTGACTGCCGGACTTGACGTGCCTAAAAATAACGAACTTACACTTAATACATTGTAACTACATAATAACAATACGTAAGACTTGGGCCTGTCTTGGAAATACCATACAACGCCCTCGGCGAATGCCGAGCATAACGTGCACACGCCAGCCGTGTCACTAGACACGACTCGCGCTCACGATGTAAAGCTAAAAGTGCGCTTACAACTTCCGCCAATGAAGAAACGTAGATCCTACCACGCATGTGCGTCGAAGGATCTGACGCCAAACATTGACGAGAAGTATACTGACGTCAACAGGTATTACCATGACATATCCAACATAAAACATGAATGAATCTAAACAATGACCTATTTACATTAAATTGATTTACCAAAATCATATGTATTAATTCATTTCTTTAAACAAAGCGTATTACCATTTGCCATAGAATATAATAGCTAAATAAACGTTTCTAACACATTTGGGATCATAACGTTTGATCTGACATCATGACATCAATGATGTTATACCATATGACGCCGTCTAATGAAGGCAAATCAAACGCATGATGACCAAATGTTACCATTATAACTTATGGAAAAAACCCTTAATGCGGTGCATGCTATGGCGTCAATTGACGTCACGAGTATATAAATTAGTTCCATTACAAATCAATCTACTTCTATAGGCCACGTATATGTGAAACTAATATAAAAAGTGCTGACGTCGCAATAACATGAATGCAACTGACGTCACATGAATAACATGAATACAACTGACGTCACTGGACGTCAAATAGACGCGCACCAGTGAAACTAATGTAAAAAGTGCTGACGTCGCAATAACATGAATGCAACTGACGTCAAATGAATAACATGAATGCAACTGACGTCACTGGACGTCAAATAGACGCACACCATTGCAACCAACATCAGTGATATAAACTATTTCCGTAATTTACAAAACTTCCTAATATACAAATACCATGCGCAGCATGGTCAGTATAAACAAAATTGGTCGACATATGCGCAGCCTGATCACTGCCAACAAAATCAAATCAGTCGACACATATAGTCATACCATATCAATCAGAAGTCACATTTTTCATTCTTAGCCAAACAATTCTAAAATAAATATAATAAAATCTTACCGTTCTGGTCTAAACTCAGAATCTGGGCACACAACAATATAACATCCTCAGTATAAGAATTAAACAGCCACGTCTAACTTTTCAATAAAAGATAGGCGTATAAATAGTATGCGTCTCACATTTAAATCATGGGACTCGTGCAGGTATTCACATTAAAATCATGCAACACGCTGTCCACAATCAAAAGACTCGTGCAGGTATTCACCTTAAAATCATGCAATACGCTGTCCACGAGAGGTATTCACAAACAACCCATGCATAACGTAGTCACAATTTCCGTAAACGTTTTATTACCACAGTTACCCTAAAAACTGTAGCCTTACTGATTGAAAGGATTAAAATAATCTCAACGACATAGTGGACGATTAGATCCATTTCGTAACATAGGTTTCCCCTTAGGGAGAAAAAAACATAACAATGTTTCTTTTCTGAAATAGTACGAAATGCGATCGAATCGTAGGCTATGTCAAAACTGGAAAACTAGCTATATACACAACAACGGTGCGATGCATAACGTGGCCAAACTATCTACTAAGGTAGTCCGCCCCCAAATTATCTTGGCCGCGGATAGCAACGATCCTGAATCTGTACGGCTGTAATTTCATGGCCCAACGCATGATTAGGGGATTGAGCACCTTAGCTGTCTGCATATAAGACAAAGGTTTGTGGTCAGTTTCAAGTAGGAACTCCGCCCCATACAGGTACTTACGAAATTTCTCAACACCCCAGATAATACCCAAACATTCCTTCTCAATTACAGAGTAGTTCTTTTCCCGAGGTAACAATTTCTTGCTAGCATAAGCAGTCGGCAAACGACCTTCACCTTCGAACTCCTGAAGCAAAATAGCTCCAAGACCAACGTCTGAAGCGTCTGTTCGAAGTACAAACGGGTTACCTTCTTGAAAAACAGGTAAGCGAAGAATAGGACTAGACGTGAGCCTACTCTTCAGGGTTTGAAATGCCCTTTCATGCTGATCTTGCCAATCTTTGATAGAATTAGGTCTATCCCGTTTAGTTAAATCAGTCAGAGGAGAAGCTATGGATGAGAAATTTGGGATAAAACAACGGTAAAACCCAGCTAATCCCAGAAAAGATTTAATTTGCCTTTTCGTACATGGACGAGGAGCATCTCTGATAGCCTGTATCTTGTCCTCTTGCGGTCGTACCGTCTGTCCGACGATATTGTGACCAAGGCACTCGATACTGCCATATCCGATCATGCATTTAGATGGTTTTGCCGTCAATTTGGCCGACCTGAGCCGATCTAACACTTGACGTAATGACGTCACATGATCCTTCCATATTTCAGTAAATATCCACATGTCATCAACAAAGCTGTCAACATTTGGGAGATTGGACAATATGATTCTCATTAACCCACAAAATGAGGCTCCCGAATTGACCAAACCGAAGGGCATAGTTTTAAACTGGAATAAACCTTTAGGCGTTTCAAATGCTGTCAAAGGTTTAGACCTTTCAGTAAGACTGACTTGCCAATAACCCTTACTCAGGTCCATCTTTGTAAAGAATCTATGTCCCGACATTTTATTGATAACCTCCTCCATATTTGGCATAGGTTCTGCATCGAATTCCGTCACTTTGTTAAGCTTCCGGAAGTCGATACAGAATCTAACTGATCCGTCTTTCTTCGGAACTAGGACAACAGGAGATGAATACGGTGAAATCGACGGCTCGATTACCCCTAAATCCAACATATCCTGTATCTCCGTCTCCATGACGTTACGCGTCTTATACGGGATAGAATAACCCTTCGTCCGTATGGGTTCTGACGTGAGTAGTTTGATATCGTGCTGTATTTGATCAGTTCGACCGGGTAAACTTGATAGTACATCCGGGTACTGTTTAATCAACGCTTCAACCTCCATACGTTGTTCTGACGTTAACGTATCTGAAATACTGATGTCGTTATAAGTTTCCGGCTCTTTAGCTGTCGGAAAAGCACAATCATCAAGAGAAAATTCATCACTACCATCGTCATCAACCGACTCTGTAGTCTCAGTCGACAATAAACAATGTGACGGCACAGTACGACGTTCGACATACTGTCTCAGCATATTAGCATGATATGTACTCACGACACCATTGACGTCGATTTTATAGTCCATTCTATTCACCACCTCTACTACTTCATATGGACCCTTCCACTGCAATAGCAGTTTATTACTGTCAGTTGGCAGTAATAACAGTACTTTATCTCCCACGTTAAATTTACGTGACCTAGCGCGTTTGTCATAATACACCTTTTGCTTTACCTGTACTTTCCGTAAATTATCATGTGCTAACTTACACGTCTGCTCTAACCGTTCTCTCAACTCAATTACGTACTGGTACGTAGACAGAACCTGCTCATCCTGTACCTCTTCAGACCATAATTCACGTAATATTGCCATAGGGCCCTTAACGTTACGTCCGTATAACAATTCGAACGGTGAAAACCCTAATGACTCTTGCGGAACCTCCCTTATTGCAAACAGTAGCTCTGGGAGATATTTATCCCAGTCCTTTGGACGTTCTGCGCACATCCTACGTAGCATTTGCTTCAACGTCGCGTGAAAACGCTCTACAAGACCGTTACAGATAGGATGATACGGCGTCGTGGTTAACTGCTGGAGTGATAACAGCCTGCTTACTTCTTTCATAACTTCAGCAGTAAACTGACTTCCGCAATCTGTTAACATTTCATCAGGTATGCCAACTCTACTAAACATCTCAACTAACGCTTCGGCTACACGTTCCGTTTCAATGCCGGGTAACGCTACCGCCTCGGGATATCTCGTCGCATAGTCTATCATTGTTAAAATATAGCGGGATTTCCTGTCAGAACGAGGTTCTATCGGTCCAACTATATCAACAGCGACTCGTTTAAATGGTGTGTCAATCTGTGGCAACTTTCCTAAAGGAACCTTAGTGACACGACCTTTTTGAATAGTCCTTTGACATATGTCACAAGATTTACAAAACCTTGCCACATCACCACAAACTCCAGGCCAAAAGAACTCAGTTAACACTCTATCCATAGTTTTCTTTATGCCCAAATGACCTGACGTCAAGGTTTCGTGCGCCAATCTTAACACCTTATCACGAAAACCTTCAGGGATAATAAGTTGCAAAGTGACCTTGTTTCCCTTAGTAAACTGCCTATACAATAAATCTTTCTTTCGGATAAACTTAGTTTCACCTCGGTTCAATCCACGACTAATAGTCACATTCCCAGATTCCACTCTTTGCCTTATGCCATTCAATTTAGGGTCAACAACTTGGGCCTGCTTCAATGCCTCCTTATCACTAGCAATAATTTGATCAGGAACTTTAAGTTTCTTATAGACCTCTTAACCTTGCTTAGCCTGTGACCTAGTCACTGCCGCCATTGCAAAATGGGACATATCGGGAAGTTTTGACCCGTCAATATTTCCAATAACCAGGTCATACAATGTATCTTCCATGCACAATGCCTCAGTTTTTCCTGTGAAAAATGGACAATCTATGTCAACCATTGCTAAGGGATACCTTTGGGTAGATTCATCAATCAAAGTTACATCAGATTCTCTACCAAGTAACTGATCATTAGAAACCAAGTTTCTACGAACGACACACCCAGTACAACCTGTGTCCCTTAAAACTACAACTGTTTTACCATTAACCGTACCCTGCGCTGTTGGTAATCGCGACCTTAAAAAGTAACAGACACCTTCCCTATCCACGTTATCATTGATTAGTGGACTTTCTTCCTTACTCTTATAGAGACCTTCAATTTCATGAGACCTATTCATTGTAGTTTTACAAAAACTCATTTGATGTCCGCCACCCCGACCACGTCCGCGGGAATAACCCCGACCACGGCCACGATCTGAATTACTACCCTTCGTCTGTACAGTATCGCTCTTACTCTGTGATCTTTGTGTCTCATCTTTCGGAGCATAACTACTCCCCTTACTTCCGCTATATCCGCTTGCACTTGCACCTACCTCCGCACTATATGCTTGCTTCCTATCGGGATTCTTAAAACATTTATATGTTAAATGTCCCTTACCACAAATACTACATTTTATCTCTGGCTTCGCACTCGGCTTATTATCAGACCTACTCTGTGTTACGCCCTTACTATCACGCTGCCCCTTATTAACACAAGCGTAGACACCGCCACGTGCTTCTGCAAATAAATCTGCTTCCCTAGCCATCTCACCTAGATTCGTGAATGTTTTCGGTTTCAAATGAACATATAGTTCTTTACTACAGGACTCTAAAAACTGATCTCTAGCGAAAAAATCGCAAACAGATTCATAAGACTGGTCTACCTTCGCCATTTTCAACCATTTATTAAGATACGACCTAAGTCTACTACTAAACTGAATAAACGTTTCGGACTTTTCAGGCCTATCATAGTGAAATTTCTTCCTAAATCCGCGTTCAGTCATATCGAAATTCTTTAACAACGCATCTTTCAACTTGTCATAATCCGCTGCATCATCTACAGACAATCTATCATAAACATCAAGCGCGCGACCTTTAAGTAATGCGCTTAAATATGCAGCCCAAACGTTTTTATCCCATTTGTTCGCCGTCGCGTATTTCTCAAACCTTGATAAGTAACTATCCATTTTGTCCTTACTTTCATCAAAATAAGGTAACTTGGGATCTCGCGCATGCGCTAACTTTTCAGCCTTCTGTTTTTCTAATTCAACTCTAAACGTTACCTTCTGCAAATCTATCTGATTCTTTAACTCGCGTTGCTGCAATTCAAAACTATACTTCAACTTTTCTAACTCAACTTCGCTCGACAACTTCGCTTCCTTATCGCTTTCGACTTGAGACAACTTAGCTTCCCTATCTTTCTCGGCTTGCCGCTCTATACTTTCAATCCGCGCCATCTCGATTTCCCTATCTGCCGCAATCTTAGCTAGTTCTACTTCCCTATCCTTTTCAGCCTGCGCGATCCTAGCTAACTCAATTTCCCTATCTCTTTCGGCCTGCGCGATCCTAGCTAACTCAATTTCCCGGTCTTTATCGGCCTGCGCAAGCTTTTCTTTCTCCGCCGCGATATTCTCTTTATCAAGTTCCCTTACCGCGTGCCTTTCTGCCCTCTCAGTCTCTTGCTGTTGCTTTACAAATTCCTGCAATGCCTGCCCTTCATAACCTAACTCCTTTCCCGTCTTAACTAACTGATCCATGACGCTTAACGTAATGCTCACGTTAACTTTACTGAAACCGACGTTCACTTATAGTCACACACGTTAACTAAAACGTTAACAATAATAATAACAAACTAATCCAACTAAAACGTTGATTAATTAGTATACTTGCGATCTGGACGTAGCCATTAAAGTTACGTTCATAACAGACCGGAAATGACGTCATAAACTGACGTTGACTTTGCCGAGAATTACTTTTCACTTTCAAATGACACAATTAGATGACGTAAATAACCCACATTACAATTACGCCCAACTTGATCTAGCCTATCGGATATACAAACGTAACGTATGTAACGCAACGTATTAACACTGACACGACAACTGTACATCCTACATTACAAAACCTTATAAGATACCAACGGTAATCAAACTTAAGATTCCGCTATTAGGTTTAATTCATTGTAACGATATTATATAACGTTACGAGTGACCTACGTTACTAAATCAGGACATAAAATGGACCTCAGTAACGGTTACGACACAACGTACAAAACGTTTAAGTTAATAAACTTACAGATTGTCATGCAACAGCAGTGCCAAGGTACTCAAATGGACCTTAAAACTAAATATGTATCATCCGTGCCAAGACAATTCAGGTCTATATACCTCAGTTTCCCCACTCAGATATGCAACCTGTTACATTCTATCACAAATTAATGCATGGGCTATCGCACTTCATCACGCAGGGAATAAGGATAGTTGACCTTAATTGAGTGTAGGTTACATTTACAAAGAATTTAGTGGCAAAATTGCTCCCCTAAAATTCACAGCCTTACGTCACTTTAGAAAAGAACAATCAGAAAGTGAATAATAATAAAAAAAAAATGTTTGACAAAATTGTGCCTAGATTCTGTATATATTGTCAATGTGTTACACTGGCAGATATTAACCGGAAATCAAATCCCGTTACTTCATGACACCATGTTACGCAGAAGGTTTTACACACGCTCGGTCGACACGGGTGCAGAGCCTTATGCATCGCCAGGACGGCGGAGGGTGATTTCCGGTTAAAGGGTTATCTACCAGTGTATTACACTAACAAGGAAACTCTAACAACGTTAGAAGTTTTGAAGTTTATATATAATGTAAATTCTATATACAACAATACAATTTACAACTGTCACAATTACAATAATATACAACACATATTACTTCATGTCGCTGGCCCAAGTAAGGTGTTTGTATTAAATCTGTAATCGATTTGCGTGCAATGCGCAAATAGATTACTGTCTGACGTCAACACCGTACTCGGCTCAGCGCCATGAACTAAAGGGGGAAAACACAAAGAACAAAAGACGTCAGTTTGAGCTCATACAAAAAAAAAACCAAGGCCTTATGTTGGTAGACTTCACTTTGTCGTTCCCTGGATCATGTCATGGGCCAGTCCATATATCAAGAGGAACACCAACTTATATTGACACGTGCACGATTATATACTGGTCGCTCCCTGGATCGTACCAGGGACCAGTCTATATATATTAACAGACCTTAGTGGACGAACACTGTCCCACACTTGATGTGACCTTCAGATCTTATCACAGAATCTGGCAAAACTGTGCTAACCACTTCCGCCTACATTTTGTGCTTCCCGCCTCTGCTTAGGAACCATGCACAAACGGCGTTGTAACTGCCTCTACCCGGGTTGGTATTAACCTGGAGACGTATATCGAATCTCCAGGTGAGACGTGGCTCTAAGTCCTAACAGCTGACTGCCGGACTTGACGTGCCTAAAAATAACGAACTTACACTTAATACATTGTAACTACATAATAACAATACGTAAGACTTGGGCCTGTCTTGGAAATACCATACAACGCCCTCGGCGAATGCCGAGCATAACGTGCACACGCCAGCCGTGTCACTAGACACGACTCGCGCTCACGATGTAAAGCTAAAAGTGCGCTTACAACTTCCGCCAATGAAGAAACGTAGATCCTACCACGCATGTGCGTCGAAGGATCTGACGCCAAACATTGACGAGAAGTATACTGACGTCAACAGGTATTACCATGACATATCCAACATAAAACATGAATGAATCTAAACAACGACCTATTTACATTAAATTGATTTACCAAAATCATATGTATTAATTCATTTCTTTAAACAAAGCGTATTACCATTTGCCATAGAATATAATAGCTAAATAAACGTTTCTAACACATTTGGGATCATAACGTTTGATCTGACATCATGACATCAATGATGTTATACCATATGACGCCGTCTAATGAAGGCAAATCAAACGCATGATGACCAAATGTTACCATTATAACTTATGGAAAAAACCCTTAATGCGGTGCATGCTATGGCGTCAATTGACGTCACGAGTATATAAATTAGTTCCATTACAAATCAATCTACTTCTATAGGCCACGTATATGTGAAACTAATATAAAAAGTGCTGACGTCGCAATAACATGAATGCAACTGACGTCACATGAATAACATGAATACAACTGACGTCACTGGACGTCAAATAGACGCGCACCAGTGAAACTAATGTAAAAAGTGCTGACGTCGCAATAACATGAATGCAACTGACGTCAAATGAATAACATGAATGCAACTGACGTCACTGGACGTCAAATAGACGCACACCATTGCAACCAACATCAGTGATATAAACTATTTCCGTAATTTACAAAACTTCCTAATATACAAATACCATGCGCAGCATGGTCAGTATAAACAAAATTGGTCGACATATGCGCAGCCTGATCACTGCCAACAAAATCAAATCAGTCGACACATATAGTCATACCATATCAATCAGAAGTCACATTTTTCATTCTTAGCCAAACAATTCTAAAATAAATATAATAAAATCTTACCGTTCTGGTCTAAACTCAGAATCTGGGCACACAACAATATAACATCCTCAGTATAAGAATTAAACAGCCACGTCTAACTTTTCAATAAAAGATAGGCGTATAAATAGTATGCGTCTCACATTTAAATCATGGGACTCGTGCAGGTATTCACATTAAAATCATGCAACACGCTGTCCACAATCAAAAGACTCGTGCAGGTATTCACCTTAAAATCATGCAATACGCTGTCCACGAGAGGTATTCACAAACAACCCATGCATAACGTAGTCACAATTTCCGTAAACGTTTTATTACCACAGTTACCCTAAAAACTGTAGCCTTACTGATTGAAAGGATTAAAATAATCTCAACGACATAGTGGACGATTAGATCCATTTCGTAACAATACCCTGATGTGCTTTTAGTATTGGGACACCAAAAATCATAAATTTTCCATTTGTCCCAAATGGAAAATTCATTATTTTCAGGTGTCCCAATATATATGCACATTACGTTAATCAACTTTATTTTCGGAGGGTACATTACCACACAGGGTAGGCGGCAATTGAAAATGCTCTTTAAACAATCAATTAACACGGATCAAAAACAGCGTATTGGATTGCAAAACAGCGTTTTCGATTGCAAATTGTGGCCAATTTGCAATCGAAAACGCTGTTTCTAATTGTTTTTGATCCGCGTTCATCGATTGCCGTCTACCCAGTATGATTACAGCATTGTAAAATGGCAGCAAGAGTCTGTCTGAGTCTAAACTGGGCTTCTTTACAAGAGCCCTTCATAATCACCCTCCCATTGTCCTGATATGACTGAAATAATGTTGAAAAGGAAATAAAAGTGCAAAGTCATTCATGTATGGTTACTTTGAGCAAATACATATTTACTTTGTGACCTCTTTGATAGCCTTATTTGATAAAGTGTCTGGTTTGAGCGTGGGAGGTTGTGGGTTTGAAACCTGGCTGATCATACCAACCACAATGTGTACAAACAATTGAAATTGATCCAGTTTTTCAATGCATTGTTAGGTTACTAAAGTGGTTGGTCATCTAAAGCATATATAACCAAGAGCGAAAAAAATTTTGCTGAAAATACTTGAGGAGCTTCCCACATTTTTTCAGGGCTTTGTTTTGTCTTCTAGAACACATAAACGGAAGTGTGCTATTAAATATTTTTTGCTGAAAAAATGTGAGAAGCTTTTGCAAAAGCGCTACACATTATTTCAGCAAAAAATGGCAGTGTTTTTGCATACAATACAACTGAAAATTCACATCTTGTTAAGTAATGACAGTCGTTAGTTTCAAACAACTGAATGCTGTTCTGTTGTGTTCCTTCTGGCTCTGAAACCAGGTTTACTGTAATAACTAAAATATCTATAAACATGAGTTGATGCTGTTGTCTGTTGATATATTAAAAATTGCGGGCATAATGAGAATGAAATGTAACCTGTGATCAGATAGTTCCTTTTTGCTCAGGCAGATCCCAGCAATGGGGTCATTGCAGGAATTTGGGCCTTGTTGTTAAGAAAGCCTGTTGTTGGACAGATTATGTAAATTTCACATTCTTACCTCCCTGAGAACATGTACTGTAGTCTATGAGGGGCCACTTAGCAGCCCATTGGAGCCTGTGAATTTTGAAGCAGAGCTCAGTGCTCCAGATAAGAAGGGGTAACAGAGATAATTTTGGGATAATTAGCCATATTTCTCCATAAAAACATATTTTGTGACCCGTCATTAGAACCGTCTCATCGAGACGGTTCTAATGAGGGGTCACAACATATGTTTTGGTTGAGAAATTAGAAAAATTATCTTTGAATTATCCTCAATACCCCCTCTTATCTGGAGCTCTGAGAGCTGCTAGTAGCTGTAGCAGGACCTGAGTGTCATATATCACAGGGTATAATCGATTCCGCTAATTTTCGCTTCCTGCAGAGACTGTCCACCATATTTGGCTTCCGCTGAGACTGTCCGTGAACTCTTGCTTCCTGCAGAGACTACTGTCCTTGAGAAATGGCTTCCTGCCGAGACTGTCCGTGTGACTCTGCTTCCTGCCGAGAGCCTTGGCAGGAAGCAGAATCACGTGGACAGTCTCTGCAGGAAGCCATTTATCATGTACAGAAGTCTCGGCAGGAAGCAAGAGTTCGCGGACAGTCTCGGCGGAAGCCAAATATGATGTACAGTCTCTGCAGGAAGCGAAAATTGGCGGAATCGATTATACCCTGTGTATATCTCAGGTCAGGAATATAAGTCCTACTAATTCGGAGGCAGTGTCTTGACATGACTAAAATATCGTTTACTGGGACATAAAGCACAACTCCACATGCTAGTGTGGTTCTTCATACCTGTAAGGTCAGATTCAGTAATTTGGCAGCCTTGGGATGCCAATACCAGTTTGCACATAAAATTATGCGCAGTTCATTTCAGTGTAAACTTCACAGTTTCAGTTTCAGTTGTCATTGATAATGTCTGAATTAACATCTGATCACATTTCTTTGACTAATTCTTGATTGTTCTCTACTGTATTAGCAGCAAACATTTCAGCTGCTGTGCTAATCAGATAGTGTTCTGTGCTAATCAGATAGTGTTCATCAAGATCAGACTACTTGGGTCTGCAGTTGTTTGATATTTTTTACGACCTCTAACGGAACCTCTATCAGACCAACTGGACTTAATAGCAGATTTTGAAAATAGAGCAGTCCATAATAGAAAAAGTTACAATGTCCAAACATTTATGGTAACTTAGGCTCATATTATATAAATGTAATTTATATTTATGAATGAATAGTACCGATTTGAGATGCATGAATGACATTGTGAATGTAAGAGCGAAAAATACAGAAATACAAAAATACAAAATCGGAACAGGAAGGTATTTTTATTGAAACTTGCAATGTTTGAATGAAAAATATTAAAGTCTGTTTCATTTTTCAGCCTTTTTCCTTTTTACATTATTATTAAATTACATTATTAATAATGTAAAAAGCAAAAATTACATTATTAATAATGTAAAAAGCAAAAAATACATTATCAATAAATGTAAAACGCAAAAAGGCTGAAAAATGAAAGAAACAGAATATTAATAATTTTTATTGAATCTCCCAACATTTGAATATTGATCAGCAAAGCTAAGTAACATGCAAAAATTACAGCTTAGAGACAAAACAAATCTTCTCTTCACATTGGAGAGGACAGGGGCAGACTGGGATTCAGTCTCTGAGCCTCCTGGAGAACATTTCTGTGAGAATTGGACATAGAAAAAAAAGGTAATTGAATCTGGAATGTTTGAAAAATCAGAACACTTTGTAGAAGTACTGTTATGATTCTAGATATCAGGACATGAAGCAGTCTTTCTGGGTCTGCCATTCTAACAGAAATATTTTGGCTCATTTTCAGTAAGTAATTTCAACTTATTTGAGGTTGGCAATAATTTACTGGAACAGGAATTCACGGTGTATAATCCAGGCTGCCCAGCTATATTTGCTGCGATTTTTCAACAGGAGACAAAAGCTGTTCAGCACAGCCTATTGGAAGGGGTCATCAAGTTATTGTCTGCTCCCAAAATAGGGTAAATGTTATCAGACTAGACAGCATGTACTGGTGTTATCAGTTAACAATTATCAGACAGCATGTACAGTGTTATCAGATCTGATAACATATATGTTGGTGACATTGTCAAGGATGTAATTTTACATAGTAGTCTGCCCTATGACATGGAAATATCTTCAATTCATGAAGACTGTATTTCACAGCAAGTTACATATAACTCGCAATAACAACTTTAAAGGTAGGTTCCTGGACTAGCGATAACAGTTATGTTCACAAAATAATTTTGTCTTTTTCTGGTTAGTATTGAATTCTTTTATTTTTCTGAATCTGTTGCTGCTGAGAAAATCGTCAGATGTTGTAGAAAATAGTCCTTTTCCCTTTGGTTTATTTTCTTTCGTTGGAATTCCAGTTCTAAAAATA
The DNA here is from genome assembly GCA_963989385.1 of Ctena decussata. Taxonomy (NCBI): domain Eukaryota; kingdom Metazoa; phylum Mollusca; class Bivalvia; order Lucinida; family Lucinidae; genus Ctena; species Ctena decussata. The sequence goes on from OZ022498.1 coordinate 126,429,553, forward strand.
TAAGTTATGTTATATATCTATAAGTGCACAATTTCTGATGTCATTTGCCAAAGATGAATTTTCTCTTGCCGTGAGCTCTCCTAGAGGTCCTGGCATGGCGGATGGGTTAAAACTATCCCGAAATGCAATGCAGCATGACATCAGCAGCATTATCTATTTTTGGCGCGAACTAAAAATAGCACTAACTGATGTGCGAAGCAGAGTTAGGAAATCCCTTGCAAAACAACTTTTCTAAGATTTTTTTATTTACACGTTTTAGTGAAACTTATTCACTGCCATTGTATAAGTGCTTTCCAACAACGCGGATAAAAATCATCAAATTTATGATTCATTCCAAAGTACAGGAACCTACCTTTAAAGGTTGGTACCAAAGCTGCTGATAACTTTGATTCTGTGACAAACAGGTCCCATTCGACATGCAGTGTTGAATGGACATTGAGTCGATACTGATTCGACATCATGACGTTGAATCGGGTCTATTCAATGCTGATTCAATGTTGCGAGACTAAGTGGCCAATGTGAGCATAATGGAGGTCGGCAATCGCTGGGAGACATCATATTTTGCCTTCGTTGAGTTTAGTTGGCATAGGGTATGTGAAAGGGGGGGGGGGGTGGTGGGGGGAGCTGTGGCGGCCCATTTCTTTTTACGCCGGCAGTGAGACTGGCCGCGGAGGGATACGATTTTTGTCGACAACAGACGATGTTCGCCTGTACTTGCTATTGTGCATCTATATTTTAGATTGTTCAGATCGTCCATGTTTAGATTGTCCAATTCCGTGGTGGTTCAACATTGTTTTACATTTAATTTCTACATATGTATATGTTTATATGTAAACTGCCGGTTTTTCTCTGCCTATTTCTCCTCTCTGTATATATGTTATCTGTATCGTTGAATGTTACAGTTGTAAAATCTCTGACAAAGCGGAAATAAAGAGTATAATTATATATATATTTGTCACATGTCCATAAGTGCCCAGCCTCCACAAGTTGGTTTTTATGCCCCCAACTTCAGAGAAGTTGAGGGAGTATATTCATGTTTGGGCCTGTCCGTCCATATGTCCATCTGTCAGTAATGTGTTTTGGCAGCTGGCAAAATCAAGAACCGCTTATGCTAGGATCTTGAAATTTTATAGGTATAGCATGTACATGAAAAATAAATGGACCCGTATTTTTTCTTTTTTCTACTGTTCACGTATTTCCAGAGTTATGCCCCTTTTTGGACTTAGTCTATGGAACCTTGTGAACAAAATATCTCAAGAACCCCTGATGCTAGGATCATGACTTTTTGCAGGATAACATTGCCCAAGGTGTAGATGACCTGATTAAGTTTTGAAAAAAAGTTTGTGAATTTTTTACGGAGTTATGTCCCATTTTCGACTTAGTGCATTGTAAGCCTATGGAACCTTGTGAACAAAATATCTCAAGCACCCCTAATGCTAGGATTGTGATTTTTGCAGGATAACATTGCCCAAGGTGTAGATGACCTGATTGACTTTTGAAAAACATTGGTGAATTTTTGACCGAGTTATGCCCCTTCTTCGACTTAGTGCATTGTAAGCCTATGGAACCTTGTAAACAAAATATCTCAAGAACCCCTGATGCTAGGATTGTGTTTTTTTGAAGAAAGACATTGCCCAAGGTGAAGATGACCTGATTGACTTTTGAAAAACATTGGGGAATTATTTCCAGCGTTATGCCCCATTTTCGACTTAGTGCATTGAAGCCTATGGTACAAAGGTACCCTTACAGTCAAAAACCGTAAGATATAGGAACATACAGTTACTGGATAAGATGTAGATCTACCGATTAAAACCCCTTTCTGACCTAACATTTTGGGATGAGCCTTCTTTATAAACAAGCTGCAAACTTTATAATGCACTCGAAACTTCAGGTACCAACATTTACATATTATACAGAACAGAACTTTCTCAGACCACATGCAGGACACAGCAACTTTACAATATTTGTTTAAAAGAAATGCTTATACAAACATCTTCTAGTGATATCATAGGCAAAATGTTATATCAGAGATGAATTGTTTGGTATTTGGTTTGAATTTATTTAAGAAAAGAATGGCACCACACCAGGAAGCCAAAATTTAACCATAAACAACAAAATGTCATTCAAAGAAATAAATACTGTCTACGGAGAAATGATTGATATATAGTAATAGAGGGTTGGATAGACCAATTATAGAATGGTTTCTCAGAATTCTGGTGCCATCTAAAGAGAAGCTATGGTATTTGCCCAAAATGTTTTGGCAGACTGTCTAAGCAAATAGTGTAGATCTAGATCAGACTGCTCCTAATGAGCAGTCTGATCAGGGTCTTCATGATTTGGCAACATCATCCTATAAAGATAACTTGTAACGAGCTACTCTTAGTCCAATTTAGAAATGGTTTCCCCGCATGTCCAAATATTAAGGACAAATGGTATCATTGCTTGTAAGGTCATTTATTGCTCATTTCCTACAGGAAAGTTACAAGTTGGCCCGCAAAGCTGATTCCAGTCTGCACAGTAGCACAGTCTGATCAGCATGTTCATTGTTTGCTACACACTGACTTGGTAATATTCTTTCATTGATATGGAGACCTCCATCGATTTGGAGACCTTCATTGATATGGACACCTTTATTGACTTGGAGACCCTCATTGATATGGACACCTTTATTGATTTGGAGACCTTCATTGATATGGACACCTTCATTGATTTGGAGACCTTCATTGATATGGACACCTTCATTGATTTGGAGACCTTCATTGATTTGGAGACCTTCATTGATATGGACACCTTCACTGATTTGGATACCTTCATTGATATGGACACCTTCATTGATTTGGAGACCTTCATTGATATGGAAACCTTCATTGATTTGGAGACCTTTATTGATTTGGAGACCTTCATTGATATGGAGACCTTCATTGATATGGAGACCAGTAAGACCCTGATCAGGGTGAAAAGACATTTAGCCACAAGGTGTCCTAAATTAAGGTAAATGGGTACATCCCATGTATTTTGGCCAGTTTCTCAAAGGGGAACTAATTTTTTAACACACTGTGTGGTTCCCTTGGTGAGTGAACTCGGGTTTAACTTCCCACCAACAACTAGGTCATACTGTTGTTGCAGAGACAGGACCTCGGTTTAAAGTATCATGTGAAAGACCGGAGATTAGCGGGGGGATCGATTTTGCGACCCCTAGATTGGTAGTCCAGAGGGTTATCCACTACAATACTGCCGCTCCTGGTTCCCTTGGTTACAAAACCCTTCCAAAACTGGGTCTATTCTGAAAGAAAAGAATTTGCTCATAGAGGAGTGCATTCCTTCATTCTTTCCTCTAAGAATTGACCCCTTTTGAGAAGGGAGACAAGAGTTGCTTTCCTTTAAAGTGTACCCATTCACCTTTGACCACACATTCTAAATCCTGATTATAAAATAGCATCACTGAGATCCCTTAATTTTATTTATTTATTTTATTATTTATCTATTTAATATTTTTTTCCGGAAATAAGGATACTTTGAAAAAAGTGCCAAAAATGGAAATAGTTGAATTTGCAAAGAGCATAAATCCAGATGGGCAGCTCAATGTCTACACTGTTTGCCTTCTAGTCTTTGAATCCTCATATGATCCATTTTTCAGAAATTTTGTAGGTGCAAACTTTTCATCTGTTTTTTTGGTGCTTTTACAGTTGACACCAAAAAGCAGACGACAAAATTGACATCTGCAAAAATTAAAAAAATGCCATGTCCAAGACATTTCATATTGAGAATTCAAAGACTAGAGGGCAAACAGTGTAGATCTAGATGAGGGGGCTCATCATGAGCCGCCTCATCAGGATCTACGCTCTTTGCAAATTTTGCTAATTTCGTCACTGGGGCTAAAGAGTTAAACATGGGTAAATTTAGGTTCTGCTGGGCATTTTCCTGAATAATTTACAATGTTTTACATTTGCTATTTTGTACATTTTTTCCTGCCTGATGTATGGTTTAGACAGATTAGCTATTGTTCTTTCTAACTTCCAGATTTATATTGAAAACATAAATGGAAATCATTTGATTGTTTCCATGGCAATGGAGAAAGAGGTTTTGATTTGCCATAAATAAATGTATAATAGTAGCGTTATAAGATTTCCTGGGCTTGACTTCTGATGCTCTGAATATTAGGAATAATATTTAAAGTGCAAAACAACAAAAACATCTGAATTTACAAACAGTGTAGATCCAGAAGAGGCAGGCCATTATGAGCAGCCCAGTGGCGGATCCAGAGGGGGTTCGGGGGGTTCAAACTAACTCCCTCTTTAGCCTGAATTATTTCATTTTCATGGGAAAATTCAGGAAAAATTGGTCAAACTGAACAAATCGAACCCCCTTTGAAGCTAATTTGAACCCCCCTATCCAAACTTCCTGGATCCGACCCTGCAGCCACATCTGAATCTACAATGTTTGCTCATAAGTCTGTGAATTCTCATTATGATATAGCCATATAGCGGAGAAACTTCTTTTTAAATTTCGCAGACATAAATTTGGTCATCTGCTTTTTTGGTGCTTTTAGGGTAAATAGTACTGAATGTTCAAGTTCCGACATAAAAGCCGCAAGGCAATCAGTGTAGACTGAGATCAGACCGCTCCTCGAGGCTGATCAGGATCTACACTATTTAAAGTTTCATTAAGTATCTTCTGGACAAAAAACATTCTGAAAAAAAAAAAAATCTTTGACATTTCCGAGGTATGATGTGAAGAAAATGTCAGAATTACCAAGAATTACCATAATGTATGTATGTAATTAGTCTGATCAAAAGAATATATGATAGTCTAAATGAGGAGGTTCTAACGAGATGTATCAACATTAATTATGATCCATAAAATACTTGTTGTGAACCTTCATTTGAGGTATATTACAAACCATATGTTTTATGGAGAGTTTTATAATAACACTTTAAGCACCAGTGACGAAAATAGCATAATTTGCAAACAGCGCAGATCCTGATGAGGCGGCTCATAATGAGCCGCCTCATCTTGATCTACACTGTTTGCCCTCTAGTCTTTGAACTCTCAATATGAAATGTCTTGGACAGGGCATGTTTTGAATTTTTGCAGACGTAAATTTTGTCATCTGCTTTTTGGTGCTTAAAGAGTTCAATTACCATCAAACACTGTCCTTTGGAAGAACAATAGGGTCATGTTATTATGCCCCTGTCACACCAAGCCGCGTTTCCACTGCGTTGGCACGGAGTTGTTTAATTTTTCGGAGCGCCGTGAGATCGCAAGAAAACCCTGATATTTTTCGTGAAAAAGGGCCTGTCACGGCGTCCTGACAGCGACCAAGGCGTTGCTACGGAGCTCGCATGGCGTTCTATCGCGTTCCTATGGAGTTCTTGTTGGCGATTCTCTGCGCTCTCACGACGCTTTCACTGCGCTTTCACGGCGCTCACAATGCATGCACTGCGCTTTCACCGCGTTCGCACTGCGCTGATGGCGTGTTGAAGACGTTCATTTGCACAACAGAACGAAGTCTTCGTCAGTTGTAATTGAAGTAACTAGAAGGGTCCTCATATCGCAGCTCAGGCATGAGACGATGAAAGTGGCCATGCTGAAACCGTCTAGCTTCCTCCAGCCATGGCCGGACCCAAAGCATTCTACACCTTTGGACCCTCCTCCGTCGTTGTCTTTCAAGAATGATGTGAGCAGCGTCTGCAGCATTTTGGAACTGCTAGACCTGCATAGAGGCAAGCAGGAGTCTAGCTTGCTGGCCTGCGTCGAACATAGTGAAAGGAATGCTTATTTGCATGTCTCGTTTTATAGTATTTTGTTTGCTTTTGTCATAATTGTTTGCATATCTCATTTTTTTAAATCTATTTTGTTTCCTTTTGTCATACAAACGCCGATGGGCGCGGTAAAAGCTCCATGGGAGCGCAATTATCGCCATGACGTCTTCTTACAGTCGTTGTAAGAGCGCAGTAAAATAAATGGCACTCCGTATAAGCGCCGTAGATGCGTCGTATAAGCGCCTTAAAGACGCAGTGACATCTCAAAGAACGCCGTACAATCTCCGTGCAAACGCCAAGGATGACCACGGCGTTTGCACAACGACCCTTGTGCGCGCCCGCGGAGCTCCTGTTGCGTTGTAGGAGACCTTACTGCGCGGCTATGGTGATCTTACGGCGATCCCACTGCGCTCTTGTTAGAACGCCGAGCGACGGCGTTTGTTTTGAGCATGCTCAAAGTGCCCGCTGTCGCTCGGCGTTCTATGCGATCCCACAGCGTCTACTTGCAATGCCACTGCTTTGCTGCGGTGATGCTTGCGATCGTACTGCGCGCACCTCGGCGTTCTGCATTTTTCTTGGACGCCGTGGGATCGCCGTGAGAACGCTGCTCTGGTGTGACAGGGGTTTTACCACTGCACATCTCAGATTTCAATCAATCAAATGTTTTCAATATAAATCTGGAAGTTAGAAAGAACAATAGCTAATCTGTCCAAACCATACATCAGGATGCCAAGTTCTAGCCACAGGCGTTCGATACATTGCAAGTTAGAGTGGGTCAGGACATAAAAATATAATAAAGACAAGGTTACCAACTCTGCATGGGCCTTTCTAGGGGTTACTGGGTTTAACAAGCTAATTTGGATCACTCAATCATTTTTATGAATCCTTTTTTTGCCTTATGTCTCTTGGACATACTGCTCTTATGTACGAAACATGCCTTTTCATTTGGCTTCAAACTGTTCTCGAGTAATTCACCAGACGACCCCACTTTCACGTTTGCCAGCACGATGTTGGCCAAGAAAAGAATGCTTTGTTTCACTACTGCACGGGATCATCCAGGCTCTCTGCCATTAATCTGATATGTGTACGACGAAAAACAACTGAAACCATTTTCATTTACCAGCTAGTACAACTACTAGTTTCTTCCTGGGTGTCGCTACAAGATTTGTTTATTTTTCGTTTTCTGTCAGATGCAAATGTCCGCCATGACACCGTTCATCGAAAACAACCGAACATATCCGAATAAAAATCGCTTGTGTATCCCTTTTTTTGATTGGATAATGGAAAACAGTACTGGTTCTCGGTTTTCTGGCACTTCTGCGATAGCGGAAAACCAGCGAAATCTCGCGCCATCTGTCAAGAGCAAAAATAAAGCTCGATGACAAACGAAGACTTGCGGTTGATTTTGCTGTTTCTGATCACAACTTTTTATTGTTGGGCGAGGCTGGGAATCGGGAAAAAATGTCTATTTCAGTTTGTTTTTGTTCTCAATTTCACCGCGGAAAAAAATCTTGTTTACATTGGTTACGGAAATTTTACTGGACAGCATTCTTGGCCAATAGCAATGCCGCTCTCAATGTGTCACGTGAGAGCTCATTCGGATATCCATTAAACGGTGTCATGGCGGACACTTGCATCTGACAGAAAACGAAAAATAAACAAATCTTGTAGCGACACCCAGGAAGAAACTAGTAGTTGTACTAGCTGGTAAATGAAAATGGTTTCAGTTGTTTTTCGTCGTACACATATCAGATTAATGGCAGAGAGCCTGGATGAGCGCGTGCAGTAGTGAAACAAAGCATTCTTTTCTTGGCCAACATAGTGCTGGCAAACGTGAAAGTGGGGTCGTCTGGTGAATTACTCGAGAACAATTTGAAGCCAAAAGAAAAGGCATGTTTCGTACATAAGAGCAGTATGTCCAAGAGACATAAGGCAAAAAAGGGATTCATAAAAATGATTGAGTGATCCAAATTAGCTTGTTAAACCCAGTAACCCCTAGAAAGGCCCATGCAGAGTTGGTAACCTTGTCTTTATTATATTTTTATGTCCTGACCCCCTCTAACTTGCAATGTACCGAACGCCTGTGGTTCTAGCAAGGAAAAATATACAGCATCACAAATGTACAACAACTCAAAAGGTAACTTGAATATCAACAAGTTCCACATCTTGTAGCACACAATACTGTCTCTAAAGATTGCGAGTTATTGCTGTCATATGGAAAAAATTTAATTTTAGCATTCAGCAGTCAAACAAAAACAGCAATGTAGTGCAGGCACTAATTACAGGCATTTATGGAGGGATAACTTCATATTGAGGTTTTAAGGAAGGTTGTTAGATTTATCTCCCTTGATATGCTGAAAAAACACCTGCACCACAGGTCCCACCAACAGCAATTTAGGAAGGTTTTGGCTTCACATGGACTGTCTCATCCGGGTCTACACCGTCACTGTTTGTTGTCTGTTCTTTTTGAGTTCTTAGTGCAAAACATGTCTTGAAATTTTGCAGGTGTAAATTTTCTTGTCTGCTTCTTCTGTGCTCAATATTCAGACATATATGAAGAAACCAAGTTTACTATTGGTTGAGTTGGGGTTAATACCCTGATCAGACTGCACAGCACTGATCAGCATCTGCCAGGCCACATAGCGCAGTTGGTAGGGTGTCTGACTTATAAGCCAGAGGTCCTGGGTTTGATACCCAGTCCAGCCACTTACTTTCATTTCTGGATCCTTCCACTGATTCAAGAAGGGCAGTTGTCAGTTACTGGTGAAAGTATGTGCACTTAGTACTGGTTAACCGCTTAGGAGGTGTAAGCCTGCCCAGGAATAGTGTGGTTAGGTTAACTGACCATCCCGACATGACCATAGTTGTTTACTGTGGACGTTAAGCATCAAATCAACCAATCAATCTGGGGTTTTTTTTCTCCACATGCATGCAGTTATACCATTTAGTATAAATTAAATCATTTTCATAGTTTTAATGACTGTAAAATTCTGGCTGTTTTTGATTCATCAAAGTGCTTTTAGTCTGATAAAAAGCATGGTCGATAGCCAGCAGAGAGGTCTGTCTGACATTAGATTGATGCCCACTGGAGAACTCAATTCCTAATGCCAGAATATTGGTATTTTCTGCTTATAATGCAGATTACATGCCATATTTTCGATAAATATTGGGACAAAAGTCCTATAACAAGTAGTGTAGACCCTGAGCAGACTGCTCCTTCCTAAGGAGCAGTCTGATCAGGGTCTACACTGCTTGCTACTCCATCAGGCTTTTTTTACACATTGCTGGATCATAAAATTGACATGTTCAAACGTTTTGCATACATACACAAACTTGTTAAGGCGTCCCAATTTTTATGGTAACCATGGTAATGGTTTCATATGACACTTGTACATTGAAAGTGCATTCACTGCAGTTTTGGTCGGGACTTCCTAATGAAGTGCAAATCAATAAGAACGTTATTTGGTTGCCAATTTATTTGGTTGCCAGTTCCACGACTAGAGCAATTTCTCGCCTGTCTGATGAATGGAATCGTAAACCGTGCCTCCTCTAAATATTTGTACAGCTGCTAGGGAAACCAGAGTAGAACTGAGGTGGACTGCTGAGCAGTCTGATCAGTGTCTACACTGTTTGCCAACAATCTTGTAAAGCAAGCCCTGACAGAACAAAATTTAATGGACTGGTCCAAATTTGTTGTTGTACAAACTGATTCACAAAAATTTGAAAGCAAAGAAACAGTTAATGTACAAACTAAATCACAAATAATACACAAACATAATCTGAATGCAAAGAAACATTGTTCAAACCTGGATCTTAAAAATACCTAAACACAATTTGAATGCAGAAAGAGTTCTGGTTCAAACCGAGAATCACAATGATACCTGAAAATTCTTTGAATACAAAGAAATATAATTAATATGCACAAACTAAGATTGTAAAAAACCCTGGATAAATTTTGGTTTAGTTTAAACGATATTTTATTCACTATATAATGGATATAATTTAGATACGAAGAAATTATTTGTACAAAATACAAACTGCATGGAAACACAAAAATATCTTAACATGACTTAAAGGCAAAGAAACATTTAGATTCATGACGACACGGTTTATAGGCTAACAGTCAAATGAAACTGAAAGCAGAAACAGAAAGTGAAAGTAAGCTACTTACATCAATATCCCGGATGTATTCATATTGGCCAATGAAATACTTAAAATGTAGGTCAATAGTGAGGTTATACGGCTAAAGCCGAAAAAGCTAAAAAATATTAGAAACCTCATTTATATGCAAAGAAACAGTTGTTGTATGAAGCTTGCAGGACTAAAGATATACCTGCATAACTTGAATGCAAAGAAAGAGGTATACTTCAGCAGCATTCGTAGACACAGATCAGAGGAGCAGTCTGATCAGGGATAAACCATCCACATGGGCATATGGACTTGTTGGCAGAGTAGGGCAAGTATAATTTATTGATATGGACTATGCAGCTTCAGCGTTGATTCCAGGGAGTTGATTAGGTACACAAGACACTAATTATCTGGTCAGTGAGATCATATGCAGCATATGTTGATGTTTTCTGTTTTCTCAGAGAAAATTAAACATTATTACTAGTTATAGTAGTGATAAAAGATAAGCTAGATATTATCTTACCCCTCATTATCATGATAGTAATCATGATCCATCACAGGTTGTATCAGTGCAGCAGCGCATCAATGTCTCACTGAACTATCATGCATTCCAGTATGCAGTGCATCACTGACTTGATCAGTAATCTTTTACTATTAACTGTCCCATTGCTTAGCATCTGAGTCTCACTAAAGTCATGCACATGCAAACGTATCTTACAAAACTATACTTGTATCTTGACTGATTTGCAGTCATATCTATTAGATGTCCCAATGCATAATTATTAGAAGCAAGCATTATAAGATTCAAGTGTTCAGCATCACTTCCTCAAAAAACTATTACTAGCAACAGCAGCCCTGTGCACAGCATCAGTATATCACTAAACTATTTGTGAAGTGCAGCATCACTGTCTGATAAACTAGTGAAATCTATCAAAAATAGCATCACTATCTCAGTAAACAATCATTAGTATCAGTCATCACAGCATCGCTAAACTTTCATGGTTCTTACAGATTGTTCCAGTGCAAAGCATAGCATTCTTATTCACAGGGTATAAACCAGTCCGCCAATTTTCGCTTCCTGCAGAGACTGTCCATCATATTTGGCTTCCACCGAAACTGTCCGTGATCTCTAAATGCTTCCTGCATGTACTATATATACTGTCCTCGAAAAATGGCTTCCTGCTGAGACTGTCCGTGTGACAGACTGCTTCCTGCCGAGAGCCTTGGCAGGAAGCAGAATCATGCGGACAGTCTCTGCCGGAAGTCATTTATCATGTACAATAGTCATAGCAGGAAGCAAGAGACTGGTTTATACCCTGTGTTATTTGTGTAAGCGCACAGGGGAGCTCCATCTCACTAAACTGTCACTATATTAGAGGCAGCTCAAGGCACAACTGCTGTGATTCATGAGACCTTGATTATAGAATGCAATAAAAATGTGGAAACCTTATTCTGTTTATTGAATCTGATCAAATTTGACAGCAGTAGACTTGGTTTGTTTGATCCTGCCCGACCCAGTCTTTTGACAGGTGCATTTTGAACTTCTGCATACATAATTATTTAGGCACTTAAACTAGTAATAGTAATGCTCCTACAATTTGAACAAGTTAAGATTTATGTGGTGAGTTGTCAAGAATTGCAAATAGTGCAGATACTGGTCAGCCTGATTTTTTGTAAGCATTCTGATCAGGGTCCAAACTGTTTTATCTAGCACTTCTGTCTGTATGTTTGCAGTCATTACGGTACTAAGGTAACTTCTGGTTGAAGTAAACATGCCCGAAATCCATGTTCCTACCTGAAACAGATTGATCAAAAGTTAATTTGGTATGATGAGAAGTTTGGATACATGGTAGATAGTGACCAGATGTGTTGTACAGCCAATCTGACAGATACCATCTAATTACTTTCCATTAATGCCTATGCATATGGTGAAAGCTAATATCATACTTAACTAAATGTTTGGACAGAATTTTTACCAAACATTGTAGAACAAGCTCAGACTGCTCCTAAGGAGCAGTCTGATCAGGGTCTGCACTGTTTGCTGTTCAGCTTGATTTTCTTTTTTTGCTATACTGCCTGAAAAAGAAAATTCAAAAAGTTCAAATTGAAGGATAATTTCAGTAATCAGTTATGGTGACACAATATTTAGTGTTACTTGGGTAGAACATGCAGCAATGTTTGTTGAGAAAAGCCCAATGAATCCTTGTGTGAATGGAAAAGAACAAGCAGGTTTCAGTGATACTTCAAAAGACAGAATTGATACTGATGAAACAGATAAGCAGTAGAGGATATTCTGGTGATCACTGAGTGGATGAAATAATTGATTGATCATTTAAAGGATAAAAAAGTGATACAGAATACTGGAGGACTTGTGCGACAAGTTTTTTTTACCAATATTTCGTTTTCACTCGGAAACAAGTAAAATTGGAATTCTGGTTTTGTCAACAGTTTATTTTAGAAAGATAAATCTAAAAAGAAGCCTTTTTATTTTATGACGATGTAATAAAAATAATGATGATAATAATAATAAAAGATTCATGTGTTTCATGTTTCACACTCCATACAATATATGATAATAATAATCCAAATATTAAAAATGAAAATTAAATGGCAATAAAACAATAACTAAAAATGAAACAAAATTTAGAACTAAATATAGATAAATAATTTCCAAAGATATGAAATGGCAACTGCAAACCAGTCAAGCGCAGTTGGTAGGGTGTCTGACTTATAAGCCAGAGGTCCTGGGTTTGATACCCAGTCCAGCCACTTACTTTCATTTCTGGATCCTTCCACTGATTCAAGAAGGGCAGTTGTCAGTTACTGGTGAAAGTATGTGCACTTAGTACTGGTTAACCGCTTAGGAGGTCTAAGCCTGCCCAGGAATAGTGTGGTTAGGTTAACTGACCATCCCGACATGACCATAGTTGTTTACTGTGGACGTTAAGCATCAAATCAACCAATCAATCTGGGTTTTTTTTTCTCCACATGCATGCAGTTATACCATTTAGTATAAATTAAATCATTTTCATAGTTTTAATGACTGTAAAATTCTGGCTGTTTTTGATTCATCAAAGTGCTTTTAGTCTGATAAAAAGCATGGTCGATAGCCAGCAGAGAGGTCTGTCTGACATTAGATTGATGCCCACTGGAGAACTCAATTCCTAATGCCAGAATATTGGTATTTTCTGCTTATAATGCAGATTACATGCCATATTTTCGATAAATATTGGGACAAAAGTCCTATAACAAGTAGTGTAGACCCTGAGCAGACTGCTCCTTCCTAAGGAGCAGTCTGATCAGGGTCTACACTGCTTGCTACTCCATCAGGCTTTTTTTACACATTGCTGGATCATAAAATTGACATGTTCAAACGTTTTGCATACATACACAAACTTGTTAAGGCGTCCCAATTTTTATGGTAACCATGGTAATGGTTTCATATGACACTTGTACATTGAAAGTGCATTCACTGCAGTTTTGGTCGGGACTTCCTAATGAAGTGCAAATCAATAAGAACGTTATTTGGTTGCCAATTTATTTGGTTGCCAGTTCCACGACTAGAGCAATTTCTCGCCTGTCTGATGAATGGAATCGTAAACCGTGCCTCCTCTAAATATTTGTACAGCTGCTAGGGAAACCAGAGTAGAACTGAGGTGGACTGCTGAGCAGTCTGATCAGTGTCTACACTGTTTGCCAACAATCTTGTAAAGCAAGCCCTGACAGAACAAAATTTAATGGACTGGTCCAAATTTGTTGTTGTACAAACTGATTCACAAAAATTTGAAAGCAAAGAAACAGTTAATGTACAAACTAAATCACAAATAATACACAAACATAATCTGAATGCAAAGAAACATTGTTCAAACCTGGATCTTAAAAATACCTAAACACAATTTGAATGCAGAAAGAGTTCTGGTTCAAACCGAGAATCACAATGATACCTGAAAATTCTTTGAATACAAAGAAATATAATTAATATGCACAAACTAAGATTTGTAAAAAACCCTGGATAAATTTTGGTTTAGTTTAAACGATATTTTATTCACTATATAATGGATATAATTTAGATACGAAGAAATTATTTGTACAAAATACAAACTGCATGGAAACACAAAAATATCTTAACATGACTTAAAGGCAAAGAAACATTTAGATTCATGACGACACGGTTTATAGGCTAACAGTCAAATGAAACTGAAAGCAGAAACAGAAAGTGAAAGTAAGCTACTTACATCAATATCCCGGATGTATTCATATTGGCCAATGAAATACTTAAAATGTAGGTCAATAGTGAGGTTATACGGCTAAAGCCGAAAAAGCTAAAAAATATTAGAAACCTCATTTATATGCAAAGAAACAGTTGTTGTATGAAGCTTGCAGGACTAAAGATATACCTGCATAACTTGAATGCAAAGAAAGAGGTATACTTCAGCAGCATTCGTAGACACAGATCAGAGGAGCAGTCTGATCAGGGATAAACCATCCACATGGGCATATGGACTTGTTGGCAGAGTAGGGCAAGTATAATTTATTGATATGGACTATGCAGCTTCAGCGTTGATTCCAGGGAGTTGATTAGGTACACAAGACACTAATTATCTGGTCAGTGAGATCATATGCAGCATATGTTGATGTTTTCTGTTTTCTCAGAGAAAATTAAACATTATTACTAGTTATAGTAGTGATAAAAGATAAGCTAGATATTATCTTACCCCTCATTATCATGATAGTAATCATGATCCATCACAGGTTGTATCAGTGCAGCAGCGCATCAATGTCTCACTGAACTATCATGCATTCCAGTATGCAGTGCATCACTGACTTGATCAGTAATCTTTTACTATTAACTGTCCCATTGCTTAGCATCTGAGTATCACTAAAGTCATGCACATGCAAACGTATCTTACAAAACTATACTTGTATCTTGACTGATTTGCAGTCATATCTATTAGATGTCCCAATGCATAATTATTAGAAGCAAGCATTATAAGATTCAAGTGTTCAGCATCACTTCCTCAAAAAACTATTACTAGCAACAGCAGCCCTGTGCACAGCATCAGTATATCACTAAACTATTTGTGAAGTGCAGCATCACTGTCTGATAAACTAGTGAAATCTATCAAAAATAGCATCACTATCTCAGTAAACAATCATTAGTATCAGTCATCACAGCATCGCTAAACTTTCATGGTTCTTACAGATTGTTCCAGTGCAAAGCATAGCATTCTTATTCACAGGGTATAAACCAGTCCGCCAATTTTCGCTTCCTGCAGAGACTGTCCATCATATTTGGCTTCCACCGAAACTGTCCGTGATCTCTAAATGCTTCCTGCATGTACTATATATACTGTCCTCGAAAAATGGCTTCCTGCTGAGACTGTCCGTGTGACAGACTGCTTCCTGCCGAGAGCCTTGGCAGGAAGCAGAATCATGCGGACAGTCTCTGCCGGAAGTCATTTATCATGTACAATAGTCATAGCAGGAAGCAAGAGACTGGTTTATACCCTGTGTTATTTGTGTAAGCGCACAGGGGAGCTCCATCTCACTAAACTGTCACTATATTAGAGGCAGCTCAAGGCACAACTGCTGTGATTCATGAGACCTTGATTATAGAATGCAATAAAAATGTGGAAACCTTATTCTGTTTATTGAATCTGATCAAATTTGACAGCAGTAGACTTGGTTTGTTTGATCCTGCCCGACCCAGTCTTTTGACAGGTGCATTTTGAACTTCTGCATACATAATTATTTAGGCACTTAAACTAGTAATAGTAATGCTCCTACAATTTGAACAAGTTAAGATTTATGTGGTGAGTTGTCAAGAATTGCAAATAGTGCAGATACTGGTCAGCCTGATTTTTTGTAAGCATTCTGATCAGGGTCCAAACTGTTTTATCTAGCACTTCTGTCTGTATGTTTGCAGTCATTACGGTACTAAGGTAACTTCTGGTTGAAGTAAACATGCCCGAAATCCATGTTCCTACCTGAAACAGATTGATCAAAAGTTAATTTGGTATGATGAGAAGTTTGGATACATGGTAGATAGTGACCAGATGTGTTGTACAGCCAATCTGACAGATACCATCTAATTACTTTCCATTAATGCCTATGCATATGGTGAAAGCTAATATCATACTTAACTAAATGTTTGGACAGAATTTTTACCAAACATTGTAGAACAAGCTCAGACTGCTCCTAAGGAGCAGTCTGATCAGGGTCTGCACTGTTTGCTGTTCAGCTTGATTTTCTTTTTTTGCTATACTGCCTGAAAAAAAAAAATTCAAAAAGTTCAAATTGAAGGATAATTTCAGTAATCAGTTATGGTGACACAATATTTAGTGTTACTTGGGTAGAACATGCAGCAATGTTTGTTGAGAAAAGCCCAATGAATCCTTGTGTGAATGGAAAAGAACAAGCAGGTTTCAGTGATACTTCAAAAGACAGAATTGATACTGATGAAACAGATAAGCAGTAGAGGATATTCTGGTGATCACTGAGTGGATGAAATAATTGATTGATCATTTAAAGGATAAAAAAGTGATACAGAATACTGGAGGACTTGTGCGACAAGTTTTTTTTACCAATATTTCGTTTTCACTCGGAAACAAGTAAAATTGGAATTCTGGTTTTGTCAACAGTTTATTTTAGAAAGATAAATCTAAAAAGAAGCCTTTTTATTTTAAGACGATGTAATAAAAATAATGATGATAATAATAATAAAAGATTCATGTGTTTCATGTTTCACACTCCATACAATATATGATAATAATAATCCAAATATTAAAAATGAAAATTAAATGGCAAAAAAACAATAACTAAAAATGAAACAAAATTTAGAACTAAATATAGATAAATAATTTTCAAAGATATGAAATGGCAACTGCAAACCAGTCAAGATGTAAGCCTAGATTTAATCGGGTGTCAGCTGTTGGAAACACTAAAACACGTCTAAAGAATCTAATTTTAGTATCTTTTAGTATTATTTTTTTTTAGAAAATTACGACGTTAGAAATTAAGAAGAAGAAAAAAGTTTATTTTTATGTTTAATATGGTACTCCTCTTCAAATGAAGGAATCCACAACAACAATTGTTTTGTTGCATGATAAAATATTCCATGTCTGGGAGTATAAAAATCATTTTAGCAGCTAATAAAAAAAGATGTTTTATAGGTTGTGTAAAACAGAGACGACTCAGATCAAACTGCACATATGTGCAGTTTGATCAGAGTCTGCTCTGTTTTTTCTCTGTGAGGAATCTGTTGCAAGAACATTCAAGATCAAGATCAGTCTGCAGATGTTGATCAGGGTCTCCACTGTTTACATTTGGCGCTATTTCCTAAAGGCGCTGCATGGTAATACAGTAGAACTTCATTGGCTCGAACAGACTTGGGACCATGAAAATTAGTTCCAGCCAAGGGTAGTTCTAGCCATCCAGGGTTAAATTCTATATAAAGCGACCTCTAGGGACCAAGGAAAGAGTTCCAGCCAGGCAGGGTTAACGAGCCATCAGGGTTCGAGCCATTGAAGTTCTGCTGTATATGGAAATATCACGGATATATCACAAAAAGCAATTGCTTCCAAGATACAAGAGAATACATAACTCGTATAGAGAACTCAGTGACAAAAAGTCCCTCATACATATATATATGGCAGGCAGCAACATCATCAAAGGGCCGCGTAGCGCAATCGGTAGGGCAACTGACTCATAAGTCAGAGGTCCTGGGTTCGATACCCGGTCTGGCCACATACTTTCGTTTCTCCTTCCGCTGATTCAAGAAGGGCAGTTGTCAGTTACTGGCGAAAGTATGTGCACTTAGTACTGGTTAACCGCTTAGGAGGTCTAAGCCTGCCCAGGAATAGTGTGGTTAGGTTAACTGACCGTCCCGACATGACCATAGCTGTTTACTGTGGACGTAAAGCAATCAATCAATCAATCAATCATATGATTGTTTCTGAAACTACAATAAAATGATTTGTGGGCAAAAAAGTTAAGGAACAGTAAAAAAATTATGTACAGCCTCCAGTTGGTTGAAAATGTGCTTCTGATCTGGATATTATCTGAGTGATTCTGACATTTTTAGGGAGAGATATTACTTTAATACTAAAAAGTCATTGATTTATTTTCTGCAGTTATTTCGCATTATATTGTGCAATTTGAAAATGAATTTATTGCAAGTGTTTGTAGCTCCAGTAAGTGTGCTTTAACATAAGACAGAATTCCAAAGGGAGTAACAAAATGATACCAAATATTGGGACAAGAACAACTTAAGTGAAGACTATAGACCTGCATCAAAACTGCTTCTAAAGTAGCCATCTGAATTGCTGCTCTATAAGCGGTTTGATCAGGGTCTGCATTGTTAACCTTCCCATCAGAAAGTTTTTGACACATCAGCAGTTGGTAAAATTTTGGAATCGTTAGAGAAATTGACTAAGGTGTCCCCAATACTTAGGGTATAGTTTTGAAAATTTGATATTCTTCAAGAATAATGATGTATAGGGAATAAACTGTTATTATATACAGTGATTTAAGAAAATAATTTTAAATTTTACAGATTTCTGACGCCTTCATTTCCGAGCTTCAGATAAAGGTTGCCTTTGACAATTCTGAGAAAATTAACAAAATGTTGTTGCTTCATAGCTGAACTGCCACAGTAACTCAAAGCCACAACATGTTTATAATGTCCAGTACCTCAGACCCTTAGCTACCCGTTAAGCACACAGCCAAGTCTCTGATCAGACTGGGTGGATGTCAAGTGGCGGCTCATATGGAGAAATGAGAAAAAATATCTCGCAGATAATTTTTGTTATTTCTCCATATAAACTCACTGTTTTGTGACCTATGAGAGGTTTCGTCAAAACCCAACCATATCTGCATCAACCTTGCTTCATATTAGTGGTGGTGTCATGACTTTTTGACAAAATAAGGAATTATTTTGTCAATTTTTTTAAAGTTCTATGTTGGATTCTATTACGGAAATACTTAAAAACAAACTTTTTTCATGTACACAGTTACTATGCGAAAATGGAGTTTATTGTAAATTTGAAAAAGCAAGCTACTAAGCTACTAGCTCTTCAGGAGTGTCTGCTACCAATGAAATGCTAGTGCATGCCAGGCTGTGGGTGGCTCTCTGCTTTTTTTTTTTTTTGGGGGGGGGGAGGGGGGGGATTTTAATTTTAATTGTACCAGGGATGAGCTATAATTGTTCATTAAGAGGCTGCCACTGCTTCAGTGTAACTTGACTTTAGTTTAAATTAAATCTGCTGCATGCTAATTAACGTCCTTGAATCCAAGTCTGGGCTATTGGTGTGAAGATCATGGAAAAAGTTGCCATTTAGTTTGTCAATGCCAGGCAGGGGTATACTAGGTTCCACCAGATAAGGCTGGCTTAATTACTTATGCTTTTATGAGGGAGGATGGGGGTGGGGTGAAGCTGAAGCTGGGTGAGGCCATAGGGGATGGTGGTTAGTGTTGCTAATTCTGATGCAGTTTCTTTTCACTAAAGCCAAAAGAAATATATTATAATGGTTCCTCAGTTTTCTGATCTCACTTTCATAGAATTCACCGCTCTGTCCTAGCTCCCCCTTGGATACGAGGTAGGTTTTAGAAATCAAACTTTTTACTGATTTTTTTTTTTTACAGTTTGTTCATGAAATAATGAAGTGTTAGTGATTTGTTTGAAAAAAGATAGGTAAAGTATCTAGCCAGTTTTGGACATGGAATCTTTAGTAGGTTTGCTTTTTTGAATATTACTGTTATGACCCTAAATATTTGGACAAACAGACAGGTCTGAGCAAACATTGCAGACCCAGGTCAAACTGCTCCTGAAGGAGCAGTTTGATCAGGGTCTACAATGTTTGCCTCCTGAAGGAGCAGTTTGATCAGGGTCTACAATGTTTGCCATTTACTAAGCATCATGTGGATGCATTTATGTGTAAAATCCAATTTCTAAGAATTTTGGAACAATAATTGTCCAACTTTTGGGTGTCCGAAATTTAAGGGTCATAATGGTAGCATGTGGGGTACCTTTTTTCACGGCGCTACTCTGTCTGCAAGCTAATAGAAATGGCTGCAACTGCATAAAGGTGATGTCAGCATCGTAATGATAGATTCTGATTCAGGACTGCTTTCTTTCTGTAAGAGAGATGTCAATAAATTACTGAGTCATGAATAAATTGATTTAATTTAAAGAAATTTTGTCTGGAGCAAAAGGGGAAAACAATTTATGAATGAAAAGTGGAAGCTTCAAATGATGTGCGGAAACATTTGGATTTTATCATGTACAATGTTGAAGTGTGCATACTTTTTACTTTTTTGAATATTCACTTGCAAATGAGTTTGTTACGTTCTATAACAAATACTGGAATATCATAGCAAAACTTTATAAACTCTGAAAAAAAATTACTCATTATAGCAGAATTTATGTACACAGTTTTGGGGCCAAAGACAATTAGGTGATATATTCTTCTCTTCAATTCAAGTTATTGTGAGGCCCTGCTTTAAGCCTTTTTAGACTGGAAACCCCTTTTGGGGACATACGCAAACAGTGCAGACCCAATTCAGATGCTGATAAGGGTCATACTATTTGCTTACAAGAATTTCAACGCAAAAATGCAACAAAAGTGAAAATATTCACCTGAAATCCCTATTCCTAAAATGGACTCATCCAAATAATAAGGATAGACAAGTCCATTAGTCAAAAAAGGGTTAAATTGTACCACATCAGGGAGTTGCTTTTGTGATATGTTACAAACCAGGCTTTTTTAAGAAATTTAAAAAAAATTGTTGTCATTAAAACTTCAAGCGCACGTGACGAAAAAAGCAGGATTTTCAAACAGCCTAGATCCTGATGAGGTGGCTCATAATGAGCCATTTCATCTAGATCTACACTGTTTGCCCTCTAGTCTTTGAATTCTCAATATGATATATCTGAGATAAGGCATATCTTCAAATTTTGCAGACTTAAATTTTGTCGTCTGCTTTTTGGTGTGTAGAGAGTTAAAGACATTATCCTCTATAAGTTTTGTTTCTGGCTGTTTACATACTTTTGAATTTATGCATTTAATTCCTAATAATTTCTCGTGTTTTGATGTGTGATAGGCATTTGTTCTGAAATAGAAAATCTCAGATTGATACGGAGTATACAAAGATGTCAAACACTTCCGAGGTCATGTAATAAATATTTGAATTGTGAGTTCCAAATTCTATGACCATGTTTGTCGCAGACAGTATTCCAGTTAACAATTTACAGATGAAATGATTAACGAGAGTGCTGGACCATTTAAGGAAAACTGGAGTCAAAAGTAGACCATTATTGGTCAATAATTTAGTAAGCGGTTCATGACTGTGCAGTGTTAAAATTTGTGATTAATTAATATCTACGGTGATTTTCATGTTATATGAATAATCTGTGGTAGTAGAATGAACATGACAATGATCCTCATAAGATTCTTCAAGAGATTTTTCAGTAAGTATAAAATTTAATTTAAAATTGCATGCAGAAATAAATTGCATTTGACAAAACATACCATGTACTTAAATATTGGGACACCTAAAACCATTAATTTTCCATTTGACAAATGGAAAATTAATGGTTTTAGGTGTCCCAATACTTAAGCACTTTCGGGTATTCTTGTAAAGCCAGTTTAACCCTTAAAGTAGTGGCTGTAGTGTAGTGGATAACACTCAGGACTACCAGTCCAGGGGTTGCAAGATCGATCCTCCGCTTCTCCGGTCTTTCTGATGAGACTTTAACCGAGGTCCCTCTCCGTATGACCTCGTTGTTGGTGGGACATTAAACCCAAGTTCACTCACTCACTCACTTTAAGTGTGCAAAAAAGCAGACAATAAAATTTAGGAATTCTGGACTGGACGTCTTGAAAGTTTTCTGCATAAAAATATGCTAATAGTTGACCATTGTTGTAACAAAAAACTTTTATCCGCTGCATCTTGAATATAAGCCAGTCATCTGATATGAGCCCCTGCCCCCCACCCACCCCCACCCCGCTGTAGCTTGGAAGGTTAATTATCAGCATAGTGGCTAATGCTTATCTAGCAGTCGCCGATTTATACCTCAGCTGGAGGCAGAAAACTTTTCCAAATGTAAACAGGGTTCCATTGCACACAGCCTTTCATTATCACTCTTCCAATGTCCTGATATGACTGAAATACTGTTAAAAAGGGAGTTAAAATTGCAAGTTGCCAAAGAAAGTGTTCACTTTGGTTGATCCCCATAAAATAATGTTCATTTCTGTAACCATTAGTGCCAGCTAATGTGCATGCTGCAGGAAGCTATAATTAACACCTTTAATTAGGCTAATGTTGTGTTTCTTCCATGATAATATTGTTTATTGAATCAGGTGGTATAGCAGTATGCCAATATGCCTTTCTGACATGCCAAAGAAAATAGTTACTTCCTGAAGCTATTAACTCATTAATTCCTCACACCCCACAAAATAAATCTTTTCAAACATCTATAGACCCTGATCATGTGCCTCAAACATGGTATCTGATCAGTTCTTACACTATTTGCAGTATATACAGGAAATACAGTGTAAGGGGTGTCTGAGCTGATCCATGTTGGGAATGATGACAAGTTTTAGACACCGTACCTTAATTGGAGCAGTTGTCCCAGATGTGGTTACAAATCTGATGTTTTCTTAAGGATTGCACAAGCCACTGCAGCCCTAACAATGCTGAAACCAATTTCAAGAGATAACGTCTCTCTAGGATCAAGGGTGATACTGCTGTGATCTCTTGTCATATCTGTTTTTCTGTAGTCCTGTGATGCACAGACTTCTACAATAGAGTTAAAATAAATGAGATGCTCAAGAAGGTTACTGAATATCTAAAATGTACAAGGACCATGTATAGCTAATGAGGATGTTTAAATAAAAATTCAAGCACACCAAAATCCTGGCTCTAAATAATGCCTCCTGTCATAAAATGCAACACCCCTTGGGTGTTTAATAAGATTAATATGGTAAGCAATTTTTGAGATCCCACATTTGTTATATATGGAAAAAAACTGGATCCTGCATCATATATTACATAACAAACAAGTAGACTTTAATCATCCTGCGAGTTCAGCAGAATGCACAGGCTTATCTGAATCTTCACTGTTTAAGGTGTATGAGTACACCTCCTTGTTTTTCTGTTATTTATACAAAGGGGAACAACTTTTGTACTTCCTGTTTGCTTCCCTGGGAGGTGTAGCCTTTCCAAATGGGGTCAACTCTTAAAGGAAAGAATTTGCTCCCTAGAGGAGCAAATTCTTTAATTTAAGAGTTGACCCCCTATTGAGAGGGGAGGCAAAAATTAAAATGTTTGAGTTGCTTTCCCTGAAAGTGAACCCATTCACCTTATTACATGCTTTAAGATCCTTTTTTCTCATGACACAACTCGATCAAGTTGAGGAAAATAATAGAGCAGAATAGGCATAGATCTTTTCTCGATTGGATGCTTACATTTCTCCAATCAATACGTCCTTTGATGGCGAATTAAGCAGAAGAATGCTTGATAGCTCTGACTCATGTCTTCCATACCTATTAATGGAATAGTTGACTTCTTTACCGCAGTCGTTGTTGACTTCCTGAGCATCGTGACAATGTTCTGTTATTTTGAGCGTGTGAGAAATTTATGGAAAGTCGGAATTGATGAATGGATGGAGGATCAATTGAAATAATGTTTGTAGTGAAAGTTTTACTGTTAGTGCAGAAACCAACAGCTTTTGGATAAAAATTCAGTTGACTAGAAAACAACAGTTGGTTGACAATTTATATAGAAAAGAGTAAATGAGTTGACAAGAAAACAACAGTTGTTTCAGTTGACATTCTTGAAACAGCTTTGGAATAGTAGTTGAGTTGACAGAAAAGAACAGCTGTTTGGAAACAACAGATTTATGAAAGTAGTTTTGAGTTGATATTGTTGAAAACAGCTTGTTGAAAATAGTTGAATTGACTAGAAAACAACAGTTGTTTGAGCTGATATTGTTAAAAACAACCATTTTTGGATAATGAATAGTTGAACTAAGAAAAATGAAGTTAATTGAGTTGACATGATTGAAATATACAGATTTGGATAAACAACACTGTTGTTTACCCAAAAGCTGTTGATTTCAACTGAGTTACGGTCTGATCAGGGCATGTGTAATTCACTTTCTAAAATCCCCATTGTCTTAATACTGTCTGTGTATGCATGTCCTGGCCAGACTTATATGCACAAGTATGGTCCTGTGGCCTCTGCTTATCGCGCACCACTAAATGGATGGACTGCCTGTTACTACTGTGGCATAGCTGCTGTTAGCTGTAGCAGGACCAGTGTGTCATTTATCTCAGGTTGGGTAATAGTCCTACAAATCTGGAGTCAATGTCTCAACATTACTGAAATATTGTTTACTGGGCTATTAAACCACAACTCAACAACAACAACAGCATAGCATGGTTTTGATATACTTTAGGGCTGGTTTTTGTCACAGTGGTGCTCATAGTTGTTTGGGGCTCATATGGAATTTACTCTGCTATAAAAGTGGGTTTCCCTCCCTAAAATGGCCCTAATATCTATCAGCCAGTCTTGGGTGCAGTTTTGCTGTATAAAGTGTTTAATCCCAGAAATCTAGATTGTTCTTGTAAGAATTGGATCTGGTTTTTTTTGGGTTGTTTTGGAAGTGAAAATCCTATGTGTTATATTAAAATAATTAAATAAGCTCCGACACGAGAAGACCAACACAGTGGTTTTGCGCCCAGCGAAGATTCAGATCAGCCTTAGCATCTGCCCAGTCTGATCAGACTCTTGGCTAAGCGCTTAAAGGGTAGCTTAGGGTCTTTTTTTTACCTCCATGCAGACAGCAAAGACTCTGGTCAGACTGGGGGGATGCCCAGGCTGATCTGAGTCTGCACTGGGGGCACAACCACTTTTGTTGGTTTTATTGTGTCACGGCTCAGATTTGGTAATTACTTTAGGTTCATTGTTATTACATTGCTTTAATTTGGTGTTGTTTTTATATGATTGGTTTCATTATCAACATCAGCATAATTATCGCTGGGCCGCGTAGCGCAATCTGTAGGGCACCTGACTCCTAAGTCAGAGGTCCTGGGTTCGAAACCCGGTCTGGCCACATACTCTTGTTTCTCCTTCCCTCCTGATTCAAGAAGAGCAGTTGTCAGTTACTGGCGAAAGTATGTGCACTTAGTACTGGTTAACCGCTTAGGAGGTCTAAGCCTGTCCAGGAATAGTGTGGTTAGGTTTACTGACCGTCCCAACATGACCATAGTTGCTTACCGTGGATGTTAAGCAGTAAATCAATCAATCAGCATAATTATCATCATCATCATTATGTTAGAAGAATTAGACAGTGCAGTTGTGTCCCTCAATTACTCAGATGGAGATAGTAGGGTGGAATAAAGATGCCATTAACTTTTTGGCATTGGGGGTGGGAGCTGGTTTTGTTTTTGCTGATGGTGAACAGTTTGAATTTCAGCAGTGGAATTACTCATGTAAATTGTCAATGCCAATAGCCCGGCTTCATTCATTTCTCACAGGCTTTAAATGACTGAAAATATATTAACTGGCCACCAGTTAATCAATTAGTATGTCAAAGCTGAAACAGGAAGTCAAAAACTTGATTTAAAAGGGACAAGTACTCAAAACTATAGTGTCTCTATGTCTCCTTACAAGTGATTACGGATGCTTCAGCATCAGTTCATATAGATACAAACCTTCATTTTAAGGATGGTGTTTACAAGAAAAGCTCCTAAAAACATCGCAGAAGAAAAAAGTGTTTTATCCTTATTCTTCCAGTATAAAATTGCGACAAAACTCTTTTAGGACAAAAATTATGGGGGCACCCTCATTAGAGGAAGTGCCCTTAGTAGAGAAACTAGCATGGCTGCGTCCACAGTCACCAATTAATGTGCTTATTATTTTCTAGATCAAAGAATGTATTTCAACCCTAATGATATTATAGTTTTAATACTTTGGATGCAGTTTATCATTATGAATTATCATTATGAACCTGAGTCACAATTTTTGAGAAACGCAGTTTTGTAAGTGGATATCCACAATCACCACTTGTATGAAAAAGATGAAATTTGCAAAATTATACATAGGCTGATTTGAGGTAACAGTGTGTACTTGCATCAATGTAAAAGAGGTAATTGAGGTACAAATATACAAAATGGTACATGTAAAGGTTTCCCATAGCCGAATGGCAGCTGTGTAGGGTCAGTGGGGGTTAGAGGCCCACTGCATCTTGGGCACAGCATATGAAAAGCGGAGTCAATTCTTGTCCTTTTGCTGCCTTATCCTTGCCTGATGAAAAAAGGTACTCATTTGCTGCTGGGTTGACAGATGGTTTTCCAGTCACTGGCTGGCCATACCTGAATTAAATCAGAGGTCCTGGGTTCGAAACCCGGTCTGGCCACATACTTTCGTTTCTCCTTCCCCTGATTCAAGAAGGGCAGTTGTCAGTTACTGGTGAAAGTAAGTGCACTTAGTACTGGTTAACCGCTTAGGAGGTCTAAGCCTGCCCAGGAATAGTGTGGTTAGGTTAACTGACCGTCCCGACATGACCATAGCTGTCTACTGTGGACGTTAAGCATTAAATCAATCAATCAATCAAACCTGGATTTGAGTCCCTGAACTTTTGCACCATAAGCATTAGTGTTGCTGACCACTTGACCATGGAGTCTTTCGATTTTTAGGCATTGTTTAGATAACTGTGGTGATTGTGGAGTCAGTCGTCTTATTTTGTGGCAAAACTTACTGTATCTGATGTAAATGTTCAGACAAACTGGTCATTGCTATAATGGAATTCAAATTTGACCAATTTTGGAATGTTCCTATGAAAAATACTCACAGGCTTTAAATGACTGAAAATATATTAACTGGCCACCAGTTAATCAATTAGTATGTCAAAGCTGAAACAGGAAGTCAAAAACTTGATTTAAAAGGGACAAGTACTCAAAACTATAGTGTCTCTATGTCTCCTTACAAGTGATTACGGATGCTTCAGCATCAGTTCATATAGATACAAACCTTCATTTTAAGGATGGTGTTTACAAGAAAAGCTCCTAAAAACATCGCAGAAGAAAAAAGTGTTTTATCCTTATTCTTCCAGTATAAAATTGCGACAAAACTCTTTTAGGACAAAAATTATGGGGGCACCCTCATTAGAGGAAGTGCCCTTAGTAGAGAAACTAGCATGGCTGCGTCCACAGTCACCAATTAATGTGCTTATTATTTTCTAGATCAAAGAATGTATTTCAACCCTAATGATATTATAGTTTTAATACTTTGGATGCAGTTTATCATTATGAATTATCATTATGAACCTGAGTCACAATTTTTGAGAAACGCAGTTTTGTAAGTGGATATCCACAATCACCACTTGTATGAAAAAGATGAAATTTGCAAAATTATACATAGGCTGATTTGAGGTAACAGTGTGTACTTGCATCAATGTAAAAGAGGTAATTGAGGTACAAATATACAAAATGGTACATGTAAAGGTTTCCCATAGCCGAATGGCAGCTGTGTAGGGTCAGTGGGGGTTAGAGGCACAAACAGTGGTGACCATTTTCAGACTGCTCCTCAAGAGCAGTCTGGTCAGGGTCTGCACTGTTTGCTCAGATATCATTGTCAAAAGATACTAAATTGTGGTTACCACACTGCCTCTCCAAACTAACTTGAGACAAACTCGGTCTTTATTTGTGATATTAGATGTGATATTAGATTTGTATCTGACGGAATTCCTCCTACACTTTTCCGCTTTCCATATCTGACTGTTTTTTTGCCACTGTTCCATTTTAAAGACCATTTCTGTTGCTGTAGCTTGGTAAACAGGCTGAGGCTGGCAATTAAGTGCATTGGGCAAATAAATTCAGTTTTGTTGGTGGGGGAGGGGGGGTGCGGATTTAGTGGTTACCATAAATATTGAGACAAGATTGCCTGAATGATGAGCATAGACCTAGATAAGACAGTTTGAACGCTTCATTAGAACTTGTTTATTTATTCACGTTCAGGGTAAAAAAGGTAATTGTGGTAGTTCAAGTACTGATTTTGAATTTACCTTATTAGTCAGAGCATATAGTGCAAAACCCAGCAACAGTCTGATCAGGATCTGCACCATTTGCCAATAGTTTTATGAAACATTCCGGGATAGCACAAATTATTGGTTGAACTGTCTGACTAAGGTATCCCTGTACTTGCAAATAAATGAATTTTCGAAAAATTTTGGAAATTTAAGAAATAAATGCCTTCCTTAAATACTGGGACAAAATGTCTAAGACAACAGTGTAGACCCTTATGAACAGTCTGATCTGGGTCTGCACTATTTGTTCAGGTGGTTAACTCAACAGAGATGTTATGGTATGAAATTGGACTGAGTTTTGCCAGATACTAAGGCGAGTAATTGATTGCTTAGAGTAAGCAGTGAATTGTTTGGTGAAAAAAGGGGAGATAATGTATGTAGAAAGGTTATCTCCCATTTATGATATATAAAAGAGGTACTGGTTTCCCACTAAATCAACTTGTAGTTTACTTCCAAGGCCAAACTGAACAGCTATTAAGTTGTGTTTGATGGATGGATGGACGACTTCTGATTTTATGTCCTTTTCAACGGTATTTCAGTCATATCAGGATGATGGACGGGTGATAATGAAAGGCTGTGTGCAATGGAACCCTGTTTACGGTAGGAAAGAGTCTCGCCTCAAGCGGGGCTCGAACCCGGGACCGCTAGATCAGTAGGCCAGTGCTTGACCCACTGAGCTACTGGGGCTCCTAAGTTGTGTTTGAAGCATTGATGATGAAAAGGGGGAGATAACAATAAAAAGATATAGAATTATCACCCATTTATGTTAAATAAAGGAAGATATGACTCTCTCAACCATGATGTGTTGTTGACTCTTTAAGAAAGGTGATGTTGTGTTGGAAGGCAAAGATGGTGAAAAAAGGAAGATAACAAGTCTTATCTTGTGTTATTAAGGACAAAATGAATTGTTTGTGTAGTTGTGTGGATGGCAAAGATAGTAAAAGAAGGGGAGATAATAAACGAATGAGACTTATCTCCCATTTATGTGATATAAAAGAGGTGGACAATGAATCAGACAGTGAGAATGTTGAAGTAACATACATTGAAGATGGCACACTGACAATGTCTACTTGTATGGATGAAGGTATAAAACTTAAAGTTAGCAGCCCAGATATAAAATTCTTACATGTACTACGATTTCCAAATTTTCAAGACAATTATCTTAACTAGTTACTGTTATCATCATGAAATTGCAATCAGTTGCCTGTAGACTGATTTTATGGCTTGAGGTGACTGGTTACACTTGCATGGGAAGCAACTCTGTGTTTATCATTTTTGCCTCCCTTCTCAATAGGGGTCCACCCTTGATAGAAAAGAATTTGCTCCCATAGGAGCAAATTCTGTACTTTAAGAGTAGACCCCTTTTTGGAAGGGTTTCGTCATCCATGTGGACAGGGCTTGTTAAGTCTTCGAAGTTACTCAGCCAAGATTGAAATCTGCTCTGAGGAATGGTGGCAGTATAGTAGGGATAGCTGCTTAACCCATTAACACCCAGTGGACTCTTCTTCTACCCCACAGTTTGGACTAGTCCATTTCCAATATAAGGGGTGCCCCCCCCCCCACACGCACACACACCCTCAATAATGGGGCACCAGACATTAAAGGTAGGTTCCTGGACTAGCGATAACAATTATGTCCACAAAATAATTTCGTCTTTTTCTGAGCAATATTGAATTCTCTTATTTTTCTGACTTTGTTGCTACTGAGAAACTCGTCAGATGTTAAAGAAAATAGTCGTTTTCCCTTTTGGTTTATTTTCTTTCGTTGGAATTCCAGTTCTAAATATAACTATGTTTATTATGTCTATAAGTGCGCGATTTCTGATGCCATTCTCCAAAGGTCAATTTATCCTTGTCGTGAGCTCTCCTAGAGGTCCTGGCATGGTGGATGGGTAAAAACTATCCCAAAATGCAATGCAGCATGACCTCAGCTGCGTTGTCTATTTTTGGCACGAACTAAAAATAGCGCTAACTGGTGTGCGAAGCAGAGTTAGGAAATCCCTTGCAAAACAACTTATCTAATATTTTTTGATGAACACTTTTTGGTGAAATTTATTCATTCCCTTTCCAACAACTTGGATGAAAGATCAGCAAAATTATGATGCATTCCAAAGTACAGGAACCTACCTTTAATGGGTTACTATAATTGGAGATTACTAATCTGTCATTCAAAACTGTTGTGCCTCTCTATTTCAGATAGTTCCTATGAGAAGTTGGTCGGTGAGAGAGATTGTCGGGGAAGTGTACCAGCGGTACCCTCGGCTGTGGAAGAAGACTCGGTTATAATGGAGACTTCCCCCTCGTCAAGATTTACGGTAAGCTTTCTTAAATAGTTTTCTGCATCAGTATTTACTGCTTCAAACACTATCTTATACATTTGCATGTAAACAGATCCAATCATTGCTTATGATGACATGATCCATGGCAGTCCATTTTTAGAACAAAGGTATAGTCTGTGCCAGTCAGATCATTGGACTGGCAATGACTATACACATTGTTCTTAAACAGACTGGTATTGATAAAATCATGACTGGTAAACAGACTGGTATCAATTGCATCATTGACTAGGGAAGATCAGATCTGTTTGTGAATGTATAGGGTGAACACAATATCCCAAAAGTGTGCAACCTTGGTAAGGAAGTTAAGTCAGTTGCTGAATTACTGCCCAGTGTAAATGGATAATTTCCCTTATATTAATTACAATCTATGGAACAATACTTTGCATGCAAGACTGCAAATTTGCCCAGTCTGATCTGCTCCTTTTTAACTTGCCTGAACGAAGTTCAGGAAGAGCTATTGCACTACCCCCGGCGTCGGAGTTGGCATTGGCGGCGGCGGCGGCGTTAGCTAAATGTTAAAGTTTTACGTTAAAGTTTTTTATGTGATGGGCAAGGCGCTGTCAGGTGAGCTATCCTGTCCCTGTGACAGGTCTTGTTGCCTATATCATAGGATCTAAAACTTGGAAAGTCAACACTTTTATCAGTTGACCTAGGTAAACAGGCCAATTGAGTACTCACTGTATGCACATTGCTACAAACTTGTCTCTGTCTTCATATGATGCTGGAAGTGCATTTAGCTTCTGGCCTGCAAAGCTAGTGGTCTAGGTTCCAGTCTGACTTGAGGCAGATTTCTTTTCAAATGTGATGCCAGTCAAGTTTTTAAGGGCAAAATCAATGGATGGACATGCCTAGATTTGAAGATGTACTGTAATTCCATTGCATAGTTAATCCTTCTATCGCATAGTTTGGACATGCCAGTTTCAAGAATAAGGGGTATCCTGATTTTAATTATTTTAGCCGTGACACGAGAAAACCAACAAAGTGGTTGTGAGCCCAGCCCAGACTCAGATCAGCCTGGGCATCTGCCCACTCTGATCAGAGTCTTCGCTGTGCACTTAAAGGGTTGAGCATAGTGATGCAGGCAGCGAAGACTCTGATCAGACTGGGTGAATGCCCAGGCTGATCTGAGTCTTTGCTGGGCACTCATGCCACTTTGTTGGTTTTGTCGTGTCCTGGCTCATTTTTGTTTTGAAAAAATTCTTGTATTTACTGCTGACCATGCAGGTCCTGATCAGAAGCCTGTTAGAATTGCACTCTATATAAAGATGAATACACTCAAACAATGTATGAAATTTTAGTTAAATCTTGAATTTTTGACATTTGATACGTGGTTTAAACATCTGTCCACAAAATTATACAAAGAAAGAATTCATGTGTCAAACCAACTTTAATGATAATATCTCTGATTGCCATTTGATACATGTCAAATTTTATGTTATGTTTTGTTGTAGTAGCTAGGAACCTATGTTTAAGATCACAAACTCCATGTGGATATGTTCATGTACTATAATTATCCTAAACATTGAGACATTTAAAAAAACAATTTACAGAATAATCTCTTACATGATAGCACTATATCCAGTATAGCATTATAATGAGCAATATTATAAAAAGTGTTTAGTGTACTGTTGTTATCCAAAAAATTTGAAGAAGTTTACATCTTACATTGAAGCATACATGTATTTATAAATATTTTTGTTCTATTTCAGAATTTCCTTATTCGTAAAGGATTTAAAAATAATTTAAAGCGGACTAAAAGTGCCACAAAGTTGGACAGAAAACGAGCTGCCTCTCATGCCTCGGAAAGTGACAAGTAAGTAGAGAATGGGTTTGATGTTGTTGTGCTAGATTTTTCATCATAGTACCAGATATGGAGTTCCTTGTGAAAATTTATTAGTTAGTTTTTTCCTATTTCTTAATAAGAACACAACCATAGGGCATCCTAATAGTTCTGCCGCAGATAGGCAGTTCAAATAATTAGGGAGCTACAACATATGAGCCGCGACACGACAAAACCAACCATGTGGCATGTGCGCCCAGTCAAGACTTAGATCAACATGGACATCCGCCCAGTCTGATTAGGTTCTTTTCTGTCAGCATGGAGGTAATTTAGACCCTTAGGTACACTTAAGTGCACAGCAAAGACTCTGATCAGATTGGGCGGATGCCCAGGCTGATCTGAGTCATCGCTAGGTGCACGTCACATTGTTGGTTTTGTCATGTCGTGGCTCATATATTATATGGAGACGTAAGGAAATTATACCAGAATTACCTTCATGATATCCTGTCCATATCTGGAAATTATAGATTTGCATGATTTGGAAGTTTGATTGTTTCTGTTTATCTTTTTCTCTGCCTGGAAAATCCAGTAACAGCAGTGAAATCTTGAATGCCTTTGGATCTCACTATGCTTCAACTAAAACTTTTATTGACTATTCTTGTTTTGATACTAAAATAACATTTCATATAAAAGAATCATGAACATATGTGGCAGTTTATTTCGTTCATTTTTAATTAGAAAAAAGAAAGAGCATCCTACACAAACCTCTGAACAAAGCCCCAGATAATCAGCCCAACAGGGACACAACATTGATGTTGAATCAACATTGATTCAATGTTTCAGTGTTGTGTGCCCTGTGGGAGGGGTATTGATTGTATTTCTGGGGCAGCTTTTGTTCATTCTCCACATTAAGCCTATGTTGTGACCCCCTCATCAGAGCTGTCTTTCTGGGGGGAGGGGGGGGGGGGGGTTCTAATGAAAAGAAGAAAAAAACTGTCCTTAGTCATCATCTGAACCCTGAAACCCTTATTGAAATAGTATGAAATAGTAGACCCTCTGTTTCACCTGTTTTTCAGGTACTAAAAGTGCTGACATGTAAATTTGCGTGAATTTTGTCAACAAAAATAAAAGTACATTTGAAACAATCATCATAAACAGGTGTAATAGATATGGTGGTTTTTGTCTCAAATGCACATAACAAAAGCTTTATTTTGAAATCTGAGATCTTGTTTATTGCGGTGGGACCACTGGTCTTATTCATAGACCACTGCCTGTCTGGTGGTTTGTTAATTTTTGTAGCAAGTTTGGTTTGATCAGGTGGTGCCAGTTCACTTCTTCTAGTTAACCCATTCCATTCGGGATACCCCTTTAGGGGTATTTGGGCAAACAGTTTGGATCCAGATCAGGCCACACAAACATGTGGCCTGGGATCCAAACTGTTTACTGCCTAGATATCATTTCTACAAGGGTTAGTTAGACCATTCTTGATTTTTGATGCAGACGACAATTTCAGAAGACGACAAAAAATACCCAGAATGCAATGGGTTAACTGGGTATGGTGGCTATTGACCTCCCAGCTGAGGTAAATGCATTATCGGCTATGACTGGAAACTGGACAATTAAAATTTGAAAATCTAATTTAGAGAGTAAAGTGTTTCTTAACATTGATACTGTTGTTCTGAGGTCTTTCACCTTAAGTCTTTCAGCT
This sequence comes from Ctena decussata, assembly GCA_963989385.1. Lineage (NCBI taxonomy): Eukaryota > Metazoa > Mollusca > Bivalvia > Lucinida > Lucinidae > Ctena > Ctena decussata. The sequence goes on from OZ022498.1 coordinate 126,463,357, forward strand.
TAAGCATTTATATCCAGATTTCAAATTTAGGGTTTTGAAAAGTTGTTTCATTCATGTAAAATGACAAAATAGTGCCTGAAGTAAATCTTTAAAAAAACAAAAACAAAACAACAACATCTATTCATACTGTATTTGCTGCAAATATTTGTACACAACCATTTTGCAATATTTAGAGGTTTGCCTTATCCAAAGTTTGATAATTCATTTTGTCCTGTTGCACGGAGAATGATTAAAAAACTGTTGGAAATAATTTGTTGTGGCATATCATTCTGTCTCAAAACATAGTTATAATTTATAGTAATGACAGAGACAAAGTTTTTGGAATTTTAGTAAACACAATACAGTAGTAGGTATCACATATCAAAGAAAACAAAACTGATCTGAGCTGTCACATGGAACGATCTACAAATGGACATGTGTGCATAGGCTACAGAGCCTGGTCATTATCTGATCAAGGCTATCATCATTTGGGGTGGTACTGATCTTCCACTGTTCATATGTTTTACAGATTAATAGCAGTCTCAGATCAGACTGCACATATTCTCAGATTAGTGTAGGCATACAGTACGTACATAATTCGTGTATGCCAATTTTTAGGTTTTCTCACTGAGCTGGTGGCGGCTGATTTCTTTTAAACTACAAATTAAACCTTTATTGAAATCTAATGCTGTTGAAATTGAATGCTGTTGTGGTGGGGAGAAAATTTTACTGTCTTGCGGCAGCAAATTTATATTTTTAAGGTTAGAAATACTTTTAGCCTAATTACCTGATCTGTAAATGTACGGACACCTTAACCAATTTTAGAAATTAACATGAAATTTTAAAAAGTTTGGATAATGGGTATTTTTCAGAATAAAAAAGTAGGATACTGTGTGGGAAACAGTGCAGAGCCTGATCAGACTGCTCCCTTTGGAGCAGTCTGATCTGGGTCTGTACTGTTTGCTTAAATTTAGGGTTATTACGATAATCTTGATGATAAAGAATTTCACCACAAAAGGCAGGCTTTAAATCTGGGTAATTTATTTCCTATAAATTCAATTGAAGTCATCCTTTTCAATGGTAGCCTGGTTCGTTAAGTACCAAATCAAGGTAAATTGTGGATAGGCCTAGGAAATAGTTGGTACAGATCTAGACATTTTTGAGGGTTTGATGGGTTTATTTTTACCATAAATCTGTGGATTTCACAGTAGGATTAGTGATTAATTTACCATACAAACTGTAAGTAAATAAAGCTTTATTTTTTAGAAATTGTCTCAGTAATAGTGCTATATTTCTCAGAAAATGTGAGTTTGTCAGTCTGTCTGTCCCTCTAGGGTTCAGCCTAGAGATCTTTAAGAAGTTTTGTTACATTTTCAGGATTTCTGGGAGAAGTTTTGATCCAAATTATAGATTTACCCTTTTTGTTCTGTGAGAAATGGAACCTGATAGGAAAGACTAGTGAATATTTTGTCTGGAGGGTGCAACTGAATTAAATTGCCCCTTTTTTGTTTCATTTGCCTTACTTACATGGGGACAAATTAATTCGGTCACATGTCCCATCAACCCATAATGCACCAGAAATGAAAAACGTTGACTATGTTGCAAACAGCATAGATAAAGATTAGACAGCTCAGGTGACCTTAGCCCTTCAAGGTACATGAGGTCAATAAGTGTTGGAAAATGGCTTGTCTGCACCCTGTCTCCTGACGGGATGGACAGATTTTAACCAAACTCATACAAAAATATCACTTGGAGATGGAAAAAAAACTGATGAGTTTGGTGACCTTGACCCTATTTTCAAGGTCAAAGGAGGTCAAAGAATCTTGAAAATGGCTTGTCTGCACTCTGTCTCCTGAGGATGGATAGAATTAAACCAAACTTGCACAGATATATCACTGAGATATGGAAAAGAACTAGTTAGAGTTTGGTGACCTTGACCCTATTTTCAAGGTCACAGGAGGTCAAAGAGTGTTGAAAAATGCCTTGTTTGCACTCTATCTCCTGAATGGATGGTTAGATTTAAACGAAACTTGCACATATATCTCATTTGAGAATGGAAAAGAACTGATAAAATTTTGGTGGCCTTGAACTCATTTTCAAGGTCACAGAAGGTCAAAGAGTGTTGAAAAATGGCTTGTCTGCACTATATCTTGTGAAAGGATTGATGGATTATGACCAAACATTGATAAGTGTATAAACAGGAGGTGGAAAAGAACTGATTAAATTTTGGTGACCTTGACCCTATTTTCAAGGTCACAGGAGGTCTTTACTTGGCAGCATTTAGGGAAAATGATACTTCTGGGAACTTAAGCACAGGTGGGGGACATCTGTTTTTGTCAAAAACATTTCTATTTTCTTTTAATTTTGCATGTTTAAATTTTGTTATCAGCATGGGGTACTTGTCTGTGCACTTATCAGATCTGGGATATCTGTACTGGTAACACAGGATAACATGACCTCTGACATGATCCCAGGCCAGATTATTAGTGACTTGCCTGTCAGTTATGTATTTATACATGTCATAATTAGCAGCTTGACATGCCTAATTACATATCTTCAGCTACTTATGTTGTATGCATATGTCTTACAGATAGCTAAACCCAGAGTTACTCCATACATGCCTTTAGCTCAGGACAACAATGGGAATTTGTTTAAGTGAGAGTTGATAAAATGAAGTGAGACTGACTCACACAAAAATCCTTTCCAAGTGCATATAAAAGCTTTAAACTCTTTTTTTCTGTATTAACATTAAATTATGCAATTTTCTTCTTCTAATAATGGGAAAAATTCCAACCTTGAAAATTAGTGATGTATTCAGCTTCCAGAATGGCAAATTTAAATGAGATTTTGTCTGAAGTAAGACATAACATGAATGGATCATGCTATAATGCTGTACGATATCAATCCCTAGGAGTACTAACAAACTAATATACACTGGTAGTAACTTCCGCCAATAACTCTTCCCCCCCCTCCCCCCCCCCCCCCCCCCCCCCAAACAACACCATCACCCAGAGCTCAAGATAAGGGGGGTATCTGATGATAACTGAGGGATAATTTTCTTTATTTCTCATCAAAACCATATGTTGTGACCCCTTATCTGAACCGTCTCATCGATACTGTTTAGATGAGGGGTCACAGCATATATTTTTATCCAGAATTAACAAAAATTATCCCAGTGCCAGGGTGTCCTACTAATTTAGATAATAGTAGGGCAAGGACCTACTGACCTTGCAGTAGGTGCAGGTGGGGTTAAACCCAAACAACCAACCAACAATCAGTCCATCTTTCTATCCACTTTGAAGTATTCTGTGCAGTGTAAAAATATCAATGAAAATAGAATGCATGGCATGGCTGCCACCCCTGATTAGCAGTGAGATCTTCCAATTAAGTTATATACTGAGCTTTATTGGTTCAGTCCATTTTATCTAGGCTGCAGTGAGCAGTGTGAGTGAGAGAGCTGAAATGTTGTTTTGCTGTGTGGAGAGATGTTAATAATGAGCTGGATAAAATGTTTCTCATGAAAATGCATTCATGTGCAGCTTTTAGTAGAGGTAAGAGATTGCATTTATACTTATGCAGAGTTTATGAGGTCAGCCTCAGGGACTTCCTTGAATTTTGTGAGCTGACTTGAGTTTTGCTTGTCTGTGTTTGCCTATAGAGTCTGGACAATGGGTTTACCCATTACTCACCAGTCTCCCATGTTGCTCTGCCAGCCCCACACTTGGGATAAACATTGATAGGTGCATTGTCCATTTAGGGTCAGTTATTCTGGGTGTGTTTGTTTAGTATAAAGGAATGGAATCCAGTTACCAGATCAGTGCTTTTATGACTATATCAGTGGATTTATGGCTGAATAGATAAAACTGGGGGAGTTATAACTAACTGACCTAATTAGATATATTGGCAACACCACAGACCTGATTAGCTTGATAAGCATCAGAAACACTGGGGATCTTATTATAGCCACAAGACCAAAAAGGAGAATAGATCAATTTGCAAACAGTAGATCATGATCATCTAAAAAAATACACTGCTTTTGAGGGTGTAGTTGCACCACTGACCATATTACTGTAATGACCCAAAAATTTTGGACACATGGAATTTGTCCAGTTATTGTTCCAAAATTCATCGGAAGTGGAGTTTACATACGTTAATGCATCCAAATGATGCTTAGTGAATGGCAATTTGGCAAAGATTGTAGACCCTGATCAAACTGCTCCTTGAGTCTACAATTTTGCTTAGACCTGTCTGTCCGAATATTTAGGGTCATTACGGTATAGCATGTCAGTTACATTTGGACTGACTAGGTTATATTGCCATGTCTGGCTGCATTCACACCACTGACCATACCATACCATGTGTGTTATACTTGGACTGACCAGGCTAAAAGTTACCTTGTACTGCTGTTCTTGTATTGCTATGTCAGGTGCTACAATTTTACTGACTGACGGTGTCTATCGGAGTCAGCTGCATTTGGACTGACCATGCCCTATACTGTGTCCTTCTGCAGTTGCACTACTGATCATGAACATCATACCATGTCAGGTACATTTGGACTGACCATGTCATATAGTGTCGTGCCATCATCACCCTATCATGCTATCATCACCCTGTCCTTCTGCAGTTCTACTACTGATCATATCATGCCACATCGTTCATTTGAACTGCACATGTCATATAGTGTCATGCTACCATCATCCTGTCCTTCTGCAGTTCTACTACTGATCATTATCATGCCACATCAAGTACATTTGAACTGCACATATCATATAGTGTCATGCTACCATCATCCTGTCCTTCTGCAGTTCTACTACTGATCATGTCATACCACATCAAGTACATTTGAACTGCACATGTCATATAGTGTTATGCTACCATCATCCTGTCCTTCTGCAGTTCTACTACTGATCATGTCATACCACATCAAGTACATTTGAACTGCACATGTCATATAGTGTTATGCTACCATCATCCTGTCCTTCTGCAGTTCTACTACTGATCATGTCATACCACATCAAGTACATTTGAACTGCACATGTCATATAGTGTTATGCTACCATCATCCTGTCCTTCTGCAGTTCTACTACTGATCATGTCATACCACATCAAGTACATTTGAACTGCACATGTCATATAGTGTTATGCTACCATCATCCTGTCCTTCTGCAGTTCTACTACTGATCATGTCATACCATGTCAGGTACATTTGAACTGCACATGTCATATAGTGTCATGCTACCATCATCCTGTCCTTCTGCAGTTCTACTACTAATCATGTCATGCCACATCAAGTACATTTGAAGTGCACATTTCATATAATGTCATATGGCAGTACTGTGTCCTTCTGCAGTTGAACTACTGACTATATATCAGGCCATGCTAGGTACATTGAGACAGACCATGTCATGTAATGTTATCCTGCAGTTACCATGTCATGCTGTTGTACTACTTACCATGTCATGCTATATCAGGTTCATTTGGACTGACCATGTCATGACATGCTGCAGTCACAGTGTCCTTCTGCAGTTGCTCTACTGACCATGTCATGCCATGTCAGGTACATTTGGACTAACCCTGGCCATGTCATGCTGCAGTTACCATGTCCTTCTACTACAGTTGTACATCTGATTATGTCATTTACCATGGTCAGGTACATTTGAATTGACCATGTCATAATAATGTCATGTCCTTTTGCAGTTGTACTACTGACTATGCCATGCTATGTCAGGTACATTTGGACTGACCATGTCATAATAATGTCATGTTGGAGTTAATATGTCTTTCTGCAGTTGTACTACTGACCAAGCCATGCCATTTCAGGTACTTTTAGACTGACAAAGTCATTTGTTGTCAAGCTGCAGTTACTAGATCCTTCTGTAGTTGTACTACTGACAATATCATAGCATTTCAGGACTGACCAGGCTCATGTAAGTGGAAATGTCATTGCTAGCCCTGTCATGCTATGTCAGTTTCATTTGGACTAGCAAAGTCAGTATGGTCCTGCTGCAATTTTACCACTGACTGTGTCTTGCCAGATCACCAGCATTTGGACTGACCATAGCATATGTCATGCTGCAGTTAACCATTTCCTTCTTCATTTGTTCATCTGACCATGTCATGCCACATCAGATATATTTGGACTGACCATGTCATAATATTATAATGTTTTGTCACAGGTAACATGTCCAACTGACCATGTGATGCTATGTCAGTTTTATTAGGTCCTGATATTGTGTACCGCGGAGTCACTGACTATATCATGCCATGTCAGTTACATTTGACTGACCATTAGTCAGAAGTTACTATGTCATGATACAGTTGCACCATTGACCATGTCATGCCATGTCAGTTACATTGGACTGACCAAGTCATAAGTTACCATGTCTTGATGCAGAGTACCAGTGACCATGTATTGCCATGTTAGCTGCTGCCTTTGGCCTGAGCAGGTCTTAAGTTACAATGTCATAGTACTGGTCATGCCCTGTAACAGTAGCATTTGCACTGCATGACTAGGCCTTAATTGTATATGTCCTGATACAGTTGTACAACTGACCATGTTGTGCCATGTCAGCTACATGCAGTCTTATCAAGTTGTAAGTTAACATGTCACACTGCAGTATCTGTTTTACCTCTGATCATGCCATGCCAGGTCATGTCATTTACCTTTTTGACTTTATAGGGTAACGATAAAGGTTTCCCATAGCCTAGTAGCCATAGGGGCAGTGGGGGTTAGAGACCACTGTATCTTGGGCACAGCATTATGAAAGGTGGAGCCCATCCCTCTCCTTCCGCTGCCTCATCCTTCTCTGATTCAAAGCAGGTACCCATTTACTGCTGGGTTGACAAAGTTGTCGGATGGCGAAACCCAGGCACCTCCTGACCTTTCGGCGACTTTCTGGCCCATAACCAAGTTCCTCTAACCACTTGACCATGGCGTCAAGTCATAAACCACTCGACCATGGCGCCAAATCATAAATTACAATGGCCCCATGAAGTTATACCAGTCCTGTCTCTGTCAGTACATGACAGTGAGTAGGGGTTGGCCACAGACAATGACAGACAGAAGTCTCTTATGTATACACATTACACAGTCACATGATTTCCCAAATTTTGTGTGGGAGTCTGCCTTTGAAATTGAGAGGGACTATTTTTTTTCTGAGGTCAAAAGCATGTTCATCTGACAGTGAATGTCAAGTGTTTCAGGAAATTATTTCAAGGAGTTGTCTTTTATCATATCTCAAGGAAACAATGCTCTTGACTTCTCTAGTGCAGGAAAGCATGTAGCTCCCAGTCGCAAGGGTTGTCAGATTCATAAACTTTTTGATTTTACAGTGCTGCAGACGTGAGGGGGTAACAGTGATAATTTTCCATACTTCTCCATAAAACTAATGTTGTGACCCCTTCTTAGAACCATCTTTTGCAAGACGGTTCTACTGAGGGGTCCCTACATTTGTTTTTATTCAAAAACAACAAAACAAAAAAATTCACAGAATTATCCTCAAACACCTTCTTATCTGAAGCTCCAGTCAAAGCCTAGTATGCTGTCTACTGTACAAGTCGTAAGGCCCAGCCAAGGGTAAGGTAAAGGTTCCCCATAGCCTAATAGCCGTAGGGGCAGTGGGGGATAGAGGCCCCACTGTATCTTGCACACAGCAGATGAAAGGCAGAGCCCATCCCTCTCCTTTCGCTGCCTTATCCTTCCCTGATTCGAAAAAGGTACCCATTTACTGCTGGGTTGACAGAGTTTTCCAGTCGTCGGATGGCGACGGTGAGCCGCGAACTCACGACCCTCCGGTGACTTTCTGCACCATAACTGAGTGTCTCTAACCACTCGACCACGGCACCTCTTCAGCCAAGGGAGAGACATATTAAAGTCAGACCATCTCCTTATGCTGCCTTTTAACCTTCTTTACCCATTTACTACGGGACTCATAGCCCAGTAGGATTTAAACCCACAGCCTTCTGTACCTGCATAAGACTGGCTCTACCAGACTTGGGGATCTGGTATGGAGTAGTATGTTAATATAGGCCAAATGTCAGGAGGGACATTACCTTGTTCAGTAGGACTGTGATTCACCTAAATCTTAATTGCTTTGGCCACTGAATTAAGAAAATTAACAATATGAGCACATGTACTTCATTCTTCATTCTTGAATTTTGCCACTTTTCAATATCCGGAGCAATTAACTTGTTTACTTTGCGTTTAAGAATAGATTTGCCGACCAGGTGGGAAAAGGCCCGAGGGAGGAAAAAAGAAACCATTGTTGATTAAACGATTTGAAGGACTCAAAGTGAATGGTAATGAAAACTACGTGGAAATGTGACATCTGAAGTGTTTGCCATAATGGCCTAAAGTATTTGGATGGAAGAAGGGGGCTGCAAACTGTAGGCCCTGATCAGACTGCTCCTACAGGAGCAGTCTGATCAGGGTCTGCATTTTTTTGCGATTTGGTCAGCAATTTTTGTCTCCCCTAGTGAGACATAGGTATTACTTTTCTGGTATCGGGGAGTAACAGCTGTTAAGTTTTCTGCTCTGTTTTGTGACAACAGGCAGACAGGCGAGACACTTGCTTTTGCAGAATTTGATGTTGCTACTAAGGGTGCAATTAATTCAAGATAGTCCCAGTGACGAAATTAGCAAAGTTTGGAAACAGCGTAGATCCTGATGAGGCGGCTCATAATGAGCCGCCTCAGCTAGATCTACACTGTTTGCCCTCTAGTCTTTGAATTCTCAATAAGAAATGTCTTGGACAAGACATTTTTTAATTTTTGCAGACATAAATTTTGTCATCTGCTTTAAAGAGTTAATCCCAAATATTCAGACAATATACCCAAGTGAACAGACTGAACTAAAAAAAAATGCAAGGAGACAGAAATCTTCGGTAATTTTTATAATCTAAATTACAAGGTAGGAATCATCTAAATTTCACAAATTATCATCCTAAATTATCACCAGTAGCAGTTTAGAATTTAGATATGGGAAGAAGCCAACAATACTGGATGACTATAGTATGTTGATACAAACATCAATTTAAACCTTAAACATTAAAGCACCAAAAATGAGATGACAAAATTTTTTATCTGCAAATTTTCAGAAAAAAAGTGTTTCGTCCACGCTAAATTCAGAGATAAGAGGGCAATGTTACAGTGTAGATCCAGATGAGGCAGCGTATAACCCCTGTGAAGTTATCAAGAATAATTCAAGAACCGTTCTAGAACAAGTTCTGGAACAGTTCTTGAACTCAAAATGGCCACTGAACTAGTTCAAAAACATTTGTTCATGAACTGGCTAAGATCAAATGTTCTTGAACTAGTTCAAGAGTTAGTGGTCATTTAAAGAAATGTTTCAGAACTTGTTCATGAACTAAGAACAAATGTTCTTGAACTAGTTCAAGAACTTGGGGGTTTAGAAGCGTCCATTTAGAGTTCAAGAAATGTTCCAGAACTTGTTCTAGAACAGTTCTTGAACGGTGTCTGATTTTTAAGAACAGCATTTACTGGGCTGTTGTTAACGCAAAATTAGTGCCATACCAACGTAATACAACAAAATAAATGCTGGTAGACATAATTCAGCAATTTGTAAGTTTGCCATAATAGTGCACATAGTTTTGCAGGAATGCTGTTCTGTGATGTCAGCATCGCTCAGATTATCATCAGAAAATGAATTTCTGTCTGCTCAAGAATCATACACAGCTGTATTTTTTGGCATACGTGCAGATATTTTTTGCTCTTACCTAATGGGCTCAAATTATATTTCCCAGGTGAAACAGATGCCAAACATCAAAAACAGTTTATCTTCTCTTCCCAGGATACACTGTTGATAGACTGGTTACTGATTATCTTCCTTGATAGACACTTCAGGAAGGTAAAACAAGAATACCAGTCTCCCGCTGAGCTATGTGAACTGTATGAAATTTGGTTCATTGGTTCCCAGTAGGCACACAACATTGTATCAGTTTAGATGCAATGTTAAATGCATTTATGTTAATCTGACATTGCTTCAGTCTAATGTGCAGGGGCTGTATGGGGTGGGGTCAGGGGTGATTATATTCAGTGATTTTGATTTTCAGGGATGAGCTGAGGGATAAAACAAGCAGGTGGTCAAAAGTTTTGTAATGATATTTGTTGTGGTCACATTTAACCCTTTTTAAACTGGGCACCCATATTGGGGACTTAATTATGCAAACAGTGCAGACTCAGTTCAGTTGCCACAAAATGCGCCGGCTGATCAGGAGCTACACTGTTGCTTACTTGAATTTCTATGCAAAAAACCGCAGAAGGGAAAATATTCACCAAAAAAACCCTAAAACTACAAAAGGACTCGTCCAAATAATAAGGATTCCTTATCATTTGGATGAGTCCATTTGTAGTTTTAGGGTTTTTTGCTTAGGATGGTCCAGTCCACTGGTCAAAGAGGGTCAACCATCTGAGATGCATAATGGAAAAGCCGTATATTTTCAGGGGAAGCAACTCTTCCATTTTCTATTTTACCTTCTTTCTCAGTAAGGGTCAGTTCTAAGGGTCCTCTGGAAGCAAATTCTTTCCTTCAAGAGTAGACCATGCTATTAGAAGGGTTCCATCACCCAGGGAAGCAAACAGGAAGTCACAGAAGGTTTCTCCCTTTTTACTTTAGAAATTTGGCAGAAAAACACGGCAGTACATCCACCTGAAGCATATATGAACAGTGCATGCATGGACCAACATGCATACAGAAGCAGTGTGGTCAGATGACCCTTTCAACAGTATTTCAGTCATACCAGTCTAATGGAAGGGTGATAATGAAAGACTGTGGGCTATGGGACCCTATTTCTTCAGTTTAGACTGGAAAAGAACCTTCCTGTCTGCAGGATCTGTAATGAAACTACTAGATTATTAGAGTTGGCAAGCAATTAACGTACTGAGCAACTGAGGCCCCAAGATACATCGAGGTTTAATGTCCCATCAACACATAGGTCATACAAAGACGGGACATTCCAGGTTTCTCATCCTCAAGACTGAAGAAGCAGAGGATTGAACCTGCGACCTTGGATTGGTAGTCTTGCACCGTGTCCACTACACTATGGCCAGTCTTATGAAAGCAAGAACAAGAATAGAAATATCATTACTTATAAATTCAGAAGCTGGCACAACTCCCCTGTCTTGTATGACCTATATTTAATATTTTTAGGAAGCACTGTAGTACTTGACATTTTATCAGCCCATCTAGATAATTCTGATAGGTCTGGCTGTTAAATGGCTGTATTATTTTGCTTTCAGGGTAGTTTTTCTCACTAAATTATATTCTGAAGCAACCAGAGACACAATTCACTGAAGGAAAAAATGTTTTGACCATGTAGAGACTTTGCCTATTAAAAATGTCAGCTTTCTCAATCTAAAGCCACTACTTTGATCTGTTTCTCTATAGAATCTGATCAGTGTGAAATGCTGGTCATATACCTGGTCAGGGATGGCTCCAATGAGAAAGCATATACTTTTGCTGCAGAATGAACAGACTTATCTAATACTTTACACCACAAAGGGAGATGATTCTGACTCAGAAATATTTGCCTCCCTTGTTATAGGAGGCTACTCTTTTTTTTTTTTTTTTTTCTCTTTTTTTTTTTTTTCACAAGCTTCTCCGAAGGGCGAGAGATGAATAGAAGAAGATGATATATGAATGGATGATGATATCAAATTCAGTATTTTTATTATTTATTTTTTTAACAAAATAAGTTCCAGTTTCAAATGTCAATAAATATGCCTCATGAGTTATAGAACTATACGAGATATCTAAAAATACATGTTACTAGATCCGTCGTAATATTAGAATAAGGAGGCTACTCTTAAAGAAAAGAATCTGCTCTCTAGAGAGAGCAGATTCTTTCCTAAAGAGTAGCCTTCTTGGAGATTCCCTGTTATCAAGGAAGCTTATAGTGTTCTGCAGAAGTTGCCTCCCATGTGAAAATGGCTGCTAAACCATACTGGTGTAGCCATACACCTTAACCTGTAACTTGTCACTTTTATTGTTATTTCAGTTCTACTTTTGTACTACATGTTGATAATTATAAATGTATCATTCCATGGAAATAATTTTATTTATTTCTATGGCAACAGAAATTGGTACTTTGCTGTAAAACTTAATCAGAATCTGATCTCGCAATTCAGTTTTGTAGGAATGAAAAATGGTGTTTGCACATTTGTATGAAAGCCTTGCTGTTTTATGTTGTCTTTTCATAGTTATGTCTGCCAATTGTTAGAGACAAAGAGCACTCAAATTGAGTGGGCCCAGCATATAGTGTAACGCTTACATTTTGTAAAATGCTTGCAAGAAGTAAACTTCCATAAAACAAGCCCATTGTAATTTAAAGAATCTGTCACTTACGTTTGAAGCATGTGATACATTGCATTTTTAGAAGCTACAGGGGGACCTTTTTCCAAAAATATAAAAATGTTAGTCTATGCTATAAATAAAGTTGAGATCTTCATGGCCAATTATGGAAATTGGGGGGGAAAAGTGATAAATAAAATAAAAAAGAAGAACATTGAAATGGAGAAAAACATAGTCAACTGTTAGGGAAGCCTCCTGAATATTCTAATAATACATGTAATGATAATAATAAAGCTAGCTTTGGTAATGTGGGCCTACCCAGAAAAGTTCAAGCTTGTCACCCTGAAGCTAATAGATTCCTTTTAAACTTCACAACAGCTGTTAAACAGTATACTGTTATAGTCTATAATGTATTTTAATGTAAACAGATACGCTCTGCACCAGTTGTGATATGCTCAGTGCCAGTCTGTTTTATGAACAATTCTTTTCTTGCTGAATGCCAGCCTTTACATGCTCAGTGCCAGCGAATGGCATTGAGCATAAAGTTTTGCTCTTAAACTGAACTGGCCTGGACTGTATCATAACTGGTCTTCATAGGATCTGATAACATCCAAATGTATAGTGTGATATAGTCTTGGCTGTAAAATTTATGGTACCTTGTAATGGGACATTGCCAGGCACAGGCTATTTATCATACAAGTTGCTGGAGGAATTGCTTGATCAGACTGACCTTCCTTTAGGAGCAGTTTTACCTTTGTCTATGCAGTTTGCTCAGGTACTTTTGTGGTCATTATGCTAATATCGATTGTTTAACAGCTGTTATGATGATAGTGTGTGAAGTTTTTTTTGGTTTTTAGTTTGTATTTATGTTGCTATTTCTGTTTGTTATTTAACCTTGACCTTGGGCTATGGTCTCTATGGTGATGTGACCTCTGACCTTTTTGTTTTTCACTTTTTAGCAGCACTTTTGTTGGTACTTTGAAGCGGACTATGAGTTTGGGTCGACTGACAAGAAAACGCACTCGCTCAAAGTCAGGTGACCAGAATAATGCACGTGTGAATATTGACCATACCACCCCATTGTAAGTAGCTTTGTTTTTATTTTTAGTTGCACATTTTCTCAGAATGCCTTTCATTATCATCGAAATGCAACACTCCAAAAGGTACTTAAAGTGCTTATATAAAAAAAGTTCTTGACTAGCCTGCACATCTGCCCAGTTTTTTGCATGCACCAGTGACCTACTTAACCCATAAATGCCTAGTGGACTCTCTTACCATGAAAATTGGATGAGTCCATGCATCATTTTAGGGGTATCATTTTAATAGAAATTGCTGTAAATTAATATAGATAGACCCTGTTCAGATGCCCTATTCTGTGGCATCTGGTCTGTGTCTGCAACGTTTGTCTATGTTCTTTTTATTGGACACTAAGGCATTAATGGATTGAGTTTACAGTCTACATGCATAGCTTTTTGCACATGGTGGCAATGCACAGCAGTTGTCAATCAAAAGTTATAGCACTTACTACTGTTTTCACAGTAGGAAGTTTTAAATGTCAGCTGTAATGTTAACACAATGACATATCACATATATTACATTAGCATCCGTGCAGAACTTTTGTCCTTAAGTATAGTAGTAGTAACAGCATACATGGAAACTTCAAAGATTGGAATTGGTCAGGTATTTTCTCTTTAGCTGTTATATTGCATTTTCGCACAGGTCATGGAAGCCATTCTGAGAAAATTATTTTTATCTGCTTATAATTATTTGCATTAAAACTCTGCTTATGATGTACAATGTATTCATGTAATACCTTATCACTTTTTTCAAGACGTCAACAAAACTGCATGTCTGTGTTCGATGGAATCTGTAGGTGTGCAGATGGCCATAATTTTGTCACGGATGTCAGTGAATTGTAGCTTTGTAATTGTATGTAGAATATTTTGTATCCATGGATTCTTGGAAGGACTGAAATTGTATTTCGATCATTCCCAGTTTCCGACATTGCTATACTTCATAGACATAGAGCTGTAAAATTTGAAAAAAAAAGTGGAGAAACCATAATTAGGGTTTCAAATATATTGATGATAGCACTGGAAGAGCTGCTATATTACTACCGCTGGAAACAGCTTTCATTATAGTCTGGTTGCCAAATGGAGATTTTGGGTGCAACCCCAAAAAATAGTCCGCACAAAATGTTTTTGCACAAATGTATTCACCAACATGTACGTACACTGAAACTGAATGATGCCACCTTGGCATCATTGGGGAAATTAAAATATTCAAGATGGCGTCCAAGATGGCTTCCAAGGGATAAAATCCTCAATATCTTCTAAAGTATGAAGGCTAGAAACATACTTTTGGTGACTACATATAGGTTTTCGAGGTCGAAGAGTCGATTAAGCATGTTAAAAATTATTTCAGACAATCAGTTACAAAATGGCGGACAAGATGGCCGCCAAAGCATAAAAAATTCCATATCTTCTTTAGTATACCAGCTAGAAACATGATTTTGGTGTCTGCATATAGGTTTTCGGGGTCAAGGAATTCCATGCATGTACTTTTTGGTAAAGTTAAATGATAGACAGAGATCAAGAACTGATACAATCAGACCCCACATTCCCTCAAAACCAAAATACAAAAATGACAAATATTCGCAAAAGACAAACACAGTAAATCGAATGAACAGCCCTTTCTCAGACATTCAGCTACCCCAATTGAAAACAATAGTAACATTTATTTTACCTATTTTATCAGTCTTTCAAATAGGACAAAACAGAAAGCAAACTGGGCAGCTATAAGGTAACCATATTGCTAGAAGACCACAGACAGGCGGACACATGAACACGTAACATTGAGGAACCAAAAGGGAAGTTAACTAGTTTTACTTGGTCCAAACCCATGCCTTCTAGATCTGCTTCTGCAGTGGTTCAAAATATTTAGTTATTATTTGGTCTGCATGAAGGGTACCCAACCCATCAATGAATCATCACAGATAGCAAATCAATCACGGATAAGCCTGTGATGAATCAAAAATAAGGACTCGACAGAAACAACTATTGCGACACCTGGAGATCCCTCCGAAACAACACCGATGAAATCCTGGAGCAAAAGAAAAGCACCAGAAGAACCCCGAATGGCCAAGCAGTGGGGCAAAATTTTGATCTTGGCACAAAGGTTTTTTTTTTTCTACTTTGATTGCTTAGCTGAATTTAGGTTTTGTAAGAAAAATCCTTTTGTCCCCGGACTTTATAGATTTACTTCTTTTTCTGTATATTAGCCTTTAAGCAGGGGTAAATAACCAAGAAGGATAAAATTCCAGTCGTAACAGAAAAAAATATCTTTACTTTGATCTCTTGTAAGGAGCTTAATAAAAATCACTTTCAGGTCTTTGATTTTATGCTGACATTATCTCAGTGTTACGCTTATAGCATATGGTTAGTTAGCGTATGGGCTAGAAGCAGGAATAAACAACTTTTGGCGACACAGTTTTATCTGCCAGGAAACTGTACTGTGGTTTTGGAAAATCCCTTTTCTAACTCTACTTGTAGATCTACTTTTTCTGTCCCAAATGCAAAGTCATTTGTTCAGATTCTATAAAGTACGTGCCCCGAGTTTGGGGGCATACGTGACCCAACATATTTAAAACTTTTGAGGAATGTGAAATATTACATAAAAATACCAACTTATGTGTACTTCAGTGGTTCAGGAGAAGAGAACTTTTTAGATGAAACGGTGACATCTTGGGCCGCAAGCATTCGTACCAATTTTCGTTCTCTCAAACAAATGGAAGTATAGCTATATATCAAATTATCCCAGTAGCCTTTGCGCCGTTGGAGCAATGGGTTGTTAGATTCTCACTGTGTCTTTGGCATAGCGCTTTTATGAAAGGTCGGGCTAAATCTATCCTTTTGACCATCCTTGATTCTAGTCCGGTACGAGTACATATTTTTTGCTAAGTCGACAGATAGCCTTTTTCAGTTGTTGTCAGAAATAGGATTTAAACCCCCTGTTTTCTGTACTTAAGCCAACTACTCTAGTAACTCAAAAAGTGATTTTGATCGGCCTAGCAGCTTTAGAGAAGAATCTGTTTGAATGTTATGGTGATCTAAGCTGACGGGTCTGTGAAGCCAGTTTATGCTATTAACTTTCCCGTAGCATTTTGCTCGGTCTATGAAGTCAGTTTATGCCGTTTTCCCGTAGCATTGCTCGGAAGATTTAGTCAGGTAAGAATACTTGCACAAACTGGCATGACATTTGTGCACTTTTGAAGCTAAAACATTTTAAATGTGCATATACAATTTGTAGTCAACTGTCTATAATCATGGGTAGTACTGTCTCCTTTATACTTGAAAGAACTGGGAGAACACACAAAAATCAAAAGCTGTTTACAAAATTTGTTACTGTTTTGAAGTAAGTATGATCTTTTCTGACTTGTGAATTTTCCATACCGGCCAGATGCTAAAAATCTAAATGTGGCATGGCACGAACCTGCAACACTCACACCACTAGTGCCGACCATGAGCTATAATTTTGGACGCAAGCAGCCAACAAATATTTTGTAAATTTTCCATGCCACCCAGATGCTAAAAATCTGGCTGTGCCATGGCACGAACCTCCCACACTCACACCACTCATTGATTGCCGACCATGAGCTGTAATTTTAAACGACGCAAGCAACCAACAAATATATCAGAGTTTGTTAACCTGAATTTTAATTGAAGAAAGTAAAGTAGATAATAGAATATAACACATTTCTTGTAACCTTTAGATTGTTACTCGTAACAATAGCTTTCTGTAATGACTAAAGCTTTGTCAACGGGTTATCTGCCCTTGCCTGCACTAGGTTCTTGTGAACCATCTTGGCCCTCTTGTTAAAACACTGTTAGAATGGGACTTTCATAACTTCATTTTTATATTTAACAATCTTATACATGCAAAATCCGGGTTTCTAATACACAAACCAGAATTTCTGCTATCTGAAAGTGCATTTCTTCGACAATTACTGCCGTGACCGTTGCTTTGTCCGCCATCTTGTCCGCCATTTTGTGTAACCGGTTTGCTTTTAAGTCAATTTTAAGATGTTAAACCAATTCCTTGGCCCCAAAAACCCATATGTAGATACCAAAATTATGTTTCTAGCCCATATACTAAAGAAGATATAGAGATTTTTATGTTTTGGCGGCCATCTTGTCCACCATTTTGTAACTGATATGTCTGAAATAATTTTTAACATGCTTAATCGATTCCTTGACCTCAAAAACCTGTAGGTAGCCACCAAAAGTATGTTTCTAGCCCTTATATTTAAGAAGATATTATGAATTTTATCCCTTGGCAGCCATCTTGGACGCCATCTTGAATATTTTAATTTCCCCAAGGATGCCAAGGTGGCATCATTTTGTTTCTGGTTAAGGACATCCTAAATAATAAGAATCTGCATCAAACATTTGTGCGGACTATTTTTTCGGGTTTTCGTCCCGGCACCCAGACTATTAGTGTTCACAATTGTAAAGCAGTGATGGGGACTTAGAAGATACAAGTTTAGGTGGGCAATATCTTAATTGTCTTTACAGTTTCTGAATAAAAACTTTCAGTGGGAGCTTGTTACTGCAAACATATATATTTCCACAACATATATTTTGTTTTATGGATGTTTCCTATATAGGGCTTATTTCATGATCATTATTTTTATACACCCGTTTTGAAAAAACGGACGTATTATGTTGTGGCTCTGTCTGTCCGTCCCTCCGTCTGTCCGTAAACATTCTTGTGCCTGCCATAACTCAGTAACCATTTGGGATATCTTCATGAAATTTTGTAGGCATATGTTTTAGGTTGGGGCAACGTGTCCCGTACAAGAATGGTTGCTCCCTCTTCCTTAGTTTCGAAGTTATGCCCCTTTGATTATTTTTTCCCTGCAAGTCTTGTGCGCACCATAACTAGATAACAAGTTGGGATATCTTAATGAAACTTTATAGCAATGTGTATGAAGTCCTATCAATGTGTTGTGTACAACAATGGATGCTTTCCCTTTCTTTATTTTAGAGTTACATCCCTTTCGTTAGTTCTTTTAGGCTATTTTTGTGTATACTTATCTTGTGCATACCTTAACTTGGTAACCGTTTGGAATATCTTGATGAAACTTTATAGCAATGTGCATGATCACAAGATGATGTGTCACATATAAGAATGGTTGCTCCCCCTTTCTTAATTTTGTAGTAACTTCCCTTTGATTAGTATTTTAAGGCATTTCTCATTCACTCCATATCTCCTTAACCTTTTGAAATATTAGAATGAAACTTTGTTAGAATGTGTATAATAATAGGGCAATGTATCCCTGAGCAAGAACCACAACTCTGGCTTACTTACTGAATTATCTGCCCTTGGATAAATTTCCAGTTTACTCTGTAAGTCCTTAACCATTTAAAATATTTTAACACAACTGTGTATATTGTCAAGGGAATGTAGTAGAACCAAGAATGGTATATCTAGTATATTCAATTTATCTCCCTTGTTTGACTTTGGCATTACTGAACTACCATGGATTTTTGGAATACTAATAGTATTTGATGTGTTAAATATTTAAATAATGTTGTAGTCATTAATTACAGAGTGGTTGCCCATTTTTGTCTGCCAGTCTGTCCTTTTGTAAACAATCTTGTTCATTCAGTAACTCCTCTATGATATTTAAACGGGCGTATTATATGCCACTTGCGAAGCCCTTGTTTATCTGGTGTGTTTACTTTTTCGTGCTGTCAAGTCCGTCATTACTGTACATGTTTTCTTTTTCTTTATAACAAACAGCCCATGCTCCTGTGTCGCCCCTAACCCAGCAACGATAGATACATGGTAGGCAGAGCACATAGCTGTTTTTCAAAATCTCTCCATATACCATATATTCATGAAAATGAATGAAATATTATTCTTTTCTTTTCTATCTTTGCTTCAAGTAGATCTATATATATGATACACATCTCTCTCAGCTGAGTTGATACACTTTCTGGGGAAGCAAGTCAGCCATTTTCATTTTTGCCTCCTTTCTCCAATGGGATCAACTCTTAAAGGAAAGAATTTGTTCCCTTAGGAGCACTCAGTCTCTCCTTTAAGAATAGACCCCACGTTTTGCAAAACTTGATCATGCCAGTCTGTTTAAGAACAATCATGAACAATCTCAATTCATGCCAGTCCAGTTATGGGACAGACAGGCATCATACATATAAATGATAGTTAAACACACTGGCATGAAGCATATCATGATTGGTATTGATCAGAACTGCTGTAATGACCCTAAATATTCGGACAAATAGGGCTGAGCAAACATTGTAGACCAAGATCAAACTGCTTCCAAAGGAGCAGTTTGATCAAGGTCTACAATGTTTGCCATTCACTAAGCATCATTTGGATGCATTTTAATTAATGTGTGTAAAATCAACAGTTACTAAGAATTTTTGAACAACAATGGTCCAACTTTTGAGTTCCGAAATTTTAGGGTCATTACAGTGTGTAGATTAGAATTAGACTGTATGCATAGCCATTCTTGGACTCTGGCTTTCTAATCTGAATCTTTCCAATACTTTGCATATCACATCAAATTTTGTGCCTGCCCTGGAGGTTTGAGTGTTTGCCCTACTCAATTTCTGGTGGGAAGCACATATCTTATCAATTCTATAAGCCAGTAGATCTGAAAATGGGCATCCATTGAACCCTGAGCTGGAAATAGTGGAATCAGGACGGCATTCGGTTAGTCAGTGCCCCCCCGAAATAAAACTGCCTTATCTAAAATTATGGGAGCTCTGGTTTGGTGGAGTCTAGTGCTAGAACATGGTAGTGCTGGCCAGTGGGTGTTGTCAAGTCAAATAGTGGATAACTCTTAGCCTCACTATATCTGCAACTGCACTTACATATAAGTGAGCAAATTTTGGTTTGTTATCCCATCAATACAATGTCATAAATTATGGAGATGCTGAACTTGGCTCATCAGCTCTTATGATATAAAAGTTCCAGCTGAAATACTGGTGAAGTGGAGGTTGACTCCTGTGATCCAAGATGGAAGTTATGCCAAGAACCAAAAATCTGGCTGCTACTCATGTTCTGCAAATTCATTTTCAAGGAAGTTGATTAGCAAAAAAATATTGGCAGCTTTACTTTTCAATTCTTGCTAATAGATTATTATATTGACTGTAAGGAGTGCTGCTGCTGCAATATGCCAGGTTACCGTGGTTACCGTAAATATTTAGACACCCCACCCACTCCTGTTATGGACTCCATCTTCAAGGTCATTTTGTCCACTTAAGATCACTGTTTTCAAAGTTGTTGTCAAACATTGCAGACTCTGATCAGACTGCTCTTAAGGAAATGCTCTTAAGGAGCAGTCTGATCTGGGTCTGCAATGTTTGCTCAAGTAATGATGTTCTCTTACCGAATAGTTAGGATAAGTATGGAATATAAAAATGCATACATATTGCAGTGATTGAATTAGGTCTAATGTCTAGTGCCATTATGACGTACAACCAGTGACTCACTATATTAGAATTGCATATTCAGTGAAATATTCAGATGGATGCATGGCTTACAGCTTTTCGGCAATTTCTGACAGTACATGTATTTCAGTCATCTCTAGCCACTAGAAGGGTGATAATGAAAGGCTTGAGCAATGGTTGAAAAGATTGCTGCTTCTTGCTAAAGTCAAACTTAGAGCAGTTAGCTTAGGGATAGAATGTTCAGAATCAGATATATTGAAGAAAGTCAGAAAAAGAAAAATTATCATTTAATAAATAAAATAAAAGGTGGTTGGTGATGGCCAGCTTTAGGTAAGGGTTGGAAATGGTCATGGCAGTACTGGTCAAAGGTACAACATGGTCTGTGACCGTTTGGAAAATGTGATGCCATGTGGAAAATGTGAGTCCTGTTGCCATGTGGAAAGATACAGTTGAGTGAGTGTTATGTAAGTTTTGTAGGTAAATTGGTAATAAGGACATAATTCAACAATAATTAGAAAATCATTTGAGAATAAATTGTAGGCTCAAATTATACTCCCAGCAGTGGTCTGTCTGGGATAGACATCTTGAAAAAATTTGATATGAAATTATCTGGAAAACCTGCTGGGTGAAATAACAAACTACCTATGCATTCCAAACATATGGGGTCTGTCTCCTATCCAGTTTTTAGCTCACCTGAGCATGAAGTGCTCAAGGTGAGCTATTGTGATTGATATTTGTCCGTCGTCTGTCCGTCGGTCTGTCCGTCAACAATTTCTTCAAACGACATCTCCTCCTAGACCAGTAGGCCAATTTCAAAATAATTCCACACAAATGTTTCTGTTATAGCCTTGAACCAAAATTGCTAAAAGGGTTCCGCTCCGCTGAACAAAATGGCCTCCAGAGCTAAAAATAGAAAAACCTTTAAACGACATCTCCTCTTAAGCCAATGGCTCGATTTCAAAAAAATTGCACAGAAATGTTTGACTCATGGCTCTGAACCAAAATTGCTAAAACGGTTCCACTCCGCTGAACAAAATGACCACCAGTTTTGATCCAATCATCATGAAACTTTGTCAAAATGTTTTCTTAATAAAATCTATACCAAGATTGAAACTGAGTCATGTGGTGTCCAAACTAGGTCACTACGTCAAATCTTAGTAAAACCTTATGTACACTCTAGAGGGCACAGTTATGATCCAATCTTCATGAAACTTTGTCAGAATGCTTATCTTTATGAAACCTAGACCAGATTTGAAACTGGGCCATGTCAGGTCAAAAACTAGGTCACTAGGTCAGATCTTAGAAAAACCATGTGAATGCTCTAGAGGGCACAGTTTTGTTCCAGTCTTCATGAAACTTTGTCAAAATGTTTATCTCCAACAAATCTAGACCAAGGATGCAACTGGGTCATGTTGGATCAAAAACTAGGTTACTAGGTCAAACCTTAGAAAAACATTGTGTATACTCTAGAGGGCACAGTTATAATCAATCTTCATGAATCTTTGTCGGAATGATAATCTAAATAAAGATGTAGGCCAAGTTTGAAACTGGGTCTAGTCGGGTCAAAAACTAGGTCACTAGGTCAAATCATAGAAAAACCTTGTGTACACAATGGTGGCTTTATTTTGCATCGAATCTTCATGAAGTTTATCTTCATGAAATGTAGTCCAAGTTTGAAACTGAATAATGTCTGATCAAAAACTAGATCGCCAGGTCGGATCTTAGAAAAACATTGTGTACACTCTAGAGGGCACAGTTTTGATCCAATCTTCATGAAACTTTGTCAGAATATAGATTAGAAAGTGCAAAACTGCTCCAATCGAAATAGATGATCTTCCATGTTATTTCATCATAACTCAGGTGAGCGATTTAGGTCCATCATGGACCTCTTGTCCTTGTGATGATCTTAGGGATTCTGAGCAGCACTTTATTTTTTGTTGGCAGCTGGGCTAGCCATTTAGTGAAGCATCAAGTGGTGAGGCTGGTGCCTGAAGAGTGCGTCAGCAGTTAAACTGATCCTGGCTAATTTCAGTGTTTTTCCTTAACCTGAACTAATGGCCAGAATCTCTGTTATGTCAGATCTATGGAAGTAGAGATATTGTGAAGGGTATATGGCCTACATTGCTTAGCTTCAAATAAATGCAGTGTCTTGTATGCTGTCCTTTTGCCTTTGTACTGGTGAAAAAACAAGGTGTTAAATGTTGTTTATTATTGTAGCTGAAAAATGTGTCACAGGATGATTATGATCAGTCTTGTTTTCACTCTTCACCTGCTGTCTTTACAAAAGAAACGTAGGGTTTTGATGCATGGGCAGTATGGATGCAAACACAAGTTTGCTACAATATCTTCACAGAAGGTGGATGGTCTAATGACCCTTTTGCAGGTCATACCTTATATAGGCCACATACTTTTTGTTAGTTGACTGTTTTCACAATTGCTTGACACAGTTGCTACTACTGTTAGGCTATACCATCATGATGCTAAATATCAAGACACTTTAATACATTACCCTAATTGTCCTTAAACTTGAATATTCATTGCTATCTAGGGATTTATAAAAAAATAACAAACAACGCAGACCCTGATCAGACTGCTTCTCCTAGGAGCAGTTAAATCAGGTTCTGCGCTGTTTAATTGCTCAGGCACTTCTGCTCCAAGATTCAGGGTGGCGGTCATTACCGTAGAATTTCTTTCTGTTGAAACTTGATAAATATTTGTTCAATTATAGAAGCAACTTAATGGTTTTGTGAAAAACACATAACATTAATCAAATCCTATTAATACCATTTTCTATGTCCTATCCAAATATTTGGGAAATTATAGCCAAAACCCCAGGCAATGTGGATAAATGACATCGGAGCGCTCGATTAACGTTGAATAAAAATTCAGCCAAAGGAACAAATAATCGTGGACATATTTCTGCTGTTGTAGTATAAATTATTGAAGCAGTGAGAACAGAAAATAAAAGATTATTGATTCCACGATTTATGACCTGCAGTGACATCATTTTAAGCATTAGTCATATTGAAGTTATCTCCCATACCAGCAACTCTTCATTCATTGAGACTGGATATGTTTAGCTCATCATTGGATACATACAAATCTGGGAATAATAGCTACTGTTTATGATATTATTGAAAATTGCATTGTGATCTACTTGTGAGGCTGTTAATTAAAATTGGATAATCACATAACAGGATCGACAATTTAAATGTGCTTGAAATTTTTGGTAAGTTTTTTTCTCTGTCAATAGATGTTAAAGGTAGGTTCCTGTACTTTGGAATGCATCATAATTTTGATCATCTTTCACCCAAGTTGTTGGAAAGCACTTATAAAAAAGGGAATGAATAAGTTCACTTAAAAGAGTAAATCAAAATATTATTAGAAAAGTTGTTTTGCAAGGGATTTCCTAACTCTGCTTCGCACACCAGTTAGTGCTATTTTTAGGTCGCACCCAAAATAGATAACGTTAGCTGACGTCATGCTGCATTGCATTTGGGGATAGTTTTAACCCATCTGCCATGCCAGACCTCTAGGAGAGCTCATGGCAAGAGAAAATTTACCTTTGGAGAATGGCATCAGAAATCGCGCACTTATAGACATATAACACATCTATTTTTAGAACTGGAATTCCAACGAAGGAAAATAAACCAAAAGGGAAAACGACCTTTTTCTTCAACATCTGACGATTTTCTCAGTAGCAACAGATTCAGAAAAATAAGAGAATTCAATACTACCCAGAAAAAGGCGAAATTATTTTGTGAACATAAATGTTATCGCTAGTCCAGGAACCTACCTTTAAGTTGGGTGCCCATATCAGTTTCAAGACATCAGAATCAGCCTTGTGATTGAACTCCCTTGAAATACACGTGTAACGTGGGCCGACCTGCAAACAAACCTCGTCAGTGGAAAAGCATGCTCACCCACCAAGGGCTGTTTATTTGCTTATATACCCCAACATTTACTCGACCACAAACTACCGAGTTTGTAATTTGCATATCTGTTTATATCTGTGACAGTCTACCATCACATTACTTTCCCCTCCGAGAAGTCTCGTCCCGAGACTTGGCCTGGGAATTACATGGGTAAGGCAACTCCGGTCTGGCA
The DNA here is from genome assembly GCA_963989385.1 of Ctena decussata. NCBI lineage: Eukaryota > Metazoa > Mollusca > Bivalvia > Lucinida > Lucinidae > Ctena > Ctena decussata. The sequence goes on from OZ022498.1 coordinate 126,488,230, forward strand.
GTTGTCATTATCCCACCGCTGCCACCAAATGTAACGTGGGCCGACCTGCAAACAAACCCCGTCAGTGGAAAAGCATGCTCACCCACCAAGGGCAGTTTATTTGCTTATATACCCCAACATTTACTCGACCACAAACTACTGAGTTTGTAATTTGCATATCTATTTATATCTGTGACCGTCTACCGTCACACACGCAGTTGGATACATTTGACACAGCTAGAGTGTCTGCATCAACAGTCTGTGTCACCACCATCTAGAAGTATGGTGTTCCGATAGGGTCAAAAGTCTATTTTTAGTGTGACACTAATATTATTTTACGTCCAACGTAAATTAATTTACGTCCAACGTAAATTAATTTACGTGCAACGTAAATTAATTTACGTCCAACGTAAAATAATTTACGTCCAACGTAAAATAGTTTACGTCCAACGTAAATTATTTTACGTCCAACGTAAATTAATTTACGTTGGACGTAAAATAATATTAGTGTCACACTAAAAATAGACTTTTGACCCTATTGGTGCGTCTAACTTGTTTTGTGACACCAGAGCTCATTTGCATATAGCCAATCAAATTCGGTTTTACAAAAGTTCAACTTGGGGACTCTCTGAAATAAAAGCCGGTACCAGGACAGTTTTCTTGTCTCAACCGGGCTTGATAGCTAAATCGGTAACGCGTCTGGCTACCGATTTAAGGGTTGTATCCGTCACGCGGGTTCGAATCCTGGCCCGGCCCAGACATATTTTTCGTAGAGATTTGGTCATGAATTCTTTCAGTTGTCAGTTAATGGCAAAAATATGTGCAGGAGTACTGGTTAAGCAAGAGTACTTGTTAAGCACTCAGATGGTCTGGGTCCGCCCAGGAAAATGTGGTTAGGTTAACTGACGGTATCCCTTATGTGCCTCTGGTGCCCGGTTACCTTAAAAATCCATACTCTCTCTCTCTTTTCTTATCTCATCACAAGCGATAAATTAAATTTGTCCGTGTAAACGGAGAACTTTGCTAATAATTATGTATCAAAGAACATTGCTACAAGCGTGGAAAATGTGACAAAGATTTTGTTTCATCGCTGCAGGTAACTTTGACGAATAATATTTGGTCGTGTGAACACTGCAGCAAATATTTCATTGCCAAAGTTTATGTGACAAAGATTCTATGGCACATTTTCTTTAACAAATAATTTGCTCCGTGTAAACGCAAAATGTTTGTTATACTTTCTTTGTTAAAGTCTCTGTGACATAGAAACTTTGCTCGTGTAAACGCGCCCTTACATGTACATAATCTTTAACAAAGTTCTCCGTTTACACGAACAAATTAAATTTATCGAAGTAACTTTACCATATATATTTGTCATAGAAACATTGTCATATTTTGGCATTTACACGAGCAAATTTTTCTGTGACAAACCTACTTTATCATAGAAACTTTGCTCGTGTAAACGAGCCCTAAAAGCGACAGAATTCTGACCGTCTCCTTGCCCATGCAAAGTTTCTTTTGAAAACGGAGTTCAAACATTTTTTTTTTCTTATTTTAGTTGGCACTTGCACAAGTGAAATATGTACCATATCAATGCAGTCTGATCAGTGCCTATATTTTCACTGCATCGATTGTCTAATATCTGAACTTTCTAAATCTCAAGACTCGAGCTAGTCTTTGGGACTACGCAGGCTGGTTTGTGTCTGACCTGGTCGGGAACTCTGTTTTTCATGACGAGGTTAAGTTATGTGCCTTTCATTTAATCATGATACACATGCAAATAATTAGACTATGGTCCCAAAACACGTGACATCTTACCGTGTGTGATGCTTAAAATTTCTGAAAATTTACTTGAACTGACTGCCATTTTTACACCCTTAAAACTTGCAAATAAATGTACTGTTAAATATTGTACAAAAACAGATAGATCCATCCACATGTATATGGAAATGTGGGAACATGCCTAACTAATTCTTTTTTCGTATGAGTATACATGTAGAAAGTTTGATGCTAAAATAAAGTGTCACACTATGACGATAGAAAATGAATATTCAAAAAGCAGAAAGGTAGAATTTTAATTTTCATAGAGAAAAATGAAAAAAAAAAAAATACAGAAAAAAGACTTTATATATATATATATAGAGAGAGAGAGAGAGAGAGAGAGAGAGGGATCAAAACCAAAAAAAATGTATAATGCACTTCAAATTATTTCCACTGAGTTCTTTGTTGATCAGACAACATACTTATCACCAGTAGCAGATGGTTCACCTTGGTGGGTAGTAATGAAACAATTATGAATGATAGCCTATATTAAATTGGTGATAATATGGACCCCCGATGTGCCCGATCCTGGCTTAAGGTGTATGCGTACACTTCCATAATTGAGCCGTGACACGACAAAACCGACAAAGTGGCATGTGCGCCCAACAACGACTTGGATCAGCCTGGGCATCTACACAGTCTGATCAGGGTCTTCGCTGTCCGCACTAAGCTAACGTAGCCCCTTATCTAACCTAAAAGCGCACAGCGAAGACTCTTATCAGAATGAATAACCAGGCTGATCATACTGGTTTGGCGCACATGCCACTTTGTTGGTTTTGTCGTGTCATGGCTCATATGTATCTATCTGCAAGTGATCTATTTACAATTTTGCTGGGAAAGAATCTTTTTATAAGTTCAGTATGTCCTACAATAAAACCAGGATTCCACAGCACTGAATTTTAGTGAGTCTTGGGACTCGCAACAATATAAATTGTGAGGGAAACAATATGAAAACCGTATTTCTTCGTTTATACGATGGAATTTTTTTTAAGAGGGATCTAGATTTTTTGGGATTGTTTTGGAAGGGTAAAACCCATCTTATAACAGAATTTCTTAAGAATTATTTAGATATTTGGGGTCATTCTAGAGGTGAGACCCGCCCCTCCCCCCGTTTTATAGCTGAATAAATACGTTATTTGAAGCAGCGGAACTCACAGGTAACAAAATCATTGATCTGCTTATACTTCTAATACTGTTCGAATATCACCAGTGGCAGGTTATAACTGAGTCGAGACCTGACAAAACCAACAAAGTGGCATGAGCGCCAAGCGGACTCAGATCAGCTTGGGCATCCGCTCGTCCGGTGTTGCTAGTTAGTGTGTCTGTGACCCTGCGAGTCTTGCACGTTATACATGTATACTCCGTAATATCCACAGCGAATTATTTTATACGTAATTCATGTTCACTTGATCAGTGTACAGTTTAAAAACTAGATTAAAAGGGAATCAGCAAAACAGCAGTGCTTTTTATTTCGGAAAATATCCACTACAGAGAGAGGAGTATCGTAATTGAAATTGTTTAATTTCCAATGTGCTTGTGCACTTGACTTATTATTACACTGAAAGACACAGTTTAAGTAGTGAAATATTCAGTTACTCATCACAGTCTATTTAGATCACTAATTCACGTCGGACGTAAAATAATTTACGTTGGACGTTAAATAATTTACGTCGGACGTAAAATAATTTACGTTGGACGTTAAATAATTTACGTCCGACGTAAATTATTTAACGTTGGACGTAAATTATTTTACGTCCGACGTAAATTATGCAAATTGCAATTAGCAAATCATTACTATTTATATGGCTTTCGTGTATGCATCGGTATGCTTTCAATATAGGCTACTTGTTGCTTGAGAGAGAATGTTGTGTTCTGAAAGCAAATTTTGAGGTAAAGTTGCTGAGGGTTTAACCTGAACTTGTTGTGTACCTTTCTCAAGCGCCGATATCCTCGTACGCCTTTGAATTTGATATAAGTTTGAAGTTATACATTTCAAGCTTTATAATTTTATTTGTAGGTACTTTATATTGATTTGAAGATAATAATAATAATATTAATATTAATATTAATAATAAGAAGAAGAATAAGAAGAAGAAGAAGAAGAAAGAGACCCCAAAATATCGTACGACTATCTTATTAATAATAATAATAATAATAATAATAATAATAATAATAATAATAATAATAAGAAGAAGAAGAAGAAGAAGAAAGAGACCCCAAAATATCGTACGAACTATCTTGGTATGCATCTTTTCCATTCGCTTGTGATGAGATAAGAAAAGAGAGAGAGAGTATGGATTTTTAAGGTAACCGGGCACCAGAGGCACATAAGGGATACCGTCAGTTAACCTAACCACATTTTTCTGGGCGGACCCAGACCATCTGAGTGCTTAACCAGTACTCCTGCTTAACAAGTACTCCTGCACATATTTTTGCCATTAACTGACAACTGAAAGAATTCATGACCAAATCTCTACGAAAAATATGTCTGGGCCGGGCCAGGATTCGAACCCGCGTGGCGGATACAACCCTTGAATCGGTAGCCAGACGCGTTACCGATTTAGCTATCGAGCCCGGTTGAGACAAGAAAACTGTCCTGGTACCGGCTTTTATTTCAGAGGGTCCCCAAGTTGAACTTTTGTAAAATCGAATTTGATTGGCTATATGCAAATGAGCTCTGGTGTCACAAAACAAGTTAGACGCACCAATAGGGTCAAAAGTCTATTTTTAGTGTGACACTAATATTATTTTACGTCCAACGTAAATTAATTTACGCTGGACGTAAAATAATTTACGTTGGACGTAAATTAATTTACGTTGAACGTAAATTATTTTACGTTGGACGTAAATTAATTTACGTTGCACGTAAATTAATTTACGTTGAACGTAAATTAATTTACGTTGAACGTAAATTATTTTACGTTGGACGTAAATTAATTTACGTTGAACGTAAATTAATTTACGTTGGACGTAAAATAATATTAGTGTCACACTAAAAATAGACTTTTGACCCTATCGGAACACCATACAGAAGTGCAACCTGAAGGTGTGATGTGCAGACTGGTCCTAACAAGACATCAGCCAGTAAAACTAATCTGAGTCTTCTCTAATTCCTTTTTCAATATTTGCCCTTTAGGGATGGCCAGGAGTTCGGATAGCTCAGCACTGGCCTGCTAAGCTAATGATCAGGTTTTGAGTGATGCTGGAGGCGGAATCATATTCAACTGCAAACAGGGTTCCATTGCACACAACCTTTCGTAATCACCCAAGATGTGACTGAAGTTCTGTTGTAAGGGCCATAATACAATAAATCATCCATCCATTTATACTAACAATGGTAAATATCGGAATAATGAGAAAACACTAAAATGTCAGAGAAGATAATGATTATAAGAGAACCTAACAAAACGAAAATAAAAAAGGAAAGATGATTTATATGAAACTTTTAGAGGTATTTCAGTCAATTCAAGGCCGTGTGGGATTGAGTGAGATGACAATGAAAGTGTAAAGAAAAATCAGGACCTACAGCTTAAACTGCATATGTAACAATACCCAAGACCTGATCGAAATTAATACTGCAGAGTAAATTAATACACCAGAGTATTAACCTCCCGGTCAGCAAAACTGGTCAAAGAATGAAAGGCAAGAAAAAAAAAGTATGTGTTTTCTGCTGGTAGTATGGACAGGCTTTGAGGGTGATTAGATGATGATAAACACAAACAGGTGTAATGATACTGATAAAAGATAGGAGAAAACATTTGCTGGACAAGACAAAAACATTGCTACCTTTTGAGAGATAGTATATCAGAGTAAGGTATACAAAGGGATTACAGCATGGGAAAATTGCTCTTTTGTTCGGAAGGTAAAGAAGTGCCAAAATCAGTCTAGTCATGATCTGCCTTATCAATGATTTTACCAGGATCTTAAACAATATTGGGAATATTTAGTCATCACTGCAAGGTATAAAGTCAGAGTATGGTTTTGGTGTGTGTGACATGGGTACAAGGCACTAATTCACCAACACTGGGCTTAATTTTGTGGTAGTGTTAATGAGAGACCATGGTATAACATAAATACCACATAAACAATGCTGTACCTTGATGAATTCTGACACAAATTAAACTTTCCAGCTGCTTCGGGCAGGTAAAACTTACTGGTTAAAGGTGGGCCAGTCAGGTAGTGGTAATATTTTTTGTAGAATTTTCAATTATTCCATGCAGTTTTAGAGTTGATTGATGAATGGATGGTTTGATTTGTGGGTGGGATGGGATGAGGCGGGGAGGTTATTCCCTCAATCAGTATGGGCCAGTGGGTAAATGATGATGAAAAAAATCCAAGGCTAGAAGAGCTGTGACCTATAACAGATTTGTCTGTCATCCGTCTGTTGGTCCGTCGTCAACAATTTCTTCAAATGACATCTCCTCCTAGACCAGTAAGCCAATTTCAAAATAATTCACACAGATGTTTCTGTTATAGTGCTGAACTAAAATCGCTATAATGGTTCCGCTCCGCTGAACAAAATGGCCGCCAGAGCTAAAAATAGAAAAAACCTTTAACGACATCTTCTGAAGCCAATGGATCGATTTCAAAATAATTTCACAGAAATGTTTTACTCATGGCCCTGAACCAAAATTGCTAAAACAGTTCCACTCCGCTGAACAAAATGGCTTCCAGAGCTAAAAATAGAAATCTAAAAATAGAAAAGCCTTTAAACGACATCTTCTCTACAGCCAATGGCTTGATTTCAAATTAATATCACAGAAATGCTTTACTCATGGCCCTGAACCGAAATTGCGGTTCCACTCCGCTGAACAAAATGGCCACCAGAGCTAAAAATAGAAATAGATCTTAGAATGACACAGAGGGCACAGTTTTGATTCAATCATCATGAAACTTTGTCAGAATGTTTATCTTAATGAAATCTAGACCCAGTTTGAAACTGGGTCATGTGGGGTCAAACACTAGGTCATTAGGTCAGGTCTTAGAAAAACCATGTGAATGCTCTAGAGGGCACAGTTTTGTTCCAATCTTCATGAAACTTTGTCAAAATATTTATCTCCAACAAATCTAGACCAAGGGTGCAACTAGGTCATGTTGGATCAAAAACTAGGCCACTAGGTCAAACCTTAGAAAAACATTGTGTATACTCTAGAGGGCACAGCTTTGATTCAATATTCATGAAACTTTGTCAGAATGTTTATATCCAAGGAATCTAGACCAGGTTTGAAACTGGGTCATGTGGGGTCAAAAACTAGGTCATTAGGTTAAATCTTAGAAAAACCTTAGGTACACAAAGGGTTCATTTTCCATTGAATATTTGTGAGACTCTGTCTGTCGTATGTATGGATGTCTCTGAGGTTAAGTTCACAGGGTACTCAGGTGAGCTATCCAGGGCCATCATGGCCCTATTGTTTTCTGTTGGAGCCAGTGAATAAATTAAGATTAGAATCAGAAAACTTGGTGCAGTGTGATGCTAAAATATCACACAAAGAAGGCAGGGGAATGCAGCTGAATCAGATTACGAAGTGTAGTAGAAATGACCTAGAGACCTCACTAAGGTATGATGGAATGTCATGTTAATCAAAGAAGTCATGAAATTATTACACCTATACCAGATGTTACAATGTGTGGAAGTATGTTGAGATGACAAAAATGATTAAGTATTGCATGTGAGAAACAGAAGAATCAAGAACAGAGAAAAAAATGCAGAAATTTGCTAAAGGTACAATGTACATGTACACCTGTGCTTCTATATCAGAGCTTGCTGAAGGTTGAAGTGTCATCTCCAGGTACCAGATTGATATGGACGAAAAATTCTGGATAGGTGGTATATTTATTGGATGGGGATATGTGTTTGATACTAATGGGGACATGGGCTCAGTAATAATAAGGAAGGCTCCTGAAGGAGTCCTGTATGGGCTCAGTAATAGGGACACTCATTTCATTATACATGTGAAAGAAATGGTGCTCTTATGTAAACAGTAACAGTTGATCAGTTAGGAACAGTATATTGACCAGTATTGCCCAATCAAATCAGTATCGACCGTGTGCCCGGTCAATATTCATTTACGTTGCTCCATTGGGTAAGTCTGTCAATCTTGCTAAGAGATGTCTTGTAATACAGATGACTGAATGGTAAACAGTTCAAATCTTGATCAGTCTCCTCAGTTGGAAAAGTGTGATAATAAAACACTTGTTTATAGATGGTGTATTAAACATCTTTGTAATGTGACATAGAAAAAGAAGAAGAGGAAAAAAATGACACTAAAAAAGTAAGGAGGAAAATTCTCAGGAACCGACAAATCAATTCCAGATCCAACCCAAGACACCATGTGGGAAAGAGACAACACAAAATTAGGCACCACCAAAGACAACACCAGCCGCAGCCATGTGAACAGCCATTTAATAAATTTAATATGCATGCAGCTTGCCAAACTTCAAGAGCCCACACATGACTGTTTTGTTTCATATACTGCTTTTATATTGTAAATCTAAACTTGAAATAAAATGTGGGTCACCTAAATACAAAATTTCACAAACCCTTTAAAAAATCTGACCACTTAAAACACTTTCAAGACTTTCCCATTCATTCCTTTCATCTTCGATTATAATAACGACTAGGTCAGTTTTGTTTTTCCTGTATTGATCTCATGGCTTACAGTAATTCTACTGATTGTGACAGAATTTCATAGAGAAACAGTGTAGACCCAGATCAGACTGCTCCTATGGGAGCAGTCTGATCTGGTTCTACATTGTTTGCCATTCTGCTAGCTATTTGAGACATTGCCGAAAAGTAAAATGAATTAGTTTGAAATTGAGTAGTGTGGTTACTGGTTTGGGAGTCCCAATATTTAGGGCAGTTGCGATATTTTGCTGGCGTCTGGCCGATTGTCACCATTAATATCCTCATCTTCTCACCCTTTGTGTTTTAGCTCTTTGTGATGCTAACTTACGCCAGAGAACGAGAAAATCGGCAAGGGCCCATCTTTAACAAATTGACATCTCTGACAGCATGTATAGTTCCAACCTTGTGGGCCTGCTGACAAAATAAGCAATATGAAACACAAGAGCATGAGCTTTGCAGCCCCTGACCAGACTGCATTTTAATTTACGACTGGACTGGTTCTTTGGTTTTCACATGTGAAACTTGTGATTTTTTCCTATAACCAGTCGGAAGCTGATAGTGTGTACATTGATTGTTCGGACACCTCAATATTTGAAGCATAGACTCATCCAGCTTCAGTTTGGAAATCTGTGACCATTGGCGAGCCGCGGTGCTTTGGCAAATATTGAAGACCCTGCTCAGACTGCTCCTGGGAGCAGTCTGATCTGGGTCTACAATATTTTAATGCATTTCTAACCACATATTTAGGATAGATACAGTGTATACATATTGATTTTAGATGAAAGGAGGTCTTACTTTGTCAATAATGTGGATAAATGTAGCATATAAACAAAGATCTGTTGCCTTTCTTGTGAGCAGAAATCAAGGAAATGAACAATGAACATTGGATGCTGATGTTGTGTTCATGATATTAATTTTTCTCACAAAAGTGATTTGTTTTTGTTTCGAAAAAGAGGTAAGATTTCAAGTGTTATGTTTTGAACAAAAATGTCATAGAACATCATTGTGACATTAGGATCTTTTCATTTTGCATTAAAGGCTTAATTTCTGCAAAGTTGTGTAATTGGTACATTTTCGTGCATCAACAATAATTTCTTCAATTAAATGGGTAATGATGTAATGATAATGTACATCAGCATTTGTTAATGTTAACACTCCAAAATGACTATTTTATCTGTTTTTACCATGATTGATAACATTGGTTTCAGTCAGTTTGTCCCCCTGACTAACCACAGATTGCATGCATTTTGTTTCATACTGCTTAAAGTTTGGTCTATTTTCATCTGTAACTTGTAAAAGTTGTTAAATGATGTCAGCTGCTAAATTTTATGTGGAAAAATGTAAATTATTGTTTTGACTGACCATTTATTTGCTAAAGGTGGGTGACCTTCCCATTTGTTCGGTTTTATTGTGAGGTTAAGTGTCAGGAATGTTGGTTGGAAATGTACACAAGTGTCAGTTATAGTCTTAATGTGTTTTACATGAGAGAACTTTGTTTTATGATCAGACAAAGATTTGGTGTTAGGATTTTTTTAGGTCTCTTAATTTACAAGGCAAGGTTATAAACTGATTTCCCATAACATTTGGCCACCCTGTCTGAGGAAACTGTTTAGTCTGACACTCTGATCACTCTGAACAGTCAGTTACAGGTTTACACTGACTGCTAGCCATAATTAAGTTAGGCCTCTGTGTTGACTCGCAAACATTAGGGGTGAGTGAGTGTCCTTGGGTTTAACATCTCACAAACAACTAGGTCATACGGAAACAGGACCTTGGTGAAAGACCAGAGAAGCGGGGGATCAATCTTGCTACCTCATATTCTCATTATATCAGAGAGATGCTGGATTGGTAGTTGACAGCCCATTATCCACTGCACTACCGCCGCTCCCTCAAACATTATAGACCTCTCACCACTGTGGGTTTGAGCCTTAGCTGGCACACACGTGAGAAAGCCTGTTCTGCTTGTTCTCTAGGAGGCTTCAGAACTGGCCCACCTTTCCTCACAGGGTATAATCGATTCCGCTAATTTTCGCTTCCTGCAGAGACTGTACATCATATTTGGCTTCAGCCGAGACTGTCCGCGAACTCTTGCTTCCTGCAGAGACTACTGTCCTTGAAAAATGGCTTCCTGCCGAGACTGTCTGTGTGACTCTGCTTCCTGCCGAGAGCCTCGGCAGGAAGCAGAATCATGCGGACAGTCTCTGCAGGAAGCCATATATCATGTACATAAGTCTCGGCAGGAAGCAAGAGATCACAGACAGTCTTGGCAGAAGCCAAATATGATGTACAGTCTCTGCAGGAAGCAAAAATTAGCAGAATCGATTATACCCTGTGTTCCTTAACATTGACACATTTTGCAAGGACAATAAAGAAGAAGAAAAGAAGTTTGATAGAGGAAATATCACTGTCAGAGCTAAAGACACAAGAATGTGAGTAAGGGGTAGGGGTCAGGCATCCTGATAATGTTTTCACTAAAATTCTTGGTCTGATGCTGTGGACTGAGTGATTAACATTCTGGGCTTATAAATAATATGTCATGGTGGGTTGAATGAAGCCCAGCTTAGGTTATTCTTCCCATACATTTTCATTAGCATATCTCTTCCATTATTACATGTTGGCGAGACATTTCTTTCATCATAGATGAATCTTTAAAAAAATTCAGTTTTAACAGATTTAATCTGTGTTACTAGGATTCTCTAATGCAAACATTTTATCTGGAATGTGCTTGACTGGGGGAATTAAATCTCTGTTGTGATCTATGTAAATTTCAAGAGCTGTTAAAGTGTCAGCTATAGGAACCTTTTGTTTGACATTTACTGCTTTGTAATATTCATGTGTTTTAACCCTACTTTTGGGACATAGATGCACATCATGATTTGTGTTAGATGATTGACCATACATAATTGTTCTTATCACTCCACCTTTCGAATTTGTCCAAGTATATTTTACAAAAGAAACTGTTGTCACAAAAAGCGCACATGTATGTTGTTTGTCTGAGATTTTTACCTAATTTGACTGGTCAATTGTATTTTGATTGTCAAATTGCGATAGGTCAGCTAGTAAGAAAATGTTTCTTGGCCATGAAAAATGAGGGATGAGAGGATGATAAACTAGGATTTAATTCACAATGGCCTAATGTCTGCAGTTCCATCATCAATGTCCACTCAAGCCTTGAGAAAACATCAGCTTTCCAGTTAGTCAAGCCAGAACAGTTATTTACAAAGCAACTCAAAACCTGACATATGGTAGCAGCGGTAGCAGCAATATTGGATCATGTCTTGGGTTCGAAGGGCACCATATGGCAGCCTCTGTTGTCAGAGCCTGGCAGAAGTCTGTGATCATTGATTTTATTTTGTCAGTATTGGTATTATGAAGTACATCTTTCCTATTTTTGGACAAAGTAGTGTCGGAAGTAGCATCATTACCGTAATTGAAGGCGAGATAATCTTAGCAAAAATATACAGATTTGTTTTGAGGACATTTCTTGGATAAATATTTTCATGTACATTGGGCTTGGCATTAAGTTGTTTAAATGAGGGCAATAAAATGTGTTATATTTTTTTCTGGCCCTGGATTTATGGAGTATGGATACATTTTCAAAGAGAGCAACTCTGTCATTTAAATTTTTGCCATCCAGCTTTCAGGATCAGCTGTGACTGATAAAATAATTATAGGTGTACAATATTTGGTGTGATTATGGTCCTTGATTTGGAGCTGCTGTGTATGAAATGGAGAGATATATTGAAGTTAACTGGAAGCAGCCAGATTGCTGATAAGCCTCTGATTGATGTTGCTGTAGTAATGATCTATGATAGACTCATATCTGGTTATCAGTTTAAATTAAATACAGACTGTTGAGATTCCAAGAAAAACTTGGAGATATTATGCTGAATTTTTTATAAACGTCTGAAATAAATTGATTTATATGAATTGTTGAAAACTGTATGGTACACGCCATGTTGCTTGTGTGATTTTAACAAAGGGGAATAACTTTGTGACTTCTTTGTTTACTTGGATGGCCAGGCCTTTTCAAAATGGGGTCAGCTCTTATAAAGGAAAGAACTTGATCCTAGGTGGGTCAACTCCTTGGAGAAAATTCTTTCTCTGGGAGTTGACCCCATGAAAGTTACAGAGTTGTTTCCCCTGAAAGTTTGGCCATTTGCCTTAAGTCCCCTGAAAGATCCTAGTGTTGACCCAGTGATGTTAGTGCTCACAAACATGTCAGCATTGCCCTGGTGCAAGTTACATTGTTTCTTGACAACTCTTGCTACTAATTTGAGGGCACATGCTAGTAGGATGCCTTAGTTATAAGGTATGTGGTAGAGTTTTCTCCCTTGTAAACATATACTATATAATTTAATGAAGGGAGAAAACCTTGTAAAGTTATTCTTTGACAGCTCTCATACTGGAACATGTATGATATTGAATTAACAATTTTCCTTTTTTCAACATGTCACAGCTGTATATACATAATTTGATGAAATAAAAGTTTGGAAGAAGAAAGGAATATATTTGTCTGATGAACTAATATTGATCTTGTCAGACCACACAGGCTGTGGTGTGAGGAATAGGAATATATTGATATTTTCTTATTTCTGTTAATGAGATTGTACGTTTATCCTAAATACCAGAAATGGGACAGCCGTTTATCCTAAATACCAGGAATGGGACAGCTCATGGATCCTTCCAAGTTTGAATAGGAGGAGTTCAGTTAATGTCAAAATGGTGACAAGCTCAGGTCCTGACTTCTGAAGGAAGATCCTGTGGAAGCAATGAACACCGCATTAGAAAAAAAAAAAAACAAAAAAAACAGACTTATAATATGAGCCGCGACACGACGAAACCAACAATGTGGTTGTGCGCCCAGCGCAGACTCAGGTCAGCCTGGGCATCCGCCCAGTCCGAGCAGACTCTTTATTAAGCACTTAAAGGGTAGCTGGGGGTCTGAGCTACCTTCATGCGGCCAGCAAGACTCTGATCAGACTGGGCGGATGCCCAGGCTGATCTGAGTCTTCGGTGGGCGCACAACCACTTTGTTGGTTTTCTCGTGTCGTGGCTCATATGCTGGACAGCTGCTGACTTGTCAAAACTTGAAGATGATGCTCCCTGTGATACAGATTTTAAGCTCCAAAAATGAAAAAAACTGCATGATAGTTGAATTTGCAAACAGCGTAGATCCAGATGACGTGGCCTTCTATTCTTTGAATTCTCAAATTGATATAGCTATAGGATAAAAGATTTTTGAGGCAAAGTTTTAGAAGCACCACTGTCAATCACTTTGATTACAGGTGTATATTTCATTTGTGTCATGCGGACATTTTGTTTCTTGTTCTCAGTTTGATTTCTATATACAGCTCCCCCCCCCACCCCCCACCCACGTGAAAAGATGGGCTGCTGCAGAGCTTCTAGTAGCTGTATTAGGATGTGATTGTCACTTTATCTCAGTCACAGCACGGTTAACATCTTTGTAAAAACTTGTTTAAAAAGAAAAAAAATGGCATCCAATGTATTCATGATGATTGCATGAAAGGCTTTGTATTTCTCGATGTTACTGAATTTAATTTAGTCACTGACTTTTGCCAAGCATGAAGGTTGTAGGCCAAAATCTCACCCCAACATAATTATATGGCAAAATTCATCTTGTGGACAACACCCTCAATTAAAGGGGTGGAATTAATTCACAGGTGCTTATTTGCATTATAGGGTCACTAATAAAAGGGACACTCTTAGGGGCACCCACTTCTGTGAGTTATAACTGCTGCAATGTAGTTTATTCAAAAAAAAATTAGCATAAAGACATGTGTGTTAAATCTTACCAAATTGTTTAAATGTTGTAAGTATTCTCTTAACAACTCCCTCCCCCCACGGCAATCTTACGAAATTGTTTAAATGTTGTCAGTATTCTCTTACCACCCCCCCCCCCCTCCGCACACACACACACACATTCCCACCAACCCCCATTCAAAAATTATTTTCAGCATATTTAGTTTAAGGGCCAGGCCTTAAACTAAATATGCTGAAAATATTTTTTGTAGAGATGGCCACATGGACATGAAGAATTCTCCCACTCCTGTAAAAGCTCTTTATTTATCAGCATATGGAAAAAGACAGAAATATATGGTGGAGATTTTGAAGGGTAGGCTTGAAATGAAGATGTGATAATTACCTACTAATATTTTGTTAAATGTCATATTTTGACAGATCTGTGGAGGCTAATTTTCACATAGCTGAGACTGTAAATTGGCTTTGCTATCAGAACACACTCCAGATTCTAGAGACTGGTTGATGCATGTAGGTTCACACAAATGGTTTTGAAACAGCATTGAGAAATTAATGTATGAAGCAAACTAAAAAACAACAAAAATTCAGGTTTAACATTGGGTGGAGATATAATAGGAAGTGGAAATATGTGGAGAAATAGAGGTCACTCTGTGTCTTCAAGATTTGGAGCATCATCATACAAAATTTGGTAAACAATTGTTTTCATCAGGGCAACTATACCAAGCGTCAGCATGTGACCTTGGTACAATATAACCCAACATTGCCCAAACATCGTGGATGTTGTCTAGAGGCTAGATCTGACTCGAGTGCCAGAGGCCCAGTCCGGCTGCATACTTTCGTTTCTCCTTCTACTGATTCAAGAAGGGCAGTTATCAGCCAGTGGCGAAAGTATGTGCACTTAGTACTGGTTGGGCGCAAATAGGAGGTCTACGCTGGGTCAGGAAAAGTGTGGTTAGGTTAACTGACTGTCCCAACATGACCATAACTGTTTACCATGGACATGATAACCACAAACTGACAACAACAACTAAAGGCTAGGTCAGTGTTGTCCATATGGGGGCCAAAGGCTCCTGTCATGAAACTTGGCTTATGGCTACTCTCTAAGGTCTGGTGCAGAACCATGTTAAGCGTACTTCTTTTGTTCTGTTAAAAGCGCGACTGCAGTAATGAAAGAGTTGTGTGTGTGAGGAATTTGCAGAATTTTTTTTCTCAACTTTTTGGTTTTGGCGCCAAGCAGAATGGTGGTATTGTAATTAGCAGAATACGCAGTAAAGGACCTTTAATATTGGGGCAGAATTTCCTTGGCAAATAATGCAGACCTTTGGAGCAGCCTGATCAGGGTCTTCACTGTTTGCCATCAGCCTGCAATTTTTGACATGCAGGTGAATAGTAAAATCATCTTGTTATTATTGGAACAGAATGCCATGTCCCGATATTTCGGCGTTTTACAGTTATGACTCCCAGACTGCATCAGATACCTGCGCCACCTAGGGGGAATTTGTCTGAAATTTCTGTTTAGTCTTTGATAATTACAAGTGGAATTTAAACAAGACATACCGTTTAATTGCTGTGGGTTCAGATGCCTGTGGTTCAGTTCCTAAATACAGGTGTGTTTTTAGTTTTCTCTGCTTTATGTTAATGTATTTGTTTTCCATTATTACCTGAGCATGCGAAGAGCAGGCTGATAACGATCTACATTGTTTTGCCTTGTCTGCAACTTGCAAAAGCAAGACATAGGTATTGCCTTTCGGATGTCGGTAATGGTCATTTGGGGAGGTAAATCAGAGATTTTATGGTCTGAAAATATTGTTTTACAGTGACGCATCAGCGGAGCCTTAAAATGCAATTTGCAACCATAAAACTGATGATTTACCTCCCCAAATGACAATCTTAAGTACAGTTATCCCCATTCTGATGCACTTTTTCTTGCTTTCACATTTCAATGCATACTACTGTGCACCAAAAGCACTTTCAGCAATGTAAAACCTAAATTCAGCCAAGAGAAGCGATGTTTCCTCATGACTGTCATGTTTGTGACAGTATATTGCAGAATGTTCTGTCGCAAATTTTTTACGTTATCCAATCAAACATCACATTTCAATTGTAAGTGCATTAGAATTTAAGTTAGTTGAGTCTTCTGGTCTAGCTTTTGTGACAATGCACAGACAGGCCAGACATAATCACATTTGTGGTTTCAGACTCAAAGGCAGAAGGGAAAAATGTGGAAAATCAGCGCAGCAACAGTCCAGTTGTACCCCTGAAAAATACAATGCCATTGTAGTGTGATACATTGCTTGCAATGCCACTTTGTTTCACCATCATGTTCGAAGAACTTAATTCCGTTTATTCAAAGTCATTAGCTCGCCTCTATGGAAGTACAAAGAGCTATTGTCACCCTGGCATCGGGGTGGGCATTGACATCTGACTTGAAAGTTTTATGACAAAGTTTGTTTTATATGATGGGCAAGGCGCTGTCAGGCGAGCTATCCTGTATGTGGACAGGTCTTGTTTTGATGTGCAGAAAGAAAAAAATCACAGTAAGCTGGCTGACTGCAATTCATTCTTGATGATTCATAGCAGAAAAAACCAGATCAGTGATTTTATGACTGATTAAAATCAATAGTGATGCATTGAAACTAGCAACGGCAATGTCTCCGAGTGATGTTAATCAATAGGTATTAAAGGTGCATCAATAACTGTTTTACCACTAATGTTTTTTTAGACTGGAAACCCATTTTGGGGACATATGCAAACAGTGCAGACCCAGTTCAGACGCCGCAGAATGCAATTACGGTTTCTATCTTAATAGGGGACAACTCCGTAAGGAAGGAGTAAATTGTTTCACTTAAACATAAATCCTTTCTTGAAAGGGGTTCTTCATCCAGAGAAGCAACAGGAACTCACATAAGTTAAGGTTATGCAGGTTGGAGTAACAGGGTGCTCTAGAGAAAGTTTGAAATATTGCTGCTGCAGCCCACCAAGTATTGTCATGTCATGTATTGAAGAAATGATAGGTGGCATGCAAGAAGGATAACCCTCATTTCCTTTATTTTCCAGTAATCTTCCCTTTCTGAAATTCTAGTTCCTTTCCATTATAAATATTTCATTAGCTGGCCTTTTTAGTTTGAGAGGGCAATAATTTGGTGTAAAATTTGTCCCTGACAGAGTAACTTACCTTCATTACTTTTATGGTGTTTGGTACAAGAATTAGAACTCATACCTCCCTTGTTTGAACATTGCTTGCTTCCTAGGGTGCAGCCTGAACCTGAGCTTTCTGCAAGGAGAACAGGGGCCTTGAAGAAGTACAGGTAACTATTCAGTTATACATTGTTAAGTGCGATTGAATTACCTGAACGCATCCAGATAAAAAACAGGTTACAGTTAAAAGTCGTTACCTGGGATAATGGCTTATCCAGGTGTATATAATCCATTAGTTATCGTTGAGTGGGTTTTTCGCCACTTAGTTTCAAGTAGTGGGAAAAATTTGGCAGTTGAATTTTAAACTTGAAATGCATCTGCTGAGGTGTGAGAGAAAATGGGGGTCTCAAGTTTTTTCCCAACTTTTTATCAATGATGGGAAAGTGTGATTGTTGGTGTTAAGTAACATGATGTAAGGATAATCACTGATGTTGCATTGGTGCAAAAAAATGATGTAAACAGTGTTGAATTTAATCTTCCGATCATTGTTACCGGCCTGACTACATACTGTTACAATAATCAAACATGTTATTTCGACAAAGGATTGTGTATAGAAGGAGGCGTGGAATTATGAATGAACGTGTCAGGTAAGTGGGAATCTTTTATTCAAATGATAGAATAGAATTATGGGATTACAACAACTCAGGATATTAGGTTTAAAATTTTAATTTACCGTAATGACCAATGATATTGGGACTTCTGAACTGATTACAATTGTTATTAATCTAAAATTACACTCATTGACAGTATTACGAAATGTTGTTGTTGGACCGGCAAACAATGCAGACCCTGATCAGACTGCTCCTTGTAGGAGCAGTCTGATCTGGGTCTACAGTGTTTGCACAAATATCTGTCCTGTTACTTACGATATATACTTTTTTATGTAAAGGGCATTGTAACATAGCATGATGCCCCTAAAGTAAGTCATTTGACATAAGACGACAATATATGGTATTGTAAATTACGCCTATTTAAATGGATTTATCCTATTCTCTGATAAGGTCTTTAAATTATTGATCTTTTGTCAGTAAATTGTCAACAGCGTAAAAATCACGCTCAAGTGGTGCTGCCAGTTAATAGTCTCAAAGGCATTGTTATGCTTGTTTGGGTGCATATTTGCTACTTCAGAGTTTGGAATATGCCTTCTAAGTAGGAATTTTGGATGAATAATGTCAGGATTATCAGGAATTTACTCGCAGGAGAGGTCAGTGTGTAGGAAGGTAAAGAGGTTTATTTTGTCAGTACTGTAGCTGTTCCTATTAGTCTATTGTCTGTAGTTCACTGAGCTTAAGAAAATGTGAATTTGAAAAGCAATGGCTTTTACCAAGTTTGGTATATGTGCAGACTAATCTTGACCATATCGGTTGGCCAGCAAAATATATCATGCTTAGCAATTACAGTCGAGATTAGAATGAGGTGGGTTTATACATGGTGACATGTTGCATGCAAAAGATTTGTGTGATGCAGCATATGTTTTTGGGGGTATTTACATTGTGACGTGTCATGCAACATATGTCGCCATGTAAATACACCTTTATAGGAGCAAATTTTTCCATTTTAGACTTGATCCCCATTGGAAGGGGAGGCAAAAAAGGAAAACTTTAGATTTACTTTCCCTTAAGGTGTATCTTTCATCAGTGTAATAGTAAATGATTGTGCGCCCAGCGGAGACTCAGATCAGCCTGGGCATGCGCCCAGTCTGATCAGAGTCTTCACTGTCCGCATGGAGGTAGCTTAGACCCTTAGCTACCCTTTAAGCACTTAGCGAAGAGTCTGATCAGACTGGGCAGATGCCCAGGCTGATTTGCATCTGTGCTGGGCGCTCAACCACTTTGTTGGTTTTCTCATGTCGCAGCTCTTTTATATGTATTTTCGCACCTCATGATCCATATTTCCTGCTAAAACATGCTTAATAATATCCAACTGAACAGAAAGACAAATAGATAAATAGCATTAAAGGCACTGAAAAGGGAAAAGTCAACAGAAAATAAATTTCTCCAAAATGAATTGCTTGAGGACCTTCTTCTTAGTTTAAGATGTTATTTGTTTTAGGAACTTGACAAATTATGTTTGTATAGAGCATAATGGGTTGTAGTCCAGGGGCATATGTCGTAAAAAAGAGGTCCCGTGAACATGAATGTTAATTTTATGCCCTTATCATAGTCACTTAGGACAGTCTTTTAGAAGGTGAAAAATGGTTGTTGCCATTTTTTCTTTCACCATTTTACCTAGAAAATGGCCAAAGTAGTGGGTGGGGTAATACTGACCCAATACAACACCCAGTTGTAACAAATGAGTTGTAGAAAATGCTTTATGTCATAAGTATGCCTTTTTGAACATTCTAATACACAAAAGTCAAAATGTAGTCCTAAAATATTGGTCAACTGTCATGATATATTTGTAACGTATATAACTGTAACCGAAAATTCGAATAACTTATGAGAATTATACCAAATCCATTGGAATGAAGTTCATTCATGTGGTCCTTAATGAGCATAAGATATCACTTGTCTTTGAATCATGCTCATCTTATCTTTGAAATAATTTCTTAATATATTTTGAATCAGTTAGGTTGCAGTTAGCAGTGGCAATATCAGATAGCAGTGGCAATATCAACTGAAGACAGAATGTAACTTATTTTTAAGAATTCTGAAAACACTTTAGACGAAGAGTTAATGGCGATTGAAGTCTGTATCATGTCTTAAAATGGAAAAAGGTATGTGTAAGCATGAAAAGCGCTATTCTTACAGTCACTCTACTATAATAACATTGATGTTTATCACAAAGGCACCCAGACAGTAACATTACGTTACATAACTGTAATTTAGCCAAGGGATAACAAACCAGGGTCATGTGCAATACAAGTGGGATCCTGTAGGCATTGCTTCTTATTGTATGCCTTTATCACAGTCATCAAGGGCAGGCTCTTTGAAGCTCAAAAATTGTATATTTCTGTGTTTTATCAAGAAACTGATCAACTTAGTGGGTGGGTAACATTAGCCTTTACAGCAACCAGCTATTACATATGAAATGTAGAGAACAATTAAATTTATAAATATGGCTTTTTTTAAATATCTTGATATATAAAAACAAACTGTCATTTTTTCAAAAACAGATAAGTTATCCGTCACGCAAGACCTGTAACGTATATCACTATAACTAAAAATAAATATAATTAATAATAAATAATAAAATAAACAACCACGATCTGAATAAATCGCTGGAATGAATTAAGAATGTGTTGTTTTTGATACAGACACTCTGTCTCTTCTGATTAAATCATGCCCATCTTTGAAAAAAACTTCTTGTATATTTTGAATCAGCTATGATAGCATTAAGCAGTGGCATTGCCAGCTGAAGAAATGCAATTTTTTTCTTAGGAATTTCTCCTAAATTGACGATAAATGCTAACTGTAGATGATGTAGCCCTTCAGTGTAATTTTTGAACGCCTCATGTTAACAGATATACATCAAATTGTGAAGAAACACCAATGTTATATGTCTTTATTCTATGATTAAATGGGGTTGTACTGTACTTGAAAGGCATTGTAACAGGAACATTACGTTACATGTTTGTAATCTATCAGGGATATGTTTTTCATTGAGAAAACTGTTTTCAAAGGCTCAATTTTCAGATGCCAGAGAACATTTAACTTATCACTAGTTCTAAGATGGCAAAGCTTGCTGTTTAATACACATAAGAACTCAACAAGAAGCATATAGATCTTTACATCTGAAGCATGTAGAACTTTCTTAACATTTACTCTGACTTATAGTGCTAGGCCCGAAATCTGTATCTACGCTAGAAAACACTTTCGCTCTCCCTAAAGAGTAGAGTTTGGCACCCATGTGGATGTTATAGCCTGTACCCCTCTGGACATAATAAAGCTCGGAGACATTCTGAGAAATCCCTCTGGGGCGCTAGAGGGGTGAATTTGTAAAAATGACAAAAAATGACTATTTGCTCTCATTTTCTTAAATTTTGAAAAAAATGCGGTTGTCTTAATATTGTATTAAATTACACCCATATATATGTTGCCACAAATGTGTTCTAATAAATAAGAACTTCCAAGTTGATGTAAATGTCATCAAAGGGGCCCCACGAAGGGATAATTACCAGTAGTATAATTTTCGTAATTTTGACCCCACCCTTGAAAAATGTTATGTTCTGAATCACTTCTAAAAGATTTTGATTTTATTTAAGTATGGAGGTTTTGCATATAGCCTGTGACAGTTTTTAAGTACATAGCATTTTTGTTCGAGATAACGGGCGTGCCACGGTTAAATGAGATATATGAATGCAAAATTCTCTTAATCCAAACTATTTAAATTTAAACTACAACTGTCTCTCATTGACATGGAATAAGGCATTTTGGTTGGAATTTTGTTGCTGAACACTGAAATGTTTAAATAAATATATAAACGTCTAATTTGATGCAAATTTGGCACACATGTCAGTCATAAATATTAATTTTATATAAACCCTGAAGAAAAAGGCTACCCTTCATTAAGCCGCAACCCTGTTTAATCTGTATCAAAATAATGTAGTAAATAGACATTTTATAAAGTTCTCTTACAAAGTGGAAGCTTGTTAAAGGAGAATATATATATATTTTTATGTGCTACTGATTTATATATGTTACATATTTATGTACGTTTTATATGGACATATTTATATGTAAACTACAATTTATACAAAATGTACAATATGATTCGATTATACTGTATAAAGATAAAATTTCATTTTAAAAACTTGTGGAACCAGGTCTGTTTCGAACTTAAAAGTGTATATTTAAAGTGCATAGTATCACCTAATCGTCATGGTACCATGTTGTCCAAACCTAACGGTTGCATGTGGGCAGATGGATCTCATCAGCCTGGGAGGGTAATAAGTACTACATGTAGAAGGGTAGGTGCAATCGTTAGCCTTGGTTGGCAGTCCACCTAGGAATTCATTGCTAGGTCTGTGGACAAAACGTGCTAAAGAACACCTGTGAAAACAGTATCACTTGGTTGAAGACTTCCTAGAAGAAATCAACGGCTAGTATAGAGCACCAACATGAGTTCAACAGTCGTGTGTTAGCTGCAAGACCCGAGCGAGCCTTGCTCAGTTTGGTACAACATCTAGATTTCAGAGATCACTGTTGATTAGGATAGGCCTAATCAGCTTGACCCTTTCCGTTTGTTGTATTATATTTAGTGGCTTGCTTGGAGAAACCAAGAAGCCACTTCCACCTCCATAGGTTTCCCAAGCCTAGGGGTCAATTTGGGTAGGTGTAGACTCAACATCAAAGAATGAACGTCTTCCTAGAAGAGGTCAACTCCCGGGGTGGAATAACACTTTTAGCCAACCGACACGTGTTCATGACCAAGGCGAGCCTATAATTTGCTTGGAATTCGGTTGTGGTCCGCATAATCAGCCTGAAGAAGTATGGTCTCTATCAGGTTGACTTTTGCCCAAGTAACATTTTGGAAGACAGACCCAATGATACTTTTTGTTGTTGTGTTATTGTTTAACGTCCACGGTAAACAGCTATGGCCATGTTCCCGGGCAGGCTTAGACCAGTACTAAGTGCACTTACTTTCACAAGTAACTGACAACTGCCCTTCTTGAATCAGCGGAAGGGGAAATGAAAGTTAGTGGCCGGATCGGGTATCAAACCCGGGACCTCTGGCTTATAAGTCAGACGCGCTACCGACTGCGTTACGCGGCCCGGCCCCAAATGATACTTAAATACTGGGTCTGTCGGGGTCCAGCTTAACAATGATCACGCCTACCGTTTGACGTTAGTAAGTACATGTAGTTGATAAGTGTGAGACTGGTGTGACTAAGGTCGAGAAAATGAGAGGTAGGGAGAACATCTCAGTAGAAAACTGGTATGTGAGGGCTCTGAGGCCATCCGGGAAGCTTGAAGAGCTGATCCACAAAATGGACAGGTACTTCTGGAACATACTGGAGCTCTGAGATATGCATTGAGAACTTTGGTGAAATGTCAACGGGTGACAGACACAATGTTTGCCAACCAGTCTGCAGCAGACTCTCCGTTTGCGAGCAGCTCCTTTAATGTCACAACACAATTATAAAGATCTGAGCAAGATGACAAGAAGGTAGACCATTTCTATCAGTAACTCCAGTAAATTACGAAGGACATTCTGGTTGTACAATGTGATTGGAATGGCAAGTGGAAGGGCTTAACAAACAGTCTGGAGAGACGTATGTGGACCCTACTGCAATGCCGAGACAAATGAGCGAGGTCTCAAACTCCAAAATTTGCATATTTAACAACCTGTACTGACAAAAACCCGGGCCCCACAAACCATCCACAAGGTGGACATAGTACAGCCGAGACAGGAAGCATTAAGACCAGATTAACTACATCTTGGTAAGGAAGCGGTTCCAACAAGGAGGACAAGGAGCTTTTTCAGCGTAGACATATGAAGTGTACATTACCTGTTGATGATTACCTCTCAAGTTCGTCTGAAGGAGACCAGAAAGACAACCCAGTCAAGACTGAGGTTTCACCGTGAGAAGTTCAAAAACCTAGATGTGGACATGCACGTTCCAAGTAGCAATAGGCGGGAAATGTGCACCATTCATCAGTCTGAGGGATGATGACAGACATAGATAGCATGATTACAAACTACAATACAATATTGACTGACACAGCCAGTGAGATACTTAGGAAGGAACGTCAGAAGACAACGGCCTGTGTCACCAGATATGTTCTTGATCTCGCTGATGAAGAAGAGATTCGAAGAAGAGCCGGCATGAAACAGAACGAGTGAAAGGATACAGGACAGCCGACAAGAGTGTTCAAAAGACCCTGAAGAAAGCAAAGGAGGACAGTGCGAGGAGATTGAAACTTGCCTGAACAAAAATATCAGCGTAACAGATGGTGAAGGATCTAACTTCAGGGAAACAGGGTAGATCAGCAATTATCCAGGACTCGTCTGGAACATGTCTGAAAGAGCACCAAATTCTCAGCAGATGGACAGAATATTGCTCAGAGCTATACAACAATGTGTCATGATGACCATACAATTCTGGACTGCACTTGGCACTCAGAAAAAGATCTACAGCCGATCCTTCGCGAGGCAGCTTAGATTGTAGTAGCTGCACTGAAAAAGGAAAAGTCTGCCGGGGTTAACAATATTTCAGTATAACTTGTTCAAGCAGGCAGGAAGACCATGAAAGGTCTGTAAAAAGTTCTGAAGAACAGAAGAATGGCCGACCCCAATGACTCCGTCGCTGGTTACTACGCTCTCCTAAGAGGGCCAACTCTGTCAGAACTACAGAACCATCAGCCTCAAAATAAAGTCATGCTGAAAGTCATCTTTAACAGGCTCAACCCCCAATTTGAAGAGATTATCGCTGAACAAAAGGCTGGTTTAAGTGTCGGAAGAAGCACAACAGAACAGATAGGATTATTCTATGTAGAAATTACTCAGGTTAGCAGATGGTCATTTTTGAGTCTCCTGTGCGTTTCTCGAAATGTCTCCGGGCCAAAATCTATGATAAAATAAATGTTTATTTTAATGAACAGGGTTGCCAAACTCTACTATTAAAGGAGAGCGAACCTCTTTTTTTTCTCCTGGGCTCCTGGACTACTTATAGCAACAGCATAAAATCCATCATTTAAAATTACATGCGACAAGGAAAATATGTGATAGTAGGCATATGTGATTCAAGTCTAGATTTAGAGCTGTCACAGAGGTGATAGCTATTTGCCTATCCGTGCTGTTGACCGTGCCAATCGGACAACCTACACGCAAAAAAGCCTGTCAGCTGAGGCAGTTGACAAAAGTATTGGATCAGTCGACCATTATTAACACCCTTGTTGCTATGATGTCGATTGTATTCTCATTCAACAGCCCTTTGAACAGTACTGCCCCATAAGCAAGTTTGTGTTAATCTAATTATTGTAACTTACATACTGAATTGTAATCAACGTTACCCTGTGTTGCTCCCATCGGTTACACTGCAACATATTATTGTCACTATGACACTGTAACAATGAAAAAAAAGGATTTTAATAGAAACAGAGTGTCTTATTATCGGTCTGTTACTGACATGTATCGCTCATAATGTAATATTACCAAGATTTAATTGGTCAGGTAGTTCTGTACACCCCCTATCTGTGTTCTGATACATTATCACAAGCAGCTTCATGTAACTAAAGACAAATTTAAATTCGATCATTCAACTTTCAATATATATATATATATATATATATCTTCAGTTGTGGTGTTGATATTACCAGACTCATAAAGCTGCATTTATTTAAAATATTTAGACAAGGATCATTCACAATAGCAGTCAGATTTAATAAATAAAAAGTTTATTTACGTGATTATTGCTGAGCAATATAGTAATATTGTCATTCAATGAAATCATTTGAAAATCAGGTATTAAGGTTAGTATGCATTACTAGTATTATTTGCTTATTTTCTGTTCAGACTAATATATTACTGGTTGAGCATATAAGATATGAGAAATTTATAAACTACTCAGTAGCTGATTGTATTCGTTACTCGTTCCGTTTTCCTTCTCTTTGTTTTGGTTATCGCGCTGCAAAGTAAAATTATGATTCAATGAATTATTAAGAACAACTGGGATTCGCTAAGATGTAACTGAGCAGCAATATCCTACACCAAAATACTCTGTTATCTTTTCTTGCCATTTTGTTTTGTGCTTAAAACTCTGTTGATCTCTGTCCCACAAAAAAAAAAAAAAAATAAATAAAATAAAAAAATAAATAAAAATAAAATAAAATAAATTTATCGTTAAATTAAAGGTAAGCATAGGTTTCATGCTGAACCAATTCTTTTAAGAGACTGTTGTATATAATCAGTAGGAAAAAGGAAAAAAATAGCATGAAAATAAAAATAATCTTTGAAAAATGTTTGTGTATACATGTATTTCTATACTGCTGTGATAGCCAGTGACACGAATTCCTTACTTTCTTTTCCTTCTACTTATAATAAAATTGGCTGTGCCGCTGTTTTCTTAAAGTCCCGCTGGTACATTACGTAATCGTAATAAACTATATACGTAGACCAGATATAGCTATGTAATAAGCTAATGTGCGACGTTTTGACCGTTGATTGTTTCTCGACTTGGACAATAATGTTTCCCTTGGTCACGTAAACTACGTGATAGGCTTATGAAAGTATGTATCCTCTGTCAGCATTTGTTTGCTTTAGCTTTTTTAGTTTTTAGATATTAGTTATAGTGTGGTTTCACTCTTCAAGGATCGGCTTATATTTCTTTGTTAGAGTCTTTCAATTTGTTCAATTTGTAGATTCAATGTGCCAGATCTTTTCAATAATATTTTGAATTTCTGATTACTGGTGATGTTTAACGTACCCGGCCAATCGCCAATCATGTTTCACCTTTATCAAACAGACTTTATCACTTTATTTGGCGCCGTTATACAAATCAAATTCTGGTTTATGATTGCAGAATTTTTTTTAAACAATAAATCTTTTAGCAGGTTTTTAGCAGTTTTGCTATACATACAAAGATGTCACGTATGTTACTGTCTCAAGAATCGTAAAATTTAGTAGCTGGGCAATTATATCAATATAATATTTGGTTTAAGCTATAACAAATATGAACACAGCAAAACCTTGGGAGCGTGTTCAGAATTTGTCAGGTCTTTAACTATTACAATTTGAAACATTCTTAGTTTCGTCACGTATAAAACACACGTCATGAAGCCCTTTTACCACTTGGTGATAAGGCTGATAACTCCAAGTAAACAGTTTTCCTAAAGAACTACCAGGATATTATATCAATAATTGATCTGTGAGAGACAATAAATTAATTGTGGAAATTGTATTATAATGGATTATGTTATTAAATTAAAAGTTATTTACGTTACTACTCGTGGTAGGTAGCGATGAAAAAACAAACTTAGGCGTATTTTCTAATACTTGCAGATAATTCTATAAAAAACTAAGAATAAAGATAAAACATAAGGAGCATTGCATGGCGTTACATGATTTTTAACAAAAACACACATAGGTAACGTATATAATCGATCATTACGGCCAAAGAGTCACTAGAAAAAAATGGCAACATGTGTTTTTCCATTGTGTACCCACCAATGACGAAGTTAATATATGTTGCCAAAAATTAACACGAATGTTCACGGGAACTACATATGCCCCCGGACTATTGGATAAATATTTTGTTTATTTCATTTGTATTTGTTTATTTTATTTGTACATGTGTCAAACTATAAATCAAAAGTAATGTACATACACAGTGCTTTGAATTTCCTTAAAGAAATAACTTCGCTTTGTCAGGCTTCACTCCTGCGGACATGTACAGTGAAGCTTTATTCTGAAGGTTTAACCTAAATTTTCAATGAAAAAAAGAGCTGGAGTTCTGAAATGGAGGGTGGCACAATGGACAGCTGGACAGGGAAAAGTTGTATGGATATTGTAGTGCATATGCTTTGTTTTTCTAGAAAAAGGTGAGATTATCAAAATTATTCTTACTTTCTTTTTGTACAATAAATACAGTAGAACCTTGCTGACTGCTGGAAGGGAACAAACTCTTTCTTCAAAGGGAGACAGAGCTTTAGATAAGAGGGGTATTTGATGATAATTGAGGGATAATTTTCTGTATTTCTCATTGAATTCATATGTTGTGACCCCTCATCTGAACCGTCTCATCGAGACAGTTCAGATGAGGGGTCACAACATATGTTTTTATCCAGAATTAACAAAAATTATCCCTAATTATCACCAAATACTCCGTCTTATCTAAGGCTCTGGGGAGAGTATTCAGTTGGAGCTGAATCTGCTCAAAAGTGCATAATTACACACTGCCAGTTTTCATTCATACTTGGAGCGGCTTTAGCGTAGTGGATAACCCTCCAGACTAACAATCCAGGGTTGCAAGATCCATCCCCCGCTTCTCCGGTCTTTCGGATGAGACTTTAAACCAAGGTCCTGTCTCCATATGACCTTGTTGTTGGTGGGACGTTAAACTGAGTTCACTCACTCACTCATTCATACTTTTTATGATTAAAAGATTAAGTGAGCTTAAGCGTAATCTCATGCTTTTGACAAATTTAATTGACTGAGAATGAAGGGATTACCGAAAGTTCAGTTTGGGCGAATACAGGGACCAGACATGGTCTCAGTGTTTCAGTTGTTGTAACTGGGTTCTCTTTGGCTTTGGATGAGAGGGGAACTAGTGTGTGGGTTTGTGTGCTGGGGAGGGGGGGGGGGGGGGGGGGAGGAGAAAGAGGGAGAATAAATGTCATTGGGATAAACTTTGAATTTGGATGCTTTTTTGATCCACCCCTACAAATAGCATCATGAAGGAGGATATGAGCCCCGACGTGAGAAAACCGACAGAGTGGTTGTGCGCCCAGTGCAGACTCAGATCAGCCTGGGCATCCACCCAGTTTGATCAGAGTCTTCGCTGTCTGCATGGAGTTAGCTTAGACCCTTAGCTACCCTTAGTTATATGACTTAGTGCAGAACTAAGATTCTGATCAGACTGGGAGGATGCTCAGGCTGATCTGAGTCTTCGTTTGGCGCACATGCCACATTGTTGATTTTGTCATGTCGCACCTCATATTATGCTGCAAACTGTAATTTGTATCGTGTGGCATGCTAAGGTGTTTGGCAGCCTTTATTCCTGCCATCAAGAAAGGGGGCAAGGTAAGAAAAGGAGAAACTGGAGGCATTAAACAAGTACTACGGGTCAATCAACTACTGCAACATTTCGTTGTTGGAGGAGATGCAGAAACGTTCTGTTATCTCAAAATAATAAAAAGACAAAGGATCAAAGTCTTTTCTTCACAAACGGCGGCTCAGTTGATCATTGTCACAAAATTTATTTATAACGGTATCTGTCAGCTACATTATAAACAATTTCCGCGGCGGTCACTTTGCTAGCTAGCGGTTCACAGGTTACAGCGAGGCTCTGGTATAGAATGACGTCACAAATCTAGTTAACGGGACCTAAACTGAGGGGTTTTAATACAGTTATAATTGAATCAAAGAAATCAGTTTTTTCGACGGAATGTTTGATCTGACAGTTGACCGCAACAGATTTTCATTGTCTTTAGAAGGATGTTTGTTGCAGTAGATAATTGATGGGTAGTAAACACTTGATTCAAAATACATGTAAACATTTTTCTTGCAGTACATTTTGACACCATATTTATTTATTGCATGCAGTGCTTTGATTTGATCTCAGAACTGAAATGATCTGTCCAACCAAGGATGAAACCTTAAAGGATAATCAGCCCCCAAATCTAGTGGCCACAGTATGGTAAAGTTTGCCCATGTTGTTGATATAAATTTTCCAGCCATGGCTGCATTATAGTGAAGCATCAAGAGCCTACTTGTGAAGCATTGACTTGTTCTTCAAGGTTAGTCTGGACAGGCTTGGTTTTGATTGATTGATTGATCTGGTGCTGAAAGTCCATGGTAAACAGCTGAGGTCATGTCGGGACAATCAGTTAACCTAACCACACTATTCCTGGACAGGCTTAGACATCCTAAATGGTTAACCAGTACTAAGTGCACATACTTTCGCCAGTAACTGACAACTGCCCTTCTTGAATCAGTGGAAGGAGAAACGAAAGTATCACTGGAGCGCCATTATATTGCGGACCGATATATCGCGGAAATCGGTATAACTCGGTTGTCCTGTGTCGCCAATTATTTTTCAACAGATCGCGGAGTTTTCGGCGGTTTCTGTCGGTGTTCACGACATTGGAGTAGAAAATAACCATTAAAAGTTAATTGAGTTGTTTACATAATTTTAATCAACAGTGTGTCAAAAGTTATCACAGACAATCAAAGCGTCGGTTGTCTTGCCAAGGTCATTGTTTTTAGAAGACTTCGATAATTAGCGCATATCACCTGTCACCAATTTGGCCAGCAGCGAAGGTCACCTCATATACACAATACACAAGGCGACGCTCGAGAAAAAGGCTGTGCGTAGCAGTCACTGATTACTTCCAAAGAAAATATTATACAAGAATTTTATAAATGGAAAAAAACAACAACAAAGCTTAAACCCGATTTGGTTATCTGTAGGCTGATTAGAGTTTTTTAGGCGACGTCAGTACTCGCGCAAATAAACTTTTTTATTCGTCCAAAGGTACCTTTTTGCAAGTGTATATACAAGGGAATTAACTCGAACAAGTCTACTTTCGCTCAATCAGACATCCTCGTCGATATAGGTTTAATTCAGGATACGGAATTGGCCGATGTGTTACGAATGTACTTTCGCTTTGTAAATGGTTTTCAACCGTTTTGCAGCGCATTTTTCACAATAAGTAAGAACTTAGGGACTGAAAGGCTACTTCAGCGATGACTTTTGTTGTGTCAGGTAAGCAGTAAACACGTCTATCTACC
Source organism: Ctena decussata (assembly GCA_963989385.1). Taxonomy (NCBI): domain Eukaryota; kingdom Metazoa; phylum Mollusca; class Bivalvia; order Lucinida; family Lucinidae; genus Ctena; species Ctena decussata. The sequence goes on from OZ022498.1 coordinate 126,519,023, forward strand.
TCGTTAGGGGTAAATAAGCGCTACAAACATGTAATCATGGGGTTTTTCATTAGTGGGTGGGGTATTTCCGTGAAGATCGTTATAACGCGTGATCACTTATAACGCGGTTCGATTTTATGTCTCCCGACACCCGCGTTATGACGGCGCTCCAGTGTATGTGGCCAGACCAGATTTCAGACCCAGGACCTCTGACTTATGAGTCAGGTGCCCTACCGATTGCGCTACGCTGCCTGGTGACAGGCTTGGTAACAGAGACATTGTTAAGTTAGTTACATGCGGCGACAGGCTTCAGGTAACAGAGGCATTGTTAAGTTAGTTACATGTATTGCTTTGACTCGTTCATAATTTTTCATAATTTTTCAAATTATACCTTGCTGATAGCGGTCAAAATAAAATAGATTTGAATTTGAATTTGTATTGCTGTTTTCATGCCCAGTTTCTTACTCAGGAACAAATCTTTTTCAAGATGAATAATAGCTTCAGGAATTATGTGATTCTTGGCTGGCATTTCAGTTCTGAAGGCTTAAAACTGCATGTAAGTATTTATTCGTGAAACATAACAGGCATTTTTAAAGAACAGGCATTTTTCTTTAAAGATATGGCTTGCGACCTGTCAGCAGTAGTTGCATTATACAATTTTTCCATGCAGCCATACTGTTGGCATGTCAAAGAGCTATCCTCCCAGTCTGATCAGATTGATTGATTTGTTGCCTAACGTCCACGGTAAACAACTAAGGTCATGTCAGGACGGTCAGTTAACCTAACCACACTATTCCTGGGCAGGACCCAGACTGACCAGAATCTTCGTTCTGCACCATGGGTAGCTAAGGGTCTAAGCTAACTCCATGCGGACAGTGAAGACTCAGGTCAGACTGGGCGCACAACCTCTTTGTGGGTTTTCTCACGTCGGGGCTCACATACTCCTTCATGATGCTATTTGTAGGGGTGGCTCAAAAGAGCATCCAAATTCAAAGTTTATCCCAATGACATTAATGACATGTAGTTAAGCGAAGAGATATCATATAGGGACTAGAAACTGAGTGGCTGACCAGATATATCTCTTACAGAGAATCAAACAGGAATTCATTCAAGTTAGTGTAATATTATTTTCGGAAAAGAGGCAGGGGCATTTATTAGAGCAGGGGCATATGCATTCATTAAGATTAATATGGTATTTCTCTATAACTGAATGGCTATTAGAGTTGATATGGTAAACCTTCCTTCAAGATTATGTTGACAGATGTGTCAAAGTTTATCTTAGGCTCATCTTTATTGTGAATTATGCTAATGATGACTTTGGTTTGTGGCTAAGGAGCAGATGTAATCTCAAGCCGAAGGCAGATTGGCATCAGTTTGTCCCAGCTCCAGCTGAGGTGTATCCAGGTCATTTGGTCAATTTTATATTATCTGATTGTTCAGCTCAGGTATCCAGGTCATTTGATCAACTTTATACTATTTTTGATAGTTCAACTGCTTTCCTTTTACATTCATTACACCGGGTAGGCGGCAATCGAAAACGCTCTTAACAGTCGGTTAATGCAAATCAAAAACTGTTAGAAACAGCGTTTTTGGTTGCAAATTGGCGACAACTTGCAATAACGCTGTTTCTAAAGGTTTTTGATTGGCGGACGTCGACTGCATGAGCGTTTTCGATTGCCACCTACCTAGTGTGTTCATTGAAAGTTTTTTGTTGTTGTTGTTTTCTTGTGCATATACTGAAACAGAGCCTGGCTGTATTAGCCTGGCCTGTCCTGTGTGTGTCAGATTGTTAGGAACAGTGCTCAGGATCAGTAGTGTTGCTACAGTAAATTAGTTTCTAAAACTATCTAAATGATATTTTGGTAAGGTAATGATGCAACTGATAGTGTAGATACACACAGAGATGATAACTGACCAGTGTTTTGAAAGGTATCTTGGAATCAGATTGTTATGACAGCTGTTATTGATAGAAATCATTGATAGAATCTTTCATTACTATTCTATCTTATTAATATTCAATATACAGTTAGTCTGTATTGATCTTGTACATGAATATACAGAACCTCTAGGGGAAGAGTAGTAATAATAATAACTACAATAGTAAAAACAAGCAAGTTACTACAGAATTAGAATATTGCTGCTTTCCACACACCCAGTAAATTAGCGAACTGTTTGCTAGTTTACTGGGTGTGCTTCTAGAAGTTGCTTTTAGGATAAAGGCTCTTCCGGCATACTGTAAAATATGGTATGGTATGATGGATTGGTATGGTGTATGGTATGAACTATACCATACCACATACCATACCAAACGACCATACCAAAAGTATTATTTGGGCTTTATACCCATCATTATCAAATGCATGACAACAATGTTAACAAGATCACCTCTGGGTGATCTTGTAAACATTGTTGTCAAGCATTTGATAATAATGGGTGTAATGCTTATATAGAGGTGATCTTGTTAACATTGTTGTCATGCATTTATAATGCTTTTATCAAGGTCAGACTGTTATTGACTTTTAGAGACTACAGATCTGGATTAAACTACAGGTCAATAATACTTTTGGTATGGTCGTTTGGTATGGTATGTGGTATGGTATGGGATTTTCATACCATACCACATACCAATCAATCATACCATACCATATTTTACAGTATGCTGGCTCTTCCAGAGTATTTTTCAGAGTCATGATTCAGTTAGTTACTCAGTAAGAGCTGGCTAATCTTGGAGATTTGTGACAAGGATTGTAGGAAACCTCGAGACAAAATACCAGTAAATGAGTTGTCATGACCACTGACAGTATTATGATAGGTGATAACAAGTACTGTCGCCCAAAGATAATTTGTTACCCGCGCAAATAGTCTAGCATGCCCATTTAAGGATAACAGGTAAAACAGGTAGTGAGTAGCCTCGGGCAATTATCCTCAGGTTTGGCAATACTTTCATGCGTATATTTCTTAATATTCCATTATAGAAACAGTTTGTAGGTGGTCAAGTGGGTTAATGGCAGCAGTAGTGAATTGTTTTGACAGAAAGCAGTTAAGTGCGAGTTCGAAACTCAGGCAGGGAAATTTTTTTTTCAAAGACTTTTTTTCTCAAGAGTTCCTACTTCCTTCGTATTTAATATTGTTTCGCTGCTATCTGAAATCTCAACATCAATTGCAAAACAATACGATTACCCAGCAGCCACATCATGTTGAACTAACATTGAACTAACGTTGAATCAACGTTGCGTCGACGTTGAAACAACATTGAGTCGACATCGTTTCAACGTCGTGTGCCTAGTGAGTAGGTATTTAGTACCTAAAGAAAATAATAACCTCATAAACTTGTAGAATAATTTTTTGGAATCATTTGAATAATTAAGATAATTTCTTGTCTCAATTTCTGCAGAACTTAATGATGTTGCCATTATGACGATCTAATTGAAAGTGAAATGACAGCATGCTTTTTTTTATAAAACGATTTTGTAACTCACCTGAGGATCCCCGAGATATTTCAGCTTCACGCAAAGCATGCAAACCTCATTGGGAAAAAAGCAAAAATATCCAACAAGCACAAAAAAAAATCATACATATGTGATTCGAACCTACGACCGTAGACAAATCAAGCTAGATGTTGGTAATCTGGTCCACTGAGCTACTCTGATTCGTGATTTATTCTGTGGCATTTTAACCATTATAATACGGCCAGGCGTCCTAACTTACTACAGGTAAATACCTGTCACCCCTTTCAGTGGTGCGTGCTATTTTTACACCAATGTTTGTCAATAACACATTATCGTTGTGCCACTGTAAGGCTGATGGATGCACATGAATCGTGATTTCTACCTGTTAGATAACTGGTCAGTCCACAGTTGTCACCGGAGAATATGGTTGTCGTGATCTATTTTTAGATTTTGGGTCATTTCCTTGGCAAACACCTGACAGGTAAAAATCTTATTTAATTGCTTAGATATGGCTCAAGTTGCCGAAAGTGACATTTATTGCTCAGTCAACATAAGGCTTATTTAATTTCTGTCATTGTTTTTGCCTGGTCATCGATGTTTACTATGTAATGGAAGGAATGATTTACTTGACTATTTGGACGGAGAGTGAAAATAGTATCATTGTTTTGTCGGTGTAAATGCTTTCAGAGATGGACTGTAAACAAAATATATGTGGTACTTGATTTAGGGATGTTTTTAGCACAGAAGGAGTGTGTAGTTTTTAAGTGTCGCACAAAAGGACACTTATTAATGGGGAATATTTCTGTATAAACAGTAAAACACAAACCTCGGTGCAGCTGCAGCTTCGGTTTATTGTGTTTCATTTTACAGCCTACACTAGTACTATAGGTCAGGGATGGATTAAAAAATGTCCAAAGGAATGGCAGTGTCTGTAATCATGATGATGTCATAAGTTATCACTATATTGTGAACAAGCTGATAAGACATCAGTTTAATTTTAATTCCATATAAAGAAAACCTCTTTTCATGGAGTGGAGTTGTTACTGACATGAGGACTAGATTAGATGTGGTGTTCAAAATTTTAAAGTAAAACAAAGGTGATTATGTTAATGATGTTGAGCGAATGATACGTGTGGAGAAAAAATTAAAACTGTTGTATTAGATAAGCAGTGTGAACTCAAACCATCATAGGAGGATGCTTGTAAGGGCTATATGTCAATATTTTAAGCAAAACTGTACTCAAGCCAATTTTAAGAGGAGGAGGTCCATTGCGGCTGAATGGTTTTGATTTCGGAATAAATTAAAAATTTACAGTAAATACAATACACAAAAGTATTGTAAAATACCAGGATTATCAATCTTGATGAGTCAGGAAATAATGTATTTGATAAAATCTAAAAGTTAACTGTCAAAGCGAAGTCAAGGATAGAAAAAGGTGGTTAAAAAGTGAAGGTAATGTTGATGAATGGTTGTCGACATTATCAGATAAAGACATTTCATCAGGAAAAAACATTGAGAAGCAATCGCAACCATTGAAGCGACAAATTGAGAATGATAATGATGTATAATTGAACTAAAGAAAGATGAAATTGAAACAGAATTAGTCTTTTACAACATTTGAAGTTATTGAAAGGATCTTACATTGCGGGACGGTTGTGTATGAGCAGACCGTGCAGATCCAGACCAGACTGCTTTTAAGAGCAGCCTGATCTGGGTATTCACTGATTGCCGTTTTGCAATTTTTGGACATTGCTGGATTTACCCGTTCAAACTTGAGGATAACTACTGTAAAGGTTAACCCTTGAAGCATGTAAAAAGCAAACAACAAAATTTATTCTTATAAATTCAAAAAAAATGTTTATGTCAAGAAATATCATATCAAGAATTCAAAGACGACGGCTAACAGTTTAGATCCAGATGAGGCAGCTCAAAATGAGCTGCCTCATATGGATCTACACTGTTTGCGAATTCAACTATTTTTATTTTTGGTGTCTTAAGTGTTTGTGTGTACCAATATGTAGGGTAATTAGGATATTCTTTTTCAGTCGTTCATTTGTGATTACCTGAATAAAGGCGTAAAATGACAGCGGAAATGCTCACTTATTAATTGTTCTCATGACAGTAGTTCGGTGACAATGTTAACGTGTTAACAATGTAGACTCTCATGTTTCAGCTGTAATTATTCACGTCTCTACCAAAGGGCATGACTTGAATCTTGTTAAATTATAAATGAAATTCAGTAGGAGGTTAAAACTGTGAACAAAATATAGTGTCATCCGTGCAAAGACTTTTAAAACCAAAATAGTTGCTGATCACAATCAGATTGTGTGTCATACCATGTCATACTGTATTTTTAGCATATTCCTAGAGATAAAGAATATTTTCTTGAAAAAGAGGACAGAATCTTTTGGTGGTTAAAATTGCCACAGAGTTGAGTAAAATAAAATTGCTATAAATTGGAGTGAAAATACAATTGCTATTAACTGGAGTTTAAAATAGAATTGCTATTAACATGAGTGAAATAGAATTTGTGGAACCAGTTAAAAATTCAGTGAAAATAAATTTGTGTATCTATAGAGCTTTGGATTCTTACAATGGATTTTGAAGTCTGAGGTTTTGCGTATAGTATAAGACACGGCAGTCATAAATATAAGGAAGAAAAAAGAACAAACGGAAGAATAAGAGAATTATATATAAGATGTAGACTGACTCAGAGGCTCCATTGTCATTGTTGAATCACATCATACTGATAAAAAATATAACTGCGAAAATGGTTGTAGATCGCAGCACGTTTGCGAATTTTGCTTCAACTCTACGGATTACCAAAACAAGAAAAAGGTAATAAATATTGAAGTTATTCTTTAGTCCATGGTGCACCCACCAGGCACACAATATTCAAATAAAATTAAATCATAGGTGGTGGTATCATACCTGTGACCCTCAGGGAGAAAACAAAGAAAAAACAATTAATAAATATATAAAATTAAAAAAAAATGCCATTGTATCAATGACATAGACTATGTCATTGGTACAATGACAAAAAAAAAATTTTTTTTTTGGTCACTGTACCAACGACATACATTGGTACAATGACCAAAAAAGAACTTTGTCCCCCCCCCCCCCCCCCTCCCTGCACCCATTGACCCATTGAGGGTCACAGGTACAATACCACCACCTGTGCATTGTATCAGCCAGATGACACATCAGGGGTTTAGCCAGACCCAAGAAAGTATTGATACTTACAAGCTATATCCAACAAATGAAACATCAAAATGGCTTACAAAAGTCATATTCTTTTGTATTTTATTGGTGATTGCTGGTGCCTCAGCTTCTGCAACATGGCATAGTTTAAACATCAAATTGAATGGAATGGATTGGAATGGTCAAGATAATCTTTTGCATTTCATTTCATTGGTTATAGATGGCACTAATAAGCATCCAGATGAGGGGTCACAACATATGGTTTCGATGAGAAATAAAAAAAAAATGGGTCTATGACAAAACATCGAAAGACAAAACCTCGAAACGTCAGTTCATCGAAAAGACAGGTTATCGAAAGGACAAAACAGCGAATAAGACAAAATATCAAATGGACATTTACTCGAAAAATAACATCGAAAATTCATCGAAAAAATATAAAAAAAAACATAGAAAAAATCTCAAAAAAAAAAATCGAATAACTTATTCTATAAATATTTTGCTCTGCTGCAGCCAGATCACAAAACTTCACAAGACGCCCAGTTCGTGGCTATTCTTTTCCGTGTTTTATATTTTTACACCATGGAACTGAACTGGTTCTTTACGATATGTTAAAGGCCACCGCAGACAAATAATCAATGTATTGGTTCCCAGTTATACGGTTTTCAAACTCACTAACAATGGCAGCTTGACATAACTGTTTTTTTTTGCAGTTTTATCTCGGTATGAGCTTGCACCGCGATGCAGTTGCTTGAAACTTTGTATATGTCTGCGTGGTGAAAAAGTACAATATTTTGGTGTATGAAAGACCCGTTATATAGACTGCTAAAAACCCAGTAATACCGAACATACCCCTGAAGTCCTACGAGGCCACAAAATATTGTTCTTCAATAACTGAGTAAATAAGAAAAAATGCGGTAAATTTGCGGAATGCTACAAAAATTAACGGTGAATTCGATCTTTTGTCGCACCTGAAATGTTGTAATTTCAATATTTTATCGTAGTATTTACACGGCATTTTCGATCTTTTGACGTTCGATGTTATGTCGCATTAGAAATTTTGATGTTTCTTTGTTTTGTCGTATTCGATTTTGTGACTTTTCGATGAAGTGACGTTTCGATGTTTTGTCTTTCTATGAAATGTCGGACACCCAAAAAAAATATCCTTAATTATCATCAAATACTCCCTCTTATGCTAGAGCTCTGCGCCACCCACTAACATAAGAGTACCATCCAAGACTATGGGAGCAAAGTGTAACCAGTTGAATGTACACTCACTGAGTTCATCATTCCATCAACTCATTCCATTCTAGGTTTAATACTGCCTCACATCAGTTGATTTCATGTAACTAAATAGGTCATAATGTGGCCTGTATTTTATGGCTCAGTGATTTTGCCTCATATCTTGAGAATTGATTTGCATCAAGTCTTATTATTATAATTATTATTTATTATCATGGTGGGATAATGGTTCTGACTCTGTGATTAATTCGTTTTTATTTATAAGTACCTGTAGCCTATATTTCATGGTCCAGTGATATTGCTCTATATCTCCAGCACTATGGATTTGCATCATACTTGGGACACTGGATCACACAGATACTGCAACTGACCTACCACTACATGTAGGTCACTGTGACTTGTATTTAGTAATTCGTTGATTTTCTCTCAATACCTTGACTAAATTTATACTTTACTAAATTTGAAATAATCACCCTTAGGATAATGTTTCATTCTAACACTGAAAGTTAAGTGAAAAGTACTGAGTGGAATTATCTTCCTTGTTGACCAATTTTGAGTAATAGGTGATAAGAGTCCATCTTCATCACATCAACATGAAATAAATTTACAAACTGACCCATAAAAGCTGGAATGGAAGTTTGTTAACCAATAGTGTAGACCAGGAACAGACTGTTGCATGAGAGTCCAGCTGGTCTGCACTGTTTACCCTTCTGTCAGTACATTTTGATAGTAAAAGCAACTTTAAATTCTAGGATTATCTCACTAATTGGTAATGATGTCTCCACATTTAGACTAATTACAATAATTAACATCTTCAAACTTTAATGATGATGCATGTTGTTAAGTGCAGTTTAAAGTGTTGTATCTTTTAAAAGTACATACTTATACCAGAGCTCTAGATAAGAGCGCGTATTTGGTGATAATTAGGGATAATTTTTGTTAATTCTGCATAAAAACATATGTTGTGACCCCCCATCTGAACCGTCTCGACGAGACGGTTCAGATGAGGGGTCACAACATATGGTTTCGATGAGAAATAAGAAAAATCATCCTTAATTATCATCAAATACGCCGTCTTATCTAGAGCTCTGTATACTGTATAAATAGGTACCGCAGTGCATGCATGTAATCCGTTTTCAGTTCTACGAGGGATCTTGCATCAAAATGCATGTGACTGTGTTGTCACAGCCTGAGACATACTTCTAAGAAAGCTTGATATCTTGGTATATATGTAGCTGCTCCTGGAACTGGTTTCATATTTTCTTTTGTCACAGTGATAAATACTCAAATGGGAAATTTGAAGGATTATTTAAGGTATTTGAATTTTGTTTTAAAATAAGATAACAATTTGACTCTGTGCTGCTACCATGATAAAGGGGTAGTTTAGACACACCTCTTGGTTGCCATTTTTATAAGGGAAGCAACTCTAGTGGAATATGAATAGCTAGGTAAATCTCTTCTCGAAGCCTAGGGCATATCAAAGAGGGAGCAAATTCTTCCTTATATGATAGTAGCCCCTAATTAAAAGAGACAGATACTGATAGGCCAGAGTGTATATCAGTGATTTCCCTAGTTATCTCCCTTGAAGTTACGACCTTTCTTGAAGGTGCAGCCACAAACATAAGCATAACTTGTAGATTTAGATCAGACTGCTTCTTAGGAGGGTCTGATCTTGGTCCCAACCTGTGTGAGCTGTTGAGCTGTCATTACTCATTATGGTTGTCAATATCTTGGTGGTTTGTAATTTAGCCAACAGCTGATTTGTGAATCATCTTTTGGCTGCTTCTTTTGAATGGAAATCATGCTTCTGCTGTTGAAAGAAAGCAAAAAGTCAGACAATAAAAAGTTAGACAATTACCTGATTTTAAAGGGTTTGTCTGTTGATGCTGTGTGCATGCTGGGATCCTGCATTCGAGTTAGCAGTAAAGGGAGCTAATAACTTGCAACAGTTCAGCGTGTATTTATAAAATCTAAGAGTGAAAATAAAAAGCAATTTGTGCCCGAAGAAAATCTTTTTTGAGTGTCATCCATACTGGGCCTGTGTTAATGTCCCATTATAGTTGAGGGCCTTAGGGTTGGGGAGGGGGTTGTTTGGAATATTTATCTTTTTGACTTGCTCTCTCTCTCTCTCTGGAAGACAACTCTATGTTTACTGAAATACTGTCTCAAAAGGCTGTTAAACCTCAAAACAACCAACCATCCAACAGCCTTTTATAGCTGTAAGATCTTGTTTGTTGTATCTTTCAGTTGTATGATCTCTGTTTGATCTTTAATTTGTAAGATCTCTGTTACATCAATAGTAATGTAAGATCTCTGTTGTTTACGAGTTCTGTCGAACATGCTGAAAGAACATTATTATTATGAAAGGTGTGTTGGAATAATATGTAGTGCATATTTTGCTAGTAATACTAGAATTGCTTTCATATGTTTTGAGTGGCACCATGAATAAAGGCACATCATGGAATGCATGAACTGCAAAGACTCAGATCAAACTGCACAGCTGTGCAGTTTGATCATAGTCTTAGCTGTTCACATAAATAATATATGGAATTGACATAAAAGCAAGACTGATTTAGTGTTACATTGCTGATGCTCGGTTTGGTCTGAGTTTTCGCTGTGCAAAACATGTACCGTAGTTATGGTATATTTTGTAGGGTCACATCTCTTATGATTAATTGCATCTAAAAATAAACTTGGTGCCAAAACACCACCTTGCGGTTTTCTACTGTCTTAAGTCAGATCTGAGTTTTGAATGGGATCGATAGAAACAAAAAAAAATAATTAAATATGTTAAAAATATATTTTTTTTACCTTTTAAGTATTACGGAAAATAATAAATTGGACAAAAAACTGTTATAAGGAAATGGTGAAATAAAAACGATAAAAACGCAAAAGCTATTAAAAACTAATAAATTGAACAAGTGATATATGGCATTTTTAAAACTATGATAACGATTATACCTATGACTGAAGTTATTATAATATATATCATTATCATATTTAATATGAAGAAGCGTTATGGCTTTATATTAAATTCCTGGATTGTCAAATATAGGTGTGGGTCAGATTAGAATAAACTGTGAATGGAATAATCGGATATAAATTTATTCATGTTACTTGTCATACATGGGGTTTAAATTGCGTAACTTTTACCGGATTTCCTGTCGAGCGTACGCCTAGTGTGAAATAATTAAATTTTATAAATAATTTAAAATTTTGATCATATTGATAAACAAGTGTATTTTCGGAGTGTTAAATTGGAATACTTAAACGTGTTCATGATTACTAGTGTCTTCAGCCATTGATTTGTAGAACTGAATTTTGGTGAATTAATTTGGACTTATCCATTCATAATTAGAGGGGTTTGACAAGAAAGGATAAAACATAGTAAACAATGTAAACCCTAATAAGACTGTGCCTCAGGAGCAAGTTAATTAGGGTCAACACTGATTGTACAACAAAATCTTTATTCCTCTCTGCAGGTAAAGGGATAAAGGTTAGAGGACAATTAAAAGAAAGATTGCATGTTTAAGTGAAATTTATGGAAAATAATGAATGAAATAAAAATGGAAGAATCTTGTGATGAAATGAAAGAGACATTATGCGAAACAATAATGCGGATATGTAGCTACTATTTGTAAGTACCATAACAGAGTTGTCATGATAATCATTGACGATGAAAATAATGTATGATTCTAACAGTTACAGCTACTGTTCTCTGAATCACAGGGTATAATCGATTCCGCCAATTTTCGCTTCCTGCAGAGACTGTCCGTCATATTTGGCTTCCGCCGAGACTGTCCGCGATCTCTTGCTTCCTGCCAAGACTTCTGTACATGATAAATGGCTTCCTGCAGAGACTGTCCGCGTGATTCTGCTTCCTGCCGAGAGCCTCGGCAGGAAGCAGAGTCACGCTGACAGTCTCGGCAGGAAGCAAGTTTTTCGAGGACAGTAGTATCTGCAGGAAGCAAGAGTTTGCGGACAGTCTCGGCAGAAGCCAAATATGACAGACAGTCTCTGCAGGAAGCGAAAATTGGCGGAATCGATTATACCCTGTGTGAAATGGGTCCTTGAGTATGAAGATCTTAGCCTAATACACACTGAACTGATAGAAGGTTGGGTTTGGGATACCATCATTATTTGCTTGACATGATATAACCTGTAGGAAATATAAAAAAAGTTGTAGACCTGAACGTGTAGAAGATATGGTTGTCTTTGATATAGAGCATTTGATATCTGTCCACCCATGTTCATTAGAAAGCTTATTTATTGTTTTAGGGTAGATTTTTTGCCTCTTCTTTACAGACATGGCCCCTATGTGATACCTGTTATCATGGGGTAATAGCTATTTCCTTACCTCTGCTGTTGAACGACTGATCCAGTACTATACAAAGTGGCTGTTGACCAAGAATTCTAGTAACAGTAAACAGAGCTCTAGATAAGAGGGAGTATTTAGTGATAATTTGAGATAATTTTTGTTAATTCTGCATAAAAACATATGTTGTGACCCCTCATCTGAACCGTCTCGACGAGACGGTTCAGATGAGGGGTCACAACATATGGTTTCCATGAGAAATAGAAAAAATTATCCTTAATTATCATCAAATACTCCCTATTATCTAGAGCTCTGGTAAATGATACCATATTGTTAATGGCTGTCAACCGAGCTGATACTGTTGTCAACTGGCTTGGTTGACAGCCACTTTTGCATGTATGGTAACTGATTGGCTCAGTCGACAGCACTGCAGGTAGGCAAATTGGTAATACCGCGGTACCCTTGTGGTTATGATATGTTATTTTGAGAATCTTTGATGGGATTGCAAAAAAACAACCTGCAGCTTTTATGGTAGTATGTCAATAAATAGCACTTGGTTGCTCTGAGCCAGGACCCATGTTCGTATTCTTGAACACACTACAGATTGTGCATGACTCTGATCACTTTCATCGAAACCCTTTGACTTGGCAGAATGTATATTAATCAAATTCTAATTCTGTTTTCTTGTAGTGTTTGTTGTGAACTACCCCACGTATTATTAGTAAGGCAAATAACTTCACAGGTATTAAGTATATTTGTAAACTTACTGTTTAAATGACTAAACTACAGTGCCATTTTATCTTGATTTTGTCAACATCGTTTTAACAAATGTTTAAATTTAAATAACTAGGGTGACTTGCGGAAGAAAATCATTTTGTATTGCTTCTGTAGCGTGTGAATCAGCAGTATATTACAATTAGTTTGACTTTAATTGACAAAGGTCGTTTTGCGGAGTGAGTTATGTGTACGCCAACCCACTGGTAATGTCAAAATTTTTAAGATTTTGATATATTAATTCGTTATGATTAATTAAATTTAAAAGTATGATGTAGGCTAACTTTAACTAAAATGGTATAGACAAATGAGAAAAGCTTCTTTTAATAGAAGCCCATGTGTCTAAAACATTAAAGTATATTAAAGTGCTTGGGGTTGTAAAGTAAGAGATAGAGTGCTCATATTTGTAGCAAATTTACCGCAAGTCATGACTATGTGTCCTTTTGTACGACTTCATTCTGTCTCATACAATAGGAGGTGTACAATACAATACAGGGTATACTATGCCAACATGATTCACAGTTGAGCCAGAATGTTTTGCATGAAAACTTCAAATCAGGTTTCAGTTAAAACTAATGAATTTGTTAGTAAACATGACAAAGTTATGCTTCTGGCATACAAGTAATGTTTTGTCTTTATGTCCTTCCATCCATCCTTTAACATTTGCATTTAAGTTTTGTATTAAGGGTTCATCACACCACCAAGTGGGTGGGGAATGGTCTGAAAACATACTTTGAAATTTTTTACTTATACTTGTGAAATATGAAGTTTTGCCTATCCCAAATGTAATTTCTATGTGTTAGCAAGATATATTGAGAGGAACTTTAAATATAACATTTAAAATGAGAAATTAGAGGAAAAATACAAGGTGGCCAGGACTTCCATTAGAACTCATAAACCAGAGATAATGGCATAAAACTATTTCGGCATGTTAAAAGTGTCAAGCATGAACTACAATCTCCGACAGTTGCAAAGCCTTTTAACTGTCTACTTTTTAAGAAACCCCTTCAATGTTGGCCTCGTGTATCATGAAGTCACTGAGGCCGCCATTTCTTCATTCATTAAAATTGTAAACAAAAACTTTCAGTATCCGCTCTCACCAAAGCAAGCATTGAACACTGCATGACTGTATCAGTTAAAAGCAAGTACTATTCTAAATGCAAACATGTGCATGATATGGACGATCAAAGCACAGATGTTGACATTGTAGCAGTAAAATCTGTAAGGTCGTGGATAAGTTTTTGCATTGTTTTGATTCTCACAAGAACACACGAACCGCTTAACAATTTATTCTTGCGCATTTCGCGGGGTTGGTAAAACCCCGAACCACATATACCAAAATCCGGAACCAATTTCCCGGTACCAACCTCACAACAATATAGTTTGCATTAATTTAACAGCCTAAGTCTATCTTATTCATTGTCATGTGACAGTGCCAGGTCTTTAAATCCTGTCTCCGTGTCAAAGAAAAAAATAATGAGACAATATCAATGATTTATAGTGTGCTCCAGTACATGTTCAGAGTTCCCAAAATTAAGCATAAATTCACTATACAGTATCTAAATAGGTTTGAAATTTATGAATTTATATTTAGGAAAAAGCTGTATGATCATTATATCATAACAGTGGGTGTTTTAATCCGCTTAAATTTACTGATGCAATTGTGGTACCGGAATTGGGTCCCGGCTTTTCAATTGCATTCTCGGCTTTTAGATGCTGCATGGGAGACTAATCTTGCTATCTTCAGTAACTCTTCGAGAAACAATAAATAATCGAATTCAGATGATTAAAAAGATATGAAATATAGTTAATTACTATAGCGCTTATCGAAGGACTATTCCATGTTTTCAAGCAAAACAGTCTATGTTATAGATAATGAAATAAGATGGGTAACTATATTCCATGTCGCATCTTTTTCCAGATGAGTTGTTAGGCCTGTCCGATTTTACTTTGCAAAACGTAAACAAATATGGAAACTTACTTTTTCGCCAATATATTCTGAAGAAAGCGGTGATCGAGGGAAGAATTGCTGAATAAAAACACAGACAATTGTTGTCTATCGGATGAAAATAATCTGCGCTTGTGTTACGTTGATTAAAGGTATTTTATAGCTTCTAAAATAATTTACACATTTCAATGACACGTGTTTACGTGAAACTGCCGAAGCACGTGTTGGGCAAGCTGTTTGGAATGTTAGAGAGTAGGGTGGCACATTCATACAATGAACAGATGTTTATGAGATAAAAAATAAAGTTGTGGTTTCTAGGACAAGTCACAGCAGTAACTATTTTGGCTTAGCTGTGTCCTAATTTTTAAATATATACTGGTGTTGTGGACACATCAGTGCAAATTTATTGGAAATTAATAAGGAAAAGAAGATGCAGAAAAACCAATGTTTTGGGGCAGCAGTTCACGGACACATCTTTTATTTCAAGATTTTGCATGGAACAGAAAAAAGGTGACAGTGATAAATTTTTCACATTATCATCATATCAGGTAACCAGAGGCCATTCCCGTTAGTTACAGAAGTCCATATTGTTGACATTTGGAACACATTGCCAGACTGTTGTTTTGGCAGCCTTTGCTAACGTGTTCAAGAATCGTTTGAACATTCACTGGCAATGCATATCCATCCTTTTAATAGAAATGTATCCATACCAATTTTAGTGCAACAGATGCGCGTTTCTGTATTTAACTTCTTCTGAATCAGTTTTGCTAAACCCCAATTTTTGAAAGAAAAGAGATGATGGACTTTAAATGTTCTTTAAATTTTATCCCACATGCTACATGACTGACAACAAACAGGATAGCCGGGCCGGGTAGCGCAATCGGTAGGGCACCTGACTCGTAAGTCAGAGGTCCTGGGTTCGAATCCCGGTCTGGCCACATACTTTCGTTTCTCCTTCCGCTGATTCAAGAAGGGCAGTTGTCAGTTTCTGGCGAAAGTATGTGCACTTAGTACTGGTTAACCGCTTAGGAGGTCTAAGCCTGTTCAGGAATAGTGTGGTTAGGTTAACTGACCGTCCCGACATGACCTTAGTTGTTTACCGTGGACGTTAAGCATCAAATCAACCAACCAACAAAAAACAGGATAGGACAGAAGCGCTTACAGAAAGTGAGAAAGCTTAACTGAGATTTACAGAGAGATTCTATTTTATTGTCTGACCTGCGGCTATCAGAAGCGATACATAAGCGGCCTAAAATTTTGGAAACTTCTCTGATTCAGCTCTCTTTTGAGACAGTGCTGTGACAGGGGAGATACCATCAACCCTGCAATTATTATTACATTTCCACCACTAGAAATTTGTCTGTTGGTTAAAGTAGAATTAGCCATTCGTTCATTTCCTTGTGAGTGAATTATTCATTTTATACTTGATTTAAGTTCATTTCATGTGAACTTCGGGGAAAAAAAATAGATAAAAAACAAAGAAAGATCTTTTTGTGAAGTTCCTTTTTTGGAAGAAAAATATTGTAACTGTGTACTATAGGTACAAAGTATTAGACTTTTACATTAGATTTTTGCACAGTGATCCAGATAAGAGGAGGTTACAGGGATAATTTAGAGATAATTTCTGATACTTCTGCATGAAATATAAGTTCTGACCCCTCATTAGAACCACCTCACTGAGACAGTTCTAATGAGGGGTCACAACATATTTTTGGTTAAGAGATAAGAAAAATAGAAAAAGTACCTGAGAATTATCCTCAAAACACACCTTATCTGGAGCCCTGAAATAATTTTACACCTCCATTTTTTTTTTATGGTTACAGAATTTGAAGGCTAAAATCGAAGTCTTCACAATAAACTGTTATCAATTGAATCGATGAAAATTCTTCAAATTTGTAGGTGAGCTGTCTCTAAAATGTGTGTCATTGAATACTGTCTTAGTTGGGGCATGCATGGTGATTTAATTATAAGATTACTCAGTTACTGGTTTTTATACCCCGCCACACGTTAGTGGCGGGGTATTATGTTTTCCTGCTGGCTGTCCGTGTGTCCATCGTACGTTCGTCCATCCATCCGTCCTTCTGTGAGCACTTCATTTCCGTTCGATAACTTTAGTATTTATGAACGGTTTCTTCAAACTTGGCTTGTGCATTGGTCTTGAGAATATCTCAGTTGGGATTGTTAATGGGCAAATTTCGATTTCTTCTGATGGAGTTATTGCCCTTGTCAATGTCTTAAAAATAGGTTTTGGTCTATAGTTCTTTTACACTTTGAAATATCTTGATGAAATTTCACAGAAATGATTGCAGTAACATAAGCTTTCTGTTACAAGTAGATTTTTGTCCACCTGGGGTATCTGCCCCTGCCTGGTGCTATATACATGTATTAAATGACGAAAAAAAAATGTATAAAATCAGAGTTGAAAGGGATTTTTCTGAAACTTGTAACAAATTATCATATTGATATAAGCTTTCCGTCTTGATAAAAACAATTGTTCCCTAGTGGTTACCTGCCCCTGATACATGCTATATACATGTATCAAATCATGAAAAAATCTATATAAAATCAGACTTTTGGTATATCTTGATGAAATTCAACAGAAATAAGCTTTCTGTTACAAGCAGAATTTAGTCCACTTGGGTTACCTGCCCCTGCCCCAGGGCTATATACATGTATAAAATTATGAAAAAAATCTGTATAAAATCAAAGATGAACAGGATTTTCCTGAAACTTGCAACACATTATCAAGGTAATAAGAGCTTCATGTCATGATCAAAATTTCGTCCCCAGCGCTTATCTACCCCTGCCCCAAGGCTATATACATGTATAAAATGATAATAAAAATCATGTAAAAATGTACAAAAAGGTAAAAGAAGTGATATTGGTTGGCAGTGGCGGGGTATTACTCAGTCGTTTACGATGCTTTTATTCCAACATATTTTTGTTTGAGTGGATTATCATTTTCAGAGACCCTCAAAGTTTGGCAGTTTTAAGCCCTTTGTTCAATTTTTTCCACCAAACTCAATACCAGTGAGGGAGAAGAAAGTTTCAAAAATACAATATTATTTTTTTCTTCTTCAAAGATGAAGAGGCGTATTGTTTTTGCCTTGTTTTGTTTTTAATTGGGTTGATTTGTGAGTATTCACCTTTCATTATCTTCACTAACTGCTAACTTTTGTATTTTTGTGTGTTATGGAGGGGGAGACCATGTGGGAATGGAAAGAAGAGATAGGAGAATAATATTTATAGCTGTCCAAAACAGTTGTGCTGGAAACAGTTTATTACTCAAAGCATGTTCTTACTTTTATGGTCTGTAATTATCTCCCCAAGATTTATTTTATTGCATATAATGTCCACCATACCTTTATTTTGGAACTATTTTGTGACTAAAACATGGTGGATATTTCAGTTTTTTTTTCAGGTAGTGGGTGTCTGTTGAATTGATTTTTGTATTTGTTATTTGTTTCTATGCAATTTTCATTCTCGGAGATTGTAGAAGGGTGTTTGGAGGTTTTATCAGGGTAATTATTTTTGGGTAGAATTTCATCCACATGGACTTTGGGCGTCCTTGGGATAGCCAAGTCTCAGATATGCTAATTGTCTTCATAATTGCTTTTATTATACATGTTATACCCTAGAATGATGTTCAGGTGGTATGTAACATTGAAGGCTTGAAAGCCTTGTGACAGACGCAGTTATTTTTAAAAAAAATGTAACTCACATTTTTCAACGTACCCCACCCACTACACATTGTGATGAACCCTTAAGTTTGTCTTCTTTTGCTTCTTTATCCAGTGACACTGGCTGAGGGTACTTGTTTGGCAAATCCTCTGATATATTATGATGAACCTTAGTGAGTACCGGTAGTTTTTGCACTCTATATCTGGAGCACTATGGCCCTCTCAGAAATTGTTGTGAGAAGTGTTAAGGTGCCAGCCTCTGAAAGAAACTGCAGGACAGAGGGCTTGGAGGGCAAAATGTGCCACCATGCAGTGGTTGCTCCACCACGCAGTGGCTGCACCACCATGCAATAGTTTAACACTAAAGTGCCAAATAGTAAACAAAAAAAGTTTAATTTACAAACAGGGTAGATCCCTAATGAGGCAGCTCATAATGAGCCACCTCATTTGGATCTACACTGTTTGCCCTCTAGTCTTTGATTTCTGAATATAAGCTTGGACAAAAAGTATTTTGTCGTCTACTTTTTTGGCACTTTAAGGGTTAGAAAATTAATCTGGGTAGAGTTGAGGCATTTCAGAGGATGAAAAAGCAGTTATTTCAGAGTTTACAGAAACTTTTTGTTTTTCTCTTTTCAGGTCTGTTATCAACTCGAGGTTGAAGAACTCCCAGTCCCATGAATCCCTTCTGACGACAAACAGCACGATGCATTCCATCGACCTCACGTCGAGTGACGTAGAAATCAAGCCGCTACACAGGAGTATTCTCAGTCAGGATCACTGTTTTCAAGTCTCTACGTCACACGGAAGCAAATATATCTCTTGTCGGACTGTCGAGGAGAGGGAGAAATGGATTGAAAGGTTTGTATTTTTACAGAAAGGTTGGATAGTCACATATTGTTGTAAAATGAAGAAATACCTAATGACCCTAAGTATTCGGACAGACAGGTCTGAGCAAACATTGTAGACCCACATCAAACTGCTCCTCAAGGAGCAGTATGATCAAGGTCTACAATGTTTGCCATTCACTAAGCATCATTTGGAGGCATTGATGTGTGTAAAATCCACTTTCTAAGAATTTTTGAATAATGTCTAACATATGGGTGTCCGAAATTTTAGGGTCATTACAGTACATGTACAACAGAACCTGAAGCATCTGCATGGTCATGTGGTTAGCTCTCCTGACTTAAGATCACAGGGATGGGGTTCAAGTCTTTTTGAAAGCAAGATTCTGTCTAAACCTAAACGTAACTTCTTTGCCCTTCTTAATAACCCCACCATTGTCTTGCTGTGACTGAAATACTGTTGAAAAAGGTGTAAAGTCCCAGGTCATCAATTCCATCCATTTATAATGGACTCTTGTAAGAACTGCTGTGAAATAAGAAACAAGAAAAATCTTTAAAAAAAGGTAATAGGCACAGATTAAATGGAAGTGTGTTTTTCAAGATTTGACAATAACTTTCATGAATAAGTAAGCTATATTGATAGGCACCAACAACCATTATTTTGACACCATCTGTCTCAAAAGATTGACCGCAGTCCATTTTGGAATTGACCTGATTTCAAAATGGTTATCAACATGTGTTTGTGTGTATTAAACAGAAAGTAGAAATCGAAAGTAGATCCAGGATGGAAAAAAGAAAGTTTTGAATATCTATGTGTGTTTTCGATAACATTTCTATTGTAAAATTACAAACAAGAGAAACATTTTGAATTAGTATAAGACAGAGTTCTATTATTCACAGTGCAGTACGACGGGAAAAACGAAGATTAAATATTCATTGACCTTTGATATTATTGGCTAAATTTTGACATACACGTTATTTGACCAATGGAATCTTGTGAAATGTGGAATGATATCGAAATTATACGAGGCTGTGCCTCGAAAAATAATTCCATCATCTTATTTTGACTTATGTAAGCCAGAGTTATGAACTATGTATATCATGGCAGGCAGTTATTGTCATGCTTTTGTAATGATTGTCAAAACCACAACATGCTACAAATCATTGCTTTTTCATCTGCTTTGGTCATAACGAATGAATAACTTGGTCATAATGTAGCATAGTTGTCACTCACATAGGACAGTATGATATTGTATGTGTAGGGCAATACACTGTTTATTAGTATTTCCTGGAACTTGTGGTGGTGGGTCTGCAACAATGACCATTTGAACAGGTTTTTAAGACATTAGGACCAGAGCTTAGTTGTTTAAACTAACGAAGACATTAGTAATGAGACGTTAAATTTTCAAATAGATTGTACATAAAACACACTGCCATTTTTTGCTGAAACAATTTTCAGCAAAAAATTTCTAAACTAATTTTGTGAGTAATTTAACTGTATCATATTGAGCATTTAAAGTCTAGATGGCAAACAGGGTAGACCAAGATGAGGTGGCTCATTAGGAGCCACCTCATCTTGGTCTACCCTGTTTGCAAAATCAACATTTTCCATTGCCGGTGTAACAGTTTATCTTGCCCCCCTGTACAGCTTGCCCCCCGGGGGGCAAGCTGTCCCGGGATATCTTGCCCCCCACCCTGGTTATCTTCACCCCCGGGGGGCAACATATCCCGGCTGGTTTATCTTGCCCCCGGGGGGGGGCAAGCTGTTCCGGGATATCTTGCCCCCCGCCACCCAGGATCCTACAGAAACATTTTGTACTAGTCTTTTTTTGTTTTGATTTGTTTCCCAGGGCAAAGGGCTTATACCACAAGGTCTTTTAACTCATTTATCACTTTGGTTACCATGTTTATTTGACAAGCAATCACAGCATGCTATCATGCTCCTTACCTTGTAGAGGTAGAGTTAGTTCATTTTTAGAAGTTCCATAGTGGATAATGGTAATATTAATTTGTATGATTATTTATTTAAATGGAAATTTGTCACATACTCAAACAGGTTTATCTTGAAATCTTAACCCCCACCTAAAATTTAAGCTAAACAAGTCCTTTTTTCATGCCTGTTTACAACAGCTGATCTCGAGAAATACCTCATATCAGTTATTATGATGAGCTAACTACTGAATCCACTTGTCTTATGCCTGTTTACAACAGCTGATCTCAAGAAATACCTCATATCAGGGGTGGGGGGCAACCTATCCCAGCTGGTTAATCTTACCCCCCACCCAAGATTTTGGATCCACATCTATCAACAAGTATTGAAACTGCTTTAAAGTGCTTTAATAGTTATTATTATGAGCTAACTACTGAATCCACTTTTTTCATGCCTGTTTACAACAGCTGATCTCGAGAAATACCTCGTATCAGGGGTGGGGGGCAACCTATCCCAGCTGGTTTATCTTACCACCCAATATTTTGGATCAACATCTATCTACAAGTATTGAAACTGCTTTAAAGTGCTTTAATAGTAATTATGATGAGCTAACAACTGAATCCACTTGTCTTATGCCTGTTTACAACAGCTGATCTCAAGAAATACCTCGTATCAGGGGTGGGGGGCAACCTATCCCAGCTGGTTTATCTTACCCCCCACCCAAGATTTTGGATCCAAATCTATCAACAAGTATTGAAACTGCTTTAAAGTGCTTTAATAGTTATTATTATGACCTAACTACTGAATCCACTTGTTTCATGCATGTTTACAACAGCTGATCTCCAGAAATACTTCGTATCAGGGGTGGGGGGCAACCTATCCCAGCTGGTTTATCTTACCCCCCGTCCAAGATTTTGGATCAACATCTATCTACAAGTGTTGAAACTAATATAAAGGGCTTTAATAGTTATTATTATGAGCTAACTACTGAATCCACTTGTCTTATGCCTGTTTACAACAGCTGATCTCAAGAAATACCTCATATCAGGGGTGGGGGGCAACCTATCCCAGCTGGTTTATCTTACCCCCATCCAAGATTTTGGATCCACATCTATCAACAAGTATTGAAACTGCTTTAAAGTGCTTTAATAGTTATTATTATGAGCTAACTACTGAATCCACTTGTTTCATGCCTGTTTACAACAACTTATCTCAAGAAATACCTCGTATCAGGGATGGGGGGCAACCTATCCCAGCTGGTTTATCTTACCCCCCACCCAAGATTTTGGATCCACATCTATCTACAAGTATAGAAACTGCTTTAAAGTGCTTTAATAGTTCTTATTATGAGCTAACTACTGAATCCACTTGTCTTATGCCTGTTTACAACAGCTGATCTCGAGAAATACCTCGTATCAGGGGTGGGGGGCAACCTATCCCAGCTGGTTTATCTTACCCCCTACCCAAGATTTTGGATCCACATCTATCAACAAGTATTGAAACTGCTTTAAAGTGCTTTAATAGTTATTATGATGAGCTAACTACTGAATCCACTTGTCTTATGCCTGTTTACAACAGCTGATCTCGAGAAATACCTCGTATCAGGGGTGGGGGGCAACCTATCCCAGCTGGTTTATCTTACCCCCTACCCAAGATTTTGGATCCACATCTATCAACAAGTATTGAAACTGCTTTAAAGTGCTTTAATAGTTATTATGATGAGCTAACTACTGAATCCACTTGTCTTATGCCTGTTTACAACAGCTGATCTCAAGAAATACCTCGTATCAGGGGTGGGGGGCAACCTATCCCAGCTGGTTTATCTTACCCCCCACCCAAGATTTTGGATCCAAATCTATCAACAAGTATTCAAACTGCTTTAAAGTGCTTTAATAGTTATTATTATGACCTAACTACTGAATCCACTTGTTTCATGCCTGTTTACAACAACTTATCTCAAGAAATACCTTGTATCGCGGGTGGGGGGCAACCTATCCCAGCTGGTTTATCTTACCCCCACCCAAGATTTTGGATCCACATCTATCTACAACTATTGTAACTGCTTTAAAGTGCTTGAATAGTTATTATTATGAGCTAACTACTGAATCTACTTGTCTCATGCCTGTTTACAACAGCTGATCTCAAGAAATACCTCGTATCAGGGGTGGGGGGCAACCTATCCCAGCTGGTTTATCTTACCCCCCACCCAAGAATTTGGATCCACATCTATCAACAAGAATTGAAACTGCTTTAAAGTGCTTTAATAGTTATTGTGATGAGCTAACTACTGAATCCACTTGTCTCATGCCTGTTTACAACAGCTGATCTCAAGAAATACCTCATATCAGGGGTGGGGGGCAACCTATCCCAGCTGGTTTATCTTACCCCCTACCCAAGATTTTGGATCCACATCTTTTAACAAGTATTTAAACTGCTTTAAAGTGCTTTAATAGTTATTATGATGAGCTAACTACTGAATCCACTTGTCTTATGCCTGTTTACAACAGCTGATCTCAAGAAATACCTCGTATCAGGGGTGGGGGGCAACCTATCCCAGCTGGTTTATCTTACCCCCCACCCAAGATTTAGGATCCACATCTATCAACAAGAATTGAAACTGCTTTAAAGTGCTTAGATAGCTATTATTATGAGCTAACTACTGAATCCACATATCTCATGCCTGTTTACAACAGCTGATCTCAAGAAATACCTCGTATCAGGGGTGGGGGGCAACCTATCCCAGCTGGTTTATCTTACCCCCCACCCAAGATTTTGGATCCACATCTGTCAACAAGTATTGAAACTGCTTTAATGTGCTTAAGTAGTATAATTACGAGCTAACTACTGAAGCCACTTGTTTCATGCATGTTTACAACAGCTGATCTTGAGAAATACCTCATATCAGGGGTGGGGGGCAACCTATCCCAGCTGGTTTATCTAACCCCCTACCCAAGATTTTGGATCCACATCTTTCTACAAGTATTGAAACTGCTTTAAAGTTCTTTAATAGTTATTATTATGAGCTAACTACTGAATCCACTTGTCTCAACCAGATGGGATAGGTTGCCCCCAACCCCTGATATGAGATATTTCTTGAGATCAGCTGTTGTAAACGTGCATGAGACAAGTGGATTCAGTAGTTAGCTCATAATAATAAATATTAAAGCACTTTAAAGCAGTTTCAATACTTATAGATAGATGTGGATCCAAAATCTTGGGTAGGGGGTTAGATAAACCAGCTGGGATAGGTTGCCCCCCACCCCTGATACGAGGTATTTCTCAAGATCAGCTGTTGTAAACATGCATGAAACAAGTGGATTCAGTAGTTAGCTCGTAATTATACTATTAAAGCACTTTAAAGCAGTTTCAATACTTGTTGATAGATGTGGATCCAAAATCTTGGGTGGGGGGTAAGATAAACCAGCTGGGATAGGTTGCCCCCCACCCCTGATACGAGGTATTTCTTGAGATCAGCTGTTGTAAACAGGCATGAGATATGTGGATTCAGTAGTTAGCTCATAATAATAACTATTAAAGCACTTTAAAGCAGTTTCAGTACTTGTAGATAGATGTTGATCCAAAATCTTGGGTGGGGGATAAGATAAACCAGCTGGGATAGGTTGCCCCCAACCCCTGATACGAGGTATTTCTCGAGATCAGCTGTTGTAAACAGGCATGGAAAAAGTGGATTCAGTAGTAAGCTCATCATGATATCTATTAAAGCACTTTAAAGCAGTTTCAGTACTTGTTGATAGATGTTGAACCAAAATCTTGGGTGGGGGGTAAGATAAACCAGCTGGGATAGGTTGCCCCCACCCCTGATACGAGGTATTTCTCGAGATCAGCTGTTGTAAACAGGCATGAGACAAGTGGATTCAGTAGTTAGCTCATCATTATAACTCTTAAAGCACTTAAAAGCAGTTTCAATACTTGTAGATAGATGTGGATCCAAAATCTTGGGTGGGGAGTAAGATAAACCAGCTGGTATAGGTTGCCCCCCACCCCTGATACGAGGTATTTCTTGAGATAAGTTTTTGTAAACATGCATGAAACAAGTGGATTCAGTAGTTAGCTCATCATAATAACTATTAAAGCACTTTAAAGCAGTTTCAATTCTTGTTGATAGATGTGGATCCAAAATCTTGCGTGGGGGGTAAGATAAACCAGCTGGGATAGGTTGCCCCCCGC
This sequence comes from Ctena decussata, assembly GCA_963989385.1. NCBI lineage: Eukaryota > Metazoa > Mollusca > Bivalvia > Lucinida > Lucinidae > Ctena > Ctena decussata. The sequence goes on from OZ022498.1 coordinate 126,544,568, forward strand.
CCCTGATACGAGGTATTTCTTGAGATCAGCTGTTGTAAACAGGCATAAGACAAGTGGATTCAGTAGTTACTCATCATAATAACTATTAAAGCACTTTAAAGCAGTTTCTATACTTGTAGATAGATGTGGATCCAAAATCTTGGGTGGGGGGTAAGATAAACCAGCTGGGATAGGTTGCCCCCCACCCCCGTTACGAGGTATTTCTTGAGATAAGTTGTTGTAAACAGGCATGAAACAAGTGGATTCAGTAGTTAGCTCAAAATAATAACTATTAAAGCACTTTAAAGCATTTTCAATACTTGTTGATAGATGTGGATCGAAAATCTTGGGTGGGGGGGGTAAGATAAACCAACTGGGATAGGTTGCCCTCCACCCCTGATACGAGGTATTTCTTGAGATCAGCTGTTGTAAACAGGCATAAGACAAGTGGATTCAGTAGTTAGCTCATCATAATAACTATTAAAGCACTTTAAAGCAGTTTCAATACTTGTAGATAGATGTGGATCCAAAATCTTGGGTGGGGGGTAAGATGAACCAGCTGGGATAGGTTGCCCCCCACCCCCGTTACGAGGTATTTCTTGAGATAAGTTGTTGTAAACAGGCATGAAACAAGTGGATTCAGTAGTTAGCTCAAAATAATAACTATTAAAGCACTTTAAAGCATTTTCAATACTTGTTGATAGATGTGGATCGAAAATCTTGGGTGGGGGGGGGTAAGATAAACCAACTGGGATAGGTTGCCCTCCACCCCTGATACGAGGTATTTCTTGAGATCAGCTGTTGTAAACAGGCATAAGACAAGTGGATTAAGTAGTTAGCTCATAATAATAACTATTAAAGCACTTTAAAGCAGTTTCAATACTTGTTGATAGATGTGGATCCAAAATCTTGGGTAGGGGGTAAGATAAACCAGCTGGGATAGGTTGCCCCCCACCCCTGATACGAGGTATTTCTTGAGATCAGCTGTTGTAAACAGGCATAAGACAAGTGGATTCAGTAGTTGCCTCATAATAATAACTATTAAAGCACTTTAAAGCAGTTTCAATACTTGTTGATAGATGTGGATCCAAAATCTTGGGTAGGGGGTAAGATAAACCAGCTGGGATAGGTTGCCCCCCACCCCTGATACGAGGTATTTCTTGAGATCAGCTGTTGTAAACAGGCATAAGACAAGTGGATTCAGTAGTTAGCTCATCATAATAACTATTAAAGCACTTTAAAGCAGTTTCAATACTTGTAGATAGATGTTGATCCAAAATGTTGGGTGGGGGGTAAGATAAACCAGCTGGGATATGTTGCTCCCCACCCCTGATACGAGGTATTTCTTGAGATCAGCTGTTGTAAACAGGCATGAGACAAGTGAATTCAGTAGTTACCTCATAATAATAACTATTAAAGCACTTTAAAGCAGTTTCAATACTTGTTGATAGCTGTTGAACCAAAATCTTGGGTGGGGGGTAAGATAAACCAGCTGGGACAGGTTGCCCCCACCCTGATAGGAGGTTTTACTTGAGATCAGCTGTTGTAAACAGGCATGAGATAAGTGGATTCAGTAGTTAGCTCATAATCATAACTATGAAAGCACTTTAAAGCAGTTTCTATACTTGTAGATAGATGTGGATCCAAAATCTTGGGTGGGGGGTAAGATAAACCAGCTGGGATAGGTTGCCCCCCACCCCTGATACGAGGTATTTCTTGAGATAAGTTGGGTGATAAATCTTGGGTGGGGGGTAAGATAAACCAGCTGGGATAGGTTGCCCCCCCCCCCCCCCCCCACCCCTTATAGGAAGCATTTCTCAATATCAGCTGTTGTAAACAGGCATGAAACAAGTGGATTCAGTAGTTAGCTCATAATAAGAACTATTAAAGCACTTGAAAGCAGTTTCAATACTTGTTGATAGATGTGGATCCAAAATCTTGGGTGGGGGTAAGATAAACCAGATTGGATAGGTTGCCCCCCACCCCTGATACGAGGTATTTCTTGAGATCAGCTGTTGTAAACGTGCATTTGACAAGTGAATTCAGTAGTTAGCTCATAATAATAACTATTAAAGCACTTTAATCCAGTTTTAATACTTGTAGATAGATGTGGATCCAAAATCTTGGGTAGGGGGTTAGATAAACCAGCTGGGATAGGTTGCCCCCCACCCCTGATACGAAGTATTTCATAATATCAGCTGTTGTAAACATGCATGAAACAAGTGGATTCAGTAGTTAGCTCGTAATTATACTATTAAAGCACTTTAAAGCAGTTTCAATACTTGTTGATAGATGTGGAACCAAAATCTTGGGTGGGGGGGGGGAGATAAACCAGCTGGGATAGGTTGCCCCCCACCCCTGATACGAGGTATTTCTTGAGATCAGCAGTTGTAAACAGGCATGAAACAAGTGGATTCAGTAGTTAGCTCATAATAATAACTATGAAAGCACTTTAAAGCAGTTTCTATACTTGTAGATAGATGTGGATCCAAAATCTTGGGTGGGGGGTAAGATAAACCAGCTGGGATAGGTTGCCCCCCACCCCTGATATGAGGTATTTCTCGAGATCAGCTGTTGTAAACAGGCATGAGACAAGTGGATTCAGTAGTAAGATCATCATGATATCTATTAAAGCACTTAAAAGCAGTTTCAATACTTGTAGATAGATGTTGAACCAAAATCTTGGGTGGGGGGTAAGATAAACCAGCTGGGATAGGTTGCCCCCCACCCCTGATACGAGGTATTTCTAGAGATCAGCTGTTGTAAACAGGCATGAGACAAGTGGATTTAGTAGTTAGCTCATCATAATAACTCTTAAAGCACTTTAAAGCAGTTTCAATTCTTGTTGATAGATGTGGATCCAAAATCTTTGGTTGGGGGTAAGATAAACCAGCTGGGATAGGTTGGCCCCCACCCCTGATACGAGGTATTTCTTGAGATAAGTTGTTGTAAACAGGCATGAAACAAGTGGATTCAGTAGTTAGCTCATAATAATAACTATTAAAGCACTTTAAAGCAGTTTCAATACTTGTTGATAGATGTGTATCCAAAATCTTGGGTGGGAGGTAAGATAAACCAGCTGGGATAGGTTGCCCCCCACCCCTGATACGAGGTATTTCTTGAGATCAGCTGTTGTAAACAGGCATGAGACAAGTAGATTCAGTAGTTAGATCATAATAATAACTATTAAAGCACTTTAAAGCAGTTTCAATACTTGTAGATAGATGTGGATCCAAAATCTTGGGTGGGGGGTAAGATAAACCAGCTGGGATAGGTTGCCCCCACCCGCGATATGAGGTATTCCTCGAGATCAGCTGTTGTAAACAGGCATGAAACAAGTGGATTCAGTAGTTAGCTCATCATTATAACTATTAAAGCACTTTAAAGCAGTTTCAATACTTGTTGATAGATGTGGATCCCAAATCTTGGGTAGGGGGTAAGATAAACCAGCTGGGATAGGTTGCCCCCCCACCCCTGATATGAGGTATTTCTCGAGATCAGCTGTTGTAAACAGGCATGAAACAAGTGGATTCAGTAGTTAGCTCATAATAATAACTATTAAAGCACTTTAAAGCAGTTTCAGTCTTTGAAGGTAGATTTGGCACCAAAATCTGAGGTGGGGGGTAAGATAAAGCAGTTGGGATAGGTTGTTGCACAAACAGTTACTTCTTATAACTTTTAAGTCCTTGGCAGCAATTTCAAAATCTATTGACAGTTATCACTCCAAAATCCTAGAAGGGGGGCAAGATATCCCAGCTGGTTTATCTTCACCCCCGGGGGGCAAGATAAACCAGCCAGGATATGTTGCCCCCCGGGGGTTAAGATAACCAGGACGGGGGGCAAGATATCCTGGGACAGCTTGCCCCCCGGGAGGCAAGCTGACCATGGTTGGCTTGCCCCCCGGGGGGCAAGCTGTCCAGGGTGCAAGATAAACTGGGACACCGGCGCTTTTAGCATTAAACTAAGACAAAAGTCTGACTCACCTACTCATCCCAATTTCAGGTAAGAAGTGAGTACTTTACCTTAATTACTGCACCTCTTGGTGTAATCAAGTCTGAAACTCTTACGCAGGTGGCAAAACAATGAGTTGTTGGCATACTGCAAGGAACGGTGCCAAGAGACACTTGGTTTTCCCATCACATAATACTTGTGTACTTGACACTTAAAAAGTTCTGGCACAGAATCCTACACAGTCTCTGGGAGTTCTGAAGAAACTAAATTTTGGCTGATAAAAGTGTTTGTTGACGAGGAGGTGATACTACTTGACTTACCTGTGGTGTCGACCAAGCCGACACTATGCAAAGTGGCTGTCAGCCACATATTTTGCTGTCAGTTTGGGGATATTAGTAAAATATATAACACATACTGTTGATGGCCATCCACGGAGCTGATGTTGCTGTCCATTGTCTTGGTTGACAGCCACTTTTGTATGTATATGGTAACTGATTGGTTCAGTCAATAGCACAGGTAGGGAATTTCCTGGAAATATGTGTGGCAGGGCATATTCTTTTCTATAAGAGTTAACTGCCATTGAGAAGGGAGACAAGTGAGAAAATGGAAAGTAAAAATGAAATAGCTTTCCCTGAAAGTGTAGCGCTCGAAACTGTGGTGGTTAATATTGCAGTAAGGGTTCTTTGAAGTACTACAATTAGTCCGAGAGCCCGTGGTAGGTTTATTCATGTGGTCGAGGCCAAAAGGTTTGAAGGTGTTTTCTTATGTAAAAAAGTGTGCTGAATACAAAAATCAAAGTCTTAAAAAAATCCATTGATGCACAAAGTCGGTATACTCAAAAGGTTACACATGGGGTGCTCCAAATCTCGAAAGAACGTCAAAATGGGGGTACCCTTATATTTAGTAATATTTTCAGCCTTTTGCATGCACTGGAATATTAATTTTGATATCAAGCAATACTAAATAGATATTAAAACAGATCAAATAACAATTTCCACGCTTTCTTTGCCATATTATGGGAAGCTCTACTTTCAAAATGAAACACCTTGAAAAAAGCCACGAAAACTGGTGATTTCAATATTCAACTCATAGGTAGATAAAAATATTGATAAAAACACCGAAAGTAGCAGTTATTATACCCCCAGCACAATCAGTATGTCGAGGGGTAAATTGTTTTTGCCTTTTCATCCGTTCTTCTGTCTATCCATCTGTCTGTCTGTCCATATGTCCGTCAGTCCTTCCGTCCGTTAGTTAACATTTGCGTTAAAGTTTTGCGTTAAGTTTGATCTTTGCTCTGTTTTCCTGAGAGTATTCATGGAAACTTGTTCATGTGAACTTAGTATTTCTTCAGGATGGATACTGATCAGTTTGTATCACCTGGATGGTTCTACAGGCCTAAGGTCAAGGTCACAGACTTAGAAACTTGTAAAACAGTTGCGTTAAAATTTGCGTTATGTTTTTGCTTTTGCTCAGTTTTCTTGAAAGTGTTTTACTAGAACCGGTCCATATGTGCTCAGTGTTACTAAAGGATAAATACTTATCAGTTTGCATCACTTGGATGCTGCTTTTGGCCTGAGTCAAGGTCACAGACTTAGAAATTCATATAAAAGTTACGTTAACGCTTGCGTTAAATATTTGCTTTTGCACTGTTTTCCTGAAAGTCTAAACTGGAACTGTTACATATGTGTTTAGTGTTACTGCAGGACATATACTGCTCTGTTTGTGTCACCTTGATGCTGCTGCTGACCTAAGGTTAATGTCAAAGACTTTGAACTTTATATAATACCTCTGTAAAAGTTTTACTTAGAAGAGTGTATCTTGGAATAGAACCTTTTGAAATGTGACTGGGTCTATTGCTGGGCTTGACTGATTGTCTGCTTGTCTGTTTGTTAACATTTTTTGCATTAACGTATTATGCAAAGCTTATTTTCTATGGGCGGTGGCTCTGGCCAGAGGTATACGTTAGCCCTCGCTCACTTGCTCTAGTTGGGCTGGAAAAACAACTTCTAATCACAAATTGTTCGTGATAATTTATGACTTTGTTTTAATTATTTTTTGGGAAGAACATGTTCGAAGCAAGATAAAGTTTGACACATTGGCGATATAGCAACCTCTGTACTTTTATATTGTTAACCCACATATTCTTATCCCGTCATTTTAAATATATTTTTTCTTTCTGTTTTCATTCTTTTTTCAAGTAAAAGGGAGGCAGTTGTACAGAGAGAGAAACATCAGTTGAATGTGAGTTTGATGGGGATTTGCCAAGTGAACATAAAAGAATAGGGGGGGGGGGGGGGGGTTGAAGTGAGCGTGTGCCTCTGCTCAGTCTCATCTGTAGTTTTGATGTCTGTTTACACACACTATGGGCCTTCACAAAACTTCGGCCAAAGACGCAGATCCCTGATTGCTGTAAAAGGTCGTGCATGCGCATTTAAATAGCCACCTAATCGTTAAAAAAACCTTGTTCGCTCGGCGAAGTCCACATATATGGTGATATCCAAGGACGTCTACAATTTCATTCCTTTTTCATTTCAGTAAAAAGATGGAAACAACTGATCAGACACATGAACTACGCAACAGTGAAACATGAGAGTATTATATTGGCGATTCTAAACGAAATCGGATGCAGAAGATAGTCCCTTTTACAGTCCCGTTTTGGGTACCATCAAACAAAGATCACAATACAGGTCATGTTTGGTCTCGCCTTTCCAGCTGAAGAATATGTTCAGGCTGAGCTGAAGTCTTTATTCGAAATCAAAGGACCTGATCTTAGGTTTCTTTCAATATGGCGGAGGCTCTGTTTTAAGTGATGAATCAAATGATGTCTTTCTTTTTTTGAGGGATCTGACACTTGGATTTGCAAACATTCTGATAACAACCATTCTGATGACATATACCGACAGTATCATGAAAAGTACCGATCCCAGACAATGTTTCAATGCTTTCATCGTAATTTTTCCAAGCAACGTTCATTCCAAGTCCTGGCTGTTGGGTGAGGCCATCAGACATAAAGCAATTCTTTTCTATTTAAAATCGCCATACATAATGCACTCATGCTTTACTGATGGTTCTCTTGTCTCGTCAGTTGTTTCCATTTTCTACCTGAAAAGAAAAAAGAGGAACGATATTACCATGTACACGGACTTCGCTAAGGGAACAAGTATCTTTACAGAAACCATCAGGTAGATATTTAAATGCGCACGCGCGGCCCTTCACAGAAATCAGGGATCTGTGTCTTCGGCCGAAGTCTTGTGAAGGCCAATAGTGAGACCAAACGTCCATCTGAGACTGACCATATGCACAGGCTCACTTTAATGCCTTTCGCTGTTCTTTTGAGTTCGGTTGGCAAGCCCAATTTAGCTCAATTTCAACTGATTATCCTCCTTTCTGTACGACTGTCTCCACCATTTTACCTGAAAAAAAGAAAGAATTAAAACAGTAATAATGTTTTTGAAACGTATTTAAAATGATTTTTAAAGAATATACGGCATGGACGACCAATATAAAAGAACAGAGGTTGCCATATCGCCAAGTTGTCAGACTTTATCTTGTTTGGAGCTCATTCCTCCCCAAATGACTGAAGCCAAGTCCAAAGAAAAACAACTCGAATAATTTGTGGCTAGAAATGTTTTTCAAATCCCCTTAGTGCAATAAGAAGGGGCTCACGTATACCTCCGACCAGGGCCAACGCCTACAGAAAATAAACTTTACATAATACATTAATGTAGAATGTTAAGAAACAGACAGGCAGACATTCAATCTTACACAGCAATAGACCCAGTCACATATCAAAAGGTTCCATCCCAAGATTTGGCAATAAGTAAAGGATACCCTCTTGAAAGTCTACTTTTTACAGATATATTTTATATATATATATAAAGTTCAAAGTCTGTGACTTGACATTAGGTCAGCTGCAGCCTTTAGGTGACACAAACTGATCAGTATCCATCCTATAGTAACACTTGACACATATTCATTCATTCAGTTCCAGTAAAGACTAGCAGGAAAACAGTGCAAAAGCAAAATCATCAGTATAAACGCAAAATTTAATGCAACTTTTGTACAAATTTCTAAATCTGTTACCTTAACCTTTGGCCAGCAGCAGTATGCAGATGAAACAAACTAATTAGTATCTATCTTGTAGTAACAATAGACATATGAACCAGTTCCAGTAAAATCTTTCAACAAAACTGAGCAAAAACTTAACGCAAATTTTAACGTAACTGTTGTACATATTTCCCAAGTCTGTGACCTTGACCTTAGGCCAGCAGCAGCTTCCAGGTGATGCAAGCTGATCTATATCCATTCTGTGGTAACACTTAGTACATATGAACAAGTTCCCGTAAAGACTTGCAGGAAAACGGAGCAAAGAAAATACACTTAACACAAAACTTTAACGCAAATGTTAACTAACGGACGAAAGGACTGACGGACAAATGGATAGACAGACGGATGGACAGACAGATGAACGGATGGAAAGGCAAAAACAATTTACCCCTCGACATACTTATTTTGCCGGAGGTAAAATTACTGCTACTTTCGGTGTTTTTATCAATATTTTCATCTACCTATGAGTTGAATATTGTAATCACCAGTTTTCGTGGCTTTTTTCAACGTGTTTCATTTTGAAAGTAGAGCTTCCCATAATATGGCAAAGAAAATGTAGAAATTGTTATTTGATCTGTTTTAGCATCTATTAAGTATTGCTTGATATCAAAACTAATATTCCAGTGCATGCAAAAGGCGGAAAATATTACTAAATATAAGGGTACACCCATTTTGACGCTCTATCGAGATTGTGGGCACCCCATGTGTAATCTTTTGAGTACACCGACTTTGTGCATCAATGGATTTTTTTAAGACTTTAATTTTTGAATTCAGCATACTTTTTTACATAAGAAAACACCTTCAAACCTTTTGGCCTCGACCACATGAATAAACCTACCACGGGCTCTCGGACTAAATCATACCTAATTTACCAAGGAAATGATTTATATTGTACTCTTGGCTACTGTTCCATTACCTGTCATTCCCTGCCATCATCTTACCTGAGAAAATCTTAAAGGTGAGTAGTCTGACAATTACAGAAACCTTAATAATCACAGCAGTTTTCAGTTCACTGGAAGAATTTAGTACAAATCTGTCAGAAAAATTTCCGATTTTTTATAACCATAATGCATTCAGACAGGGTACCTCCTTCCCAAATTCTGTAATGGATTATATGTGTATGTCATGTCATTCTTTAACCTGTTTGTGCTGTTGATAGATACTCTGTAAAACTGATAAGTAAATGGCAAACAGTGTAGACCTTAATAAGACTGCTTCTAGGGGAGCAGTCTAATATAGGTCTACTCTGTTTCCTAGGTTGGTATAAATTCCTGCTGTGCTGTTCATAAATTTAAGACTAATGTCAGAAATTTCTTATTTTTCAGTCTTAGAAAGACTGCAAGTCCAAACCAAGAGAACAGTCGTAGAAGTGAGAGCTCATTGAAAGTCTGGGTCGTGGAAGCTAAAAATGTTGCTTCTAAAAAGAGGTAATTTCTAAATTAATGAACAGTTTATTTTGCAAAAAAACTTGAAAAACTAGTATTCCCTTGACTTTAGGCCTAATATAGCAGTTGAAATTGAAAACCTGTGAGATGGCTATAATTTAGATAATACCCATAAAAGATATCTATTTGACCTATTAACATGGGCTTCAACAACCGGTTTTGAACTGAAAATCATAGTTTGTATCTTCACAGTACAGTTACATAAGTAGGGCTGTTTATCTAGGCTATGGGAAATTTTTATGTGTTCTCCATAGATTAGTATAAATGAAACGAGGCTGTATGGGGGCCACAAAACAAGACTTCTTGGTTTGAAAAAAAAAAAAAAAAAAAAAGGAGACAAAAAAAACAAAAAACAAATTAGCTCAAATTGTCATTGAAACCGCCCTTATCAGGAGCTCAGTAATAGATTGATAATCATTATTCTACTACACCAGATGTGCACAACCCTCATGGATATATATTCAGATTTAATTAGCCCTCTCAAGAATGTGACATATATCTGATAGTCTCCTGTCAATAACATAGGGCACCTATATTGATTTGATAATGGCATAGTTTAAAATATGGAGAGGAATAGGGGCATTCTCACAGGATGTAGGCAGCTATCTAAAATTGATTAACGCGGATCAAAAAACGTTAGAAAACAGTGTTTTCGATTGCAAATTGGTGACAATAATGCATTCAGACAGGTGTTTCTAATGGTTATTGATCTGTGTTTGTCAACTGCATCAGCGTTTTTGATTACCCAGAGTGATTCTAGCCCACTTTGTTCCTCTGATTTGGGATGGCGCTCTTACAGGAAAGAATTTGCTCCCTATGAGGGAGAAATTCTTTTCATGTAAGAGTACCATCCCATGCTCTAGGAACAAATTGTAGCAGTGGACAAGAAGGGCAGTTGTCAGTTACTGGCGAAAGTATGTGCACTTAGTACTGGTTAACAGCTTAGGAGGTCTAAGCCTGCCCAGGGATAGTGTGGTTAGGTTAACTGACCATCCCGACATGACCATAGCTGTTTACCGTGGACGTTAAGCAACAAACCAATCAATCAATCTATAGCCAGTGGAATGTAGATTATCTCAGCCGTTCAGTTCCAATCCATTCCATACCAGGTTTTAAACTATGCCCCCTTTAATTTCTTCTTAACAAGACTTGGTAGCAGATGGTGACTAGATTGAATTTCAGCAGTGAAAATATAAGATTGCTTCTTATGAATTATTAAAACAGTCAGGTGCGAAAGCTGGTACTTAGTTTAACAGTAAAGAGGAGCCCAGTTTTGCAAATTTTTTCTTGTTCTTGCATTCATTCTGCTATTCTAGGCACACCTCTATTCCGTCCACCCCTAATTACACAAGAGCATAGCAAAAAGTAATCAGAGGGAAGTAAGGGAAAGACACATAGCTCATACGCAGTGCGCTAAAGTTTCTTACAGTTCTCACAAGATTGCATGAAAATCCTTAGCAAAATTATGTAACTGAACTCGGGTCAAGCAAGGAGCAGCATTTATGTTACCATTCTGATACCTGACACAATCTCATATACATTTCTGTAAATTTGATGAAGATACTTTGAATGGTTACCTAGTTATGGTGCGCACAGTATAGTCCTAAGAATAATCAAAGGGGCGTAAGCAGATCAGACTCGGCAACTCTTTTTAGCTTGCCTGAACCAAGTTCAGGAAGAGCTATTGCACTACCATCGGTGTCAGTGGCGTCGGCGGCGTTAGCAAAATGTTAAAGTTTTTACGTTAAAGTTTTTTTATGTCACGGGCAAGGCACTGCAGGCGAGCTATCCTGTACGGGGCCAGGTCTTGTTATAATACCTGTTAGCTTAGATGCTTCTGTCCAGACTTTTTTGTCACCCGACGTAGGCGGAGGGGGACTATAGAAATGACCCTCGTCCGTCCGTGTGTGCGTCCGTCCGTCCGTCCGTCCTTCCGTCCGTCCTTCCGTCCGTCCGTCCGTCCGTCCGAAATCTTGTCCCCGCAACTCCTCCTACGTCTTTCATCAGATAGTTTTGAAATTTTACAGATTGTATTCTTATGATATGAAGATGTGCATGTGATTTTCGATTTTTGTTTCGGCCATTTTTGATGGAGTTACAGCCCTTGCTGACTCAGACCTTCCGAAATCTTGTCCCCGCAACTCCTCCTACATCTTTCATCGGATTGATTTGAAATTTTACAGATTGTATTCTTACGATATGAAGATGTGCATGTGGTTTTTTATTTTTGTTTCGGCCATTTTTAATGGAGTTACGGCCCTTGCTGACTTAGACCTTGTCCCCGCAACTCCTGCAACATCTTGTATCAGATTGACTTGAAATTGTGCAGAATGTTTCATCATGATCTGAAGATGTGCATGTGATTTTGGAATTTCAATTGTCCTATTTTTCACAAAGTTATGGCCCTTTGTCGGTTTTTGATATTTTTCCAACTTTTGAACCGTTTGACCGAGAGAGCTGAAATTTGGTATGCTATTAGCATTTGGTAAATTGAGTATTCTGATTATTGTTAGGATGTGCTAAATTATAAGTGACAGAGTTATTCCCCTTTCATAGATAATAGACATTCACTTAAAGGTAAAGGGATAACTCCAGAACTATTCATATTAATGGGCTGAATTTTCATAAATGCATTGTCCATTTTGCATCAGATTCATATAAGCAGGATTATGGCTCTTGTTTTTTTGTTACTGGGTATACAGTCTTGATGTTTTGGTCATTTTGTAAGGGTCTATAGTTTCAGTAACCTGATTTTACACATATATGCCCCGTTCTGAACTTAAGTATTTTATAAAGAGGCCCAGTAATGTCTTTGCATATGTTCAGTTATCATTTGCTTACCAGGTTCTGTAATATATATATTTTCTGTTTTTGGCCGTACATTTACTCTGAAACAGAATAAAGGGCTGAAGTTTGTGACACATTTCAAACGTCGGGTGACACTTGGCCGATGGCCTTTTATTCCAGTATTAATGATACAGAAAGCCTGGGAAATGATTTAAAATAATTCCTCAATAAAGATGAAAGAGAGAATTCTCTTCAGAGACCAGCTGCAGACATATTTAATTTGTTTATTTTATGTAATCTAAACTGCTGAAAGCACCTGTTGGAATTCCTAATTAGAACTTTGCCCTTCAACCCAGCAGACTGAATAAGTTAAACATTAGCAAGCAGTGAAGAATTAGATCAGATGGCTTATTAAATGCCCAGATAGGTCTCATTTCCATACTATTGTGCCTTCTGTGGTTGGCCATGGGTCCTTGCTGCATAAGCCTTGGGAGCTCTCTGGATCATTGTGCTGGTAGGGTTGAGTCGAGTAACTTTGGACAGCGGGTAAATTCGGACATACCATTGCAAACAGTGAAAATCCAGATGAGACAGCTCATAATGAGCTGTCTCATCAGGATTTTCACTGAGCTGTCTCATCAGGATTTTCACTGTTTGCCCAATTATTTTTGTTTTAATTTCAAACAACTGACATATAAAGGAAACAATGTCACTGTCCGAATTTACCTGCTGTCCGAATTTACCTGACTTGACCCTGATTGCCACTATTGTTATGACTGTATTCTGTTGAAAGGGACATAAAACTCAGTATCTGCCCCAATCCCATTGCTAAGATACCCTGAGAGTTAATCTGATAGTGTTAATCCAGTATACCAACTTCCTGATTGTTTAGGTTACTTACCCTTTATCAGTGAAACAAAGATTACCCTATTTACGGTAAATAATCAGACAAAATTACCTGAGCAAACAGTGTAGACCCAGATCACACTGCTCCTGATGAGCAGTCTGATCAGGATCCACTCTGTTTGCCAACAATTTTACAGATCAGTGTTTGATAGATAAAATGGACTGGTCCAAACTTAAAGGATGGAAGAGTCCATTACTGAACTGAAAGGGGTGTTGTAATATTGAGGGTAAATACATCAGGTATTGCTAATGGACCAAGTTATCTCTATGATTATTTTTCCAAAAGCTTTTTATATGGTTTGTATCAGCTGAGATAATATTGATGGTTGAAACAACTAGTTGGTTAAGTTTGAAGTTGCAGAAAAGGGCATTAAGACAGTTTTAACCCAGTTTAAGAGTCTGTCTTTTCTAATATTCCTCGATTTCCTTTCGTTGACTGGGCGGTGCTGTTAGAGGCTTGCCACTCAATGTCAAAATCGAGCAGTCCACATGAAAAATCGGTAAAGTAGCATGCTCATGAGTTGTTACGCATAATTTGCAGATTAAAAATGTCCGGTAAACGCTATCGGTCATCTCAAATGATAAACAGTTACAGGCACATTAGGCCTACGTCGAACCGACGTCGGAGAAACGTCAATGCAGCGTTATGACGCTTTATTGACATGTGTACAAGGTTGTTCCGATGCCATAACGTTGCATCGACGTCGTCACAACGTTGTTTAGACGCTGTCTGTATGCTGGGTTTGGAAGAAAAAAAAAGAATATTGTTGTGCGATCTCCGATCATTCTGTGCCTTTTGTAAAGGTGAGCTTTGTTCTGTGCGAGTGAGCATAAAATTATTACCGCATTATACCTTTTTAGAAAATATACTCGTCGAAGGTAAGGTCAGAAATAAGCACCGCCCAGTCAACGAAAGGAAATCGAGGAATACCTGCAATGAATGCCAAGTAGGCTCACAGCTCCACTCCACCACTGCAGAATGGAGGGTTAGTTTTGCGATTTGTTTGCTTTTGCTTAAACTTGATTACTGCCCTTTGGACATGCTATCCCTGCAGATTCCCAGTGTCCCTCTGAGCTAGACAGTGATGCTACTATTACTCTTATTGGCTTGTCTATATAGGGATTAGAAACTTATAGTTACATGCACCAGAGCTCTAGATAAGAGGGAGTATTTGATGATAATTAAGGATAATTTTTCTTATTTCTCATCAAAACCATATGTTGTGAGCACTCATCTGAACCGTCTCGTTGAGACGGTTCAGATGAGGGGTCACAACATATGTTTTTGTGCAGAATTAACAAAAATTATCCCTAATTATCACCAAATACTCCCTCTTATCTAGAGCTCTGTGCACTATTCATTTGCAACTCTTGCTAACCCCAGGGCTGGTGAATAGCTGGGGCTAACTTTCCTTTCTGAACTCTCCAGGTAAACACCTTGCTGTAAGTCCAATTCCTGTTAAACGTCACCACCACCATGACATGTTGAACATAAAAACAAGTCAGCTCAAACAGCTCTATTGATTAATATATCTATATATTCTATACAACCAAACTTCAACTATGATATATTATGCAACAAATCACTCTTAAAGCTGATCTATTTCTTAATTAAAGCCAGGAATCTTCCTTTATTTGCTGAGTAAGACTGTTAGATGAAAAGTTGGCAGCGAGACCCAGGATTTGAAAGCTGATGATTTCCTGAAGTGTGAGGAGTGTTTATATAAGTATCTTGTTTACAGTTAGGTACATCATTGTTCATTTCTTGTTCTTTTTCAGTTATTTCTGTGAAATTTGCCTCGATAGAACTCTGTATGCCAAAACGTCAATCAAGACGAAAACAGACATGCTGTTTTGGGGAGAACAGTTTGAATTCAAGTAAGAAAACCTTTGAACTTGTATTTTAACGACACATACCAGATCTTAAGTCACTGACAGGATTAGCCTGTATGCTTCAGCGGCATAGTTCAGCACATGGAATGGAATGGATTCCACTGGCTACAGTTTGCTCCCAGAGCCTAGGATGGCACTTTGACAGAAAAGAATTTACTCAGAAGGAGCAGATTTTTTCTGAAAGAGTGCCATCCCAGATCAGTGGAATAAAGTGAAGTATCTGCCCTTCCATTCTCTGTTTTAAACTATGCCAATTTCAGCAGATATTTGATCTATGACAAAGTCTGAAGTATTTACTGTTAGATAGGTAAAATAATGCCAAACTTTTGTTAACTCCTGGAGAACACTGTCATTTATAAACAAGGAGGTAGAGATAAGGACAGAACATGACATTACATTATCGGCCAACATTAGCACTGCCTCAGTGAGACTGACAATGAGGGACACAACATAACTTTCTATTATAGTCTCTACTATTCTATTCTAAGTTCTGATTCCAAAATAAGGGAATTCCCATCCTTATCATTTAAAGCATAGTCTAATGTAGTCTCACACCGAACAGTGGAAGTTTAAACGGCACAATTTCCCCTCACAAAGAACAACATAGTGAGACAACATATTGTTTGAGGTAGAAAATAATATATATCTGAAGGAAAGGATACGTATAATTATTCAAATTATCACAAATAAATCTTCACAGTATTTATTTGGCTACAAAACAGTGTGTGTGTTTTTTTTCCATCAAAAGAATCACCCCAAATATCAAAAATCAGTCTTAAGAAATTCTGCTTCAAGATAGTTTTTTTTTCCCTTCTGAAACAGTCCCAAAAATCTAAATCCATCATATAAGATGGATCTAGATTTTTGGGATTGTTTTGGAAGGAAAAAAGTCCTGTCTTTAAAGGAAGAATTACGGTAGATCAGTTACTGGCTCAGTCTAGTGCAGCTGCCGAAATAGGTCTAACTATCAATTAAATATTTAAATGAGATCTAAATTCAAATTTAGCATGATGATACATATCAATCATATGTTAAGGAAGTCAGGTGTTTTATTAGGCAGAAGAGTGTAAAAAAACTATTGTAGAGGTTTCATTATGTTGCATGTCATAATTGAGCCACCGCATGACCAAACCAGCAAAGTGGTATGTGTGCCCAGCAAAGACTCAAATCAGCCTGGGCATCTGCCCAGTCTGATTAGACTCTTCCCTGTGTGCTTAAAGGGTAGCTAAGTGTCTAAGCTAGCTCCATGTGGACTGCAAAGACTCTGATCAGACTCGTGTGTTAGTTATATATGGTGCCTTAGAGCCCTGGATTAGCGGTAGCAACCCAGTGCCTCCTCGGATTAAGCACTGACCTGCTAAGCTAGCTGTCCAGGTCAACTCCAACTGAAGGCATAAATCTTTTTATCTCTTAACCATGTTTCACGGCATACAGCCTTTCATTATCACCCTCCCGTTGTCCTGATATGACTGAAATACTGCAAAATAGGACATAAAATCACATCATCCATGATCCTCCATCCATTCCGTGTTGTAAAGTATGTCCATATTAGAAGAATATTTGAGATAACTTGGAGATAATTTATTTTTCTTTTAAAACATGCATTATGGCTACTCATTAGAACCCCCTTGTCAAGACTATTCTGATGAGAATTTACAACATATATTTTATGGAGAAATAACAGATTATCTCAGAATTAACCTCAGATAATCCTCTTACCTGGATCTCTGGTGTCATAATTTCTGAATGTTATTTTTTCAGCAAACTTCCTCCAGTAGAATTTCTTATTGTGAATCTGTACAGAGAGGCAGATAGAAAGAAGAAAAAAGACAGAAATACTTTAATAGGTAATTGTTACTTCTTACTCTTTGGGGCAGTTCTGCATATGGCTGAGATTTAACAGATTTATCAACATGAATGTCCGTGATGAACTGATCATCCCAGAGTGTGTGTGACAGAGCTATCCTGGGCATTAGACTAGTGAAAATCCCCACACCCAAGAAATTAAGACTCGTACTTTCTGAATCAGAGTGAACACTGAGCATCACTAGAATTACGTGTACCTCCCATTAACTCATATAGGTTAAGAGAAGTTGGGGGGAAACATAATTTATTCCACTTGCCTCCCTAACCACTAGATTTCCTCCCTTCATCAAATATTCTCATGCTTAGTTGTGTCAGCTAAGGGAGCTATACCAGTAAATGTCATAGGAAGGGAATATGGCCGTCCATGGAATTTTAGAACCCAGTGGGTTGATACATAAACTTTAGATAATAAAACTTAGGTAATGCCACCATCCCCACTCTTGAGTGAAAACATGGAAACATGCATAATGATACCATTGTACCGGGTCGTCTAAAAATGTTATTGAGTCTCGACATTGAATCAACATGGGACATTTATGGCTCTAAGAATTATTATATAGATTAGCCTATTAGTAAAATTGCTTCTGTGGCGAGATGTCAAGGTTGTTTCATATGAATATACATCTTTGTCGATACTCTTTTTTTCAGAAGTACCATGTTTGGCCTAATTAAGTGGACGAATTCCTGATCAAACAGTGTAGAGCCAGATCAGACTGCTCTTTAAAAAGAGCATTCTGATCTTGATCTACACTGTTTTAGATGTAACCAACAGCTTCATAGATTAGCATTTAATAGTAAAAAAAAAACTGCCATGATCTCGTTAAAATGTTGGAATATCTGGGTTAAATGTGGCATGTCTCGTGATTACTTGGTTCAGAAATGATTCCATAAAAGGACAATTTATAAAAGTCGGGCTGCCCATGATCAATAGTTTTATACCTTAAAAATCAGAAATTTGTCTGCAAGTTCACTTTGATGTATTAAAAAGCTTTTAATAGTGGTTGCCATGGCAACTAAAAGAATTTACATGTCTGGTCTGTCAAAATGAATTTGCAAATTTCAAGAAGAACGCACAAGTTCAGTGTTAAATATGATATATGAGGTTGAAATTTCAATTTATACATTTTGCAGTGATTTACTGGTAGGCAGAATCAGATTTATCCTAAAGCCATTTCCTATAGCTATTTCATAGACCTAGGCCCAAATGCTCCTGTTCAAACAATGCCTAAGCAAAACAGTGTGGATCAAGATCGGATTTCTCTTTCGGAGCAGTCTGATCAGATTCTTTACTGTTTGTCAATGGTTTTATATAGCAGATACTCAGAGAGAGAAGCAGTTTCGGCAACATATATTTAAGGTGTCGGGATACGCCTTCATGTTTTTCCACCATTTTTACAAAGGGGAACAATTTTCATGACTTTTTGTTTGCTTCTTTGAATGATGAAGCTCTTTCAGATGGAGTCTACCCTCAACTGAAAGAATTAGCTCCTAGAGGAACAAATTCTTTCCTTTAAGAGTTGACACCCATCAAGAAGGGAGTCAAAAAAAGAAAATGGTGTGGTTGCTTTTCTCTAAAAATGTTTGCATTCACCTTAAGGAAAAATATATTCCAAGTCATTCTACTCCGGTATAAAAGAATATGTCAGTATATACTGATATATTCTGTTATACTGGAGTAGAATGACCTGTGATACACAAACATGGTTTACGTGCCTTATTTTACCTGGGTGAGGGCTGGAAGCGGGGTTGAGGGGAGAGGGATAACATTAGCAGCACATTATTTGCTTTCCTGGTATGTGAACCCTTCTGTAAGTGTTTGGGGTGGGGCTACTCTTACAAGAAATAACTTACTCTGGAGCTGTCTAGCCCTCAACAAGAAGAGCGGTAAATAATATGAGCCACATCATGCGACTTCCAACAATGTGGCATTTTTGTCATGTGAGAGTCAGATCATCCTTCTCATTTATACAGCATAATCAGTGACCTTACTGTTGGCTCACATGCTTGCGTCAGTTTCATAGATAACTGATGTGACAAGCAAATGCTCTGATCAGACTGCACTTATGTGCAGTCTGATCAGAGCCTTTGCTTGGCACCAGTGCCACATAGTGGAAATCATATGATGTGGCTCTTATTTGGATGTTAAAGTGATCATGAATGGCTTCATACTGGTTTAATGTTTTTTTCAGGTTACACAAGAATAGCTGTGGCTGACATCAGTAACAGACAGTATGTTGAGAAATGGTAAGTCTGGTCAGCTTGCAGAATGTCATCTTCCATTTCATGAAGAAAAATCATACCATATTGATGTATTTTGTCAGAAGTGCCTGGGCAAAAATTGTCAACCCTGATAAGAATGCTCCTAAATGAACAGTAAGGGTCGACATTGTTTGTGCATACTGTCATGTTTAAAAGGTGACTTCCTGACTGGACAGCTAGACATGATGGAATAGCTCACCGTGAATCAGCAGGTCAAAACTGTAAGGTTATTAGGGTTACATTTTTTTTTTCTGCCATTTTCACTAAGGGAGACAACTTTTATTATGTCTTGTTTTCTTCCCCAGTGACAAAACCCTTCCAAACAGGGGTCTACTCTTAAAGGAAAGAATTTGCTCCTAGAGAAGTGAATTTTGTCCTTTAAAAGCTAACCCCCATTGAGAAGGGAGGCAAGAATGAAAATGTGAGAGTTGCTTCCCCTGAAATTGTATGCATTCTTCTTTAGTGTATATAACAGAATACATGGTGCTATTGCCGGGCCGGGTAGCGCAATCGGTAGGGCACCTGACTAGTAAGTCAGAGGTCCTGGGTTCAAATCCCGGTCTGGCCACATACTTTCGTTTCTCCTTCCACTGATTCAAGAAGGGCAGTTGTCAGTTACTGGCGAAAGTATGTGCACTTAGTACTGGTTAACCGCTTAGGAGGTCTAAGCCTGCCCAGGAATAGTGTGGTTAGGTTAACTGACCGTCCCGACATGACCTTAGTTGTTTAGTGTGGACGTTAAACATCAAATCAACCAACCAACATGGTGCTATTATGAGAATTTAAATGCCCTGGTTTTTGCCCTGCATTTGTGTGGGAGGGGGCTTATCTGGCATCATTGTTGTAGTGAAAGCATAAACTTTGTTGAGTTTTCCAAGCAAACCCCGTTTTGTGACAGTTTGCAAACAGGAAAGACACAAGCTTCTTTGGAATACTTGCTGAATGTAAGCAGATTTCTGATTGTACTGGTGTTATGTGAACCTATGATGTAAATATGCTTTCGATGGATAGGTGTTTTGTTAATGCAAGGGAGATAACTCAGTTTTAAGCACTTTAACTTTGATAGTGTTTCCTTTTCAATTTAAACAATATTCTATTCAGTATACTGTACACATGAATATAAATATAACAATCTTTACATGACATAGCAATATACAGTAAGATGAAAGGGATACAGAAGTAAGTCAATGACTTATATAAAATCTGTCTCCTATCTGACTTACATGGTGTTTTATCTTTTTCTGCAGGTTCACAACAAGTTCTGGGACCGTGGGTAAGGGTGGGAAGGAGAACAAGACAGAACTGCCGTTAATAAGGTTGAAAGTCCGATATCAGACCGTCCATATTCTGCCTGTCTCACGCTACAAAGAACTCTCAGAGGTACGCTAGATGTCAGTATTTATTCAGTAATTATTCGTAAAATATGGTTTTAACAAATTAATTAGATATGGGAGCAATTGTCTAGAGGGGTTAGTCAAGAGCACATTTAATGTTCTAGAACATATAAAAATCAAGTACTATGCTAACGAAAGTTTTGAGATATTCTGGTGACATTATTCAGGCATTTGTATGCTTCAATCGCAATACATTTCATTTAATGTAAATTTCAAGATTTACAAAAGAAAGAAAAGCTAGTAATAGGATTAAAATGTAAATATTAGGCATGCTGTATATCAAGAATTCATTCCATGTCTTGCAGTATCTGAGCAAAAACTATGTGATGTTATGTGATGTGTTGGAGCCATTAGTAAATATACGAGACAAAGAAGAAATTGCCACGACATTGATCAATATCATGCAGAAGCTTAACAAAGCAAAAGATTTCTTGTCAGAAGTTGTTATGACAGAGGTGCTAAGATTAGGTAAGCATCTGATTGAAATGGAAGTTTTGTCTCAACAGTTTAACACTTTAAGCCCCAGTGACGAAATTAGTAAAATTTGCAAATAGCCTAGATCCTGATGAGGCGGCTCATTATGAGCCGCCTCATCTAGATCTACACAGTTCGCCCTCTAGTCTTTGAATTCTCAATATGAAATGTCTTGGACAAGGCATTTTTTTAATTTTTGCAGACGTAGATTTTGTCATCTGCTTTTTGGTGCTTAAAGAGTTAAGGTAAAGAGGTATATCTCCATGTTTCTGTGCCATTTCTTCAAAGGAAAACAACTTTTGTGACTTCCTGTTTGCCATCTTGGAGTATGAGCGCCTTCTAAAAAAGGGTCTACTCTTAAAGGAAAGAACTTGCTCCATCTGGAGCAAATATTTTCCTTTCAGAGTTGAGCCACATTGAAAAGGGAGGCAGAGTTACTTCCCCTGATAGTGTACTCACACATTCTTTTTGAAAAGAAATGATCCATAGAGTCTGAAATCAACTGAGATTTTTCCGTTGTCACTAAATTCAAATTGGTATGATATTTAATACAAACAATAGAAAACTGACCTGAAATATAACCTAATATATTTTGCATTTCTGTACCTAAAAGCTGCTCACATACATTTTCAAACATAAAGAAATCATTTACTCATTGTGGATACAGAGAGATATAAGGGTTTACCATTTTACTGTCATAATACTTGTCACAGTCCTGAAGAACAGTCATGATTTATAAAAACACAACAAGAATGTGTTTAAATGTTTTATCTAATAGTTTGCAAT
The DNA here is from genome assembly GCA_963989385.1 of Ctena decussata. Classification (NCBI taxonomy): domain Eukaryota; kingdom Metazoa; phylum Mollusca; class Bivalvia; order Lucinida; family Lucinidae; genus Ctena; species Ctena decussata. The sequence goes on from OZ022498.1 coordinate 126,566,415, forward strand.
TAGGGACCAGCTCAGCTAAATAGTTTAAAATAAGCAGCCTCCAATAATTGTCCTTTCTTGTTCCTACAGACAATCAACATCTAACATTCCGAGGGAACAGTATAGCCACTAAAGCTATGGAGGCACATATGAAGCTGGTGGGGGCAAAGGTAAGCATTGATACTCACTTGTAACACTACTTTATGTTCTTCAAGGGAACCTTATGAACCTTATGGTACATGTGAACTGAAAGCAGACTTTGTGCAGGAATACTTTATCATATGGCATTGCTGTTATCCAGTGGCTAATGATGTGTCATAAAAATTGTTTGACCATACATCACATAATACTTGGCTATTGGCCCATAACGTCATGATACTGTACATGACAGTGTTGTTTTCTGTTTAGATAGTCAACATGTAGGGTGATGATATCCCATTAAAGGCAGTCATATATTTCACAAAATCTTGCACTTGTGCTCATTTCATATGAAACTCCCCAAAGACTTGTTTCCTAAATTTGATATGAAATGACAAGTCATTCAAGATCCTCAATTTATGTTTACTCAAATTCACATATTAAAAGCTGCAGTAAGGCTTCTCATAGTAGAATTGATTTTACCTTCCTTGTCCAAATGAGACTTCTGTTGAAGAGCCTACTTTCATTAGAGAGTAAATAATTGAGCCACGACACGACAAAACCAACAATGTGGTTGTGCGCCCCGCGCAGACTCAGATCAGACTGGGCATCCTGATCAAACTCTTCGCTATCAAACTCTTCGCTAAGCGCTTAAAGGGTAGCTAAGGGTCTAAGCTACCTTCATGCAGACAGCGAAGACTCTGATCAGACTGGGTGGATGCCCTGGCGGAGCTGAGTCTGCGCTGGGCGCACAACCACATTGTTGGTTTTCTCGTGTCGCGGCTCATATAGTTCCAATGAACAGGGAGGCAGATAGTGATATATCTGATCACCCTTCGCAATGTTTCCATGCATCATCTGGCTTGGCCATTACACCTTAAGTTATGTTCCAAGGCAGTCAGCATATATGTGTCTTTTTCAGTATTTGAATGATACCGTTGGAGACTTTGTTCGTACTATCATAGAGACAGAAGACGACTGTGAAGTTGATCCTACCAGAGTTGTAAGTCCGACAATTCTGCCTATTCAGCAGACCAATCTACGCATGTATTGTGACATGGTATGGACCAAGATCATCACTTCCTCCTCGTTCTTTCCGAGGTAAGCTGGTATTGCCTGTATCACAAATACAGCCTCTTACTGTAATAATCCTGTGTGATTGGGCAGTATGAATTATATCGTTCTACTTTCTAAAATTTTTGTAGCTACAAGTTTGGAGAGCAGGGTATGTTTTATGAAATTGTATGCTGAAAGGCAAATAGTGCAACCCCTTGATCTAACATCTCATGATTATAAGATCTGGGAGTTTTCACTCAATGTGATCAGGCGCCTCAGATCAAGTTACTGTAGTAATAATGTGTATATGCCATAATACTCAAACAATTTTGTCTCTTAGATGCCAGTTTAACTCTTTCACTACCAAAAAGCAGACGACAAAATTTACGTCTGCAAAAATTAAAAAATGTCTTGTCCAAGACTTTTTATATTGAGAATTCAAAGACTAGAGGGCAAACAGTGTAGATCTAGATGAGGCGGCTCATTAGGAGCCGCCTCATCAGGATCTACGCTGTTTGCAAATTTTGCTAATTGCGTCACTGGGGCTTAAAGAGTTAAGGTTTAGAATGGCAGTTAAAAAGTAAGAGACAAGGACTATGAAACTGAATTTGGTCAAGTCGAAACAGTTGTGATGCTTTTTCTGTTGTTTTGTATATTAGAGAAAAAACAAAAATGAAATTTGATATTCATATACTTAAATGCAAAAAACAGAGGGAATTGAAAATATAAAGGCTTGAAAGTCTTACAGATTACAAGTCAATAAAATTCCTTGAGATGAAATAATGAAAATGCTGATTTTTTTTTTGTCAGTTGTTAAAAGAAGAAAAAATGGATTTTCTGTCTACATTAATAGAACATGTATATAGTACTGGAAAGGATTGAAGGTCTTCATTAATGATTCCTATGATTTCAGTGAGCTACGAGACGTGTTCTCCAGTTTTCGTGCCCGGTGTGAGGAGGTCAGTAAAGGTGATCTGAGTGACAACCTTATCAGTGGCTCCATCTTCCTGAGGTTTCTATGTCCTGCCATCTTGTCTCCAAGTTTATTTCATCTCACACAAGAGTTCCCACCAGAGAAGGCCGCAAGGAATCTCACGCTGATAGCTAAAACCGTCCAGACACTTGCTAACTTCACAAAGTGAGTTGATTTTGGTATAGTTTGATGTCATTTACATTCTTATACTTGATGCATACCCATCCTAGGTTTGCTGTAGTATTTGCTCCAGGTTGGTGAATTCCTTATGTAGTGCGGGACTCTTTTACAGAAAATATTGCTCTTCCCTGACAGCAAGTTCTTTGCTCTAGGAGTAGCCTCACAGTGTTGAAGAGCAGTGATCTCTCTAGTAGGTATAGCCAACCACCCTGGTTTAGCATGGTTGTCTGAATATGAAATGCCATATTACTGAAAACATGAAATACCTAAATCATTACACTGCTACTATTTGTATTGGACTTTTTCCACCTTTGAAAATGAATGTCTGTGAACCTGATCAGGAGATGTTGTATAAAAGAATTCTTAGGGAAATAGAGTAGACCTACATTAAATTGTTGTCTGTCATCAGGATCTACACTCTTCACTCAGGTATGTCTGTTTTATGGTTGTAGTGAGCAGAACATTTACAGTGCAAGGGAGATAATTCCCCAGTAGGACTGAGTCTTAGAATCAGCTATGAGAGATTGAGTGTGGGAGTTTTCTTTATTATTCTCTTGACGTACCTTTGCTTATATTGCAAGTTTTAACAGTATTTCAAAGACAAGAAAGAGAATATACATTGATGCTTAACAGTGCAATATGTTGATGGCACAATGCTTATTAGTGCTGAACCTCATAAGAGTGTGCCTTGCAGCCCGAGGTTTGGTCTACACTGCTGTATCATTGCCACCGGAATATTTAGGATAAGCACAATATAATGAAAGACATTCTCTTTCTGTCAATTATAGATTTGGTGCTAAAGAAGAGTACATGACATTCATGAATGATTTTGTTGAGGAAGAATGGAGTAACATGAAGGAGTTCCTACATAAAATCTCGGTAAATTGAACTTTTCAAATTTTCAGTGTCTTTGAATGGATATTGATTGTCAATTTTTTTTTATCATTTCCCACACAAGTGTTAGCATTTTGCCTTAAGTTTGATATCATTTGTTGATGACACTGGCTGAGGGTATTAGTGAGCACCTGCTCATTTGACTAGCTGAATGTTGTTTCAGAGTTTTTCAGAAGGTATCACATCTTTTAATTTAAAGGGGCAGAACAAATCATAAATATGGAAGATGTATGACAACACATTCAAGGAGAGCAACTCTGCCATTTTCATTATTATTATTTTCTTTTGGTTTGCCACCCTTTCCAGTTGGGTCAACTTGAAGAGGAAAGAGTTGCTCCCTGAAGGAGCCAATTTTTCCATTTAAAAGTAGACACAATTTAGGAAGGGCTTCATCAGCCAGAGAAGCAAACATTAAGTCACTAACATTTTCCCTTTTGTAAAGTATAAAAAACATGGAGATGCATCTATATACCTTACGTACAGTCAATTTTCGATGTCTCAAACACTGATACCTCAAACTACCCTCTTATATCGTGGAATATTGTTAGGACATAATTCCATGTTTTCTTTACTTTTCAAGTCTTGTTATCTTAAACTATAGATATCACAAAGTAAATTTTCTGGGACCAGAAAATTTACTTTGAGATTTAAGTAGTTTGGAATAAAATTTGACTTTGAGATATCGGGAGTTGACTGTATAGAGATGGATACATGTATGCCAGAGCAAGCAGTATAAACCCATATCAGACTATTTTTCCTGAGGTTATTCATAATTATTCTTTGCAGACTCCAGGGAAAAGTGAATGTTTCACAGAGTTTGATGACTACATAGATATGGGGAAAGAAATGTCAGTTCTTCACACACTGCTGACAGACACATTGGAAAAGGCAGATGAGGTATGTTGTATGACTAAAGCCATATCAGAGCTGTAGAACATATGGGATTTGAAGATATTTTTTTTGAAAATTTCTGTTTGTTCTCCAAAGAATGAGGTCTTAATAGGTGCATAAAAGCAATTTTATGAAATGCAATAAAATACATGTGCATTTTTTGGAGATACAAGACTACTTATCCCTGAACTATTGTCAAAATAGCTCATTCCTGTGGCATGTGAAATAAGTCGTCATTTAACCTTCATTTAGCCCTTTAAGCCTTACAGATCAGTGTACACGTTTACCGCTAAGCCTTTAAAATTACTATTACCGCTAAGCCTTTAAAATTATGAAACATAATTCTAAACAAATCTGCAGCTATTTCTTGGGTTGCTGTGTTGATAGTACTCAGTAGTAGTAAAAACAAATTGATCAAAATGTTGTTGTCTGATTAATGAAAAGTTAACCACATTTAACTGTGGGTTTACTGAAAGGATCTTTTTGAGCATTAATTTTAGCAGTATTGTAAAAATTCTGTGCACACTGTACTCTGATTAAGACAAATATGGTACATTATCCCCTTATCCCTTATTTTTCAGTTGTAAAAATTTCTGTTTCAGGCTGCAATGGAGAAAGTTGGTGCCTTACCAAAAATCCTTTCACAAATATCAGATGACCTTAAAGATCCAAATATAGAACAAAAGAAACCTGTGAACAGACGCAGTCAACATTACGATAATCTAGTCAATATTCAGGCTCATATTGACAAAACAACGTCCCCTACAGAGTTACTAAGAGACATGTTGCGGCACTGTGGGGAATCTGCGGACGATTTACCCATGTTTGCAAATGGGCAAGACAGTAAAAATAGTTCCCGGGCAGGAAGTGTGGATATAGGAAGTGGTGAAGTGGCTGTAAAGGATATGAGGTGTAGTGATAATTATGTTTCAAATAGTGCAATAAATACACAGGATGAGATATCGAATGTGTCGGTGAGTTCACGGACTGTCAGTGAACAGCATGTGAACAAATCTTGGAACGAGATTGTCAGTGCTGCGGAAGTGGTTAACGGAGAATATATTGACCTAATATCATTTATGGATGAAGACGGGCATAATTCTTCAATGGAAATGGACCATAATGTAAATGGCAGTCAAATGTCGATCAGTCAGGTTTCAACAGTTGCGTCCTCTGGTTATCATTCATTTGGCTATAGTCATTCAAATTCTCCAATAGACAATAATCATGATCCTCTTCATGATACACCTAAGTCGCCTAATAACAATACCCACACCCACTCTACCCCATTGTCTTTCTCAAATCCCATGTACCGACACAACCACAGAGGGACATCTAGTCATGTAAAAACCTCGTCCCCAATTCTACAAGCATCAAGCAGTAGTTCATTAAGTAGTGAGGAAGCAAACTCAATAAAACATTGTAGTCCTGTGAAAAAAGACTCGTTAGAGCAGCCAGTCCTTCGTGATCCTTTACGGAATATAGCACCACGTTTATCCAGTTCAAGTAGTACAGACTCTGTCCAAGAAAGAGACAAATCGGACAGGTCTGTACTCGACAGGTCCGTACTCACCCAATCCAGCAATAATGTGCATAGTACGTCAAGACAACTTAGTCTTGATCTACAATCTTCTAGTCCTATGTTAAAGAAAAGTGCTAGTACAAACTCAGACAGTGGAAATTACTCCGGGAAACATTGCAATACAATAGGAAGCACGTCTTTTCGAAACCACGAACTATCGCACAGTGTGGATTTCTCTTACATGACTCCACGCCATAGTGATCACTTACGAAGAACTGCCACAGATTCTCTTATTTCACAAAGGAGTCAGTCACCATATAGTGATGGTTCTGGGGCTGTGTCACCAAGGTCATCGATGTCCTCTAGCATGACCTCAAGAGGTCATGTCTCCCCAGAGGACAGTTCTATGTATAGAAGGTTGTCGGCCCAGAATGCTGTTCACATGGGTATACGATCAGTGCAGAGACGCATAAATGAACAAGAAAAAACAAAACAAGAGGTAAGTGAGCTAATTTTAAGTGTTTGTGTAAAGCTAGAAAAAAAGGGAAAATACCTCCAGTGATTAAAGCTTTATTGCATATGGCTGATAGGGTGACTTTAAAAATAATTGATATTGATGAATTTCACGTCATTTTTAAACTCGGTTCTGTATAATTCATGGTTCCGAGGTACCAATCAAAGCTAATTAGCACCAATTTAACTACTATTCACTGGCCAGTCAGAAGTGCCACTGACTGAGCATACTGTGACAGATAAGATCAAATTCAGCTGATTGGGGGACAAGTCCCACAAGCACAGTGAAAATGATTAAAATATATAGTAAATTATTACCTAAATAACTCGTTAACTATAAAAGATACATTTTCGAAAATTGCAGAATAACTTTATGTTATTAGAAAACTATCTACAAAATTTGACAAAACTGGGTTTGAAAATAAAAATTTTCTTATGCAAATGAGGGTAGGCGGAGCGTAAGGGAACTCACGGAACTATGAATTGTGTACACGAAAAGTAAAAAGATATGAAGCAGTGAGAAGGTAAATATTTTTGAGCAAAAGTATCTTCCTCAGTAGAGAAGGTGACCTTATTAGGGAAAATATGGTAAGCAAACAGAGGAGATTCGGGTGGTTAAGGTGTATTGAAACATCATTATGGTGCTGCCTGCTGTACAAGGGAGACAACAATAAGAGACTAGTATAAATCCATGGTCCAAGAAGAGCTACTGTTAGAGGAAAATACATGTAAATTGCTCCCAGTAGAGAACAAGTCATTTCCTATAAGACAAGCCTCATGCAAAAGGGTAAAAAATAGTTTCAAATCAGAGTGATTTCCCCTTTACCTTAAAGTTAGAATTATTTATGTCCATTTGCAGTATGAGAGTGAGGTAACTGTGCTGAAACAACAGCTAGTTGAGGCCCAGCAGAGGTTGAATAGTGCTGAAGTGAAGCTACAAGAACATGAGCATGGTACCAGCAGGCTGGTGTCCGACTGGCAGGTCCGCTTAGCTGAGAGTGAGGAGAGAATGAGGAAACAGCAAGCAGAGAAAGATGACCAGATGAAGAATATTATTCAAAGGTGAGTGTGGAAAATTATTTTAAGCAAAATGGCATATTACAGTTTGCACTTGATGGCTAACAAAAGTATTACTAACGAGGCAGAAAGAAGAATGGAGAAATTAAGATGGAAATGAAGAGCCTTATATATGTGATGAGGAAATACCAAATTGAATAGCAGTATTGTGTGAAACTTTTATTACAATGAAAAGCAGTTCCATTTTGAGTTGTTTTGGACAGTTCATTTTCTATTATTAATAAGATATGGATGACTCAAAAATAGGACTTTGCAAGTTCACAAGATTACTAGAGAGTTACAGATAGACAAGTATATTTCATGATTATGCCAGAATAACCACAAACAGGACAAAGACAAATTGTGGTCTCTCATAGAATTGTCTCGGAAGATTGTGAGGAGGTTCTTCCCTTAAAATTATATATTGTAGCATCTTGATAGGGTCTTCGAGAGAGACTATTCTAATTAAGGTAAATTGGTACACTTTCAGGAGAAACAACTCTGCCATTTTCAGTTAACTCCCTTTTAAATTGGTCATTCCATAAAGGAAAAATTAGCTCATCTAGGAGCAGATTCTTTCCTTTAAGAATAGACACCAATTCAGGAGGGCTTTGTTGTTCCTGGAAGCAAACAGGACATTGCATCAAAAGTTGTTCCCCTTAGTATAAATGGCAGAAAAATATGAAGGTGTTCCCATTCACCTTAATGTCACAACCTTACATTTTTAGGAGAAATAAACAATTTTGCAGAATTGTCTGTCATGAAGTATATTCAACAGAGTAATGTGATTACATTTGATAGTGTGACATATACTTGCTTTCAAACGTAGGGTAAAATCGGGTAACTTCGGACAGCGGGTAAATTTGGACATACCATTGCAAACAGTGAAAATCCAGATGAGACGGTCTCATCAGGATTTTCACTGTTTGCCCAGTTAATTTTGTTTTAATTCCAAACAACTGACATATAAAGGAAGCAATGTCACTGTCTGAATTTACCATCTGTCCGAATTTACCTGACTGTACCCTAGCTGTTCATAATTTGCTATTGTGAAAACCACCTTGGGATGTCCCATGTCTGCTCTTATTAAGTCCCCTGGCTGCTCTTATAAGCCTTGCTTTCCTATAGCTTATCTCCTGTAATGGCTTCAACACTAACAATTGTTAGGTTGCATGAGTTTGGAAATCAAGACTGCTTCTGTTTAAAGGGATTTTTCACTCAAAGGATAGGGTTTGCATCTGCCAAAAGCAAACCCTTAGGTTCACCTGCACTTTGTTGTGAAAAAAGACTGATCAGTCTACAAAGCCTGGAAGCTGATCTGAGTATGCTGTCAACACATGGTATAAGGTATATCTTATAGTGTCTGAGTACACCTAAATGTTCTTCCACTAACTTCACAAAGTTGAAAGGTGCTTTAATCAGTCATTGATGGAGTAAATTCTAGTTAAGATGGCACAGGCCTCTCCCTTTTAAATATGTTAATACAATTACTAAAGCATCTATTTTTAGAATGCAGTGTGAGTTTGATCCCATGAATATTGATATTGTCTTCAGCTACTAACTGGGTAAAGAGACTGTAAAATTATGAACATGTCAGTATTCAGGAAATGGTTGTAGATGGGCTAGTCTCTGTATAGAATTCAGGGGCTGTTTTTATAAAACGACGTAAGTGGTTGCTATGCTGTTGCTAAGGCTGAATTTCTATGAAGGAGGTTCCCTACAACTATGAAATTTGCTCTGAAGGAACAGCTTTTTTCAGTCTGTTCCTCCAGAGCAAATTTCATAGTTGCAGGGAATCTCCAACATGGTAATTTAGCCTTAGCAACAGCATAGCAACGACCTAAATGGTTTTATAAATACGACCCCAGATAAGTTTGTAGCAACAACTTACGAGATAAATGACATAATGTAGTTGGTGTCACTGTAAAGAACTGACATAGAAAACGTAATTTTTTCAACATATCTGCACAACCTTGAGCAAATTTCAAACTTTGTTTAGTGAGTATTTGCTTCAGAATAAAAGATTTTATGAAGGAAGACAGAGAACATCTAAAAATTGTCAATAGTTGCTGTTGTCGACGGAAACAATGTTGCTATAGTAACATTTTCTTGTGCATTTTACTTCATAAACTTACTATGTTGTCAATGGAATAAGTGTTTCTATAGCAACTTCATCTGTTTTCCCAGGGAAAAGTGTTTATATAAACTTAATCAGTACTAATGAAAGCATGGAAACAGTGTTGCTATAGAAACATTATCTGTTTAACCCTCCAGTGCGTGCCTGAGACAGAACAGTTACAAGCGGGCTGTAGACGGAGATTATGTGTGATAGAAGAGGGCAGAGAATTGTAGCATTAATTTATATGGTTTGTTTCTTGTTCCTCCCAGCTTTGGCTTAATTTTCGCTGTTCAGTTCTAACAAGCATGGAGTTATGTCTATGTTAGCCTTGTCATTGTAGTAATCTCTTTGTTTTGTTACAGTGCTTGTAAAATCATTCTGTCCTTTGATTTTTCTGTTTGATATGTATGTTTGGTTATTTGTTTGGTTCAGCATGACATTGAATGAATACAGCCTTTTCATTTGACTTAAAACAGAATCAGTGTACATCAGTCCTGATACACTTCTTGCCAGTCTATTTTTACAGCAATCATTTGTTCCAGTCATCAGTCTAGCATGAGATGGGATGACTAGACTGGTGTCTTGGCTGCTTGGATCCAGTTCTTCAAATGCACTGGCACGAACTATATCAGAATTGGTGTCAATCTGCTCTGTTTACATTTGAATGGGTAGACTGGACTTGCTGTTGTTAATGCATTCTTGACATATTTCAGCAAATATCTAATATTGTACAGAGATAAAAGGGGTGTGAACTAATTAATTTAAAAATAGATTTTAACTACCATTTTCAACAGTTAAACTGTGGGTGCAGTGAGAGAAACTGCTTAAACTGGTTTAAGAGATGGCAAACAATAAAATAAAGTCTCAGTTTTGCAAGTGAAGGAAGAGATTGCAGTGAGAGACCCTTGCCTGTTTGCCTATTGCATTGCTCTGTTAGTATCATTCTGTTCAACCTTTTCATGTTTTATTTGTCTGTTTGGCAACTGAGTAGGCATGAGAAATAGTTTAAAAAATTGATAATTTAAAGTCGTAGACCAGATAGTCTTATCATCTTGTCATGCTTTGTGTTAAAGCTAATGTATAGTGATATAAACAGACTGCATATGCCAGATGAAGCTTTCTAATTAGACAATATTCAATTTCATAAACAGACTATTCATGCTTGATAATGACACACACATGCTTAATATATAGAGTTATTTCTTGCTTTCTCACAATGCATAGCAATGTATATAAAGCAGCCGTTAGATAGAAGAGCAGTTTATATTGTATTCCACACTTCATATGTTTACTATATACATAACTGAAAAGGGAGTCAAAAGTGATAATGAAAGATTTGCTTGCCAAGAAAGTGTACTCTTTCACCTTAAGCCCAAGTGCTTGGCTAACAGCATCACAGGTCCACTGTATGGCTAGGCAGCAGCTCCACAAGGAGTGAAAATTCAATGTATATATAACATCTAAAACTATAACCTGCTGACTGCAGTAATGGCTATAAAACTTTTATTGAATGAAAAGGCATGGAACCTTTTTATCACTCATTTCCTGATTTTGTAAAACATTTTAGAACAGAAACCATACTGTGTTTTCCTTATAGACTTGGAATTATTTCTTAGACATGGAGGTATATCGTTTCTCTGCCCTCTTCACTCTATTTCTGCTTGGTATAGTCATCACCCTAAACATCCTGATACATTTCATGCCAGTTATAAGAACTGTCTTTTAAAGAAAGTCATTTATCTGATCTATACCAGTGTGATGATCAGACTGTTGTAGATTTTGTAAATGATTGTTTTTAAGATTAATGGGTATACCTACATTGTTTCTGCCACTTTTACAAAGGGGGGCAACTTTTAGTGACTTCCTGCTTGCTTCTTTTAATGAAGAAGCACTTACAAAATAGGGTCTACTCATAAAGGAAAGAATTTTCTCCTAGGGGAGCAAATTCTTTCCTTTTAGAGTTGATCCAAATGATAATGACAGAGTTGCTTCCCCTGAAAGTGTACCCATCCACATTAAAATGAACTGGCATGAATCATATTATGACTGGTCTGAAGTGGATTTTCATTCTGGATTGTATAGGGTGATATTGTGGAGGTGAACTCTCACAGATAGATAGATCTTGTAGAATTTCTTTGGGTATTTGTTATGTAAACAAGATTTTCTTTAAGGCATATATGGTGATTCTGTGGCATATTTGGAGAAGAATGGGCTTAAAGAGCTTTGCTTTTGTTTTTGACCAGAATGTATGGTTACGTTGTAGCTCCAGATAAGATGGAGTTTTGAGATTAATTTGGAGATAATTTTTCTTTGTTTTGACCAAACTGTATGTAGAGACCTCTCATAAGAATTGTTTGAACAAGACTGTTCTAATGAGAAGTCACAACATAAATATAAAAAATTATCTTCAAATACATCCCGCCGGGTTATCCCATCCTATCTGGAGCATTGTACACTGTGATTCACATGCTTTGTGGCATTTACAATAAATGAAGAGGAAGACTTGGATCAGCCTGCACAGCTGGATCTTGTTATCCCCTCACACCACGAAGTGGTGAGGGGATATAGGTTTTGTCCCGTACGTAAGTTCGTACGTACGTTACGTACGTACGTACGTATGTTCACCTTTTGTCATCGCTCTAGCACCTACATTTCTCAACGGATTTTGAAATAACTTCACACAAGTGTAGGGCATGACAATATCTCGAGCAAGTTCGACTTTCAGGGTGCTGCGCCCAAGGTCAAGGTCACTGTGGCTATTTTTAGAAAAACTTTGTCAGCGCTCTAGCGCCTACATTTCTCAATGGATTTTGAAATAACTTCACACAAATGTAGGGCATGACAATATCTCGAGCTAGTTTGACTTTCAGGGTGCTGCGCCCAAGGTCAAGGTCACTGTGGCTATTTTAAGAAAAACTTTGTCATCGCTCTAGCACCTACATTTCTCAACGGATTTTGAAATAACTTCACACAAGTGTAGGGCATGACAATATCTCGAGATAGTTTGACTTTCAGGGTGCTGCGCCCAAGGTCAAGGTCACTGTGGCTATTTTTAGAAAAACATTGTCAGCACTCCAGCGCCTACATTTCTCAACTGATTTTGAAATAACTTCACACAAATGTAGGGCATGACAATATCTGGAGCAAGTTCGACTTTCAGGGTGCTGCGCCCAAGGTCAAGGTCACTGTGGCTATTTTTAGAAAAACTTTGTCATCACTCTAGCGCCTACATTTCTCTACGGATTTTGAAATGACTTCACACAAATGTAGGGCATGACAATATCTCGAGCAAGTTCGACTTTCAGGGTGCTGTGCCCAAGGTCAAGGTCACTGTGGCTATTTTTAGAAAAACTTTGTCATTGCTCTAGCGCCTACATTTCTCAACGGATTTTGAAATAACTTCACACAAATGTAGGGCAAGACAATATCTCGAGCAAGTTCGACTTTCAGAGTGCTGCGCCAAAGGTCAAGGTCACTGTGGCTATTTTTAGAAAAACTTTGTCATCGCTGTAGCACCTACATTTCTCAACGGATTTTAAAATAACTTCACACAAATGTAGGGCAAAACAATATCTCAAGCAAGTTCGACTTTCAGGGTTCTGCGCCCAAGGTCAGGGTCACTGTGGCTATTTTTAGAAAAACTTTGTCAGCGATCTAGTGCCTATATTTCTCAATGGATTTTGAAATAACTTCACAGAAATATAGGGCATGGCAAAATCTCGAGCAAGTTTGACTTTCAGGGTGCTGCGCTTCATAGGTCAAGGTCACTGTAGCTATTTTTAGAAAAACTTTGTCATCGCTCTAGCGCCTACATTTCTCCATGGATTTTAAAATAACTTCACACAAATGTAGGGTATGACAATATCTTGAGCAAGTAGTCTTGTGTGAGGGGATTTGTATCGCCTGCGATGCCTTGTTAAAAGAGCACTGCACAGATTTGCAGAATGATTTGAGTCTTAACTTACTGCCATGCCAGAAGGCACAATCAGTGATAGTGGAATTAAAATTATTATTTTATGAATTTCTTTGTCCAGTCTGGCAGTATCAAAAGCAAGACATAGGTATTTCCTGGTGTCAGTATTAAAGCTCACTCAAGTTTTCTGGCTTAACTTTGTTTTGTGATAAAGTAGACAGGCAAGACACAGCATTACACAGAACTATTATTCTATTTTATAATAAGGTTTTCATGCACATATATTTCAATATATAGATAACCCAGCAATTAATGACTACAGTAAATGTGCAGAAGTCCTGGGCCCGGTTGTTCAAAACTAACGACATCGTTAGTTAACGAAACATTAAAATTTCAAACGTGAATATCTCAAATACACCAATATTTTTTGTTGAAAAAATGTGAGAAGCTTTTGCAAATTGCAAAAGCTTCTCACATTTTTCAACAAAAATATCAGTGTATTTGGTTATAAAGTCATAAAACACTTAACGAGTAGACCTCCTAACGAGCTTGTTAGGCTAACGATGCTTTGAACAACTGGGTCCTGAAAATTAATGCTTGATATGACAACAAGGCAAATCTTGGGTCCACCTTCTTGTTTGTTCTGCCATTTTCACATAGGGGAACAACTTTTGTTTGTGAATTCCTGTTTGTTTCCCTATACAAGGGAGCCTTTCCAAATCCAAAATAGGGTCTACTCTTGAAGAAAAGAAAAGGCTCCTAAAGGAGCAAATTTTTTCCTGTAAGAGTTAACCTAAGTGACAGTTGCTTCCCCTTGAAGAGTATCCATTCACTTTAACATTGACCTCATATAACTAAGAGGTCATTCCTCTGAGGTTTTGATGGTATTTCAAAATTATAGATGTAAGAGTACAGTCCCTTGTACCGAGTTATAGTGTATTGAGAAAGGAACATGTTTTGCTTGGCAGTTAAACTTGGCTATAGGTGTATATGGACTGTATGTATACTGAGTCTGGTTTGAAGAAGGAGTCTTATCAGGGTGTACATTGTATACAGTTCCATCAAGCGTTTTCAGGAAAGAAATTCTTAAAAAACTTCTGAATACAAAATTTCAGAATAATGCTCATTTATATATTTTCTTCCAGGTTGATCAATGTTGAGGATGAACTCCGCCATGAACAGGAAGAGATGCAGAAAGTCGTGAAACAGAAACAGAAAGTAATTGAGGCCCAGGAACGAAGAATACAAAGTCTCGACACAGCTAATAATAAACTTGTGGTCGCACTTAACCAGCTGAAAGAACACTATCACTCTACGACGAGGAATGGTTTAACAGGACCTTTGAAAACTAAACTCACCACAGATATAACCTCATTTAAAACAAGCTCATGTTGAGCTTGATGATTTATATAGTACCTATAATAAAAGTCCCATACAAAATATGAGCTGCTTTCACATTTACATATCTTGACTTATTGTTTTTGCCCGAATTTTAAGTGCAACAATACCAGAACTTATCACAGCTTTTGGCAGATAGTTCAGAATGATCTGAGTTTGCACTGTTTTCTTCACTGTTTGCAAGGAGTGGTTTTATCAGGGTCTACAGTGATATTTGCCCACAGGTTTATAGAAGCCCCTATATCTGTGTTGTAAAGGTAAAGGTTTCCCATAGCCTAATAGCCGTAGGCAGTGGGGGTTAGAGACCCACTGTATCTTGGGCACAGCTGATGAAAGGCGGAGCCCATTCCTCTCCTTTTGCTGCCTTATCCTTCCCTAATTCGAAAAAGGTACCTATTTACTGCTGGGTTGACAGAGAGAGTTTTCCAGTCGTCGGATGGCGACGGTGAGCCGCGAACTCGCGACCTTCCGGCGACTCTGCACAATAACCAAGCCACTCTAACCACTCAGCTACCGCGCCTCTCTTGTTGTGCCTCTCTTAATCTGTGTTGTACCAAATTTAAATATGGCCCATGTTGCCAGATATTTATGGCAAATAAAGGCAGTCTGGGAGATATGGCTTATGGTGCATGGTCACTCCATGTTCTTCTGCCAAAATGTGCAACTTCTGTTACTGTTGCCAAATGGGGTCTATTCATAGAGGAAATAATTCACTGTAGGAGCAAATTGTTATTGCTTGTAGCTTCTTTTGAAAGTGAAGCTGACTGGCGACATATTTTGCAATCAGAGCTCAATAAAGAGGGAGTATTTGATGATAATTAAGGATAATTTTCTTTCTTTTTCACCAGAACCATATGTTGTGACCCCTCATCTGAACCGTCGCGACGAGACGGTTCAGATGAGGACCGTCTCGATGAGATGGTTCAGATGAGGGGTCACAACATATGTTTTTATGCAGAGTTAACACAAATTATCCCCAATTATCACCAAATACTCCCTCTTATCTAGAGCTCTGTGGCTTGTTGCTTCTCCTGAAAATACAGGTGATTGGATACACACAGGGAATGGTCAACTCTTAATCCTTTATGCATCTTAAAGCAGACAATAAAATTTACGTCTGCAAACTTAAAAATACATGTTTCTTCCAAGCTATATCATAATGAGAATTCAAAGGCTAGAGAGCGAATGGTGTAGTTCTAGATGAGGTGGCTCATAATGAGCTGCCTCATCAGGATCTATGCTGTTTGCAAATTCAACCATTTCCATTTTAGCATTTAAAGTGTTAAGAAAAAGACCACTCACTCTGGGGTAAATAATTCTTTCTTTTTAGAGTAAACCCTTTTAGAGAGTGTGTGTGTGTGTGGATAGAGGGGGTGTTTATTTTACAAGAAGTTAGTATCATACTGAAAGTTGTATCACTTCAAATAAATTTTTGATAAAAACATGAAGGTGTATCCATTCACCTTAATATGAGAAGTATCATGGTGCTCAGAGGAGCGGGCAGTTATAGGCATCCCTTACATTTTGTCAGAATGAGGCTCATATTATTATATTCACAAAGAACTAAAAAACTGTACTGACTGGTCATAAATTACAAACAGTATTATGCTGATATAAAATGCAGTATACTGAAGTTCAGTAATATACAGTGGACACGACAGTATCGGATCAAGTTCAATAAAAATCCTGTTTTGTTGTATATGAATGCTAAAATTATGTATGTTGTGGGACAAAACAGTTGCAAAATATCCCTTCTATCTATCCATGTCAAAAAAATTACGAAATTTGTTCATTTAAGGGCAGATAACCTGTCCAGACCTACAGGAGGGTCTTACGACAGTAATGAATCAGGTGCGACAGTATCGGATCATATGATATTACTTTATACGAGAGTTCCTCCGAGGCTATCTGTCAAACTTCTTAGCTTCAGTAATTTGACAACATAAACAATTGAACCTTCTAAATTCTCAGAGAAAACTTTTACGGCCTTTCAACGATATTTTGTGCAGTCCTTCACCAGCAACGGTTATGTCTGTTAAATAACAGTTGAATGTATACAAAATTACAAGCATGTCAATAATTCTTAACTCAGTTATCCCCTGTACCCCTCTAGCACGGAACTACTCAAACAGTAAAGACAATTATCTGCCTTTGCAAAATGTAGACCATGATAAGACCTGATCAGGATCAACTAAGTTATTGTGATTTTCCGCCTTAACATTGATATTTCAATGCAAACTGAGTATGGTCATTCAACGTGTTCTGAGGCATTAATCTGCGTCTACACAGTGTTCAAATGTCTATCTGATGAACGTCAGTCATTAATGGGTTCACATGCATGCGGGCTGATCTCGAATGTTTCTTTAGAATGTTTGCAGAAGTTTAATTGTGCTATGCATAACCTTCATTATCATACGTTAATGTGTGGGGCGTTGGATGGGGGAGGGGGATATTTTACGAAAAGGATGTGTTATTTTTATACCGATTTTTTAAAGCAGATAGACCAGCTACTGAGGCAGTTGATTTATAGCTTGCTTTCAGCATAAGACCATGCATCCAACATAGTTTTCCAGCTGATGCATGTATTTCAGTTCAATTTATATAATGATCCGTTACTGTCGCACATCCGTGCCCCACTTTTCAAGTCTTTAGTTTCATCAAATTCAGGGATATCACTAAAATAATACCTGCCTGCAATATTAGGGATGCCAGGACATATAACAAAGCAGAATTGGTTTCAATCGCCTAAAGAGAAAATATTTTAATTAACCTTAATCTATTTTGCGGGTAACGAGCAACAGACAAAATGTAAGCGCCGCTGAAGAGGGGCCAAGCTTTTCAACAACTCTGATTTGTTTCACAGCCGCACATTTCGATCGAATTTTTCACCCTGCACTTTGTCATTGGTCTAACTTGATGACTGTGATATAATGGTAAAATATATTTGTTTCATTTGTGAGAAAAATGGTTGATAACTTAAGGGTGATCCGATACTGTCGATGATCCGATACTGTCAAGTCCACTGTACTTGTGGCTCTCATTCATATCTTTTCATGACCTTAAAAAATGGATACAAAGATTTATTCCTTGAACAAGGATTTATTGTTTTTGTTCAGCTTAACTTTAAATTGAGTCAACAAGTTAATTTCAGCAATGAAAAACTGACATCTTACTAGGCTATGTGGAAAAGTTTTACTAAAAAAGGTAAATACAGTGCAGGAGGAGTTCGCTCACCCAAGTCTCCACTGTGCAATAAGGTCTTTGATTAGCTGCCATCAGTTGAGAGTATTATACTTTACGAGAGAAAATATGAATAAAAGCCTTAAACTAAAATGGTTATAAGATGCACCAGTTAGTACTTGGACATTATCAGACAGAGGACATACCAGGTCAAAATGAAACGTTATTGTTGATGTGGCATCACTTTCCTGTTGGTTACAACATGGTGTGCCTGCTGCTAGGACTACCGCATACTACACTTATGATAAGGCTTTGAAATCATATGAAATAAAAACATATTGTGAGCAGAATCTGACAGAGATCAAAATGTATTTAGAAATACAGTTGACTCTTGTTATGTCAAACACTGATATCTCAAAGTATACTGGTATATCATAGAATATAGTTCAGACAAATTCTTACTTTTCTTTACATTTCAACGCTGGATATCATTAACTACTGGTATCTCAAAGTAAATTTCTGGGACCAGAAAACTTGTTTTGAGATGTCAGTAGTTTGAGATGAACTTCAGCTTTGAGATATAGAGAGTTGACTGTACATTAAAGAGCCTATGGTTAGCATGTGCTTGTTGCAACTGCTGAGTGAACAAATCTACAAATCGTTGATATTAAAATGTTTCAGAAATCCAGATTTAAATGTTTTCTCTCATGAAATCATGATAAACAAAATGTGAAAAAGATATAACTAAGTACAGTTTTGTGTGTTTGCTGTGTAGAAGTAAGTGGGTACCGTAACAACCCTAAATAATAAGAAAGACAGGTATGAGCAAACATTGTAGAACCAGATCAGACTGCTCCTGAAGTTTGATCAGGGTCTACAAATGGCAAGATCAAACTGCTCCTGAAGGAGCAGTTTGATCAGGGTCTACAACGTTTGCCATTCACTAAGCATCATTTGCATGCATTAACATGTAAAATCCACTTTGTTAGAATTTTTGAACAACAATTGTCCGACTTCCGGATGTCCTAAATTTTAGGGTTATTACGGTACACATTTGGGGAGACAACTCTACCATTTTCATTTTGCCTTTCACTTTGCCAGTAATGGTAAAATCTCATAGGAAAGAATTTGCTCTCCTAGGAGAAATTCTTCCTGAGTTTACTTAATTTGGAGGACTATTTTGTCCAGGGAAGCAAACAGGAAGTCACAGAAGTTATTTCCCTTTATAAGAATGGCAGGAAAACATGGAGATGTACTTAAACAGCTTGAACTAATATACACTATAAAGATCGAAATTATGCTGGCATTGTCTGAACAAACCAGTAAAAATACAAATATTGTAAGCCTCTCAATGAATACATTTCTAAGTTTTTCCGCCATTTTACAAAGGGAAACAGCTTTTGTGACTTCCTTATTGCTTCCCTTACTGAGGTGCCCTCCCAGAATGGGGTTTACCCTTAAAGAATTTCATTTCAAGTGGAATTCTTTTTTTTAAGAGATGATTCCCATTGCCAAAGGAGGTAAACTCAAAAAAGCAGAGTTGTTTCCTGTGAAGGTGTATCAATTTGCCCTACATTTTGATTTTGGGAGTGATGGTGGTGTTAAATTTTGATTTTGGAAGTGATAGTGGTGTTAAATTTTGATTTTGGAAGTGATAGTGTTTTCATGAGAGAAAACTTGTACATGTAAGTGCTTTTGTTATATTGTGATATTAGCATTAAAATGGCAGATGTTTGTTATGATGCTTACTATCATTGTGAAGCTTCTTCATACAAAAAAGGATTCTAAGAGTAGGGACAGATAGTCAACGCAAACAGTGCAGATCCTGAGGAGCAGTCTGATCAGGGTCTACACTGTTTTCTATTCCATCAGTCTCTTTTGGATGCATTTGGACACATTTTGAATGCATTGGGACTTGGTAAAAACCAGATTATTCCATATTAAGGACAATTATGGTAATTATTAAAGGTGGCCCAAGTTTTAGAATTTTTACAGCATATTTGCAAAAAGGTTACCATTTTGTTCTCAGATATATCAGGACAGTTGGCTTTTCATCGGCATATATGTATATGCAAATTTACCAAACTTTTCTCGTGCGTTTTTCTGTATAAAGATACAGTCAGATGGCACCAGTAACTTGGGCTAATTTGCAGATATATTTAGTTAGCTTGCTGATATACACACAATGTGTCATTATCTTGGTCAGTTTGTGGGCATAATGTACTACCGGGAATTGTTACACTATCAGTTATGCATATTCTTTCCTTCAATAGTTCAACCTATTTTGGAAAGTCTTTTACTTCCAGGGATGCAAACAGGTTGTCACAGTTGCTCCCCTTTGTAAAACGGCAGGAGAACATAAAGCTGTTCTTAAAATCTTCCATATGTAGATGTGGAAAGTGAAGAGTGAACATAAATTATGATAGCACACAAAAGGTCCTTGGATTGATCACCAGGTGTCATTACATGGAAGTATTGGGCAGTCCTTTGTAACACTATGTTTGGAGTCTGTAGGAGTAGACTATAGCATCCCTGTAGCTCAGTGGTTAGTGCTGTTAACTTAGGGTGGAAGGTTTGAGTCCTGCTGAAGGCTGGATATTGTCCAAACCTAAACATCACTTTATTGCCATTTATTGCACACAGCTCTTCATAATCACCCTACCATCATGCTGATATGACTAAAATACTGTTGAAAAGAACATTAAACCAGCCAAGTCATTCATCCATCCATGGGTCATATTTTAAGTTTTTAATCTTATAATGGGACAATATTACAAAAGAGTTATTTGAAAATGACCTTAAAGGTCTTTTTCCAATAATTCCTTTGTAAAATAGTTATAACATCAGGAGCCAAAATATGACCCTGATATTGGTGTTGTAACAAGTAGTGTTATAGAGGGGCTGCCCTGTATTTCTGTATGTTTCAGCTTTGTTTGATATTGCAGTATTCTGAGAATTAGAAGCATGTTAATTTATTTTCATATGTAAATTTTGTCATCCAATATATGATGATACATGTAGTTTTCATTGTATGTAAATTTAGCTCACAACTGCTTTCATCAGGTGATAACTAAACTTGGTATGTAATTGTGTATACTGCAACATAGTAGCTGATGTGATACTGTAATCTGTTTTGTTGGACACATCCAAGGTCATGTGATAGGTCAGGTGATGATAGGTTAGATCATGTGACAAATGGCACTGCCAGGTAGTTTGGATCTGTATGGTTATATTCTTGAAAGAGATTAATAAAATACTAGAAAATATTATTTTAAGTATTCCCTCTTATTCTAAACCATTTAGCAAATGGTCCTTTACAATAAGAACTGCTAGAAAATTCAGTTAAATAAATGGGTGAACCTCCTGTTTTCCACCATTTTTACAAAGGGAAGCAGGTTTTGTGACTGTTTGTTTGCTTCACTGGATGAGATAGCCCTTTCCAAAATGGGATTCTCAGTAGATGGTAAATGTGCAGACTCTTTAGTCTGAACATTCTGGCATTTTCTCAGTAAATGATAAAACTGCAGACTCTTTAGTCTGAACATTCTACCATCAGTGCTGAGAACTGTCCTTTCATAAATAAGAGGACTTCAGTCTGAACAGCCTAGCCTAATCCTTTGAGGAGAACAATCTGTGCAAAGAAATTCAAATCTGAGGAGTCTAGAACAATCTTTGCAAAGAAATTTAAATCTGAGGAGTTAGACCTTCATCATTTACTGAGAAATTGTCACTTCTGGGAAAATAAACATTTGCTGGAAAAAAACATTGCTTAGAAATTTTCAGTCATAAATTTTCTGAGAAAATTAGATTTTAGTTTGTTTAGAAATTTTAGTGCTGAGGAAATTTCTGTATCTCTTCCATTGCATCTGGACAGAGAGGGGCGGTGTTTGAGTGATTAATAGAGGGACTCAGTCATGGTGCAGCTGTTGCAGGCAGTGCACACCCAACAACAAATTTGACACTGGTCTGTCTGTCTTCATAATAACATACCAGCATACAATTCTGGTATTAATAAAGCATAGGGCCAGGAATAGTCACCATTTTACTCAACCCACATATTCCCCATACAAACAAAATCCTCATTGGGTCCCTTCACTGTAGATAACACTTGGTACAGCAGTATATAGGTTTGTGCTGTATATACACAACAATATATTTTCAGGATATTATATCCAAATAAGCTTACTATTTCATCTTCAAGAAGTGGAGTCAGATGCTAAAACCTTGTACTGTCTAGCAACCAGTGGCAGCCATTTTTTGACTTTTTCCCCTGTAGCCTAATCAAGGTATTTCAATTCCATATATACTCAACAGCAAAAGAAATGCATATTTTATTACTTTTCATTTTGCCTTTAGCTTAGTACTGGAAATATCTTATAAGTGGCCATAAGTTTTGAAGCATTTTCTTGTAACACTGCAATTCTTCGAAAAAATATGAAGTTTTTTTGTCAAAAAGGCCAAAATCACAAAATTCTGGTTCACATTGTCAAAAATTAAGTTATTAATACTATTTTGCTGCATTTGAGTTCAGCATGATGAAACCAACTGCAAAAGGGTATAGAATTTTCGAAAAATTGTATTTTGTCCAGTTAAATCGCACATGCAAAAATCTGCATTTTCCAAAATATTTCAAAGTTTTAGAAAATCATCTGACTCATCAAATTATTAGAAAAATCTGGTAATTTGGGATTCAAAATGAGTAGGGCTCTGGGCAAAGGATCCGTTTAACATATTTTTTTATTTGAAATGAGCATGTATTTGGCTCACTTCCGGTTTGAGTTACGAAATTTAAAGGCTGATTAAAATATTTTCCTGGAAAAAAGTCTTGTCTCCCGATTTGTTAACCGTAGACTGCCCTTCATGATAAAGATGCAGTATGATTTTCATTCAGTTTTGCCCTGTGATTTCAAGGATCCAGTGCCCAAAAGTTCAATCTGTGGTTGCATGATTGGAAGGACGTACAGAGTTACTACCCTTTGTTAGCATGCTCCATTTGATTACCCCTTACCCTTTACTTTAAGCTGAATTGAAATCCAGCTCTGATTCGGCTTGCTGAAAAATCTACAATATTTTCTTTTGCTATCGCAAAAATTGCTTACTTTACAGGATTTGCATAAAGGGACATAACTTCATTTGTAACTAGCAACCAGTGCTAAAAATTCTTGATGATGTCTCTGAGACATTGTAACGTCCTAGATAAAGAGGGCATCAGTTTTGAATCCAGGTACAAGTCAGCTCCAGACAATGAGTTAACTGATCAGTATTTGTGAAATTTTGAAATTGCCCCCTTGATTGTTTACGCTTTCGTTGCATGAATAAACAGTCAAAAATTTCAATATTTTTGTGTCAAAATTTACTCCATACATTCATAATACCTTCCCTGTTTTGCCAATTTCAGCAGACTTTTATTTTGACGTAAAAACACCAAAAAAGAAAAATACGCGTTATTTTTGGGCTCGAGTATACAAGGGATAACTGTCAAACCAATTTTTGTTTTGAAGTAGACTATAACATTCCTGTGACAGGGCCTTCAAATAGGTCATCAACAAGCAGCAAACCACGTACAGATTGTACCAGTGGCAGCCATCATGGTTGCCATGCATCCAGTGATGCAATTTTTAAAATCTTTACGTGAATTTAAACTTTAAATTACTGGTCTAAAGCTGTGGTCTTTTACAAAGTTTTTCAGTGTGAGTGCATTCAATATACAGACCCAAGTAACCCTACTATGTGAGTGTCATTGTCCCCTGGAAAATAAACAATGTTGGTTTGAAGGTACCTAGGGGAAGTTGTCTATCATTTGTCCGCTAAGATGCGAATTGTGCTGACACTTTTTGTATCTTCCCATTTGATTTCTTAAATTATATGGCTGTCACTGGTATGCACCCATCACTGGTCTCTAGCCAGTAAAGCTATTCTTACGACATTGCTGTCGCAACAAACAGACCAAAGCATAGCGGAAAAATTCCCGACGTTTGCTGGGATTCAAACCCGGAACTCCCGGGTGATAATCCAATGCTCTAACCACTGAGCCAAAGAGTTAACTCCCTGACGCAGTTGTCAGAGATTAAATATATACGAAGCTATGCGCAAATCTACTATTGTAGATAATGGAAGGTAGGAGAGTTGGCCCGTAACACTCCCCCACTTCAAGGAAGTCATCATTTATGATGACTGAAAGCCATTTCGGCTTAGAATGTCCAATCCCGGACGAGCCCCCATCTTACGACATTGCTGTCGCAACAAAAGGACCAAAGCATAGCTGAAAAAATTCCCGACGTTTGCTGGGATTCGAACCCGGAACTCCCAGGTGATAGTCCAGTGCTCTAACCACTGAGCCAAAGAGTTAACTCCCTGACGCAGTTGTCAGAGATTGAATATATACGAAGCTATGCGCAAATCTACTATTGTAGATAATGGAAGGTAGGAGAGTTGGCCTGTAACACTATACACTTTCAAGGAAAAAGAAGTTCTGATCTCAGTTCTCTTGTGGCTAGAATTTTGTCACTGATATGCAACACTCTAAGCCTTTAGCATAATAACTGCATTTAGGTGAATAGATTCACATCTAAAGAAAGCAGTTCTGCCATTTCCTGTTTGTGTCTCCCTTCTCAATACCTATAGGTTCACTTTCAGGGGATTTTCAGTTTGTGTCTCCCTTCTAAATACATTTAGGTTCACTTTCAAGGGAAGCAGCTCTGCCATTTTTATTTTGTGTCCTACTCCTCAATCCTTATAGGTTCACTTTCAGGGGAAGCAGCTCTACCATTTTCAGTTTGTGTCTCCCTTCTCAATACCTATAGGTTCACTTTCAGGGGATTTTCAGTTTGTGTCTCCCTTCTCAATACATAAAAGTTCACTTTCAAGGGAAGCAGCTCTGCCACTTTTATTTTGTGTCTCACTCCTCAATCCTAACAGGTTCACTTTCAGGAGAAGCAACTGTACCATTTTCAGTTTGTGTCTCCCTCCTCAATCCTTATACAAGGCAAGAGGAAATGACATTACAAACTTATAGGCTCACTTTCAGGGGAAGCAACTCTTCCATTTCCATTTTGTGTCCCCCTTCTCAATAGCTATAGGTTAACTTTCAGGGGATGCAACTGTGCCATTTTTACTTTGTGTCTCCCATCTCATTACCTATAGGTTTACTGTCAGGGGAAGTAGATCTGCCATTTTCATTTTATGTCTCCCTTCTCAACACCTATAGGTACACTTTTAGGGGCAGCTGCTCTGCTATTTTCAGTTTGATTCTTTCTCCGCATTACCTACATGATCATACTCAGAGGAAGCAGCTCTTTATTTTTAGTTTGTACCTCTCTTCTTAAACTTACAGTTTCACTTTCAGGGGCAGCAGCTCTGTCATTTTCATTTTGTGTCTCCCTATGCAATACCAAAAGTTTCACCTTTAGGTGAATCATATCTGCTACATTTTGTGTTTTGTTCTCAATACATACAGGTTCTTTTTACAAGAGAAGCTTCTCTGCCATTTCCCCTTTGTGTCTTCCTTGCCAATAAAACGAAAGTGGCAGAGATGTTTCTCCTGAAAGTGAGCCTATAGGTATTTAGAAAGGAGACACAAAATAAAAATGGCAAAGCTGCTTCCACTGAAAATGAGCCTATAGGTATTGAGAAGGGGGACACAAAATAACATGGCAGAGATGTTCCCCCTGAAAGTGAACCCATAGATATTGAAAGGAGACGCAAAATAAAAATGGCAAAGCTGCTTCCACTGAAAGTGAGCTTATAGGTATTGAGAAGGGGGACACAAAATAACATGGCAGAGATGTTTCCCCTGAAAGTGAACCCATAGGTATTGAAAAGGGAGACACAAAATAAAAATGGCAAAGCTGCTTCCACTGAAAGTGAGCCTATAGGTATTGAGAAGGGGGACACAAAATAACATGGCAGAGATGTTCCCCCTGAAAGTGAACCCATAGGTATTGAAAGGAGACACAAAATAAAAATGGCAAAGCTGCTTCCACTGAAAGTGAGCTTATAGGTATTGAGAAGGAGGACACAAAATAACATGGTAGAGATGTTTCCCCTGAAAGTGAACCCATAGGTATTGAAAAGGGAGACACAAAATGAAAATGGGAGAGATGTTTCTCCTGAACGTGAACCTATAGCTATTGAAAAGGGAGACACAAAATAAAAATGGCAGGAGATGTTTCTCCTGAAAGTGAACCTACTGATATTGAGAAGGGAGACAGAAAATGAAAATGGCAGAGCTAAAGGTATTGTGTTTCCCTTCTCAATACCTATAGGTTCACTTTCAGGGGAAGCATCTCTGCCATTTTTATTTTGTGTCTCCCTTCACAATACATAGTTTGTGTCTCTTTTCTAAATACCTATAGGTTCACTTTCAGGGGAAGCAGCTTCCCCTGAAGGTGAAATTATGGATACTGAAAAGGGAGACACAAACAAGGTATTGAGAAGGAAGACACAAAATGAAAATTACAGAATTGTTTCTACTATAGGTATTGAAAAGTGAAGCACAAAATTAAAATAGCATTATAAGACATTATTTTCGAATCAGGGGAAGCAGGTATTCCAATTTCATTTTGTTTCTTCCTACTCAATACCTTAAAGTCTACTTTCAAAGGAAGCAACTCTGCTATTTCAATTTTGTTCCTCCTTTCTCAATAACTATACTTTAAATACCCGCCCTGTCATTTTCAGTTTCTATCTCACTTATGAACTATAGGTTCATTTTCAGGGGTATGTTATGCCATTTTCATTTTGTGTCTCCCTTCTTAATACATATAGGTTCACATTCAGGCGAAGCAGCTCTGCCATTTTCATTTTGTGTCTTCCTTCTCAATACCTATAGATTCACGTTGTGAGGAAACTCCCCTGCCACTTTTATTTTGTGTCTCCCCTCTCAATACCTAGTTAGTGAAACATGTTTGCCATTTTCAGTTCAATACCTATAGGTTCACTTTCAGAGGAAACATCCTTGTCATTTTTATTTCCTGTCTTCCTTCTCAATACCTGCTTTAGCAAGGTGCGATATAGGAGTTCACTTTTCTGTCTGTCTGTCCGTCAGTCATTCCGTCCGTCAGTCCATACGTCCATCAGTCCGTCCACAATTACCTCGACCCTAGTGGTTAAATCCATTTCTCTCAAACTATGATACCTACAATCAGCAAACCTGGTATAAAGTTTCTTGGTAGAATGTTCTCGAGATATGTTGCACTTTTTTCTACCCTTGACTTATATTTCAGGCTCTGCTGACTTTGTAAAATTTTATGTCCAAAATTACCTCGACCCTAGTGTTTAAGTCAATTTCTCTCAAATTATGACACCTACAATCATCAAACCTGGTATAAAGTTTCTTCTCAGAATGTTCTCAAGGCATGTTTCACGTTTTTCTATCCTTGACCTATATTTCATGCTCTGCTGACTTTGTAAAATTTAATGTCCAAAATTACCTCAATCCTAGTGGTGAAGTCCATTTCTCTCAAACTATGATACCTACAATCATGAAACCTGGTACTAAGTTTCTTCTTAGACTGATCCTGAGACATGTTGCACTTTTTCCATCCTAGACCTATATTTCATGCTCTGCTGACTTCGTAAAATTTAATGTCCAAAATTACCTCGACCCTAGTGGTTAAGTCCATTTTTCTCAAACTCTGATACCTACAATCATGAAACCTGGTACAAAGTTTCTTCTTAGACTGTTCCTGAGGCATGTTGCACTTTTTCTACCCTTGATCTATATTTAACCCTCTCCTGACATCGTAAAATTTCATGTTAAAAATTACATTGACCCTAGCCTGTCGGTCCATTCTCTTAAAGTATGATACCTAGAATCATCAAACTTGGCAAAAAGTTTCATCATAAAAAGATCTCAAGGGATGTTGCACTTCCTTCTGCCATTGACCTTTATTTCAAGGGCTGCTGACTTTGTAAATCTTACCTCCAACATTGCATTGACCCTAGCATTTAAGTCCATTTCTCTTTAAACACAATAGTATAAGCATCAAACCTTATGCTTGATGTATATTTCATGCTTTGTTGGCTTTGAAAATTTGTAGGTCAACCTGGCATCCACATTTGTATGTACTCTAGCATTAAAGTACATTTCTCACAAACTAACCCACTTACCATCATCAGGCATGATGGCATAAAATGTTTTCTTAAGCTGGTCTGTTGGATTGTTTAACTACTTTATACTTTA
Organism: Ctena decussata; assembly: GCA_963989385.1. NCBI lineage: Eukaryota > Metazoa > Mollusca > Bivalvia > Lucinida > Lucinidae > Ctena > Ctena decussata. The sequence goes on from OZ022498.1 coordinate 126,594,410, forward strand.
AATGATTATTTCATACTCTGTTGACTGTTGAATTTTATGTCCAGAACTGCATTCTTCTTAGCTTGCAAGTCCAGTTCGCTCAATTTTTATACATGAATTCATCAAATCTAATCAAACCATGATCTCAGCTACTGTTGAAGAGCAAGGCAGGTGTGACATAGCATTCTGCGGAATTCTTGTTATTTTTTGTCTCCCTTTTCAATTTTTCAATACCTATGGGTTCACTTTCAGGGCAAGCAGTTCTGCCATTTTTATTTTGTGTCTCCCTTTTCAATACCTATGGGTTCACTTTCAGGGCAAGCAGTTCTGCCATTTTTATTTTGTGTCTCCCTTTTCAATACCTATGGGTTCACTTTCAGGGCAAGCAGTTCTGCCATTTTAATTTTGTGTCTCCCTTTTCAATACCTATGGGTTCACTTTCAGGGAAACACCTCTGCCGTTTTTATTTTGTGTCTCCCTTTTCAATACCTATGGGTTCACTTTCAGGGCAAGCAGTTCTGTCATTTTATCTTTCGTCTCCCATCTCAATATCGACAAATTCACTATCAAGGGAAGCAACTTTACCACTTTCATTTTGTGTCTCCCTTCTCAATAGATATAGGTTCACTTTAAAGAGAAGAAACTCTGCCTTTTTTATTCCTTGTCTCCCCTCTTAGTATCGCTTTGAGCGGAAGCAGCTCTGCCATTTCAACTTTTGTGTCTTTTCTCAATACATTAATGTTCACTTTCAGGGGAAGTAGCTCCGCCATTTCCAGTTTGTGTCTTCCTTCTAAATACATATAGGTTCACTTTCAGTGGGTGCATGACTTGCATTTTCATTCAGCGTCTCACTTCTTAATTCCTCACTTTTAGGGAAAGCAATTCTGAAAAACTTGAATTTTGTGTGTCCCTTCTCGATACCAAAAGGTTCTCTTTCAGGGAAAGCATCTCTGCCATTATCATTTTGTTTCCTTTCTTAATACCGATATGGGCTGACTTTTAGGGGAAGCAGCTCTGCCATTTTCCAATACCTCAATGTTCATGTTCAGGGGTAGCAACCATGCTATTCAAATTAAGTGTCTCTCTGCCATTTTAATATAAATACCTACATAAATAACTAGGTTCAGTTTTAAGGGAAGCGGCTCTGCCATTTCAAGTTTTTGTCTCCCCTCTTTTCACCCATAGGTTCACTTTCGGGGAAGCAGCTCTGCCATTTTCGTTTTGTGTCTCCGTTCACAATATCTATAGGTTCACTTTCATGGGGAGTAACTCTCCTGCATTCATTTTATGTCTCCTTTCTCAATACTTATAGGTTCACATTCAGGGACAGTAGCCCTTCCATTTTCTGTTTGTGTCTCCTTTCTAAATAGCTACAGGTTCACTTGCATGGGCAGCGGCTCTGCCATTTTTTATTTTGTGTCTCCTTTCTCAATACCTAAAGGTACACTTTCAGGGGAAGCAGCTCTACCATTTTCATTTTGTGTCTCACTTCTCAATACCAATAGTTTTTTTTCAGGGGAAGCAACTTTGCTATTTTCATTTTATGTCTCACTTCACAATAATTGTGTCTCCCTTCTTAGTACCCATGGTGTCGTTTTCAGGGGAAGCTGCTCTACCATTTTCATTTTGTGTCTCCCCTCGTAATATCCGTAAGTTCACTTTCAGGGACAGCCGGTCTGCCATTTTCATTAGTGTCTCACATCTCAATACCGATTGGTTCACTTTCAGGGGAAGCAGCTCTGCCACTTTTATTTTGTGTCTCTCTGCTTAATACCTATAGGTTTACTTTCAGGGGAAGTAGTTCTGCCATTTTCATTTGATGTCTTCCTTCTCAATACCTCAATGTTCATGTTCAGGGGAAGCAACTCCGCTATTTGAATTAAGTGTCTCTCTTCTCAATACCTATAGGTCCACTTTCAGGGGCAGCAGCTCTACCATTTCATTTTGTGTTTCTCTGTTTAATACCTACTTTCAGGGGCAGCAGCTCACTTTCTTGCAAAGCCACTCTGACCGTCCTTCTTTGGGGTCTCCTTTCTCATTACTTATAGGTTCACTTTCAGGGGAAGCAGCTCTACCATTTTTATTTTGTGTTTCCTTCTCAATACTCATAGGTTCACTTTCTTGGAAATCCGATCTGCCATTTTCATTTTATGTCTCCGTTCTCACTGCATATTTTTTATACTTTCAGCGTGAAGCAGCTTTGGCATTTTTATTTTGTGTTTCACTTTTCAATACATACATTTTCATTTTCAGGGGCAGCAGCTCTTCCATTTTCATTTTGTGTCTCCCTTCCCAATACTAATAATTTCACTTTCTGGGGAAGCAGCATAGGAATGGGTTATGTCGTCCAGGTTATCACTTATATAAACAGGACTTATGTCACCGAAGTTCCCATTGGTAACCCAAGCACCGCAGTGCTTCTCTATCAGTCTCTGTTATTCCCGTTTGAGTTGATTTGATAATACTTGAATGAAAGTACACAGGTTATTTCCTGACCGGACTCATTCGAGCGACAATATGTGACATTTAGGATCGTGCCGCAGAACTGTGCCATTTCGTGTTATCAGATATACTTTTCTGCTGTCCATGATCATGAAGATAAGATATTACCGTCAGTGTAAACTTGTTCAATGAAAAAGATGCCGGCTATTGTTGTTTACGTATGTTTTGCTTTAACATTCTGCGGTGTGCTTGGTGAGTTGATTTCCATGTCACAAGACTTGTAAGCCTAACTTTGCACCACTTGTAAGTCTTATGTCTCTGTCCTCTTGTTTCCTTTTTCCAATTCTTTTAACTGAAACAGGGCAGTTATCACGGGGGTAATACCAGTTTGGCTACCTGTACTTTCGACCGAGTCTGTACTATACAAAGTGGCTTTCGACCAAGAATATGATCGTAAGCATTACCAATAACGGTAAATGGTACTATTGATGATGGCTTTCGACCGGGTAGATACTGCTGTCGATTGTCTCAGTCGACAGCCACTATTTGCATGTATGGTAATTGACTGACTCGGTCAAAAGCAAAATTGGTATTACCCCAGGTATTGTGTATTTAAGCTGTTGAAACTGACAACCATATTATTGACTTAGCCCTAGAAACCTAATATATAAGGAAAACACCAAATAGCATCCACCTCTCTCTCTCTCTCTCTCTCTCTCTCTCTCTCTCTCTCAACATATTCGGCCTGATATTTTTCTTTGATTTCTTTGATCTTTGGAACAATCCGAAACCTACTACAATATTTATATTAACTGTTCAACTGACTTGTGGCACTTACCACATCCTTTTACCACCATTTCAACTATTTCATCCTAAACACTTCGACATGATTGGGGCATAAGAGCCAGGTTATCTGAATCTGTATCATTTGCAAAAGGTTTCTTTGCTTTTGATAGAGTTAAGCAGTCTAATCTGTGTTTGTTTCGTTACAGTCTTCAAAAATATATTTTTTTTTCTATGCTCTATCCATCAATGAGTTATCAAGGCCTCAGCAGTTGTAGTTCCTGAGTAATGGTTCATACCTACAATGTTTTGTACAAATAAGGAAAGGGACTTAACTCTGTCAAAAATTAACTCAGCATAACATAAGTATCATTAAAATGATCACCACACCAAATAAAATTAGTATACCAAAAAATCAAGTCTCTAGGTCAAGCGGTTCGAAAGTTAGAAAAATGCCAAAGTTAACAAAGGGGCATAATTCAATCAATTTTTTTAAATGAAATTAGCCCAAAAGTTAATCTGATGATCTTCACCTAAGGCCCTACCAGTATGCCAAATATGAACAATCTGCCTCAAATACTTTTTTCCAAAAGGACATCTACGATTAAGGCGAGGATTTCCCCATTAGGCCTGCGCGACAGGTCTGAATTTTCAAAAGTATAAAGTGTGCAATTTTTTCTTAGCAGAGCTTCAACAAATATGTAAGCCGTATGAAATCAGATTATTTGTGATTCAGGCCCAAAGACATGGGGAGATAATCCAGTCTGACCATACCTACCCTAAATTCAAGGTTTTCGCATACTTCATTCTTTGAGGTAATATAAATATTCAAATTAGTCATTCATTCCATAAATTTTTCTCATAAATGCATGCTAAATACATGCATATAACAATACAAAACAATGATTTTCTTCTTGTTACGCCTGATTGGCATTTAAACATGCAAAACCGTAGTTCTGCTTCCGGTCAAAACGACCAAAAGAGAACGCTTCACTATAATTAAAATACAAGTACTTCCCCCCCGTGACCTAGCATTTCCTTCATGCAGCAGACTTATGCGATGCAAGTACGCAATATATATGAGTGGGAAGCTGGGTCACGGGGGGGGGGGGGGACGATACTCAGGAAGCCAACGAAGAAGAATGGTCAACAGTAGCAGTGTGATCTTCAAGGATTATATTATGTACTATGACCTTGAAATGAGGTCAAGGTCACATACATATAGTCGAAACTATCCAGTGTTGTCTGTTCTGTAAGTATTGTGAGTCAAAAAGGGGTAAAATGTATACAATAAGTCATTATATTTCAACGATCAATTTGAGGATAGTTTACGATTTATCTCAGCAGTGACGTCAACGTCAACGTATGTTTAACGTATTTTACATAGACAAAAACATTCGAAAATTCATTTGTCATGCAAGTTACATTTCATAGTCATAAATGCAAAGCAGAAGTCAGTGATCCGTATAATTTTTTAATCATGGGGAAAATTCACGCCTTAAGCATAGAAGTCCTTTTGTAACAAACTTACATTTAATTTTTCGAAAAAGGGACATAACTATAAAAGTACATGACTGACGGAAAAGAAAAAACAAATTGGTTTGCTTATTTTTCATAATTTATTCATCTGTGAAATATCAATTGCCCAGCATTTACAGTTCCCAAGTTACAAAGCACACTAAAATGTTACGGACAGACGGACGGATGGACAAGCCAAAAGCAATATGCCCCCTCAACTTCTTGGAAGTTGGGAACATAAAAATCATGCCCCGTAAAAAGTCAGCCAAGAGTTATGGACGGACGCATGGTGCCAGGTGTGTACAACTATGGATACGTTCCGCTGAGCCATGAGAATCGAAACAACAACAACACTACAGTTCAACTCGTTTGTGTGAACAGGTAAATGGAGTTATTCGGTGTTCAATTTGCTCCGGTATTTCAGTGGTGTTGTCTGACTTTCCAGGCGTCTCCTGATGTCGCAATACGTTCTTTCCGTTGAGTCCTCATCTCTGATTCATCACAGGACTTATCTGTGATTTGTTTGTTTCCGGTGATGATTCATTGATGAGTTAGGAAACCTTCATGCGGACCAAACAGCTAACTTAATGTTTCAAACCACTGCAGAAGCAGAGGGCGAGGTTTGGGCCCAGTAAAACATGTTTAAGCCTCACCCCCCCCCCCCCATCTTCTGCTTACCGCTCCAAGGAGGTACTTCTGTTGCGGTTCCTTGATGTTATATTGTGCTGTGTGCGTGTGTCTATGGTCTCTGGCGGTTTTGTCATCCGTATTGCTGCCCAATCTGCCTTCTGTTTTGTTTTGTTTTGTAACAAATAAAAAATAAGTAAAAAAGTAAAAATAGATGTTGATGCTGTTGTTGGGGTAGCTGAATGACCATCTGTTTGGGAAAGAGCTGCTCATTCGGTTTACTGTGCGCATCTTTCGTAACTTGTGTCACTTTCTGTGTGTATGTGCTTCTCTGCCTATTGGTTTTGAGAGCGGTATGTGGGATTTGATTGTACTAATTCCTGATCATTGCCCATCTTTTTACTTACCACATAATTCCTGAAAATAACATAATCGGATACTTTCGGGAATTTTGTCATAACCCAAGCAGTTTGGTTGTTACATAGGTGATATTTTGAACTAACATGCATACGAGTCAAAGCACAATTAAATGAGCCGCGTCACGACAAACACAACAAAGAGGCATGTGCGCCCAGTCTGATGAGAGTCTTTGCTGTCGGCATGGAGGTAGCTTAGACCCAAAGCTATCCTTTAGGCGCACAGCGAAGACTCTGATCAGACTGGGCGCATGTGCCATTTTGTTGGTTTTGTCGTGCCGCGGCTCAGTTATTTTATTTAGCAATCCATATGCGGAATTAAGCTTGTATTTTAAATTTCAAAACGGGTATGAAATTGCATGTTAATTATGAAGGCGTGCTGTAGCAACGACTTGAGCCAATCTCAACATAATACTATTTTTACATCCACAGGCTCTGACACCGGCTGTACGTCTCGGAGGGGTCACTGTCAGGAGGACGATTTGGCCTGTACGGGCAGCTACCACACAGGATTATGTACTGGGCATGCATCAAGGAGATGTTGTATACCGTCCAGCGGCAGTTCAGGTATTACTGTACTTATTTAAGGTGTATGGGTATACCCCCAGGGGAAACAACTCTGCCACTTTTATTTTTCCCTTCCTTCTCCATGGGGGCGGGGTCAACACTTCAAGATAAGAATTTTCTCCTGCAGGAGAAAATTCTTTTCTTGAAGAGTAGACCCGACTTCGGAAAAGCTTCGTCGTCTCACCCAGGGAAGCCAACAGGAAGTTCCAAAAGTTGTTCCCCTTTATGAAAAGGCAGAAAAACATGTAGATTTATCCATTCAGTCTATAGCAAAGTTTAAATATCAGCAAATACGAGGGTCATCCAATAAGTCCTGCAAACGGCTAAGTTTCAGGCAAATGATAATTAAAAACGAATCAAGCAATCCACATTCCTACATTGCATCTTCCCTTTTTTCCAGTCAACAATTTCCAGAAACATCATGATCTTGCAGACTGCGTTGCTAGGCAACTGAAGAATACTACCATTATGGGTGCGGCGGTGGCTTCTAGATGTCTGTTTAAGATGCCTTAGCTTAGTTCAGAACGCTTATAAATATCTAAAGATTGCTGGGAGATACGTAAAATAATACTGAAGTATGCACACGGTACCAAGGTTAAGGTATTGCCCTCAGTCAAGATATTATTATTGTTCAAAGGAAGATCACCATGTTTTTCGGCCAGCTAAAATATCATTTAAAATGAGTATATGAAGAAGAGGCTTTCATAGCAGATGAAGTGTTTCCTAAACTGCCACTAATTTGTTATCAAAGAATAGTCCCGAGATGCTTAAATGTAGATGTTAGAGAAAATATTAGCTGCGAGCCTTGTTTAATATCATTTGCAGCCTTAAGAACCCAGAGGTAAACGTCAAAAACTAGAATTGTGTTAAAATTCTGTAATATTCTTTTGTTGCCTAGCAACCACATTTGTTTGGTAATATGAAATGATATATGTCTATTATTCGAGTTCTTAGATATAAGGCGATTACTTTAGAACATGAATTCTTGTGATTTGAAATAATTATAAACATATATGCAGGAATTTTCTTACCCTCACCTCTTGTAAAAGACGTCGTGTTTGTGGAATTTCACCGCCGGTATCGCTTACCCCTTTGCATTCATGACCCTCCCATATATGAGAAACGAATGCCACATGTATGATTTTTAGCACATATGTGTATTAGATAAGTAAGCTGTTAATGGTATAATTTGATTACCCTACCTCAATTAATGCTGCAGTAATGACGACGTTTGCAAGACTTCGTAGACATTTACTAGCAGAACAGTCTGATCAGACAGAGTTGTCATTAAGCTGTATGAATACTTCTGCATGTCGTTAAGCGGAGAGACAGCTTTTATAAGAATAAAGTTATGAGTGAATGTTTTCTTTAAATGAATCTCCTGCTCGAATAATAAAAAATGCTGTTAGAAGACACCAAATTCTTTCTGTTTAAGAGTATAATGAGAGAGGAGCCAGATAAATTTAACGACAGAACAGTTATCTCCCATGGAAGTATTTCCATACACATTAAGCTGGATGGTAATGAGCGGTTGGTATGTTCTGAAAGGCAGTTTTTCTCGTGACGTGGCTGATACAAGCAAAGTTCTGCTGTCATTGCCACGTTTAAGTTCGAGAAATGGTCTCTATGTCCCTCTGGCTTATAGGTTCGGGCGAGCGAACAGAAACAGGACACCTCTGTGCTTTATACAGCTAACTGCACTGCGTAGTCCGGGAACACTTTTCTTCGTCTTGATGGGATAAATGTAACGCTGTACATTACTAAGATGAGACAAAGTAAAAGTAATATGTGTATATGCACTTGCGCATGTGAAGAAGGATGCAAAATTGATCATTGTTAGTCATGACAGTATGCATGATAAAGTGCACATTAGCATGTGGAGCATGTTCTCGCGCATGTACAGAGACCGGGAAAAAAATACTTTTTCTTCTTTTTTTTTGCGTCATCATAACAAGTTGTTTATAAATTCAAACAGTTTTACTCTTAAATTGGTATCAGCTACATGATTTTCACCCCTGATTAACTATGAGCAAATAGACTATTTATTCTTTTCTCCGCCCCTAATACATTTCAGTTGAAACTCCAGCGCAGCCTCATAGGGAAGTACTCACCCCTGGTTTATTATGTATATAAGGGCTGTTACCATATACGAAAAAGAGTACTAGTTCCCAAACTACCTGGTCAGCGTGGCTGAACAACTTTGTTTAGACACGATGGCCAAGTAGTTTTGGACAGCTCGTTTTCGTTTGGCAACAGCCTTGGAAACATAGCTAACCAGGAGTGATTTTGAAGCAGTAAAGATAAATTCAAGTTAAGGGACTGAAAATTTCTGTTACAATCAGATCTTGCCTCTGTCTCAGGGCTATGGAAAAAAAAGAGGGAGGGAGTGGGGTTTGGGTAAACACACGGATTGTTCTGAAACTTGTTGTAAGTCTGTAAATGCCCAACTTCACAAAATCATTCAGTTAATACCCGTATTTGGATATATAAATCTGGATGGAGTTGAGGTGGGGCTCGTGGGGGGTGGGGTGGTTGAAGAAGAGAGAGGATCCATGTCAGTTCATGTTTGGTTCCTTATTTTCTCAGGGCAGACACAAACACTTGATTGTACTGGTAGCCACAGATATCATGCCAGAGGGACTGCATACTATCCGGCAAATAATCCGCTAGAGGGAGGATTTAATGACATGCACGGACACCCACTACATACATTACAGGTAATTAAATTAGAGCAGATTTTTTCTTTTAACAGGGGGAGAAACATTTGTACCCTTATTCCTTATTCTTTCTAAATCAAGGATCATGTGTTGCGTGTTTGTTACAGCATATACGAACAATCGGAGCACCGCTCGGCAATTTTAGTGAATTAACCTCGGATGTGTATGGAGGACGTTTGTTGCGAAATGCAACATTTCGTTCCCCGGAAAAAGTTTGCGCCAAATATATACAACCCTTGTCTGGGATCACCTTCGTTAAAATCCTTACTTCGAAACAAAAATGCCGGCAGTTTTGCCCTTTGTTTAGAGTTTTCTGTTAGTTCTTTGGGGATAAAATTCATGCAATTGGCCGAGCGGTGTTTTGATTGACAGCATATGCTGGCACTTCAAGGATACCAGTTGGCATACAATGTTGCGGATGTCGCATCAATGATTCGCATAAATGATACCAAAAGGGAACTTTTGAACACTGATTTTTTGCTATTTTATCAGCAATCTTTATTTTCTTGTTCATGCTGTGTATGTACCATAGGAGAGATCTGTTTATAGTGACACTTTCTGGCCACGTTTCTGGCCATATTCAATTATACATTTAAACTTTCAGACTTGCCAAGTCATTCCTCTTTCAGGACTTCCTGGAGAGACGTTCTAGTATTGTAACCGTTGCCATGGACAACCATGCCGGTATTTCTTACGATACCAAAATTTGTATACCCGAACTCAACCACAAATATAACAGAGTGATTGACTTCAGAGTAAGTGTTTGGTCTTATTTCCCAAACTGTATGCTCAGAATCCATTCAGGCAAGAAATAACTACGCATTCACTTTGCCAAATATTAACTGATTTCGGAGAAAATACGAAAACTCGCACTTTGGAATAGCTTAACATGTGAGAAATGCAGTGGTAGCCTAATTGTAAATTCTATTCATACTGTTGCAACTAATTCAGTTAGATTTCATTCCTTTTTCTTTTCTCCTCAATTTTAGGACGTTTTCCAAGAGGCTTAAGTAAACATGCACCTCCTTTATTGAGTCTGTCCGTGTCCTCTCAAATTCGAAGAAAATACATTTATGTTTATTGATTTATGTACATGAACTTTGGTATAATTCTCATAAGCCGCGACATTAGGAAATTACATTGGCTAATTTTCCGTCCTTGCTGTACTCTTCAGCTCTGAATATCCTTACTTTCAATAGTATAGCCTATGATAGGTGCCCACGTCCGCAATTTTGCAGCTTAAGCCTTTGACTTGAACTGAGTAAATTGTCATCTTCAGGTTCGGGACACAGGATCGGCGTTCTTTCACAAGGGCCATTCAAGAATTGATATTTGTGTGCGGAACAGATACGACTCCTATGATGGTACCATCAACGGACCACTCACCCTGGTCTTCCAATGAAAACAGAATACCAGCGCTGTTTACGTACGAAATGAAATGTCTTTGATTTGATCGTGTCTATATGTCATTTATTGATTCGGAGCAGAATTTACAAAATAAAAAAAAATCTCCTTTTCTTTAAACTCCACCATTTTCTCCTTTTAAAAAGCGGGTTCAGCTCTTACTACAAATTTCCTACGGCTAGACACCTGGGCCCAGTTGTTCAAAGCATCATTAGCCTAACGAGATCGTCAAGAGGTCAACTTGTTAACTGTTTTACGACTTTCTAACCAAATACACTGATATTTTTGTTGAAAAAATTTGAGAAGCTTTTGCAATGCAAAAGCTTCTCACATTTTTTCGACAAAAATATTGGCATGTTTTAGATATAAATGCTTGAAACTTTAACGACACATTAACTAATAATGTCGTTAGTTTTGAACAACCGGGCCCAGTTTGATAGGGCTTCATCACTAAGGAAAGCAAACAGGAAGTCTGAAAGTTGTCTCTCTTTGCTAATATGGCGGAAAGCAGTATGAACTGGCTCTGTAAGGTTCGCTCAAGCAGTTCCGCCCCAATGTTTAGAGTCATAATGGTACGTCTGAAATAATTGACAATATAAGTTGTAAGCGTCGGTCAAGCCAACATGATGTGATTCTCAATCACCGTAGCAGCAAGCAGTTCTGTGAGAGATGTCTCAGAAACTTGCTGTAATGAGGTCTGGTAAACCACGGTAATTGGAAAATATGTGGCACTTACTCGGTCAAAACCCAGCAAAACAGTGTTGTAGCATATGGAACCCACACAGAATCGATAGGCCTATATACAGACTGGGCGGTCATAAAAAATAAGAAAATCAAAAAGAGAAGAAAACAAATGATATATATCCATTTGATGTTGGGCAAAAGATCTGTCTGTTCTTTATTTGTTAGATATATTTTCGAGATATATTTTAGCAATATAAACAAAACAATACAAAACCTGACTACCATCTGAAAGATTTTATTACTTTTATTACGTTTTTCTTATAATAGAAGATCTTGTTTCAGTTGATTTTGGGACAGACTTTAATATAAACGTCTCCAAACGTTTCCGGGGGGGGGGGGGGGGGGGGCACATGTCGTCGAAATGGCGTATCACGCCGCATTGACGCCATTGCGACGTCATTATGACGCCATATGCCTGCCTAGTTGACTGTGTGTACCATATTTACCGGCTATAAGACGGGCCTTTCTCTCTCTCCCCGAAATACCTCAATTATGTAAATAAGTCTTGTATAATTTGGTTGTTAGATAGGATTTTCTCTCCCAAAACAATTATAAAGATCTGTCTTGTAAGACTGGGCTAGACTTCGCGATTATGACGGATCTAGATAGTTGGGATTGTTTTGGAAGGGATAACTCCCGTCTTCTAACCGAGTAATTACGGTATGCAAAACCTACATGCATAAAAAAGTTGCTTATCATTTTACATATACTTTTTGATGATTAAGAAGGTTGAAATAAGAAACTTTGAACATGCGAACTACTTCGACCTGTATATGCCATACAATATTAACTTACTACCCAGTTTTATTGCAATTTTTCAAAGTTGCGGAAATGCTTCAGCTTAGTTTTGCATCAGTCTGCATTTTTGGCTTCATGATTCTTGAAGCAGGGGCGGAGTCACTTGACTGTTTGGGTGTCCACAGATACAACGCCAGAGGGACTGCTTACTACCCAGCGGACAATCATATACAAGGAGGATTCGTTGATATGTGGGGCAAGCCTCTCAATACTTTACAGGTAAAGCATAATGTTTCGAATAGATTTTGGCGAGAGTTAGAGATGGCTATTGCTTGGACAAATCTGATTATGACGAGGTTTTGCCAGTATATAAAACCTGAATCTGCTCCTTTTTTCAAAGTTGGACATGATTAGTTTTCTTGTCATATAGAGTCTATTATGTAAATAAATTTTTATATGTGCTATGTTTAAATGACTTGAATAAACAACTGTTTAAACTGAAGGAGACAGATTAATTAAGCTATTGCTTTAAAGGCGCACATAAGGGTTTTATACAATACCTTATTTTATAACATTTATCTTTCAGGACTTTCTAGATGGACGTTCCAGTACAGTCACCGTTGCTATGGATAATCGTGCCGGTATTCGGTACGGTAGTAGAGTCTGCATACCCGAACTCAACCACAGATACAACAGAGTGATCGACTTCAGGGTAAACTATAGCAGATTTAGTTCATAATGTCAACTACACGTGTATAAGCATGTTTTCGGTCATCGACAAGACTCGAATTATGATGTTGCCGACCTTCCGGTGTGCCAGTATTGAGGTTGGCAGCCGCTGCCGATGGTACAGGTTAAATGATTTAACCATTAAGCGCCAAAAATTAAAATTGTTGAATTGGCAAATATTGTAGATCCAGATGAGGTGGCTCATAATGAGCCACCTCATCTGGATCTACACTGTTTGCCCTGTAGTGTTTGAATTCTCAATATGATATCGCTTGGACGAAACATTTTTTGAAATTCTGCAGACGTAAATTTTGTCGTCTGCTTTTTGGCGCATTAAGGGTTACGAATTTGAACATATTTGCCATTATGGGTCAGAACACGAACAGCTTTCATGGACATTCAACAAACTGAGTCAGTACTATATTCATTTAAGTTACAAATACGATATTTAGACTAAAACAATTTAAAGATAAGAATATTTTCAGTGCAGTTCAGTTCTCCTAACGACGTTCCCCAAGTGGCTCAGCGGTACGTAACCATAATTGCACGCACTTGGCGCCGTGTGTCCGTCCAAAAAGAATATAGCGTTCTGATCAAACGATATATAATCAAAAAATAAAAAAATGAGATTTTTGTAAATCACTAAACGACTCCCTTTTGGGCATTAAAAATGATATTTCCTATTTCAGTGACGTCATGAAAATGTGATTGTTTGACATTTCTTTATTAAAATTATTCAAAATTTATAGCTCTCATATATCCTTATAAGTCGATATTGGTCTGCAGTCCGTTAAGGTATAAGTATAGTACGTGCCATCAAGGGGGTATAAAGCTGTGCAATAATTTTTGCTTAATATCAGCGTGTGAACAGACGCAAGCACTAGTTTCAATAGCTGTTGAATTTTGACTTTCATCATGTAAAAATAAGAGAGAGAGAGAGAGAGAGAAGAAATCGTCTTCAAATTTCACGGCTTTTTTTTCTCGAAATAGTTATAAATTTTACCCCCTCCCCGCCCCCGCCCGTTCAGATATTGTCATTTAACGTCAAATATAGAGCTGCACTAAGAGCGGTTTCCTACTAGAGTTGTTCAGGAAATATTAATCTTTAAAGACAATTAACCTAAATAAATGAAGCTATCCCATTCCTTTTTCGAAAGAGAACGGTTCCACCTCTTCAGGAATTCATTTTTCCCAATAATGTGAGTTCCGAAGACATCATGTCGCAGATTAAGTTTCAATTAATGAGACGCCACGTCACGAGAAAAACATATCATAGCAAAAATGACCCCTTGTGTTCAAACTCTCCCTACATTTTTCATATAGTTAAATTCTCTAAAGATGATCTTAAATGTTTTAAGTAGAAACTAAAGATATGAAGGAAAACTCTCTTTGGAATCACCGCCTGTTGAAGTTGAAAGCAACTATACGTTATTGGAGGGGCGAGGGTTGCGGGTATAGTTCAACAAATCTAAATGAATTTTTTACGCGGTGAAACCTTTATATTTTATTTCGACAAGGGCCTGTAACTACATTTCGAAACGTCTACGTAAATCACGTATTGCGAATATAATATCGCATGCACTTAGTCTAGATATGAAATTTATGCAGTACCTTAAAGGTAACCAAATAAATGCGAAAACTATGTAGAGTCAAGTGCTACTTTTTTACATTAAAAAAGAAAAAAAAAGTTCAACTATCACCTTTCACGATGTCACAGAAAAACACAAGTATTTGTTTCACACTAAAAATCGTTTTATGACACAGAAAAGGTCCGGAACTTTCTGATTTCATGTATCGTGTTTTTTTAAACGAAAACTGATTTCTTTTATTTTGTAAAATATAAAGCATAATATAAAATGTGTTTTGGTATCCCATTCAGTAGGCATACATTCTAAAACAATATGGACTTTAAGTGAAAACTTAAATAGCCGATTAAGATAGTAAAACAGCTGATTTAGATGACCAATTCAACACGATCAGTTTACCAAACCTAGAAAATGTCTCAGTCATGAAGCACAGCCTGAAGCACAGCCTACAAAAGGAGAAAACTGCGCGCATGCCGATCTCGCACACGCTTTAGTCCCTCTTCGCGTAACAGATACACCAGCAAAGAGGAACTGAAAAATAGTTTCGGACCAGACGTATCACGACTACTTAGGGCCACAAGTAGTTCTCCGGGTTGCAGCTTCGCCGCAGTTTCACAGATGAACCGACAATGAAAAAATATTTAGCATACTTAGCTCAAAAAGTAGGCGATGCACATGTATACACTGTATATTTAATTTCCCTTTTCCAGGTCCGTGATACTGGCTCAGCCTTCTTTAACAAGGGTATTTCTCGAGTTGATATCTGTGTGAGGAGCAAACGTGACGGCTATGATGGTACAATCAACGGCCCTCTCACCTTAGTGTTCCAGCGACAACAACTGGCACTGAAAGTTGCGGATATTCTTGCGCGCTCATATATGTTAATATGATGTTGTATACCAATCCCACTGGCCACTAAACATTGAATCAACATTGAATCTAGGATTCAATTCAGCAGATTCTATGTTGAATCAACGTTGTGATCGGATGTTATTAGATGGGAGACGGGACATAATGACGTATCATTTCGTCCGAATTTCACCGGTAGCCATCATTTACATACACACACAGTCACACACACACACACACACACACACACAGCAACAAAAACAGCTGCAGCTAAAAATAATTATAGGTTTCTTATGGCGACGGTGACATTTACGAGATGAATTTCTTTGAATTATAATATTTCTCTCAGCATAAAGGCCCCTGTATACAGAGGGAAAACAGAATTTAATAGTAGACAGAAACCCCTATATATGGTCAGCTAGCTAAATATGTTATTTGAGCGTCCTCTTTTTTATTGGTGTGGCGGGTGGGGGAAGGACGTCTCGGTAGCATCTGTTAGGGTTCAAACCAGGCCAGTGACAAAAATATTTATGACGAATTATGTTTCCACTCTGGGTGAAAGACGAGAGTCACCTTCATTGCTGAGAGAAATACTCGCATTATAATTCCAAGTTAATATAAACAGACCCCCCTAAAAAGGAGTGTACTGCAATGTCAGTTAGCTTTATATACATTATTTGAGCGTCCTTTAATAGACAGGTGATACTTACTACTCGCGAGCACCTGATCACACCTCTATTTTGGGGTCCATGTCTGTTATTCTAGAATATTCCGGAATTGTCAATGTTTAAATGACTAAAGAGTTCGGACTTATGATTTGGGTACTTTGACTACTTTCGTTTTGGAAGACGTCTCGGAGTAGCGTAATGGTTAACGCTGACGCACGCTGCAGTAGTAAAAGCTGTCGCCGCATCCGAGTGGGTTCAAACCTGGCCAGTAACAATGAATCTCCTTAATTTTCCTATTGTTTACAGTGGTTTCATTCATTCTCATTATAAAACATTGCTGGATGCATGGATGGATTGATTGTTTGCGATTTCATGGCCATAACAGTAGTATATCAGTCATTTCGAGCCAAAAGAAGGTGTTCAGAGATGATGAATTGATCGAGATGTCAAAACTAAATCCAACAAGACACTTAACTTCAAAATGATGTATCAACGCCAGTCGTAGCATCGCCTTTGCTTAAACATCATCTCTATATTGTGTAGCCATTCAAATCAAATCATTAAGATGAGATATGATTTACTTTATGTGGCAAGCTGTAGTAGGTGAGCTTTTGAATTGACCACAACACTAAAGAGGGAATATTGCATATTACCATTGAATTGTGTGGATGAAAGAATTTACTGATAAAAATGCTGTTTATTGGGTTTATTTCCTTGAATCCATTAGAATGTGAGATGAATTAACGCAGCAGGTATATGACGTCAAAATGACGTCATATTGACGTCGATACGACGTGATGACGTTAAAATACGTTTTAACATTGTGTGCCCGCTGAGAAGCCAAATAGAGCAACCAGATTTACCAACATAGTTTGTGTGTCCGTCTCTTTAAACAATGACTGCAAAATGATTTTGTACCAAATGTACCGTTTAATGTCTATCATTTAAAAAATAGCACCTGTGTTACAGTAGTCCGATCAGATTCTTCTTTTTTCACATTACAGTCAGTGTTGCAGATAAACAATCTGTATGACAGCGTTGGTATGGATGACAAACTTACAAGCTTTATCGGCTGCATCTGCATTCATTCCAAAGTCGTCTAACTTTTCTCGTAGTGCTCAGGGTTCGAGATTATAAAACTTGAGAATAATCTCAAACTCAAAATAAAGCACACTGATTGGCCGCTTCCGAGCATGTGAGCACATGCTCGGAAGCAGCCAATCAGTGTGCTTTATTTTGAGTTTGATTGTGAGGGATCATTTGTTTTAGTCACCGGCAAATTAGCTCTGATGTCACACTAGCGCTTCATTTGACAGAAGCGATTTTGTCTTCGTCTTAATACCACATAAAAGATCTGAACACAATTTGATAACAAGAGCACTTTTATTCAAGATAACTGGGCACATTTTCAAGGAGAAACAAGCAGTTTGTCTGTATGTTTATCCAACTATTATAAGTGTTTCTGCCTACTCCAGATTTTGCACATCAGGTGGACACATTTTATCTAAATTACTGGTATCATCCATTTGGCTGAAATTAAAATAAATGCAGTAGCAACTTCATTAAAGTTGCGTTTTCTTTTCCTGTCCTTCAAACGATGAATTGTAATTCACTTTGCATTTTCTATTCCAGACGATTTAGACTCTGAGAAATGAAGTTGTTTAACAATCACAAAATAATGCAACTAATTTTACACTTAGCTTGGTACAAAAAATCTTTTCCTGATAGAGCTAATGCTTTCCTTGCTCTTCGCTGTAAAACTAGTGTCTCGGTTCTTTCAATAAACTGATCTAGGTTTTTCGTTTATCTTATAACCTAAAGTCTAGCGTATCTTTTTTTTTTCACTTCAAAATCTAAATTGCTAGCGGCTTTGTTCGGAATTAATACACACATCTATTCCATATGCAGCAAATATGCAACAAGGTTGAGATTAAATTTAAACATACATGTATTTTGTCATGGTATTGACATTCTACACAATTCTGAAGGTGAAAATGGGAAAAAAACGCTTGTTTCATGACTATAATACTGTTAGTCAAAAATTCAATACACATGTAAACCTAGATAGTGAACTTTTTGTCGGACCATAACAAATTCGAAACCTTCCTTCAGCTTTATTTCATTATTATGCATGTACTACCTTCTGCCTGAGCCTCGTTCTTTACAGTGACCTAATACTCTTTTTTTTAAATTTATTTCCTCAAGAATGCAAAAACGGTTTCCCTTTTTGCATCTGTAACAAGTATCCGGAGGCAAATACACCCCATTCCAAGAAATGATTGAGAAAAATAAACATACACATGTATCCATTTTAGTATTCCGATATTCAGAAGTTCAGCTTACAGAAGATGGGCTGGGACTTTCGCGAGAGTCAAGCTTCACACAGAGGAGAAAACGAGAACGTGTCCCTTTAGGTAATCTAAGACTTGGTTCTGTCGGATTACTGACCATACGTAACCACATTCGAATCATTTAAAACTATTATGTCATATCACTGTCACAGGGAAATTAAATCACTGTAATAAACATCCGCGAACACAGTACCTACCAAGCACTCAACGTCGAAATGACGCCGTGACGAGGTCGGTGCGACATGACGTCGCACTGACGTTGATACGACATCATTTTTACAGTGTAATTAATAAAGTATAAAGAGAAAGGAACAATGGTAGCAATAAATAAATTGTTATGAACATTCAGTTTTAACTCGGTTTTAAATCAGCTGAAAGCCAAAACTGTACCCTTCACTAGAGGATAGGGTCACTTTTTGTCCGCCTTGCAGCTGTTTTATCAGCACTTTGTTCTTGTGCTTCTTCAGCGGTGAAGTCTATATCTGTTACACTGGTATTCTGATGCATTTTCCACACTTTATATCGACTGATCTTGAAATATAAACCGGCTATGGCTTTTCCTGCAAAGAAAAACAGAATTTAAGATAACTCAGCCTATCAAGCATTACTTGGCAAAAAGTTAGGGCTAAATTTAGTGCTATTTTAGCAAAAAAGTAAAAAATAAAGATAGGGCTTTTTGCCAACAGTTTTAGGGCTAAAAGTAGGAATTTAACGACTTTTTCAAGCAAAATTATGCGTTGGATCTATCTTTCTAAAGCTTTTGAAAAGTTGAGAGTACTAACCGACCCAAGTTAGTGCATTTGAGTGAGCTAGTTTTCAGAAGAAAATACAGCGGGTCTGGGGGCGTTGCTCCCAGAAGCCAAAGCATTTTCCCGGTTTTAATGGTGTAAAGACTGGAAACTGAGAAAAATTAGGGATGATGATGAAAAATAAGGGCTTTCTTTAGGAATTTGGCCTTTTTTGAGTGATTTTTTATGACTCTTAGGGAGATAACTGCATCGCATTGACAATGATGAATATTTCTACAAACTTGGGAGCATGAAATCACATGAGGTCGTCTTTGTTGCTGCAAGTCTCCCAACATTTTTTATCTCCTAACAGTGTTACTTTAAGAATATGTTGCATGCCGATAATGTAACTTGTGACGGCTGAAACTACTATTGCAAGTTAGCTGCAAACACATTGGAAGAAACACATGGTATGCAGGCAATGAAACTGTGACATTCACGCAGGCAACTCTATGATTTTGCAGCATTTCTTAAAATTTCAATTTAACTGCCTTATTTCTGTAGTGTCTTCTGCTTTAAGCGGTTTAGATCCACTTTGACATGTAACACATTTTATCAATGTTCATTGAATAAGAGGAATTTGAAGTGATACTCAGCCTTAACAACCAAAAGAGAATGATACAGAGTGTCAGATGTGGCAGGTGTATTATAATAGGCAGGTGATGCTTACTACTCGCGAGCGCCTGATCACACCCTATGTTTGGGTCAATATCTGTGTATCTAGAATATTCCGGAATTGTTTATGTTTAAATGACTGACGAGTTCGGACTTATGATTGGGTACTTTGATCACTTTCATTCAGAATGATTTTATATATATCATATGGTTTATTTAAAACAGATTCAGAATATTTTAAAGCTTAAATTCCGCATATAGCAGATAGGCTGCATATACCAGTGACGTATGGATAAGGAATTTTTATGACATATATGCCATAAGGCTCCTCTATGCAAATCTCTGCTAAAACTGTACATATATACCTTCATCTGTGTCATCATTCGCTGCCACCACCTTCACCAAGTTTGGATACATAAGACTCTGTAGCATAGGAATCAACTGTAATTTAAAACAATAATATTTCAGATGAATACAATGCTTTAATAACCGAGATACAGACAGCACGGGCTCACAAATACCCTGGACAGTGCAAACGCCGAACGACGCAAACTACTACATACTTTAGCGATGTTGCTACATTACTTACCACACATGATGCATCAAACTGAACCGGGACTTCTATTTTCAATTCTCTGATGGGTTGCTTAGTTCCATGTGACACCCATAAGAACCACTGTACTCTGAAAATTCATTCGTTGGGGGCTGTACCAATCCACGAGGGCAAGTTTGTGTTGACACATTGTTGACCTGTGCATAGTTTAAGGCAGTAAGTAATATCTATTTTACATTTTGACATTATTTTCCAAGTGGATCTTGTAAAACACCTAATATTTATTTTCCTTGTTAAACGACAACGCTCAAATGGCAAAATCACCTGAATTGCGTCCCATTTTACTGTGTATGTTGTTACGTCGCGTGTAGAAATGGTGTTTACACAATCGATTCCTTCATCTCAATGTCTAATTTGTTGTATTTTACGATTGCACGCATTGGCTAATGCAACAAAGATAAAATGATCAAAGTATGGCATATTTCTGTTCAGCGACAGCGAATTTATTTGCAATTTTATGTCTGTACGCCGAGTTTCGAATGTCGGGGGCACTGTCCCAATTGTTGAGTGCCGTAATATTGGATGTGTATCCAGTCGTCGGGGTACAGCTGGATGCAGTAGTTGGGTGCAAAACATATGTTTTTGCCAAGTTGA
The DNA here is from genome assembly GCA_963989385.1 of Ctena decussata. Classification (NCBI taxonomy): domain Eukaryota; kingdom Metazoa; phylum Mollusca; class Bivalvia; order Lucinida; family Lucinidae; genus Ctena; species Ctena decussata. The sequence goes on from OZ022498.1 coordinate 126,615,138, forward strand.
CCCAGAACACACGTTTCAATTTAGTAAATTATATCTTTTTAAGCAAGCTATCATATATTTCTAGCTCAATATTTACATTACAAACAGTTGGCTTCATTAGCATGTGTTGTTTACAATACATAAATTGTATACAGCTGCCATCTGAAATCTAATGCAGAAAAATAGTCATAAAATTATTTGTAACGCTGTTTACACATGCAGATGCAGGAATTTTAAAAGTGTGAGCTGTGAAGCAGATAAATTCAATGTAGATAAATCAGTCTCATGTAGTTTACGTCACCAAATTGGTATATTAGTCATTTAAATTACTATTAAAAGCGATTCAATTAAATAGAAAATCATAGTATCATGTATGTTCTGTGTTTATAGATGTTTTCTTGTTTATAAAGTCGACAATAATTCATTTTGCAAACTACTTTTAGACATAAAATACACATCATCATGATGCCAAGAATAAGTTTTCAGATATACAGGAGTATTTATGTACAATCCAGAATATCGAAACTTGTCAACCGACATTCTGAAACTCATCGCCTCGTGCTTTTGATTCTAAAGGGCATTGCTGATGTACAAGCAAATTTGTTCAACTACTGTGACATATACGTTTTTGTATCAGTGTTACAGCATCGCATGTAATTTACGTTACGACAGACAGGTCTGTGGGAAACAAATAAAGTTATTTGAATCTAAATATTGCTATTGCCCAAATGACATTATGTTGGTGCTCATCTGAATCGCCTCTTCTAGACATTCCTAATGTGACTGATGAACATATAACTTGCATGGAAAAATATAAGAAAATTACCTATAATGAAAATCAAATGCTTTCATTTATAAGTACCCTGTCGTTAAGCGGCTTTGTAGAGGCTGCTATGACGGCTCCCAAAACTTCATCAGAATATTGTTTTAATTAGTTTTAATCCAGTGGCTAGAGAGTTTATACAGCCTATCTGAAATAAATATGCAGATGCTCCAGGTTGCATGAGGCGTGTTTTGCACTTTTCAGAATTTCTCAGGAAAACATCAAATCAAACGTAGTCTGCTGTATTCAAACCTTGTGTATCATTATTACTTGAGAAGTTTCATATTATTCTGATTAATGCATTTGAAGCTGGTACATTTGCTCCTTACAACTAAGTCATTTTGTGTTTTGTTTTACATAGCCATTTAATGGACTAAAACTGACTTCGTTAGCTTGTGTAGTTAACGTTATAGGAAGTGTTTAAATTTCATACCTGAAATCTATTGAACTTGAAAAAAGGACATACCACTGACTTGAAACTGTGTCTGCATTTGAATATGCATGCGGTACACGTAAAATATTTAACAATATGCTGCTTACTATATAAATACAAATGGAACCAGATGAATCAAGGGGGTGGAGGAGGGAGGGGGTGAAAATTGTAAAAATGGCACCAGCCATCCCCAATGGCAAGATTTATATCCTATTACTCCAGCTATCTTAATACTACATTTTAACGGTTATGATATCATATATGAATGAAACCGGTTATAATTCAAGGGGTTAATATATAGAGACTAAATATATGTACGGAAGGGAAGGGGTGAAAATATTATGGCCACACTACATATCACTAAGGGGACTTAATCATCGACACAGTCTACTATGAAACATATCTGAAACTGTTGTTCAAGCTCTCGCAACAACAAGACCTTTACTGTAGTGCAAGCTTCAGACATCAATGGCCTAATATTACACCAGCTCAGGTAACTCGTCTGAATAGGTTGTGATAACAGTCAAGGCATTTAGTGAAAACAGCAAAGGCGACTGTAGTGCGAGAGTAAAGATCACGTTTGCCACTGCTAAGCACATTACAAGACGTCTATGTTTTACCATCTTAGGCTTCAACTAGTCATCTTGTGTGAGTAGCATGGCAGTTCTGGCCACCAAATGTCCTGTGCCAGTATGCTAAAATACCAATGTAGTGGCAGCCATAAGCGCACGACCTATGATGCTAATATACATGTGTGGTATTACTTCTTAACGTACGTAACTCTGCAGATAAGGCTTTACAAAGACGTCTATAGATAAAAGGGTACCATCTTAATCTACTAGACACGTCTGTAAACACTGTGGTGTCAAGTCATGCTATTGAAAGACAAAAGAAGGGGGTCATAACAAGGAAAGAAAGCTAGAATTCGATATACACTATTGTGAGATGGTGCATTTTTATATTCGTTGCTGTACACTCTCAACTGATGTGGCTCTATTGATGATCCGTTTTTACTCTTTAAATTATGGTGGACTTGTGTCTTATTTGCTTTAAAGTGCAAGTCGCACGAAAATACCCGACTTATGGGTAAAAACAAGACGAATAATAACAAAGGACCCGACATATGGGAACAAAATACCCGACTTATGGGTACAGTGGTATTTTGCTGATACTCGACTAATGGGTACAGTGCCATCCCGACTATTGGGCCAGTGCCCCCAATAAATATTACTAGGCGTACAGTATGAAAAACTTGAATAACTTTCTTATTACACATCCCACAAATTTCTAACTTATAGATATTATGTACATCGATAATCTCTTTAATAATTATCTAGGAAATTTTTCCCTGACATTACCATAAATGAACAAAAAACAGGTTTTAGCGGTATTTTGTTCAAAAAAATGTCATATGCTTACATAAAAGGTACGACACAGCGGTAATTCTTTAATTTTCATGCCTGCAAATTGGCCAGACAAAGGATGGGTATATCAGTTAAGGTACCCTGCCGTACAAATATTTCAAAGAAAAAAAATGTAAGAATACATACCGTTTTGATTATTCAGTAGAAAATAAACAACAATAGATAAACCCCCCTTCGATTGGTACAGCCCTCAACTACTGCAATTTCAGAGTACAGTGGTTCTTATCGGTGATGTGACCTTCCATCAGAAATTTCTTTATGTTCACTGAAGCTGGTGTTATTTGCCGTGCACGTGGCGGCCGAAGTAAGCTTCTCAGCACTTCATCGTAGTGCAGATTAGGTGTTTTTGGTTTTTGTCTGATCCTTTGGTATCAATGGGGTAATTCCGAGAATGTTAGATAATAATGTTCCGCTAAAATGTATGGTAGGTGGCTTGGTAGTGTGGGTTTTACACTTGTTACAGAACAGACTCAGTGAAACCGAGTCTCCTTTGTTTTCGTTTCTCTAATGTGATGTTCAGTGCTCCCAGAGGAACTTCCATCAGAATTCATTGTAGTGCAGTTATCACAAAACTCCTGAAAGTGGCTTAACTGAAACTTCGTCTTTTTTCCTTTCGAAAGTTTGGTGATGACTCCACTGGTTCCTTAACTTCAAAGAAAAAATATGCTTTGCATACGGATGAATTGAACAGCATTATTACTTTTTAGCTGACTTTTTTTGCAGAATTTGCCATGCGTGTGTACGATTATGCTGTGGTTAATTAAGCTTAATAGCTCTGAGAGATGTCATTTGTAACCTGAACTGTGATATAAAACTAGGTCCATGAGAAAAATCGATGTCGCGTGTCCCAGCTCTTCAGGTCTTTTCTCTGATGCATTTTCTGCAATTAGTGCAGCAGCCTGCATTTATCGTATTATAACCACTTTCTCAACTTCCAATTTGAATAAAACTAGTAAAAAACATAACTCCGTTCCTGTGGGAGAAAGGAAAGCAGTTTCATTGATGAATTACCACCTTCTAATCTCATTAGTTTAAGGAATCTATCTAATGTTTGTGAACAAAACACTAAATAAATCGTTTCCTTATTCCCAGTTCAGGGATAACACTACCATGAAATCAGTTCATGCAATAATAGTTGCTTTCGTTTAATATGTTTAAAAGTCAAACGCCTACGTATTTGCGACAAGTTACTAATTAATTTTGTTCCTTATTGGGGAAGTCAATTTTTATTTAAGTCCGAACTAGAAACTATGTCAGCGAAATAGGTCAAACGCAATTACTAAATGCAACATGCAGAGGCATAAAAGAGTGCCCCGGCAGGACTTATACAATTTGAGTTTCAGAGACCATATCTGCTTATTGTTTATTGTGAAGTATATAACCTCTCATTCAAGTAATGAAAGCACACTGTTCGTAGTAAAACGTAAATAAATAGGTAAAAGGTAAAAAGACTGTTAATTTTTTACTTTTGTTTTTTATAGGTACCCTAATTAAAAGCAGTCGGTTGACTTATGCAGGCTAACTGAATACCATACACACACTCTATTATACTGATTCCATAAGCAACCAATACAGAACGCCAACATCCGACTTCGGGAGAAAGAACTTAGTAAACGGAAGCAAGCTTACAACTATTTATTCATGCATTGTATTGGTTCCCTGATTGATTTGCAACCCTTGGGAAGCATAATAATAATAATAATAAGATAAAATAGATAAAATGAAATAAAATTTAAAAAAATAGATAAAGGTATTAGTAAATTACCACGCAAGGGAAATACAGATAAAAAGGTATTAGTAAATTACCATGCAAGGGAAATACAGATAAAAAGGTATTAGTTAATTACCACGCAAGGGAAATACAGATAAAAAGGTATTAGTAAATTACCACGCAAGGGAAATACAGATAAAAAGGTATTAGTAAATTACCACGCAAGGGAAATACAGATAATTGGGTTATTAAAGCATTCTACTTTTGGCTACCCGTCGTGGCACTAGCAGCTGTTGGCAAACTTCTGTTCCCACGGGTAGCTTTGATCTGTCCTACGGAAGCCTTCTGCTGTCCTTTCTGCAGCAGGCAGCGTTGCTGGGCTACTGATGGCGTATTTTACTATGACTTCAAACATCAGGAAGCAAGTGTATATTGCTAAAATAATGATGCCTGTAATAACGCCAGTCTTAAGTAATAAGCCAGTCTTAAAACTCAGTCACGCACTATTTACAAAGCAAGTGTTCTGAATATTATTTGATATTGATTGGCCGACCACTACATGTGCTACTTGTTTGAGTCAACAAATATGTCGAGAATTTCAGTCGCATCATCGGTTACTTTGGCCGTTGGCGATTGGAAAATTCGAAAAGCATGCATAATCTTTAGTGTTTCAGAAATTCTCCTCCCAGCGGTAATCGCAGTATATATCAACAGTCTGGCGCCGATGCTGCCTCCGGCGACAAAAGTAAAACGACGGCTATGCTGAAATTCTCGAAATCTGTTGCCTATTGGTAACATTGGCTATCATTCGCTGCTAATTAACATATTTGTTAAACTCAAGTAACTTCTACCAACAAAACAAAACAAAAATAAAAGTTGCATTCATGGGCACTTGCTTTGTGAACTACATTTGATCCCATTTAAATGCAGTTAGCTTGATTTCAGCTGTACCTGCTGGCTTCCTGATATTGGAAGCCATTTTGAAATTAGGTCGTCACTATCTGACCAACGCTGTCTAAGCTCTGCCGCTACGGTGGAACTATTAGCCAACATGTAACCAACAGGATTGGCGGAGGCTTAAATTTATGATAAAAGTAATACAGTCAACTTTCGATATCTCAAAGTCAAGTTTTATTCCAAACTACTGATATCTCAAAGTAAATTTTCTGGTTCCAGAAAATTTACTTTGTGATATCAGTAGTTTCAGTAGTTTGAGATAAGAAGAGTTAAAAAAGTAAAGAAAAATTGGAATTATTTCCTAACTACATTCTTTGATATCAGAGGGTACTTTGAGATATCAATGTTCGAGATATCGAGAAATGACTGTACATGTAACAGTAAATACAGAGTACCTTTGTTCCCTGCTCAGTTCCCGATAACTGGAAACCAAAGATATGTACAGCGGCCTCACTGGAGTCCAGTTTACTGATCTGATTACCAAGGTTCTTCCAGAATCTACAGAAAAAATGTTGAGTAGCGAGTATTCAGTCTGGGCACGAGTGGTTAGAAAATGGGTTCTAGGAATGCTCAGTCTGCATATGTCGATTAACAGGCATTCGGCCACCTGTTACATCTTTGTGATATTTTCATTTGGGGTAGCTGAATGGCCAGCGGTTTCAAAGAGCTAGTCTTTCGGTTTACTCTGATCGACTTTCGTGACTTTTGTTAAGTGTATGCATTACTTCTTTCCCTTTGGGTTTTGAGGGCGGGCTATGAAATCTGATTGTATTAGTTCCTGATCATGCCTATCTGTTTACTTTATTCAGGTTCCCCGATAAATATTTATTCCCAAGACGTCGCTTCGGATTTGGTTTATCTTTGTTTTTTGTCTGCTTTTCTGCCAGTCTTCGACAATTTGTTGGTCATCGGTGGCATCGCCTTTTACTAAGCTTCAGTGTTGTATTACACTTATTGCGGTCCCGTGATGTTTCTAAACGTTGTGGGTAAGATATAAAATTAAAATCTTAATGAGTTCCTTTGAGAGCAGAGCACACATTCGAAACAAGAGCTGTCGCCTGACAGCATAGCTCGCCTGAATTGGTGTTTGCCCATCACACAGCAGGTATGGTGGTGTGGACTGCTATGCATAAAACTTCATGCAAGCATGTCCATAATGAAAACACATTTATAAACAAAAGCTATCTCAGAAATAAGTCTTAAAATAAAATATTAAATAAAAAAAAATGAAATGAAATTTCAAAGTCCATGAGCTTGAGGTAAAAAAAAACTGACGGGTAGGGGGGAGGGTTATATGATTTGATGCTTAACGTCCACGGTAAACAACTAAGGTCATGTCGGAACGGATAGGGGGGAGGGTGTGTGTGTGTGTGTGTGGGGGGGGGGGGGGGCTATGTGGACTGCTATGCATAAAACTTCATGCAAGCATGCCCATAATGAAAACACATTTATAAACAAAAGCTATCTCAGAAATAAGTCTTAAAATAAAATATTAAATAAAAAAAATGAAATGAAATTTCACAGTCCATGAGCTTGAGGTAAAAAAAAACTGACGGGTAGGGGGTGGTGTGTGTGTGTGTGGGGGGGGGGGGGGGGGGGGGGCTATGTGGACTGCTATGCATAAAACTTCATGCAAGCATGTCCATGATAAAAACACATTTATAAACAAAAGCTATCTCAAAAATAAGTCTTAAAATGAAATTTCAAAGTCCATGAGCTTGAGGTAAAAAATCTGACGGGGGGGGGGGGGGGGAGGGAAGGGGGGGGGCGGCGGCTAGGATGTATCAAAACCCTGAACCATTATCTAACATCAGTCCAAGTATTAGTATCAACTGAGTCCATCATTGTGGCACTGTGAAATTATGTCTTCATAAATATAAAACTTCAACCAAAATCTTTAAGACAAAATTCTAAGTCGATAACCTTGACTTCAAGGTCATCCAGTGGGGTAAGTATAAGGTGTTTTGTAAAAACTCAAAAAAGAGACTAACATCAATTCAAGCATAAACTAAATCTCTGCAAAGCATTATGAATCAGTATGGAATTACAAAACTTTAAAAAAGACAAAAATTTCCTAAGTCCCTGACCTTAACATCAAGATCACTGAGCAGGGGTTGGGGTAGTACTCTGTAGATCTAACTACAGTGCAAATATAAAAAGAATTCATCTATGGGTTCAGGAGATATGTGTCTTTAAAAAACTTTAACCAAAACATCCAATCAATAAAAAGACAATATTCTAAGTCCATGACCTTGACATCAAGGTCACAGAGCGGGGTGGGGGTAGTACCTTCGAAAACTTTAGACCAATATCTAACTTTAGTGCAAGTATCAAAGGAATCCATCCATGGGTTAAGGAGATATTGGGCTTTATAAAACTTTAACCAAAACATCCAGTCACCAATTTTCTAAGTCCATGACCTTGACATCAAGTCATGGAGTGGGGTGGGGCTGGTACCCTGTTACACCTTAGACCAATATCTAACTACAGTGCAAGTATCAAAAGAATCCATCCATGGGTTAAGGAGATATAGGTCTTTAAAAAACTTTAACCAAAAAATCCAATCTGAACGCCGACGCGGACGCGGACGCTGACGCGGACGCGGACGCCGTGGTGACAACAATAGCTCTTCCTGAACTTTAGTTCAGGCGAGCTAAAAAGGAACGTGGGCCATACTTCGAGGTTTCGGCTATATAAGCCTAATCAGTGACCCTGACAATATCTGGCGAGGAAAGCCAGAGAAAATCATACTGATATGTCTTAATTATAATAAGGCAATCGGTTGTTGGTTGGTCGGTTGGTTTGATGCTTAACGTCCACGGTAAACAACTAAGGTCATGTCGGGACGGTCAGTTAACCTAACCACACTATTCCTGGGCAGGCTTAGACCTCCTAAGCGGTTAACCAGTACTTAGTGCACATACTTTCGCCAGTAACTGACAACTGCCCTTCTTGAATCAGCGGAAGGAGAAACGAAAGTATGTGAAGGCAATCGGTTAAAAGACTGTTAGGTGTCGAAAGAAGTCCAAATAATTCAAAAACAAGTAGCCCAAAGGGCAACAATTGCTCACCTGAAAGACATTGTAAACCTATAGGGATATTTAAGATGCTCAAGGGCAGCTAAGTCCACAGTCAGTGGTCCAATCAGGCTGAAAATTAAACTCATCCAAAACATTATGTATGCCCTCATTTAATATATGCAAGTTTAAAAAGTATCCGATCAAGAGCACAATAGACAGGGCTGTCAAGGGCAGCTAACTTCGTAGTGGTTGGCCTGATCTGGCCAAAATTTGAACTTGTTTAAGATATTATGCATTTCCTCATTACCTGCAAGTTTGAAAAGGATCGGATCAGTAGAAACCAAGAAAAAGTGGCGACATTGATTTTTTGGATGCTCAGGGCAGGTACTCCATAGTCAGTGGTGGGATCTAGCCGAAATGCTAACTAATCCAAGCTTTTATGCATATCCTCATTATCTGCAAGTATGAAGAGGATCCGATGAAAAATGAAAATGTGATGACGTTGTTTTTTCCATTATAAGACTATGGGATTTTTTTCAAATGCTCAAGGACAGCTAACTCCGTAGTCTGTGCTCGAATCCGGCCAAATTTCGAACTCATCCAAGCTCTTATGTATGTCATCATTACCTGCAAGTATGATAAGGATCTAATCAAAAACCTTGATTGCAGCACCCTGAAAGTCAAACTTGCTCGAGATATTGTCATGCCCTACATTTGTGTGAATTTATTTTAAAATCCATTGAGAAATGTAGGTGCTAGAGCGATGACAAAGTTATTCTAAAAATAGCCACAGTGACCTTGACCTTGGGCACAGCATCCTGAAAGTCGAACTTGCTTGAGATATTGTCATACCCTACATTTGTGTCATGTTATTTCAAAATCCAAGGAGAAATGAAGGTGCTAGGGCGATGACAAAGTTTTTCTAAAAATAGCCACAGTGACCTTGACCTTGGGCACAGCACCCTGAAAGTCAAACATGCTCGAGTTATGTCATGCCCTACATTTGTGTGAATTTATTTTAAAATCCATTGAGAAATGTAGGTGCTAGAGCGCTGACAAAGTTTTTCTAAAAATAGCCACAGTGACCTTGACCTTGAGCGCAGCACCCTGGAAGTCAAACTTGTTTGAGATATTGTCACGCCCTACATTTGTGTGAATTTATTTTAAAATCCATTGAGAAATGTAGGTGCTAGAGCGATGACAAAGTTTTTCTAAAAATAGCCACAGTGACCTTGACCTTGGACGCAGCATCCTGAAAGTCGAACTTGCTCGAGATATTGTCATGCCCTACATTTGTGTGAAGTTATTTTAAAATCCGTAGAGAAATGTAGGCAATAGAGCGATGACAAAGTTTTTCTAAAAATAAGTGATGACGTTGTTTTCTCCATTATAACACTATGGGATTTTTTTCAAACGCTCAAGGGCAGCTAACTCCGTAGTCTGTGCTCGAATCCGGCCAAATTTCGAACTCATCCAAGCTCTTATGTATGTCATCATTACCTGCAAGTATGATAAGGATCTATGCAAAACAGTTGAGAAAACGTGATGACGCCATTTTCCCCATTATAACCCTATGGGATTTTTTTTCAAACGCTCAAGGGCAGCTAACTCCGTAGTCTGTCCTCGAATCCGGCCAAATTTCGAACTCATCCAAGCTCTTGTGTATGTTATCATTACCTGCAAGTATGATAAGGATCTAATCAAAAATAGTCGAGAAAACGTGATGATGCCATTTTCCCCATTATAATCCTATGGGGCTATCTGTTGCCATGGAAACCAGAGTTCTGTGCTGATCGGCACCAAAACCTAATGCAGCCTTTCCCCTACCCAAATGATGCTTCAGATAAAATTTGATTGTGATCGGCCCTTTTGTCTCTGAGATTTTAATGTTTGAAATTGTTGACGCACTCATGCACCCACGCACCCACGGACGGACGACAGCTCGACTCCCATCCTATAAGCTCACCTCTGAGACTTCGGCTCAGGTGAGCTAATGATGGTCTAGAAAAAGTGTCTAAATCAATCAAAAATTTCTGATTTCTCGGAATATATCCTCTGATCTCAAAGGACAAAAATAAAATATGGCCTGCACTATGGATGATGTCCAGGGAGACGTTTTACGGCCGCCACACGGCACAACACCAGCTGCAGTAAAGTAAAATTAAAATCTTAATGAGTTCCATCGAGAGCAGAGAACACATTCGAAAGAAGGAACGTGGGCCATACTTCCAAGTTTCGGCTATATAAGCTTCATCAGTGACCCTGACAATATCTGGCGATGAAAGCCAGAGAAAAGCATACTGATATTTCTTAATATTATATACATGTATATAATATTTTGGCGACACGATAAAGCCAACAAAAAGGCACCTGAGCCCAGCGAAGGCTCAAATCAGCCTGAGCATCCGCCCAGTCTCATCAGAGTCGGGTTGGTTGCCCACGCTGATCTGAGGCTTCGCTAGGCGCACATGCCACTTTATTGCTTTTGTCGTGTCGCCACTTAGAAGACAATAACAATACATACTCTACAACTCCTCTGTACGATGGCTTCGTCAGCTTCTGTGGTGTGATGACATAGTTCCTCAGTAAATATATGTAGCCAGGGCCACCCTGTTGAATATAAAACACAAACTATTAGTGTAAATCTGTTAAAAAGATATAAACGTAGCAACTTTGGTGCACGGACACCGAAAGTCTTTCATAATGGGGCTGCTCACAGCGGAGCGTTTGCTTCAAGAGGAGACAAATTCTGTCCTTGAAGAGACCCGTATATATCTCAGACCGAGCACTTCTTATTTTCAGCAGGCTCAAGCCTCAGTTATATGTGCATAAAATGATAAGTTACTGCTGTCGATTCAAAGGCGCCCTCCTTCTGCAAACCCCGTATTACAGATCGTTCAGGTGCGATTCCTCTTTATAGATACTAGTAACGTATACTGTATTTGCCCTTTAGTTTTGTAATCGTCTCAGACATATCTTCTTTTTGGGTGGCTTTAGCACGCTGTATTCGTAACTCATTCCTTTCCTGCTTAATTGTTTCTTAAGTAACACAGAAATATTCTTACCTGACATAGCACCATAATGGACCTTGCTTTACAATGTCTTCGATGTCGGTCTAAACGCTGACTAACTGCATCTGAAATGCATACAATAAGCTTAATACTTTACGCGCCAGTGACGAAAATAGCAGAATTTGCAAACAACGAAGATCCTGATGAGGTGGCTCATCATGAGCCGCCTCATCTAGATATACACTGTTTGCCCTCTAGTCTTTGAATTCTCAGCATAAAATATCTTGAACAACGCATTTTTTTTAATTTTTGCAGACGCAAATTTCGCTTAAAGGCCCGGTTAAAATGTCGGTATAATCAGTTGCTGCATCTGAAAAACATGCTGTGAACCAGTGGTGTTCATCGTCTAAACAGAGGGCGTTATATAGGACAGTGAACTTCAAGCGGTGATCTGAAATACTGGCTTCCTCCAGAGAATGTTGAAGATAATTTCTATTCCCTTAAAAATGGGGTATACATCTATAAACTGGCGTAATATAAACGTAACTGTACCTAATTTAGCGTTTCTGTATTTAACTCCTTCAGTGTCGCAAGACTCCAAAATTTTTGAAAGAAAAAGTGACGGGCAGGTCTCGGCAGGCAACGGGCAGCCTTTCACGGTAGCAGTTACAATAGACGAAAAGATATATTTGAAACCTAAACTCATCCAGGACTTTACAAACCCGCATTGAAATAATAAGTCAAATTGTCTGACAAAATATGATAAGTTATCCACAGTTCCCCCATGAAACTATAAATGAGCCCTGCATGAATTGTTTAAAACAACCTATCATTGTATAGTTTTGTCTGTTTATGAGAAAACATTGACATACCAATAATGTCTGAGAACGTCCACGTCTCAAAATCCTGAAAAGTGAGAAAAATGAAGCTTTAGTTTTAGTAAGGAATCCAAAAAAGAAAAAAAAAAAGAGAAAAAAATGGTGTGGGCCCTTTTTCCTGTGGAAGCTGTATTTATCCTACATACCCCTAAAGGTTGCTAAGAAAACTGACGAAATCTGTATTCGTGTACATGTACTACTACAAATAAGTCTAAAGTAAAATATGCATGAAATTCATACTGACTGCAACACTGCAGATTGGTCTTTAATATTATTTCACATATTGCTTAAACATGACAAATAGACAGATATTTGGTATTGCTTGCAATCCTCAGTGATATTAAAGACTGTGATTAATGAAACGGGCGTCACAATGAAAAGGATTCTGCAGCAATCTATAGAATTTCTCAGTTCAGCACAGATCAATAATCATATTCTTCTCAAGTTCTTATCAATCAATTTTTCTAAAAAATCACGTGATTATTGTGTCATTCAAATTTTTGTGAATAATCAGTTTGATTTAATATCTCAAAAAGACTTTCGAATTCAACTCCGAATGCACGGTTAGCAGAATCAGGGAGTAGATATCATATGAGCCGCGACATGACAAAACCAACAATGTGGTTGTGCGCCCAGCGCAGACTCAGATCAGCCTGGGCATCCGCCCAGTCTGATCAGAGCCCTCGCTGTCCGCATGGAGGTAGCTTAGACCCTTAGCTACCCTTAAAGCGCTTAGCAAAGAGTCTGATCTGACTGGGCGGATGCCGAGGCTGATCTGAGTCTGCGCTGGGCGCACAACCACATTGTTGGTTTTGTCGTGTCGCGGCTCATATTTCTATAGTAACCTGACATATGGAAAAGTCAAAAGAATGCTGATCATAGACATACCCAATAAATCCACTTAATATTAAAAATACACCAATATACATGTACAAGTTTTGCGCCTTATAAATTAGCGAAACATTCACCCATGGTGACAAATTTATAAGCAAAACTCCTCAGTTGATCACTGCTCGATAAAAATACTGGGTCTAGTTGTTCAAAGCATTGTTAGACGAAGTCTAATAAAATCATCGTTGCCGCCAAAACTTGACTTGATCTCTGTATGGAAGAGCGCATATGTCATGGAACTGTTATTCACCTGTCAGAAGATTTAGTTACATTAAAAATGTTATTATTTGCACTTTGCATTTAGTTTTAAACATGTTTTTCACTTTAACGCTGTAATGATTGATAGAGTTAAGCAGAACGCGAGAAACGCAAATGCCGATGGCTTGAGAAAAAAAAGATTCTATGGTGCGAAAAGTCTTTCGTAGTAAAAAAGTAGTAAGGCTGTACTCGGTGCGTAAATTTATCGGAACGGACCTAATTACCGGGTCGGACCGGAACGGACCCTTATTATTCATATTTCCAGCCGATTTTTTAGATATTTTGATACAATCTACACGCGCAGATTAATTCAAGGCCCTACCTATGACTAACATGTATTATCTTAACTTGCAACCCCTGATTTTGATTTGACAATATCTGATAAGGACTATTGGCGAAACAAATGTCTGTCCGTCAGATAAATTGACGACTTATTGAAACATGATAATGGTGCTAACTGTACAATCGATATACAAAGTTTCCCTCTATACATTTAGATCACTGTAATGTTTCAATTTAAAGCTGAAACACAATAGCTCTACATATTTTCTATGGCTGAAATGTTGGTCATGATACTATGGAACAAAAATTCGGGAATTTTTGTGTTATTCATTCGCTCCAAGTCTTGGAAGAAAGATAACCAGATTTTTGTATAAGATTATTTGATTTTAAGATGAAACGCATATGCGTGGGGTATTAAGAGGCCTACCCATGGCGCAAAATACTCAAAGAGTATTATCTCTAATTGATTTGCGCTAGATGGCATACAGAATATGTATTAATATTAAATAAGAGTTATTTAATATATCTACTGAAGATAGGGGAAAACGGGTCCGTTCCGGTGTCCGTTCCGGTAATTCAGTCCATTCCGGTCCGTTCCGGTAAATTTACGCACCCGGCTGTACTGAACCGGGTAAAATACAGTACCGTATCATCGGAAGCATATCGGAATGTACCGAAGAATGTCAATAATTTACGGACCAGTCTGGTTTCTCGCCATAGTGGATAACCCCAACATAAGGATACTGCTATTCAATAATAATATCAGACATATTTACAGCATTTTGAACTTAGCCAATTTTTATTTTGTTATTATGACATAGCGACAGGGTTTTGAACTTGGAATTTTTTCAATCACAGTAAAAATTTCTCATAGATACCCCATTAGATTTTGGTTCTTTTTTACATTTTAATTATTAAAGGCGTATAGTGTATTTAAAACATTGAGTGCAGATAATTTTGCGGGACGTATTCTGAAACCTTGCTTGCAGCCAGTTTCTTATTTCAACAGATATAAAAAAAAATATATTATTTGTTTCAAGTATGTCTTCTTTCACTTCGTCTTATATCTTTTTTTTAAAGATATTTCTTGTTACCTTTAGTCTTACAGCAGTCTTTGCACTACAAAAGCTCATAGCATTTTCAGCAAAAAAGGCAGAGATTTTACGTATATTTACTTTTGAAAATTTGAAGTGTCGTTGACTTACGATGTCGTTAATTTTGAAGAACTGGGGCCGTATTTATAAAACCACTTAAGTCCTTGCTGTGCTGTTGCTAAGGCTGAATATCTATAAAGGAGATTCCCTACAACTATGAAATTTGGTCTGGAGGAACAGTCTTTCTAAGACTGTTCCTCCAGAGCAAATTTCATAGTTGTAGGGAATCTCCTTCAAAGAAATTTAGCCTTAGCAACAGCATAGCAACGACTTAAGTTGTTTTATGAATACGGCCCCAGGGCCCGATATAGTGACAGTTTATGTCTCTATGGTATCATTGTTTATGCAGCCTTGAATATGCAGTGAGCCCGCTGAGCCCCAGCCTTTATCTTGGAATCTGACAGGGTCGTGCTTTTTAACCTCCGTCCATCTGATGTATACAATGTTATATGGCACACAAATTCGAATGGACAGAAGCAATCATGAAACGCCCACATAACTCCCATAAAAGGCCTTATGATCTCGCAGACATTTTACATCCCTGTGAACGCTTCTGGTCACTTCTGCTGAGTGTGCTAGCAATTCATCACAAAGGTTATACTGTGAAGAAAACAAATTCCGATGCCCTATCAGTCTGTAGATTGTCCACAGGTTTAGCTGTAAATTATGCAAGGTCAAAAAGGATGTTAGACCAGCTGATTATATCAGAGGAAAGACAAAACAATAAAACACTCACGTATGTAATGTGAAGAACATTTTCGTCTAATAACACTTTCGACAGAAGGTGGCATTTTGTGACCTTTGATGAAATTAGCTGTAAAATAGACAAAGGACATATATCAAAGGAAACATAAACATACAATAAAAATTGTCTAACATGTCTTTTTCGCATCGAAATATTTCTGCAGCTTAAAAGCACTTCTCCAGTCATTTGTATGTAAATCATTTTAGGAAAAATAGAGAAAGACAATATTCATGATATACCTATTTCTAATTCTCTATTGTCGTCTTGATTTTTTGTGGTATAGCAAAGCCTGGCAATGTACCACAAAAGAGTAACATAGACCATGGAAGTATATAATAAATCTTGAGAACGACGACTCGCAACAAACTCTCAGATTTTATCACCATGCTTAAAGCAGTGGTAAGTTATGGCCAATAATAAAAAACGATAAATGAATTTACAGCTTTTACAGATCAAGACAATGGTAAAGTTGATAAAACTGCAACAATTACAATGAGGCATGTTTAGAGCAAATGAGCAAAGACTTAAATCAGCAAACAGTGGTTTAAATGCTGGCCTGCTAAGGTAGTGGTCCGGGTTTTATTCCCGCTTGATGCGCGGAAGTCTTTTCACCATAAACGATGTTCCAATGTACGAAGCCATATAACCACCATTCCATCCGGTAATACGACTGAAATACTGTATAAATGGCCATAAAATCACACATCATTGACCCATCTGTACACCTTTGCCGTTCCCGCATGTCCCAATGGCCATTTTCTTCAAGACAGAGCTAAAATGAAAATAAATTAAAGATACCTACCACAATTCTTGGTGGAACAAAATTTTTACCAGAGAACATCTTTTCAGCATGCTGTTCTGACTTCCACTGTGCCCTATCAATATCCATCTGTACGTTATTGATACTATCCTGGAACTCCGTTCCTACATGATTACAAGGCAAACATTAGGGTCAGTAATATTGACACACTATACAGAATCCTGTATTTCACCCAAAATATTGGGATTTTAATAAGTAATTTTAATTATGCTACAAAATGAACATCAAAGGGTTGTATCAAAACTGCTGTATTGGGAAACAAATCTGCTCAAGATCAGACTGCTCCTAAGGAGCAGTCTGATCTTGGGCTTATCTGTTTGCCTGGTAACTTTTGTCTCAGTGTTTAGAATCGATACAGTATTACTGGATTTTCTAGTTCTAATGGTTTGTAGAATTAATGTTCAATAATTAATCGACGTTTCTGACAATGGTATTGTTTGTGGAAGCAGTTATTTTCAATAATTTAATCAGAATTGTGAAGTGATACAGTAGCAGTGTAACAACTGCCTCCAACTGTACAGTGCGCACTTTAGAGACGGAGGCAAAACTTAAAAGTGCGTTTTTACTATTTTTTTTTTTATTATTATTATTATTAAAAATGCTTTATTATTATAATTGTTATAACTAATTGTTTGAGTCGAAAAACAAGTTGGAAGTCTTCAGTCTCAGACAATGACAGAAATTGCCTGTTTACCATACACTGTAAAAAAAATCCGTAGATTTTACGGTAGAATAACTGGCAACCAGCTGCCAGTCCATTTCCCGTGATTTTTACGGGTGTTTGCCTGTAGATCATTGTTTGAAATCACGATATGGTAGTGTTCTATTAACTGGCCGTACTCGAAAATACCTTCATAGTATTAAAGGTTTATATGGCCAAAATAACACCTGTTCTATTCTATCCTACTTTGCTTCATGATTCCTACAATTTTTACGGGCGTCCGTACGGGAAATAGACTGGCAGCTGGTTGCCAGTTAATTTACCGTAAAATCTACGGAAATTGTTTTACAGTGTAAAGGCATAATATTTGTGTGGGTCTGTAATGCACGTTATCGACATTGATACTACGCTATACAATTACTGAATTTTGTTGAGGTGGACATGAACCCAGCAGGCACATAACGTCAAACAACGTCGTATTGACGTCAATGCAACGTCATAACGTCGCATTGACGTCAGTACGACGTCATTTCAACGTCATGTGCTTGCTGGGAATTGTTATTGAACAGTAATTTTCATACTGACAGACGCGAAGCGGAGGTCAGTATGAATCGTTCACTGTTCAATAACATTTCATGTTCACCGAGACAAAAGTCAGAAATCGTTTTCACCCCGTCCAATCGAAACGCCGGAAAAATGGTACGAACGCCGGATATGCGGTATTTTCACGCCGAATTGTGGTCTTTTTGTCAGAATCGCCGCCATTAAATTTGACAGCGGGTTACAAAAGTCGGATAAAGTAAAAGTTAAAAACGGTAAGTGAGTATAACGAATTAGCCTGTCTGGATCTACATAGATTTTACTAACTGTCGAGACTTCATTTAGTTTTAGAAACTACGTTTCTTTGTCGTAACATTCAAAGTGATTTTTGTTGTATATGTTCGGCCTTTCGCTTAGATCTTATTCACGTCCTCAAGTTTCGTACTTTTTTAATTTTCATTGAAAAAGGTCACAATTAGTTGGCTAAAGTATAATTTTAAACATCCTCATACCATTATAGGGAACCGAGTGATGCATTTTCCACCGAGGAAACCGAACTGGAAGCACAGTCTTTAAAATTAAAAGTAACGCCGGATAAACTGGTTTCAGTTTCTTTGGAAAGTGCTTTTTTCCATCAGACAAATAAACACACAATCAGCATATTTCCAGGTGTAATATGTAGTAGTATTGACGTTCCTCAGACCATTTTAGTAGCTGCTGCTCTAAGTCTGTAAACCTGCATATAAAATTGTGAAAAATGAACGCCAAATCAAACGTTGTCATTATTTCATTTGATGCTATGTTCGATTCTGAATGTTTTTATCAATAATGCAAGCAGAATGTCTTAACGGTGGTATATACATGTAAAACTAAACCTGGTAAGAGAATGACTACTTTTCTAACAGACAGCAAATGCAAATTTCTCGGTACAAATTTATTTCCATCTTTGACATGGGACACAATGTAAGAATAAATTCCCTTGTAAGTATAAGATGAGGCTGCTATATTTTGCTGTTATACTATTTGAGCTGTACGAGTTGGCCCTTGTGTCACTATGTTTCTGGAACCCCGAATTAGTAGGCTGCCTAATGTGAGCCCACTGCTTATGTGCTCGTATACTTCATTTTCATTGGAACCCACACACGTACACATACATGTAGTTGCTTTCTCATTTTTAAAGATTTATGCATTAATCTACATGTTATTTTGTTATTTGCAAATATATTCAATATTCATATATACATGTATATAACCTAACTGTATGCCTTTTTATACCCCGCAACAGGTTAGTGGCGGGGTATTATGTTTTCACGTTGGCCGTCCGTGTATCCGTCCGTCCGTAGTACGTACGTCCTCCCGTCCGCCCGTCCGTCCGTCCGTCTGTCCGTCCGTCCGCACTTCGTTTCCGTTCGATAACTTGAGCATTTTTGAATGAATTTTTTTCAAATTTTGCATATGCATTTGTACCAAGGATGTTTCGCTTGGGATTGTTAATGGGCATATTTCGATCATGGTGAAACTTCACACAAATGATCAAAGCAACAACAGCTTTGTGTTTCCATAGAAATTTTGTCCTCAGGGGTACCCTGGCACTGCCCGGGGGTTATATGCATGTGTAGAATCCTAAAAAATCAATATAAAATCAGAATCGAAGAAGTTACAACAAATGATCACAGTTATAAAAGCATCCTGTGACTCTCAAAATATACCCCATCTGGGTTATCTGCCCCTGCCCCCGGGCTATATACCTGCATAAAATGATGATAAAATTTGATAAAATCATAATTTAGATAGATTTTTCTGAAACTTGTAGCTAATGAGATGATCAAATTTTAATCACAAGAGGATTATCTGCCCCTGCCATGTGGCCAAATACATTTATAAAATTATTAAATGTATGTGGTCAGAGCGGACAGGGATTTTTCAGAATCTTACATCAAGTGGTCAGAGAATTGGAAGTGTCTTCTTATGGCAAAAATTTTGTTCCATGTGGTTGGCTGCTCCTGCCTTAATAAAATAAATCAGCAAAAAGTCAAGGAGTGAAAAAGGTTTGCAGTGGCGGAGTATCACGCATCGTTTGCGATGGAACATCATGGTGAAACTTCACACAAATGATTAAAGCAACAACAGCTTTGTGTTTCCATAGAAATTTTGTCCTCAGGGGTACCCTGGCACTGCCCGGGGGTTATATGCATGTGTAGAATCCTAAAAAAATTAATATAAAATCAGAATCGAAGAAGTTACAACAAATGATCACAGTTATAAAAGCATCCTGTGACTCTCAAAATATACCCCATCTGGGTTATCTGCCCCTGCCCCCGGGCTATATACCTGCATAAAATGATGATAAAATCTGATAAAATCATAATTTAGATAGATTTTTCTGAAACTTGTAGCTAATGAGATGGGTAAATTTTAATCACAAGAGGATTATCTGCCCCTGCCATGTGGCCAAATACATTTATAAAATTATTAAATGTATGTGGTCAGAGCGGACAGGGATTTTTCAGAATCTTACATCAAGTGGTCAGAGAATTGGAAGTGTCTTCTTATGGCAAAAATTTTGTTCCATGTGGTTGGCTGCTCCTGCCTTAATAAAATAATAAATCAGCAAAAAGTCAAGGAGTGAAATAGGTTTGCAGTGGCGGAGTATCACGCAGTCGTTTGCGATGCTTTATTTCAAATCGCAAGGATACGGATGTGTAGTAACGGTTATACAGGTAAATTTAAAGAGTAACTACACTTCAGGAACTGACTGAATCAGATCCCAAACCCTATCCCCAACATCAAAGGGAAAGATTGACAAAGACATCCCAACAAACAATAAATTGCAAGTGATAAGCCGAGTCAGCAGCTCTTTCCCAAATAGATGGCAACTCAGCTATCTTTATTGAACTAAATAATTCAGACCAACAGACGGGTTACAACAGACTAAGCAAGTTATATGAAAAACATTAAACAATTATTTTTACCTATTTTCTATTTTTATGATAGAAGGGTTAAACTGAGAACACAATAAATTAAACAGCACCGAACATAAAACAGATGCAACCGCAACAAAAGTACCGCCTTGGGACGGTCAGTAATAACTACTGGGGGGTTTAAACCGGTTTTACTGGGCCCAAACCTTCACCCTCACCCTCCGCTGCGGTGTACACAATTAGTTGGTAGTTCGGTTCGTATGGAAGTCCCCTAACTCATCAGAGAGTCATCACGGTCAACAATTAAGATCAAGAAAAGACCGTGATGAAGCAAGGATGAGGACTCGAGAGCCAAAACGTGTTGTGTTTGTTTCATTTTCGATTAGACTGCTATGTCAGAGGTTTCTTGGTGTTGCCTTTTGACCCAAAGTATTCTAACTAGGCACACAAAAGCGAAACAACGTTAAATCAACATCGATTCAACGTCATGACGACAGAAGTACCCGAGCAAACAGTGTCGACCAAGATCAAAGCATTGGCCTGATCAGGATCTACACTGTATTGTTGATGGTAAAATCTAATTTGTTCGAATTTTAGGATACTGAATTTATGTGTCCCAGCAGGCACAGAACATTGAAACATAAAAACAACGCTGGGTCAGTCATGACGCCAGTTCAATGTTGATTTAACATTTTGTGCCCAGTTGGTGTCCAAATATTAGGTAAATACATATTAAATAAAATAATTGGTTCCCGGATATTATCCTAATATTTAGGAGAAAAGACGTTATGAATAAAGTTTGTTTACTTCAGTTTTTTCCTTCGTACACAACATATATGCATTTGTGAATGGATATATTTCAACCTAGCAGACCACATCGTTGAACATGATCAGCAATGATTCAACGTTGATTCAACGTCACCACATTGATTGGTTTTTGTCCAGTTAAACTATTTTCGAATAGTATCAAATGGAGGTGCCGTCATTTGGCTTTGTCATTAGATGTCTTGTCTTACAACATATGCACATCTGCATTTTCAGTGTCAGGTCGTTTTGGACAATGGGTTAACACCTTTGATTTAAATTTCCTCCGAACTAGGATTCAATTCTGTTCTTCTCTAGCCTTTGCGCCCCTTCTTTACTTAGTAACCCTATTGACCCGATATGATAAAAGACCGTAAATCCCCAAATAAATTCATCCATCAATTCACCCATCCATCAGTACAGATCAATCTTCGCCTCTCACTAGGATTCGTAGCTTTTTCATGCGAGCAGGGATGAGTGATCTGACTATAAAGATGCGCTGATTGTATACACATTTATTTGTGACAGTGCCTGCGATTTTGAGCCCTGTGGAGGTGCGACGTTGACGTCACGAAACGTGAAATGAAGTGACGTCATAAAATTTGCACGTAAAGTTAAATTGTATTTCCGCGCACTGACTAATGAAGGTCAAAGCATCACCTAAAAAGACTGATTCAACATTTCTATCGCCGTGTTTAATTTTCTTCATCTACACTCTTTTAAGAATGTTCGCATTGTAGATCTTTGAAAAGAGATGCCACGAATCAGAGCTATAAATGTTTATCCAGCTAGTATGTAATTTGTATCCAATCAGTGAAACGAAAACAAAAAATCGGGTGGGTGTGAATTTCGTTTGCTTTTGCAGTAAACCTTAGCGCTATTTTTCTGTGCTTCTCAAAATCTACTCTGGAAGCACTAATAAATATGAAAATGTTAAAAACAAAATTTCCGATTTTCGCTCCATAAGGCTCAAAATGCCAGACACTGTCACATTTGTCTAATGGAAAAAATAAACAGTTTCAAAAGAAACTGATACCAGTTTATCCGGCGTTACTTTCAATTTTTGTGACTGTGCCTCCAATTCCGTTTCCTCGGTGGAAAATGCATCACTCGATTCCCGTTAGTGGTATGAGGATGTTTAAAATTCTATTTTAGCCAACTCTTTGTGACCTTTTTCAATGAAAATTAAAAAAGTACGAAACTTGAGACGTGAATAAGGTCTAAGCGAAAGGCCGATTTTCATGGAATTGGCCGAGGAATTCCGAATGAATATAAGGGTCTGCCTTTTTAGTAAATTTAACGTCTCATTTCGGTTGACGTTACTACACGCCATTAAGACGTTACGTCACCAACCATGCGATATTCAGACGTTACGTCACCAGCTATGCGACATGAAGTAATGTCTACTGCACGTGATCAGCCTCTGAACCAATGAAGTAAGTTTTATTTATTGATTATATGATAATATTCGTTATTGCATATAAAATGACATCACCTACCAATATTCAGCTGATTTGTCTCCAAATCTTGCTCCTGATCAGATGAATAAGATTTGTCCCTTGACTCTCTCCAGTTTTCTAACTTTTCTCTTCTACTACAGATAGGTCCAGAGGATGAGCCCATGGCTGTGAAATATGGGGGTTTCTGATCTTTAGTTCTACAAATTATTGATTCCAATGGTCGTTCTGTGAATCGTTTCTCTTTGAGCCTAAAATCAAACAAGGATTTAGTACTATAGACAAGCATTTCCCAAAGAGACACACAAAGGACAAAAGATAAATTAGATTTCCTTTAGAAGACAGTGCACCTAAATCATTTTGACGCCTCATTATGGGAGACATCAGCTTACATTCCAGTCCACTACGTCTAATTACAGACGACTGTCAGAGGTACTAAGTTCCTGATAGATAACGTCCATTGCCAATGAACTAACAGTCTGCAGTCTAAAAATCTGAATATGGTGTACAAATAGGGGTCAAAAGTCTAGAACTTCATTATACACTAATGTGAGTCTACTAAAATGATAAAAGCATATTACGATACTATATCAATGAAAAGGTAATGCCATTATTTACTTTTTATAATCTATTCAATATATTTACCCTGGAAGTATATAACTTCATACTATCTTTGGAACTTTATGTTATCTGATCCTAATGCACAGCACTGAAGCTCTAGCATCGTAGAATGCGTTAGTGCCCCACTGTTTTCTGTTCTTTCATTCTAAATGAATATACACGTACCGTATCAAACTGAACTTATTGTTGGATCACATATTTTGCATATTGTTGGATCACATATTTTATTTTGCTCACATTCTGTCATTTGGAATTCTTTCCTTGATTTGTTTGGGTGCTCATTCTGTACCACTATGTGTGCTCCTATGAGGGCCGAAAATTCGTAATAAAGAACTTGTATCTTTTATCTTGTATCTTGTATCATATTGTCAAGCAATAAGAAAAAAATAAGGATGACGCTAAAAGAATAACCATATAAATACGGCATCATATATCATTTCAGACTTTTGACTCTTCCAGAGATAATATTAGCCCTTAAAGCGCCAAAAATTGAAATTGTTGAACTGGCAAACAGTGTAAATCCAAATGAGGTGGCTCATAATGAGCCACCTCATCTGAATCTACACTGTTTGCACTCTAGTATTCAAATTCTCAATATGATATCGCGTTGACGAAACATTTTTTGAAATTCTGCAGACGTAAATTTTGTCGTCTGCTTTTTGTCGGATTAAGGGTTAAACAGTACCCCACTGGACACACAAAGTTGAATCAAAATTGAATCAACTTTGATAGAACATAATGATGTTGAATCAAAATTGACATTGATTCTCAAAGTTGATTCATTGTTGTGTGCCTGCTGAGAAGTTACTAAAAAACTCTACCTTGTTTCTTCTGCCATCTTTAAGTTAAGTTTTCTGTATTTTTTCTCGTCATGAGATATAGCTTTATTTATGACTGTATCTTGTAGTCCTTCTGATTCCAAGACCTCACGAACACGACTTGGCATCATAAAGTCCTGATCGAAACTCTCTTCTCGTGTCCATATTGCACGTGATATATTGTTGACATAACGCCGTTCATTCGGGATACCTTTGATATTCGGAACCCCTTTGAGGTTCCATCGAGAGCCAAGGCTTTTCGATTCAACATTCAGAAAGGAAAACTTTGAGTGTGTCGATGACTTCTTTTCATGTAAGTTTTCCTTCGGTTCTTTGCGTTTTATAATTAAATTGGAAATAAAATCTCCTCCAAAATCACCTACTATAACTCGTTTCGATTTCTCGTCTGTCGTTATGTTCATTTGCATACAGGACTAGATCTAGTTCAGACTTGCACTAAATTGATAAATCACGTTTGGGACCCACAGCAGCTCATATCCCAATGCTCTAATCACTTTCTGATGCTGAATTTCCATTGAACAAGCTTGATATTAGTTTGCATAGTGCTTAGTTTCCGCACAAGCCTCGTGAAATATATAACATTGCAGTTTACACACTGTCAAAACTTTTTTCTCATCTTCATTTCATTGCAACGTCAATGTAATAAAATACAGAGACAGATAAGAAAGTATACGATCAGAGGTGATTCCTCTTATTTTCCATGAAAATACATATCGCGAGATAACTCAGACAGGTTAGAACTGCGTCATAGAAACGGTTATAAAAATTATAATTGATTCAGAGTTATAATCGAAATTTCACTTTAGCTTGAGATCCTGGAATATTCACAAATAACCAAAATCGCAGTAGAATTATGACCGGAGTCAAAATGTTTCTCAATGCCAAGCCACAGCCAGTCTGAAATGAGAGAGAGAGAGAAAGAAACAATTCACAACAGAGAAGTAACCATCAAGACCGCGAATATTTCCCACGGAAAACAACGCTCAGTCCGATATGCAAGAATCTATTTATGATCACAGGCGATTTAGCCCTCCCAAAACTGGTGTTAAGATTTGCAGGAAAAAATTTGCTCACAGGAGCAAATTCTTTCAAGTGTTGAACTCTGAGAAGGGAGGCAAAAACAGAAAGCGCGGAGTTGCTTTCTTTGAAATAATACCAATTTACATTTAGCTAGAAAGAAAGCTTAGAAAATGGCCTAAACAAGCTATGAGCTTTCGACCAAATCCTTTTCATGAAAATTGTAATCTTAATATACTAAATGAGTAGATACACAATATTGTTTAAACCAAAGAAAGCTGAAATCCTCTACTTACCTGAAGTTTGTATTCCACTGCCGTAAAAAAAAATCTAAAAATTGGGACATCTAAAATAATTTTCGTAAATTGTCCTAAATATGGAACAGTTAGGATTTCCAATACAGTAATGAGTCCAAAAGATGGAAACGGAATGGCAAACAGTGTAGACCCTAATCAGACTGCTCCTGAATCTGGGTCTGCACTGTTTGCTCAGATCTATCTTTCCCAATACACAGAAAATTTTATGGTAGTATTTTATGGACGTTAGGTCCTCCTTGTCTGACAGTTATGTCTATACTAAGATATTTGCCCAGCGCGTGTCAACCACGAAGCAACTAATGTAATTAGTAGTGCTATAACATTGTTGCAACTGAAAGCTGACTAGCAAAATGTCATAACACTGGCCAAGTGTGAGAAGCAACGAAGTGCACTGTTGCCCACTGGGAAATACAGCTATTCAAAATTAATGACGCTTTTGTGACGGCAGAAAGAGTGATAATAAGAAACAAAATGAAAGCTTACAAATCGACAAAACGAACAAGGTGAAATCAGGTGCCCGTAACACTACACAAATAACAAAGTGATTCCCTTGGTGAAAGACTTGTAGTATTCGATTTTTCACGAATAAAAGGTCTTATTTATAACAATAAAATCCAAACAACCCACTCCCCCCCACTCCCCCCACCCCCCCACTCCCCCCCCCCAAAAAAAAAAAAAGAACATAAAGTGCATAAAAAGAAGAAGCTTTGGCAGCAATAGGAACTCATATTAGCTGTGGCACATTTGCTCAGCCGTGTCGTCTCTATGTCCTACAGTGAAGCACTAGCTAGCCCATGTCCTACAGTGAAGCACTAGCTAGCCCATGTCCTACAATGAAGCACTAGCTAGCCCATGTCCTACAATGAAGCACTAGCTAGCCCATGTCCTACAGTGAAGCACTAGCTAGCCCATGTCCTACAATGAAGCACTAGCTAGCCCATGTCCTACAATGAAGCACTAGCTAGCCCATGTCCTACAATGAAGCACTAGCTAGCCCATGTCCTACAATGAAGCACTAGCTAGCCTATGTCCTACAATGAAGCACTAGCTAGCCCATGTCCTACAATGAAGCACTAGCTAGCCCATGTCCTACAGTGAAGCACTAGCTAGCCCATGTCCTACAATGAAGCACTAGCTAGCCCATGTCCTACAATGAAGCACTAGCTAGCCTATGTCCTACAATGAAGCACTAGCTAGCCCATGTCCTACAATGAAGCACTAGCTAGCCCATGTCCTACAATGAAGCACTAGCTAGCCCATGTCCTACAATGAAGCACTAGCTAGCCCATGTCCTACAATGAAGCACTAGCTAGCCCATGTCATACAATGAAGCACTAGCTAGCCCATGTCCTACAATGAAGCACTAGCTAGCCCATGTCCTACAATGAAGCACTAGCTAGCCCATGTCCTACAATGAAGCACTAGCTAGCCCATGTCCTACAATGAAGCACTAGCTAGCCCATGTCCTACAATGAAGCACTAGCTAGCCCATGTCCTACAATGAAGCACTAGCTAGCCCATGTCCTACAATGAAGCACTAGCTAGCCCATGTCCTACAATGAAGCACTAGCTAGCCCATGTCATACAATGAAGCACTAGCTAGCCCATGTCCTACAATGAAGCACTAGCTAGCCCATGTCCTACAATGAAGCACTAGCTAGCCCATTTACTGCATAGCAGTGTCGTCTCTATGTCCTATACAGTAATCAAGCTTGCACATACGACGAGCAAGTCTCTGCTAGTGTTTCTGTTTGGAAACTCAGAAAATCGACATATGGTTCCCAACATTTTCCAGTTTTAGCTAAAAAAAAAAATTGACAATATGTTAGGATGCATAAATACTTTTTAAAAGTTCCAACAAACTACTTCATTTAAGACAAACGCTATTTAAAATAATCAAGCAAGATTAAACTGCTAATTGTGAAACCCATGAGCCAATAGCAAAATCGATATTACCCAAAATGGTTGTAATTATCTTCGTGTGGTTTATTTTGGTAGATCCGATCCACGTGACGAAACTCGTTTTATATATTATTATTATTTTACTTAAATGCTTCTTACTGCTGGCAAATTATCAACTTCTCTCTCAGAGTCTGTCATATGAATATAGATTATATCAACACTAGAAAATGTGTTTATGAAACACTATGCCCCCAACTATATGCTTGCCTCTAAAGAAGGCTCATCCCATGATGTTTGTACCTTTGTACCAAAGGCTTCAATGCACTAAGTCGAAAAGGGGCTTAACTCGGTCAAAAATTTACTTTTTTTTTCAAAAGTGAATCAGGTCATCTACACCTTGGGCAATATTTTCCTGCAAAAATCATAATCCTAGTGTCAGGGGTTCTCGAGATATTTTGTTCACAAGGTTCCATAGGCTTACAATGCACTAAGTTGAAACAGGGGCATAACTCGGGTCAAAGATTCACGATTTTTTTTTTCAAAAGTTAATCAGGTCATCTACACCTTGGGCAATGTCATCCTGCAAAAATCCATGATCCTAGCATCAGGAGTTCTTGATATTTTGTTCACAAGGTCCCATAGGCTAAGTCGAAAAAGGGGCATAACTCTGGAAAAACATAACAGGCGGAAAAAAAAAGAAAAAAACACGTGTTCGCTTATTTTCCATACTGAGCATGTGTATAAAGTTTCAAGTTCTTAGCTCTTACCGTTTTTGACCATAGTGTTAGGGTACCTTTGTACTTTAGGCTTCAATGCACTAAGTCGAAAAAGGGGCTTAACTCAGCCAAAAATTTACGATTTTTTTTTCAAAAGTAATCAGGTCATCTTCACCATAGGCAAAATCTTCCTTCAAAAATCCATGATTCTAGCATCAGGGGTTCTTTAGATATTTTGTTCACAAGGTTCCATTGGCTTACAATGCACTAAGTTTCTAAAGGGGCATAACTTGGTCAAAAATTCACGATTTTTTTTCAAAGTTAATCAGTTCATCTACTCATCAGTCCTAATAAGCTGGCAAAGTTTCAAGGCTCTAGCTAAAATACTTTTTGAGATATCTTGCTCATAATGTTCCAGTTTGATTATCTCTCAAGGGGCATAACTCCAACAGGGAGACAACTCGAACAAGAAAAAAATACATGTCAGCTATTTTTGGATGACGAATCCATATGTGAAATTTCAAAACTCTAGCATGCACGGTTTCTAAGATATGGTATGCGTGACAGGTTCCATAGGCTTACAATGTACTAAGTCGAAAAAGGGGGCATAACTCGGTCGAAAATTCACAATTGTTTTTCAAAAGTTGATCAGTTCATCTACTCATCAGTCTTAATAAGCTTGCAAAGTTTCAAGGCTCTAGATAAAATACTTTTTGACATATCTTGCTCACATGGTTCCAGTTTGATATTTTCTAAAAGGGCATAACTCCAAAAAGGGAGACAACTCGGACAAGAAAAAAAATACATGTCAGCTATTTTTTGATGACGAATCCATATGTGAAATTTCAAAACTCTAGCATGCACGGTTTCTAAGATATGGTATGCGTGACGGACGGACGGAAGGACGGACGGACGGAAGGACGGACGGAAGCACGGAAGGACAACCCAGAAGCAATATGCCCCCTCAACTTTTTCGAAGTTGGGGGCATAAAAACTTGTAAAGCCCTTCGACTCTTGGCGACATAATTCCGTAACGGCTTTCGCGAGGGAGTTCCAAAATGTCAAAAAGTTAGCGGGTTCTCTCCATTTCCTCGCATGAGTCGCAGGGATCGCTCACATGTTGCTGAAATTCGCAACTTCTTGGTATGTTAAAAAAAAAGTTGCACGACAAAACGTCACAAGTGTCTCGAATACATCTCGAATCCTTTGTGTCTGTGGGGTTGGCGACCTATGAAACTAAATTGTCTGATTGGAGACAAAAATGAGAATACCAAATTCCAATTTTTTCTCGCGAATTCCCCCGCGAGTTTCGAACGAGTTCCGCACGACATTTGATCTACATGTATGCGAATTCCAAGCGCATGTTGGCCCCGAAATTTTCGAGTCAACGACGCGTATATCTGTGCAATATTCGTGCGACATACGCAGATCTGTCGGACGAAATTGATGTAAATGCAATTGGCGTATTTTATCAATCTAGGGCAGCTGAATACAGAACCAGATAGATATTAAGTGATTGTTGTAAAGTTGTCTGTGGTGTCCCAACGGCCTTGCAATGTTATGGGATAGAACAAAATAGAAAATCAACGTCAGTGCGACGCCATGTGTGCCAGCTGAAATGGGATGGCCAACTGATTAAAAAGAATTGCCTCCGACACGTCAAGGCATAAAAAACGCACAAATGTGTGATTCTACCACATCCACATTATCACAGCCATAAAATCACAAGAATCTCTAGGAAAAGACTGGTAATCAAATACAGTTGCTATGTCTTCTGTGTGGTATGATAGTGGCAAGAATTCAATAGATCAAGTGCATCCACAATATTTGCTTTTTTCTGGATAAGTTGGTTATATGGGCATAATCAGAAAGAGATGTCAGCGCTGTCTTCAGAATAAGTATACTTAAGGACAAAAGTTCTGCACGGATGTTCCTTTAACATGCGTGCAGAAGAACGTTTGTCCTTAAGTATATTATCTGTCTGCTGGTCTTATGCATTCGATTCCTTGTGGGTCCGAAAGCAAACAGCGGAAGGTAGGGGATCCATCTCGGAAAGTCATAAGCCAGGCAAGAGGATGAGACTGTCAAAAGCAGCAGTTGTTTTATCTTACTGTATGAGGGATGCGACTTTATTAGTATAGCTGATTTATCTTAATGCAAGAGGTAGAGACTATCCAGCGTAGTAGCTGATTTATCTTAATGCAAGAGGTAGAGACTATCTTGCGTAGTAAGTTGATTTATCTTAATGCAAGAGGTAGAGACTATCTAGCGTAGTAGCTGATTTATCTTAATGCAAGAGGTAGAGACTATCTAGCGTAGTAGTTGATTTATCTGAATACAAGAGGTAGAGACTATCTAGCGTAGTAGTTGATTTATCTTAATGCAAGAGGTAGAGACTATCCAGCGTAGTAGCTGATTTATCTGAATACAAGAGGTAGAGACTATCTAGCGTAGTAGCTGATTTCAATTATCTTAATGCAAGAGGTAGAGACTATCTAGCGTAGTAAGTTGATTTATCTGAAGAGACTATCTTGCGTAGTAAGTTGATTTATCTTAATGCAAGAGGTAGAGACTATCCAGCGTAGTAGCTGATTTATCTTAATGCAAGAGGTAGAGACTATCTAGCGTAGTAGTTGATTTATCTGAATGCAAGAGGTAGAGACTATCTAGCGTAGTAGTTGATTTATCTTAATGCAAGAGGTAGAGACTATCCAGCGTAGCAGCTGATTTATCTGAATACAAGAGGTAGAGACTATCTAGCGTAGTAGCTGATTTCAATTATCTTAATGCAAGAGGTAGAGACTATCTAGCGTAGTAGTTGATTTATCTGAATGCAAGAGGTAGAGACTATCTAGCGTAGTAGTTGATTTATCTGAATGCAAGAGGTAGAGACTATCCAGCGTAGTAGCTGATTTATCTGAATACAAGAGGTAGAGACTATCTAGCGTAGTAGTTGATTTATCTTAATGCAAGAGGTAGAGACTATCCAGCGTAGTAGCTGATTTATCTGAATACAAGAGGTAGAGACTATCTAGCGTAGTAGCTGATTTCAATTATCTTAATGCAAGAGGTAGAGACTATCTAGCGTAGTAAGTTGATTTATCTGAAGAGACTATCTAGCGTAGTAAGTTGATTTATCTGAATGCAAGAGGTAGAGACTATCCAGCGTAGTAAGTTGATTTATCTGAATGCAAGAGGTAGAGACTATCTAGCGTAGTAAGTTGATTTATCTTAATGCAAGAGGTAGAGACTATCTAGCGAAGTAAGTTGATTTATCTTAATGCAAGAGGTAGAGACTATCCAGCGTAGTAGCTGATTTATCTTAATGCAAGAGGTAGAGACTATCTAGCGTAGTAGCTGATTTATCGTAATGCAAGAGGTAGAGACTATCCAGCGTAGTAGTTGATTTATCTGAATGCAAGAGGTAGAGACTATCTAGCGTAGTAGCTGATTTATCTTAATGCAAGAGGTAGAGACTATCCAGCGTAGTAGCTGATTTATCGTAATGCAAGAGGTAGAGACTATCTAGCGTAGTAGCTGATTTATCTTAATGCAAGAGGTAGAGACTATCTAGCGTAGTAGCTGATTTATCTGAATGCAAGAGGTAGAGACTATCCAGCGTAGTAGCTGATTTATCTTAATGCAAGAGGTAGAGACTATCTAGCGTAGTAGCTGATTTATCGTAATGCAAGAGGTAGAGACTATCCAGCGTAGTAGCTGATTTATCTTAATGCAAGAGGTAGAGACTATATAGCGTAGTAAGTTGATTTATCTGAAGAGACTATCTAGCGTAGTAAGTTGATTTATCTGAATGCAAGAGGTAGAGACTATCCAGCGTAGTAGTTGATTTATCTTAATGCAAGAGGTAGAGACTATCCAGCGTAGTAGCTGATTTATCTTAATGCAAGAGGTAGAGACTATCTAGCGTAGTAGCTGATTTATCTTAATGCAAGAGGTAGAGACTATCCAGCGTAGTAGCTGATTTATCTTAATGCAAGAGGTAGAGACTATCTAGCGTAGTAGCTGATTTATCTTAATGCAAGAGGTAGAGACTATCTAGCGTAGTAGCTGATTTATTTGAATGCAAGAGGTAGAGACTATCTAGCGTAGTAAGTTGATTTATCTGAAGAGACTATCTAGCGTAGTAAGTTGATTTATCTGAATGCAAGAGGTAGAGACTATCCAGCGTAGTAGCTGATTTATCTTAATGCAAGAGGTAGAGACTATCTAGCGTAGTAGCTGATTTATCGTAATGCAAGAGGTAGAGACTATCTAGCGTAGTAGCTGATTTATCTTAATGCAAGAGGTAGAGACTATCCAGCGTAGTAGCTGATTTATCTGAATACAAGAGGTAGAGACTATCTAGCGTAGTAGTTGATTTATCTTAATGCAAGAGGTAGAGACTATCCAGCGTAGTAGCTGATTTATCTGAATACAAGAGGTAGAGACTATCTAGCGTAGTAGCTGATTTCAATTATCTTAATGCAAGAGGTAGAGACTATCTAGCGTAGTAAGTTGATTTATCTGAAGAGACTATCTAGCGTAGTAAGTTGATTTATCTGAATGCAAGAGGTAGAGACTATCCAGCGTAGTAAGTTGATTTATCTGAATGCAAGAGGTAGAGACTATCTAGCGTAGTAAGTTGATTTATCTAAATGCAAGAGGTAGAGACTATCTAGCGAAGTAAGTTGATTTATCTTAATGCAAGAGGTAGAGACTATCCAGCGTAGTAGCTGATTTATCTTAATGCAAGAGGTAGAGACTATCTAGCGTAGTAGCTGATTTATCGTAATGCAAGAGGTAGAGACTATCCAGCGTAGTAGTTGATTTATCTGAATGCAAGAGGTAGAGACTATCTAGCGTAGTAGCTGATTTATCTTAATGCAAGAGGTAGAGACTATCCAGCGTAGTAGCTGATTTATCGTAATGCAAGAGGTAGAGACTATCTAGCGTAGTAGCTGATTTATCTTAATGCAAGAGGTAGAGACTATCTAGCGTAGTAGCTGATTTATCTGAATGCAAGAGGTAGAGACTATCCAGCGTAGTAGCTGATTTATCTTAATGCAAGAGGTAGAGACTATCTAGCGTAGTAGCTGATTTATCGTAATGCAAGAGGTAGAGACTATCCAGCGTAGTAGCTGATTTATCTTAATGCAAGAGGTAGAGACTATATAGCGTAGTAAGTTGATTTATCTGAAGAGACTATCTAGCGTAGTAAGTTGATTTATCTGAATGCAAGAGGTAGAGACTATCCAGCGTAGTAGTTGATTTATCTTAATGCAAGAGGTAGAGACTATCCAGCGTAGTAGCTGATTTATCTTAATGCAAGAGGTAGAGACTATCTAGCGTAGTAGCTGATTTATCTTAATGCAAGAGGTAGAGACTATCCAGCGTAGTAGCTGATTTATCTTAATGCAAGAGGTAGAGACTATCTAGCGTAGTAGCTGATTTATCTTAATGCAAGAGGTAGAGACTATCTAGCGTAGTAGCTGATTTATTTGAATGCAAGAGGTAGAGACTATCTAGCGTAGTAAGTTGATTTATCTGAAGAGACTATCTAGCGTAGTAAGTTGATTTATCTGAATGCAAGAGGTAGAGACTATCCAGCGTAGTAGCTGATTTATCTTAATGCAAGAGGTAGAGACTATCTAGCGTAGTAGCTGATTTATCTTAATGCAAGAGGTAGAGACTATCCAGCGTAGTAGCTGATTTATCTTAATGCAAGAGGTAGAGACTATCTAGCGTAGTAGCTGATTTATCTTAATGCAAGAGGTAGAGACTATCCAGCGTAGTAGCTGATTTATCTGAATGCAAGAGGTAGAGACTATCTAGCGTAGTAGCTGATTTATCTTAATGCAAGAGGTAGAGACTATCCAGCGTAGTAGTTGATTTATCGTAATGCAAGAGGTAGAGACTATCCAGCGTAGTAGCTGATTTATCTTAATGCAAGAGGTAGAGACTATCTAGCGTAGTAGCTGATTTATCTTAATGCAAGAGGTAGAGACTATCCAGCGTAGTAGCTGATTTATCTTAATGCAAGAGGTAGAGACTATCTAGCGTAGTAGCTGATTTATCTTAATGCAAGAGGTAGAGACTATCTAGCGTAGTAGCTGATTTATTTGAATGCAAGAGGTAGAGACTATCTAGCGTAGTAAGTTGATTTATCTGAAGAGACTATCTAGCGTAGTAAGTTGATTTATCTGAATGCAAGAGGTAGAGACTATCCAGCGTAGTAGCTGATTTATCTTAATGCAAGAGGTAGAGACTATCTAGCGTAGTAGCTGATTTATCTTAATGCAAGAGGTAGAGACTATCCAGCGTAGTAGCTGATTTATCTTAATGCAAGAGGTAGAGACTATCTAGCGTAGTAGCTGATTTATCTTAATGCAAGAGGTAGAGACTATCCAGCGTAGTAGCTGATTTATCTGAATGCAAGAGGTAGAGACTATCTAGCGTAGTAGCTGATTTATCGTAATGCAAGAGGTAGAGACTATCCAGCGTAGTAGCTGATTTATCTTAATGCAAGAGGTAGAGACTATCTAGCGTAGTAGCTGATTTATTTGAATGCAAGAGGTAGAGACTATCTAGCGTAGTAAGTTGATTTATCTGAAGAGACTATCTAGCGTAGTAAGTTGATTTATCTGAATGCAAGAGGTAGAGACTATATAGCGAAGTAAGTTGATTTATCTGAATGCAAGAGGTAGAGACTATCTAGCGTAGTAAGTTGATTTATCTGAAGAGACTATCTAGCGTAGTAAGTTGATTTATCTGAATGCAAGAGGTAGAGACTATCCAGCGTAGTAGCTGATTTATCTTAATGCAAGAGGTAGAGACTATCTAGCGTAGTAGCTGATTTATTTGAATGCAAGAGGTAGAGACTATCTAGCGTAGTAAGTTGATTTATCTGAAGAGACTATCTAGCGTAGTAAGTTGATTTATCTGAATGCAAGAGGTAGAGACTATATAGCGAAGTAAGTTGATTTATCTGAATGCAAGAGGTAGAGACTATCTAGCGTAGTAAGTTGATTTATCTGAATGCAAGAGGTAGAGACTATATAGCGTAGTAAGTTGATTTATCTGAAGAGACTATCTAGCGTAGTAAGTTGATTTATCTGAATGCAAGAGGTAGAGACTATCTAGCGTAGTAAGTTGATTTATCTGAATGCAAGAGGTAGAGACTATATAGCGTAGTAGTTGGTTTATCTGAATGCAAGAGGTAGAGACTATCTAGCGTAGTAATTGATTTATCTGAATGCAAGAGGTAGAGACTATCTAGCGTAGTAGTTGATTTATCTGAATGCAAGAGGTAGAGACTATCTAGCGTAGTAGTTGATTTATCTGAATGCAAGAGGTAGAGACTATCTAGTAGTTGATTTATTTTAATGCAAGAGGTAGAGACTATCTAGCGTAGTAGCTGATTTATCGTAATGCAAGAGGTAGAGACTATCTAGCGTAGTAGTTTATTTATCTTAATGCAAGATGTAGAGACTATCTAGCGTAGTAGCTGATTTATCTTAATATAATTAATGCAAGAGGTAGAGACTATCTAGCGTAGTAGTTGATTTATCTTAATGCAAGAGGTAGAGACTATCTAGCGAAGTAGTTTATTTATCTTAATGCAAGATGTAGAGACTATCTAGCGTAGTAGTTGATCTATCTTAATGCAAGAGGTAGAGACTATCTAGCGTAGTAGTTGATTTATCTTAATCACGGTGGTAATACCAATTTTCCTACCTGTGCTTTCGACCGAGTCAGTCAGTTACCATACATGCAAAAGTAGCTGTCGACCGAGACAATCGACAGCAGTATCAGTCGGTCTAAAGCACGGGTAGCCAGAGTGGTATTACCCCGGTGTTAATGCAAGAGAATGAGACTTTCTGAGTGGTAGTTGATATGTCTGACTACACTAAGATGGGTCAGACTTTCTGACTTAGCAGTTGATATGTCTGACTTCCGAAACCGGGCCTTATAATGAAAGGGGCGGCAGACTGAGTTTCTCACAAGTTGAGCGTACACATACTTGTATTAAGTTTCAAGTCCTTGCTTGTATCCATTTCTGTGTGACATGCTTGATCCAGTGGAGACTAAGAGAATCTATGATGGGGTTGAGGCCGAGACAAGGAAATCTCAGGCTAGTTTTCAGATTATTTAAGTCTTATGCTCGGAAGCCTCGCATAAGACTTAAATAATCTGAAAACGAGCCTGAGATTTTCTTGTTGAGGCCTCAACCCCATCATTGATTATTTTTCTCACCCATTATATGTTATAAAACAGAATATTCATTGAATTCTAAACTTCTTGTTGAGGCCATTCCTATAAACTTGAAACTAGTTTTCTATTTATAGTCTGACATGTGTGTTGATTTCACCTTGTGCATGCATTTTTCATGACTGACAGCTAATCAGAAATCTACAGTGACACTTCCTGTACATCACTGGGTGGCAATTTCATATTCTGCATTCAATTTACATGACAGGTAGCAAATTGATTTGCTGAATTTAAGTGTGTAATTAATTGGGCTGTACTCTATAGCAATGATTGGCATTTTGAGATAGCTTTCTGGGCCGAGGCTGAGATAGCAGGCCGAGATAGAAAAATCTCAGACACTTCTAGAAAGGGATATCCTTGTCCAATGGGTGAGAATATGACTTCCAGGAATAATTGAAAACCAAAATGCCAGATCAGTTTTATTCCACCAAGAAGAATAGTCAAATATCAAGAGATTAGAAGAGTATATGCGCCTACAGTACGGGTGTACTTAGTGTATGGTAAAATGGAATTTGCTGTTAATGGAAAACTGCAATAAAACTGCTATGGCATTACTTATATTGATATAAATAAGACAGGTCTATCTAAAGTGTTGCTTTATTCGGAAACAGCAGGCGATGTACATAACAATGTGAGATGTCCGCGCTGTCTGAAATTATTGCCTTTTAAGGTGTCTGGGCATACCTCCATGTTTGTCCTCCATTTTCACAAAGGGGATCAATTTTCGTGAGTTTTTGCTTGCTTTACTGTAGGACAAAGCCCTTCCACAAAGGGGGTCTACTATTTAAAGAAAGAATTTCCTCCTGAAGGAGCAAATTATTCGTTTTAAGAGTTGACTTGTCATTGAGAAGGGAGGTAAAATGAAGATGACAGAGTTACTTCTCCTAAAAGATGTATGAATACCACCCAAAAGAGATCACTCTGATCTATGTCATTAAATTTGAGCCACGACACGAGAAAACCAACAAAGTGGTTGTGCGCCCAGCGCAGACTCAGATCAGCCTGGCCATCCGCTCAGTCTGATCAGCCTCTTCGCTAGGGTAGCTAGGGGTCTAAACTACACTCATGCGGACAGCGAAGACTCTGATCAGACTGGGCGGATGCCCAGGCTGATCTGAATCTGCGCTGGGCGCACAACCACTTTGTTGGTTTTCTCGTGTCGCGGCTCAATATTTTGTCTTTTCGCTCACAAATAATTGTTTCAAAGCAAACAATTTATTTCAAGTTATTCCTTTAAGATGAGCACAAACTGGAGAAGGGGTCAACCTACCAGGAATGCAGAAGTAAGTAAGAACTTGGAA
Organism: Ctena decussata; assembly: GCA_963989385.1. NCBI lineage: Eukaryota > Metazoa > Mollusca > Bivalvia > Lucinida > Lucinidae > Ctena > Ctena decussata. The sequence continues at coordinate 126,652,888 of OZ022498.1, forward strand.
ATCAGACATCGGAAGTGAGAAGTAGGAAGAATGAAGTGAAGTAAGAAGCGAAAAAGTTGAAATAGCTTATATGGAGTCGTGAAGTGTTGAACTCACTTCTTACTTCTGATTTATGTTTTCCAACTTCTTATCCTCAACGTCTTACTTTTATCTTCTTACGTCTGACTCACTTCTCATTCCCGACTTTTTATTTCCATCTTCTTATTTCCTACTCCTTTACTTTCGACTTCTTACTCCCGCCATCTTACTTTTCTCGCATCACACTTCTACATCTGACTTCCAGTTTCTTAGAAATCGGAAGTCGGGTGTAAGGTAAGAAGTCGAAAAGCAGAAGTTAGAAGTTTGAAGTCAGATGAAAGAAGTTGGATCGAAAGTGATGCTAGTAAGTAGGAAATGGGAATTCATGAAGTTAGATCCAGCAGGCACATGACGTCGTTATGACGTCGATACGACGTGGTGACGTCGCATCGACGTCAGTACGAAGTCATTTCGACGTCGTGTGCCTGCTGGGAGAAGTCCCTCCAGGAATTCCGTAAGATGATACGTTATCATGCTTCCTTATTAGACACCGCTTTGTAACTTAAAAAATGTAAGAATAAGACTTGATAAGACCGACACTCTCTTTCCCAGCCCACAGCTGTTATCAAAAAGAAAGAAAGAAAAAGAAAGAAAGAGAAAAAATCGTTTGTGCAACGGCGTATGTGCAACGTTTGGCCAACATCTGTGTCAGTTAGCCATAGTCGGTATACCCCATGATTATTTTTTGCGTTACAATACATGATCTGTGGTATCTGAGGCTGTCCGCTAGGACGCCTTGACTTCTTTTTTACGAATGAAAACGATATATAAAATAACATAATTTTTTCTTTCCAGAATCCTATGGGTTAATGCATTTCTTACTTCTTTTTACAAACTATTCTATTAAATTCAAAATAATCTCTGTTATAAACAAATTATTTTCTTTCTTTCTTTAATGCATAATGATGTAAGAAAATTCAATATTTTACTTACAAGATTTTTTTTGGTTAAATGTTCCGATACATCTGCATATCTCCTGTTATTGAAGAAACTCTTAGTACACCGACTCTGCGCCAGTTCCTGTATTGTAAATAGTATTGCAAGTTGTCTATAGCTGCTCTTACAAAGACTGCCCTAACAAGTGTAGCAGAAACAAGTATAGAACACAGACTCTTGCCACCTTGTTTTGTCTGAAAATGGATGGTTTCTGCAGGACAAACCACGGTGATAATAAAGCAATTTTGATTTCTAGACATTAAATGATAGAAAAGGTTTGCAACTCTAGACAAGAGTGTGATTCATATCACCGAAAAGTCAAAATCAATCAAAACTAACCACATTTTTACCGTATGTAAAATGGCATAAAGGGGCTTGCTATGCTATGTACCACAAAGTCGTGAGACTGAAATTTCGCGAGTTGTTAACCTGTCTCTTGATCTCATTTATTCTTCTTCTTCTTATTATTATTATTATTATCATTTTTTCTGCTATACAAAATTAATCTGGCGCCTATGGTATAGAAGACAATGTTGCAATGTATTTAAGAGCTCCAAATAAGGGTGGGAATAAGTAAGCTTTGAGGGATGGGGAGGAAATCTAGTTGATCAACTTTGAAATTCTAATTCCTGTACTTTCCATAGAATTTGGTAGTTTTTTTTTCTCTTCAGAGAGTGACCAAGGATATTAACCCCGGAAGGTCCAGCTGTATGTAAACAGGTTCTGGATAGTTAAAAGCAGTTTAACTATCCCAACAGGCACACAACGTTCGGAAACAATAGTGAATCAATGCTGAACCAACGAAGTGTGCCCAGTAGATACAGACATAATTGAGGTGTCCAAGTACTTAGAGTAAACGGGACGATAAAGATTTTCAAGACCAAGTCAAGAAGTTTGCAATGAATAAGTAATGTCCATGTATCCCATCCCAGCACCTTCATATGGCGGCCATTAAATATTTATCGCAAATGCGAGACTTCATGTCAGGTGTACACGCCTACGTTGGCGGTTTCCAGTAGGCAACGTTGAAACAATGTAATAGGGTAGAGTCGGGTAACTTCGGACAGCGGGTAAATTCGGACATACCACTGCAAGCAGTGAAAATCCAGATGAGACGGCTCATCAGGATTTTCACTGTTTGGCCAGTTATTTGTGTTTTAGTTCCAAACAACTGACGTATAAAGGAAACGATGTCACTATCCGAATTTATCTGCTGTCCGAATTTACCTGACTTGACCCTATAACGTAGATACAATCAATGTATAAGGGGATACCTCCATCTTTTTCCGCCATATTTACTAGGAGGAACAATTTTTATGACTTTATGACGTAGCCCTTGCAAAATGAGGTCTGCACTTAAAAGGAAGAATTTGCTCGTAGAGGAGCAAACTCTTTTCTTTAAGAGTTGACCCCATTTGCGAAGGGAGGAAAACATGAGAATTGCAGAGTTGCTTCCCCGGAATGTGTACCCATTCACCTTAATGTCTTGTAAAACTGAACATTAAATAGAGGATCTTACATGAGTGCTCATGTATTATTGAATTTATTAAACTCGTTGGGGAAAACCGATAAGATGTATTATTGAATTTATTAAACGAGTTGGGGTAAAGGATAAGATGCGAGGCTATGCCGAGCATCTTATCGGTTTTCCCCAACGAGTTTAGTAAATTCAATAATACAGGAGCGTGAATGCAAGATTCTATTAATCATATGACACTAAAATTGCATCTTATTGGCAAATTTTGCACTAAAACGTCACGATTTCGCCATTAGAAAGCGCGACGTTTTTATGGACGTCAAGGCATAACGTACGACGTAATTTGCATATTTAATCCACTAGTTGATTATCGTTTTTAATGCATGGCTTTATTACACTCTCAGATGCGACGTCATATGATAAAATGCAATAGTGTCAGTACCAAGATTACAGACGATATTTTGATTTCATGACATAATTACAACTACGTCATAAATGACTACCCATATGTACAAATAAAAGATAAATAAACAAAATGATAATAATAATAATAACCCTGATATTTTGAATTTACTCTTTTATACATGTAGCTGGATCCGTTTCCTATGAAAAAAAAGAGAGAAAAAAACTCCTCAGAACCTCGGGAACATCATTATATGATAGTTGGAAAGAAAAGACAAAAAATCGCCTCTTTCTGAAAATAATGATAATAATAATAATAATACATGTAATAATGATAATGATAATAAACTGAGATAAATACAAGAAGAGTGTAAGACTGTCAGGCAAAAAAATCATGTATGATAGAGGAAGTTTCAAGGAACGGTCATAAATAACGGACCATTGGTCCTATAGCTCACCTGAGCCCATTCATCCTCAGACCTCAAAGGTAAGTAACTCTATGGCATATTGTACAATATAATCGAATTTCGAATGCGTCTGAGATTTTATGCCTATCCTAGTTATCAGCAAATTTAATGAAATCTCGGTAAAAAATAAAGTCGCTGTGCACAGGACAAGGTCAAATATGGGCTATTAGAGCACTCAAGGGCAAATAACTCAAAGGCGAAATGAACAATATAGCCAGCCAAGTTCCGAACTCATCCGAGAGATTATGCCTGTCCTGATTATCAGCAAGTTTGGTCAAGTAATTTTCATTAGCCAATTAGTTTCTGAGAGAAAGGACTTAAAAATATTGAACCCAAGTGACCTTTGGCCAAGGTCACTAAAAGACCTTGACCGCTTGAATTCATAGGGGTTCAAGTCGCCTGCATTTCCACATCATAGAGTCTCATGGCAACAGAAAAATGCAGGGTTTCAGCTTTTTGAAATTCAAAAACCGTAAACTAAGTCAAGGTCAACCAAAGGTCATCATTTATATAATTTTTGAAGTACTAGAGCGCCAGATGCTATATAAATATCAAGTTTTAAGGCAATCGACCCAGTGATTCTGGAGAAGGAAATGTAAGGTTTATAAAATACATGGGCATTGTGGCCATCTTGGTCATGCGAATTTGACTAAATATGTTCACTTTCTTTCCCGTCTGCATATGAAATTTAAGTAAAATTGGTCCATTAGTTTCGGAGGAAAAGTCCTTTGAAAATGTTGACAGACGACGGATGAATGACCTTTGGCCAAGGTCACTAAATGACCTTGACCTTTAAAATTCATAGTATTTAAGTCGACTACATTTCAATATAACAGAGTCTAATAGCTACAGAAAAATACGCTTTTTCAGCTTTTTCCATTCAAAAGCCTAAGAGAAGGTCAACCCAGGGTCATTATTTATATAGTGTTTGTAGTACAAGAGTCCTTGATGCTACATACCAAGTTTCAAGGCAGTCGACCCAGTGGTTCTGGAAAAGAAAACTGTCAAAGGTTTTACCATATATTGGCATGGTGGCCATCTTAGTCATGTGACCTGGACCGATAATATAAATTTTCTTACCTCCTTTGCCTAAGGCTGCTCATGAAAAATGGCCCAGTTGCTTCAGAGGAAAAGTCCTTTGAAAGTGCTGACAGACAACGGACGAGCGACCTTTCTTGCCAAGATACTAAATGATCTTGTCCTCTAGAATTCATAGGAGTTGAAGTCGACTGCATTTCCATATCATATCATAGTCTAATAGTAACAGAAAAATGCACTTTTTCAGCTTTTCTCATTTAAAAGCCTAAGGCACCAAATTTGATCATGCCATACAATAGGCCAAGGCCATTTTAAGGCCATCATTTAGATTAACTTTGTAGTAAATGCTACAAAGTTTAAAGGCAATTAGCTTAGTGGTTGTGGAGAAGATTTTTTTTTACCATATATAGGCATGGCGTCAATCTTGGTCATGTGACCTGGACCAATATATAAAATTTTCGTTCCCCTATCATTTTAAAGGCTCCATATGACATTTGGCTTCACTCAGCCCAGTGGTTTCCGATAAGAGCTATTAAAAGAGTGTGTTCGATGACGACGATGCACGACGACGACGGAGAGACGGAGGCCTGCTTATACAATAAGAATTAAAGCAAAAACCTACCGTAAAATTCATAGATATTGGGATAGTTAGGGCTGGGCGAAAGGTGCAGACCCAGATCAGATCAGATTGGCGGATCAGGTTCTAGACTGTTTGTCATTCCATCTGCTTTTGGATGTATTATTTCATTGTGAAAATAACTATTTCAATTTCATGAAAACTACGGTAATTATTATAGGTGTCCCAATTTTAGAACGTTTACGGTACACGCCGCCCCTCGATCATCCTCCATCACTCTGGTCTGACAGTCAGAACAGGCAGGCAGGCAATGAAGGCAACGTCTAGAAAACAGTGTAAAGCGTTATTTTCTCAACTAAACTCCCTCAAACTTCAGGGAATGTTCCAATAATGCTTCTGCTAGGGTAAAGTCGGGTAAATTCGGACAGTGACATTGTTTCCTTTATTATATGTCAGTTGTTTGGAATTAAACAAAATTAATTTGGCAAACAGTGAAAATCCTGCTGAGACGGCTCATTTCGAGCCGTCCCATCTGGGTTTTCACTGTCTGCAATGGTATGTCCGAATTTACCCGCTGTCCGAAGTTACCCGACTCGACCCTAGTGGAGAACAGGCAGTCATTCAAAAGTATCGGCTCTGTGGATGTGGTTGATTGATGGCATAGCTTCCCCAAGCAGCGCAGTACGTTTCACTGTTTCAAACGGTGAAATTATCACTTTTCACTGTTTCAAAAATAGGCTTTGAAATAGTCTCATTTGTTAACCTTATCCAGCTTGACATAAATTTCGTTACGGATGATTGTAATGACTTCATTATAGGGACCAAACATGGTTTTTCATATGAAGCCTTAACATTTGTCAGGTCCCGAGGGAGCTGTTGGAAACCGAGACCGAAACAACGACAAAACAAGTTTGATCGCTATTCTTGCATACATTCAACCACTATGCTACAAAATACAGTAGAAATGGCAAACGAAACCCCACCGACGCAGGGACCGATAGCTAGCGAAATGTGCAAAAAATAAATAAATAAAAATAAAGTCGGCTAGCAAATTCAAGGAAGGAAATCCACATCGTCATCGGTAAAAAATGTGGGGAAATAATTTGATCAATACCGGGAATCAATATGTTGTAAACTGACTGTCCTGTTTTTTTTTTGTTTGTTTTTTTTTAAGGCTTATCGCATGGCTGCTTAAACATATGTGGATCGGTCATTATCTTTGGTGTATACCTATAAAACTGCGGTATTTGTTTATTTTCATGTCAGTGTACTTTTATTACTATTTTGTAAAGCAATGTATTCAGGAATACACTTGTCTACATTGTGTAACAGTATTCGAAATATGTATCATAGTTTATTCGTGTGTGAATATTTTAATGGAAAACGATAAATTTTAATACGAGGATTTTTGTTAGTAATAGTCATGGGATTCAGTTAACATGAAACGTTTGACCCCGTGTGTTGACCTGCTTGATGTAAAAACTATGGGGAACAAAAAGTCTAAATCCCTCCAAAACAAGTCTTCAACTGTTAACCATCCTGAATCTAGTGTGCAGAAGCAGAGAGGGAGAGGTGTACAAGACTCAGCAAATACACATAAGACAAATTCAAGATGGGAAAATGAATATAGACTGAGGGTGAATCTACCAGTGATCTCTGAGAGTCATGCCTTTGGCGGTCACAACAAGAAACAATCTGTTCCTGATCCAATTGAAGAGCGTAACATGAGAGACGTTGCCAAACTAGTTGAAGCCATAAAACCACAAAACTATGAAAATTTCTGTGATCTTTTAAAAACTAATCCGTTCATACAACATTGGAAAGTATTTGAGGAGGCAGTGCATATTGACCTGTGTTTTAATTTCACTGATATACAAGGAATTGTAACTGCAGAAAGGCCGTGTTTATTTACGCTAAGGTTGATGGACCAAGGATATCAGATTACAGAAAGGGAGCTGGAACGAATAGGGATGCGCATTCTCCTTAGAGGGAGATTTAGGATCCTGATAAACTGTATTATTGATCGGTATCTAACTGGGATGAAATCCCTTCAAGAACTTTGCAGGCAAAGTTTTAAAAATGCTCACAGTGGTGGCAATTATGACCAAATTGTGAAAAACTTGATTTATCCCGAGAAACTAAAGGACTTTTTGCTGAAAGTCTGTTAGTTCTATTAATAAATTTTGTAGGTCCCCTATATAGATGGCTATGAATTGCTGAAAAATTCGTTCACATGTGGTAGCATGTTGATAAGTGTTGTTTTAGGATTGAAATAAATAAAAGTGCAACTCAGGGACCCGATTTTCATCGTTTCAGTCATTTGACCTGTTACCCAAATTAGCCCTTGACACCATTAGGATCTTGGATAACTGGAGGTCTAACTCCTGGTCTGTATGCTTCATTATTGAGGTATTTGAGACTTGGGTACAGGGAGGCTCTTGATTTCATGACTTCTGACCAGTAGTGGTTGATTTTATTCTTAACCTGATTCTTCCATCTGTATTTTGTAGGTTGAATGTCAAGCAGTGAACATGGCATAGGCAGATCATACTTCAGTAAGATGTCCCTAATGTTGATAAACCAGCTATTGGACTTATCTCCCTTGACTGCCAGTTGTCGTCTCGCCACTTGTTTTTCTATAGACTTCTCACTCAATCGACAAATGCTGCCAAATAGATTAAGAGCTCTACTATGCACACGACACCTTCAATGGGGATGGTACCGGTCAGAATGTAGACTGCAGGGTCAGCAACTGTTTCGGGCAAGGACAGTATCTGCTTCAGGAGCTTCTTGTAGAATCTTTCAAGCTTTTCCATCAGTGTCTTCCTTGGTAATAATACTTCAAGCCCATAGACCAGGAGTGGGAGGATATATGTCTGTAGGATATGTATTGAGGTGTCTGGGTCTAGGCCGTCTAGGCCACATTGTTACCGCGAGGAGCTTTTGGTAACTATTACCCCTTACGACATCGGATGCCCCTGTCGAGACGATTGCCCATTACGAGACGAATTATTGCAATACCATTGGGGTAAAAATAAGGATATTTTTTATGATTAACCATCTGAAATGAGACAATAAACCGGGACGTTAAACAATAATCAAAAAGTTTCGCCATCACAAAGTCCAAAAATAGTGGTTGGCTATTTACTGTGATTCTAATTTCCAAGCCATGGAAATACAGCTATTGATGTATATCACCTCAACAGCCACAGGGTGATTCTCGTACCAGTTTTGAACTGGTTGCGAGCAACAATGCTGTCTCTGTTTTGAATAGTCCCATTAGTATGTTATTTCGAGCTAATGCACTAGGCATTTGTAACCTGCCCTGGAGCAGGGCGGGGGATAGAGCAGTGCAGAGGAAATACCATAGGTTTCACATATAGATAGGTAAACATGGCAGTGCAATGACAATATAACATAATGCGGGGGGGGGGGGGGGGGGGGGGGGAGGGGGCGTCATATAACAACTGAATGTCCCCACAGTGCTGGGCTTTTAGCAGGGATCAAAAACACTGTTACTCACTGGGACTGGGAGGGCCATGGTTACAAGTGACTAGGTAGTGCATGAATGCTTGTAAAATGGGATGATTTCAAGTGTCTTTGGAGTTTGAATGATGCTCGAGCGGTTTACCAAGACCCATCAACAGAGACTTTAAGAGTATTCCGTTGGTTATTGGATAATCAGAACATAAACCAAATTGACCCGCAAGGGGTAACCGACCCATAAGGGAGAGTCGATCTCGTAAATCATAATTTTTTCCTATTTTTTAAAATATCAACCTTTATAACCCGAATTTTAATGACTTTCTATTAAGACATAAAAAATATTCGTAGTTAGTATTTTTGTCTCACTAAACATAAATTTACGCCTAAAACACGCATTTTCAAGGTCAAAACAGATAAATCAACAACCCCCCTAATCCAGGAGAACTGGAGTTTTAGACACACTCTTTTGTTATAAACCTCTGTGACCTCTTTCGATTGCGCAAAAATGCTAATTGTTGAGAATAGCATTGTCCGATTTTGGAATATTTACCCGAGAGCATCATAATAAATGATAAATTCGCCTACGTGACATGTTTGTTGTTTATTGTTCGCTCCCGTTGCTCATGTCCGGAAACTCTCGTAAGGATTTAATATGCATAACTTTTGATCGCCCCTTACGACATTACCAGCCGTGTGATAATTAAAAGTGAATCAGACATATTTTTGAATATTTAGATAACACTTACCACTGAATTTAAAATCCATTGTTCTGTGTCATGTACACTGATTAACTATATAAAGACAATTGTTTTAACACTGAGGACAGTAAACAATAATTTGTCAGGTAAAAAGTGAACTCCATAGTTCTTTCAGTACGTTATGCATTTGGACAGTCTAATCCCTGAACCTGTCAGCTTCAATGATGGACTAATTTGAACAAATCCATCTAGTAGTATCATTTTCCAAAGTCAAATGTTAAATGCAAAACAATGCCAGCCCTGATGAGCAGTCTGATCTGGATCTACAATTAGCGCAGATATCCAAATATTCGAGGCTTCATGGGGTTAAAGAACATGGTAATATGACCTCACTATTGGGAATTTTAAACCTTAACATGATATATTGATTTTCTCATTATTTGTTTTTCTTATAATTTTTTTTTATTTTGGGGGTGGGGAAGGGGGAGCAATTTTCACAAAGGGAGACAAATTTTGTGACTTTCTGTTTGCTTCCCTGTCTGTAGAAGCCCTTTCAAAATGAGAGCTACTCTTACAGGAAATAGTTTGCTCCTCAAGGAAGATATTTTTTAAAAGAAGCCCTTAAACTCTTCTCCACTCACAATGTTCCCATTTAACAATAGTAGTTCTGGGAAGTAACTTTATACTTCTATCAAGACAACTATGGACATAAAGAACAAAATTTCACTTATAACAAGGCATCACAAGCGATACAATGCCCTCGCACTGGACATGGTGTTAGAGCTATAACAAAAATTTTCTACATAATGGTACAATGACCTTAAGCTTGACCTTAGCATCCTGAAGTGCAATATTATCCAAAAGGGATCAGTCCATAATGTAGTCCCTAGAGCGATGGTTAAGTTTTTCTAAACTTTAGCAACTGTGACCTTGACCTACACTGCTGAAACATAACTTGTCCAAGATATTGCCATATTAAACATCTGTGTGAAGTTATATCAAAATTGGTCTACAAATAAAGGCTGTAGGGCAATGACAAACTGTTTTTCTAAAACTAGCAACTGTGACCTTGATCTTGGAGGTACAATGCTTAAACGCATCTCATCCAAGTTATTGTCACACAAAGCATATGTGTGATATTATATCAAAATCTGTCCATAAATGAAGGCAATAGAGCGATGACAAAGCTCTTCTAAAAATTGCAACTGTGACTTACCTTGACCTACAATGCTGAAATGTGAACAGGTCCTAGATATTGTGTCCAAGATATTGTCACGCTTAACAATTTTTGAAGCTATATTAAAATTGGTCCACAACTGAAGGCGCTATAGTGATGACAAAAAGTTTTTTAAAAATAGCAACTGTGACCTTGACTCCATCATTTGTTTGACTTATTTACATACAATATATTTGTATTAAGAAGTATCTAAATCTGTAAATAAATGAAGTTGCTAGAGCGTTGGCAAAAGGGGAACATACATATGTACGGGACAGACCCTATATCCCCTCCATAACTTCTTTGTGCGAGGGGATGATTATTTCAGGATCCCAGTCATGACATAAGCAGTTTTTAAATTACAGCGAAGTACTTAAACTGGCCCTCCCAATCTAGAAAGGGGAATAACTCTGTCTACTGTGTGCAAGTAAAATAAAAGAATAGTTAAGAGGACCATGATGGTCTGCTATTACTTTCAAGAACCCATTCACAGAGTGGATACAAATTTAAATAAGTAAACCAATAAACACTCTGCCAATATACAGTAGAACTTCAATGGCTCTAACTTGGATGGCTTGTTTACACTGCCTGGCTAGAACTGATTCCTGGGTCCCTAGAGGTCCATTTATATGTAAACCCTGGATGGCTAGAACTACCTTTGGCTGGAACTATTTTTATGATCCCAAAACCTGTTCGAGCCATTGAAGTTCTACTGTAATATGCATGTTTTTGTGGATTTTAAATCAATTGAAGGGCAATAACTCATGCATCACTGATGCCATGATGACAAAACTTGATGTGCACTGTGTTATGACAATACACTATTGTTTTAAGATTCATGAAGTTCCATTCATTGGTTACTTAGTTATGACTGAATTTTTTGTTTTGAAAGGGATTCAAGTGCAATAACTCATGCATTACTGAAGCCAGTGTGATGAACTTGGCATGAACCATTGCGTTGTAGTGATATATTTTTATTTTAAGTTTCATGAAATCCTGTTCAATGGTTACTAAGTAATGGCTCCATACAAACCAAAGGATGGACGAGGGCACAGACATGGACAAAGCAATAAAGAACATGGATGGGGGTTTCCTGACCCACATTCCCCATCAAGGCACTATGGGACCCAGGCTGAACAAGGCTAATTCATGGCAGAGTTCATGTAAAACTGAACACAACCTGCCTCCAATCAGCCTATGCAATTTACGAAGGAATAATAAACCACAACCAAACTCATTGTGCTGTTATAAAATTATATTATCTCAACATCAACTTATTGGCACATATCAGCATCAATATCATCCTAGCCACTCCTGCTGTAACAATATTATAGATGAGCCGCGACACGACAAAACCAACAATGTGGTTGTGCGCCCAGCGAAGACTCAGTTCAGCCTGGGCATCAGCAAGTCCAATCAGACTCTTAGCTTAGCGCTTAAAGGGTAGCTAAGGGTCTAAGCTACCTCCATGCGGAGAGCAAAGACTCTGAGCAGACTGGGCGGATGCCCAGGCTAATCAGTCTGTGCTGGGCGCACGACCACATTGTTGGTTTTCTCATGTCGCGGCTCAAATTATGTTCTAACATAGCTCCAGTTTAGCTAAAATTTTGGGGGGTGAAATTTTGACAGCTTTTGCCGGATTTTAACCAAAAGGTAGGTCTCTTTTCTTCAAACTAGAGAGGATATTGACAGACTGCGTGCCAGGAGATGTATCTAACAGATCTTATGAACCTTTTTGTTGAGCCACCTGGGAAATAATTTTTACCAACCCATACTAACATGCTGTGAGAACTCTGTTAGAATTGCCTCTCCCCACCTATAAACAACTCCTACCCCACCCCCTTGCAATGCTCTTGAGAAGGGGATTGTCTGATCATAATTTAAATTGGGTATAATTTTCTGGTTATTCTTCATAAAATCCTATCTTGTGACCACCCAGGGAGGCAGTTCTAATAAGGGTTCACAACAAGATTTAAGGACTCACAATTTATGATTCAATAGAGAATAAGACAAATTATCTCTAAATTATCATCATATGATCGATCCCCTTACTGAGCTCTGAATCCCCTTATTATAGCCCATCTGGAGCTGTGCACAAAACATAGACGTACAAAATATAAAATAATAATGGTGGTTACTGACCGAAATACTACACTTGAAAAATTACCTTGGAAAATATCATCCAGCAACAACAATACACACACACCATTTTCATCCAGTTGTAAGCTGGGGATTTCTCTTCCTAAACAGTTCAAAAAATCTAGATCCATCTTTTACAAGATGGATCTAGATTCATAAAACTGTTTTGGAAGAGAAATCCCCAGCTTATATTAGAACTACACAAGACCAATTTAGATACTTTGGGAGTGGAAAAAATCCCTGTCTTATAGCTAAATTTTGCTGTTCTGAAATGCACTGATGTGTGCTGCAGCTCAGTTGAATAACATTACCAAATATCTACCTTTTTTAGTCCATGATGATACACCATAGATATTTCACAATGGGCATGTTTGGAATAATCAATTGGATAAACTAGAGCAATACCCAGATTGTCATTGGGCTTCTGGAAGATATGTATACCTTACATAGGCTATCTTAAATGTTGCTAAATTCATTTATCATGCATCGAATCTAAAAAAAAAAAAATAGGTATTATGTAGCTTGTACTACACAGTGATCCATTTGTTGCGTTCCTCGTAAATTTGTATGCATGTCCTCACTACTGTATATATGATTTGTAGGCTATAAGCATTGTGTTTTTGCTTTATGCTGAATAAAATTATGTGTTATGTTATGTATACATACAGTCAATTTGGTTGGTTGGTTGATTTGATGCTTAACGTCCACGGTAAACAACTAAGGTCATGTCGGGACGGTCAGTTAACCTAACCACACTATTCCTGGGCAGGCTTAGACCTCCTAAGCGGTTAACCAGTACTAAGTGCACATACTTTCGCCAGTAACTGACAACTCATACAGTCAATTCTCAGTATCTCAAACACTGATATCTCAAAGTATTTTCTTATATCAAACAATATTGTTTGGACACATTTCCTATTTCTCTTTGCATTTCAACTCCTGTAATCTCAAGCTACTGATATCTCAAAGTAAATTTTCTGGAACCAGAAAATTTACTTTGAGATATCAGTAGTTTGAGATTAACTTTGCCTTTGAAATATCTAGAGTTGACTGTATCTTCTAGAAGCCCAATGAACATCTGAGTATGGCTCAGCTTTATCAAGTAATTATTTTGAACGTGCCCATTAATAATTCAAATCTATACCACCAACTTTTTATATCAACAATGAAAGCTGGGGTATGTTCTCTGGCGCAGTTGTCAATATTTGCAAATAACTGGAATTCTGACTTTGCAACCCTGTGCTATCTCCAATTCTTTTAGCCTTTAACCTTCTGACTGCAAGATATGTTGGTTTCTTCTGGTATACACCTAAATCAGATTTCTCCTGATAAAAACTCTTGTTAGGGTCTGTACTGTTTGCTATTCAATAGTATCTCATTCCTGTAAAAAATACTTCATCTCTCTCAAATAATTACTTGACTAGTCAATTTTCAATGCCAGAAGAGGATCTTGCATAACTCAGCAGTTAAGGATTAATCTCAGTGACCCCTGAAAAGTATACCCCAACATTCCCCAGTTTTTCTTCTGACAGACATTGTGCTGAAAAGCTGGTGTATGAACTTCATTTTATATGTGCTGTTACTTGACAGCTAAACTAACTTCAAATTAAAATATGTTGCAAAAAATACAATACCCTTGTCTTCAGTAAGTCTACCCATAAAGTAATTGTAATAATCCTATATGTATCAGATGTATTTAATTTATATTTCTGAAATGGAATCTCCCTTAAGACCAATCTAATCAGAGCCTACACTGACATGTTTTGCCATTGCAATTTTATATAAGCTTTTCTGATAATCTAGGCCAGAATCAGATAAAAAATATCATCCCTTTGACAATAGTCTGGAAAACCACTTTCTGATAGCTGGACCCCTTACACTTTTACAGCTCTTTCAACAGTATGTCAATCATATACAGTCAATATAAGGGTGATTATGGAAACCTGTGTACAACATTTGCGAAAATTTCATCCTGCAGAGAAATTCTTACTTGGGCCACCAGCTTAGCAGGCCAGTATTAAACTTCTGTGCTACCGAAGTACCTCCCACTCTCAGAGTTCAACAGAAAATGCCATGACTAGCTTTTTTTTGTTATTTTTATTGTTTCAACCACTTATAAAGTGTACTTGATCTTTAATCTGCTGAAAGTAAACAGAAAAGCTTTTGCAAACATTGTAGGCCCTGATCACGGTGCTCTTGCTATTGAGATTATTTACTGGAAACATCCCCTATGAGGATGACTGGACCTGTCCACATTCAGCAATGGAAGAATCCATAATAGAAAATTCAGAAGCTTATGAGATGATAACCCTCTAACTCACCAGTGTCTATCTCAGTTCACAAACAACTACAGAATTTATAAGAGTTACAGAACAACAGAATTTATGAGTTTTCAGTTTTGATTTTAATAGGAAACAGCTTTTACCTTTGAAAAGCATTAACATTAAATATATTAAGCTTGGTATGTAATGGGCCTGCCCATTATGACATTGAGATACACATTACATCAACAATCAGCTGTATGCCCAAATATGAACAACATGGAGTCAAACAAAATCTATATGCTCCTTAAAAAATGAACCTTTCCTAACGCTTAGATGTTTAACCCTTAAAGTGCCAAAAACTAAAATTGTTGAATTGGCCAACAGTGTAGATCCCGATGAGGTGGCTCATAATGAGCCACCTCATCTGAATCTACACTGTTTGCCTTCTAGTGTTCCAATTCTTAATATGATATCGCTTGGACGAAACTTTTTTTGAAATTCTGCAGACGTAAATTTTGTCGTCTGCTTTGGCGCATTAAGGGTTAAAATGAATCGGTACGCCTCCATGTTTTCCCCCATTTCTACAAAGGGTAACAACTTTGTCACTTCCTGTTTGCTTCGCTGGATGACAAAGCTTTTCCATATGGGATCTAACCTAGAAGAGAAGAATTTGCAGATTTGCAGCTAAAGCTGTTAAGAGTTTACCCACATGGCTAAGAAAAAAAATAACAAAGCAGAGTTGTTCCCCCTGAAAGTGTACCCACTCACCTTAAATATCAGAACCGGTATTTGCACTGATGGTCTGGTAAGCACACTTTTGCATATGCGTAGAAATAAGTTCTGTCATAGTCTATGTTGTAAAATTACCCCGTATTAATGCTATTAAATGCCCAGCAGGCATTGTATTTTATATTTTACGAATGGGGGAAGGGGAAAGCTGCAAAATGGGGGGGGGGGGGGGGTGGGGGGTGGGGGGGGGGTGGAGAAGCAGCCATGTCATCCAAAGAAGCAAACATGAATCCATGACAGTTAATACATGTATATTATTATTTTCAGAAAAGAGGCAGGGCGTTTACCAGAGCTGGGGCATTTATAAAGATGAATATGGTATGTCCAATGACCACAGGCATTACTAGGGGCAATGTCATGACAAGAATTCCTAGGAACACTATGTCTCACCTGCTGCACTTTGTCACAAAGAACTTACAGGGCTAAACCTGAAAACTTGATAAAAGTTTATGCTGATGACAACCCATATGCAGGAAAAGCAATACCTATGCCTCGCTTCTTCTATTCACAGGCAAAACAAAAACCACAATCGTCATAGTGTGAAATATCTTTGGATGTAAATCCATGGACTTCCCTACTATAGTGTGAAATATCTTTGGATGTAAATCCATGGACTTCCCTACTATAGTGTGAAATATCTTTGGATGTAAATCCATGGACTTCCCTACTATAGTGTGAAATATCTTTGGATGTAAATCCATGGACTTCCCTACTATAGTGTGAAATATCTTTGGATGTAAATCCATGGACTTCCCTACTATAGTGTGAAATATCTTTGGATGTAAATCCATGGACTTCCCTACTATAGTGTGAAATATCTTTCGATGTAAATCCATGGACTTCCCTACTAAAGTGTGAAATATTACGATGTAAATCCATGGACTTCCCTACTATAGTGTGAAATATCTTTGGATGTAAATCAATGGACTTCCAGAAGGGAAGTCCATGGATTTACATCCAAAGACATTTCACACTATGATATCTGTATGCAGTTGGCATTGAAATCTTGCCTGACTTAACAACTTTTCAATTTGCAAATACCCCCTAGGTGCAAGTTGATTTTTTTTCTCTTGACAAAACTGACACAATCTCAATACAAACCTTCACCTGCATATCTGCATAAAGAGCCTATGCCTTTGCAAGGCTGACAATTTCACGTCTGAATCATTTAGTTTTGCCATTTTAAAAAGAATCATAATTACAGTTGTGCCATTTCAAAATGTGGAGAACATAATAAGCAATACAAAAGTACTGTGCTTACTACCTAATAAAACAAATTTATCACTATCCTAAATATTTGATAAGCATCCTGTAGAAGGGAAATAACTCTATAGTCAATGAAAAACTTAGGTTAGCAACAGTTCTGTCCTCAGAGAAAACGAATTACCCCTAAAACACCACAGATGTTGAAAGATTATTCTTTTCATGTGGTTTACATAAGGATCAAACCTTACACATTAAATCAACTACCGGTAGTTTTTGTTTCTATGCATTGATCGGTTGCTGATTTATCAGTTTTTAGTATGGACTTCAATAATAATTTTTGTACTAACTGGTGAGAATTACTATTAATACAAAACATTTCCACACACATGCATGCACCAAGTCCACAGACATGTAAAACAGTACACCTAGCTGTTGCTAGGTTTGATTCGTTGTGGATATATCTGACACCTTTCTTGATCTGCCATCTTTAATTTGCTCGGATTTATGTACAACAGAACTATTTGTGTGATTACTAAACTCTTCATTTGAATCTATTGCTGTCTGTTCATCAACAGGTACTTCCCCGTTCATTCTATGAGTCAACTCACAGTTTGATAATGTTTTGAAATCTTTTACTTGGCCTTTTCTGGCAGACTGGTTCACAGTTTCTGCACCATGTTTATTACTTTCAGCTTCAAGACTAAATCTACAACCATTCAGGTCTGTAGACTGGTTTTCATTTCCTACATCACTTTTATCCACACTTTCACTGTTCAGTTCATAACCAGTCTCAGCTGAAAGGTCAACCTCCCTAAACTGGTCTATTGCACTGTTTTCAATGTTTTCCCCTGCATTTTCCAAATCACAAGTCACTTCTGGAATTGAACTTATATCTGAACCATTAGTTTTTGAACTTAGACTTGGTGTTCGTATAAGACGTCCCCCTTTGTGAATGCTAGTGGAATTATCGGAGGAACTACTTGATTGAATACTCTCACTGTCTGTGTCCTCCTTATTTAAGAGGGCCAGCAGGCTTGTACTGCTTCTTTTGCCATCTATGATTTCTGTCAATGTTCTGTTCAGAGTTTCTGGGTCCTCAATGTCATTATCATCATCCTCGTCGTCATCATAAGATGCTTCTTCCTTTGAACTATTTTTAGGACTGGCACCAGAAGAATTATGAGGAGATTTTGGTGATGCTGAGAGCTTCAACTGAAGCACCTGTAACAGAAAATAATGTACAGAATAATCCCTTTATTTATTTTGCTCTGTTTGCATTGCACAATAACACACACACACACAGAGCAATATACAGTACACTCTGGATATCATGAACACTGATATCTCAAATCTCAAAGTACCCTCATATAAAACTTCATGCAAGTCAAATCAAGTGTTGGCTAATTCTTGGGAGCCAGTTTTAAGACTAGAACTATTTAGTGTTTATTTATTCTTGAGTTTCACCTATAGACTCAATGTTATTGTTGCTGATAATTACTAACCTCTTTTTGGAAGTCAAATATAGTGTTAGCCAATCCTTGAGTGGCACCTTTAGATTTAAGTCTACCACAAACCGCTTGCCTGTTCTTGTTAGTTATTAAAAAGTCTGCTAATTCTTGGGTTTCCCTTTGGACTCAATGAATCTGAAGCTAGAAAGCCAAAACTACGAACCTCTTCTTGCAAGTCAAAGATAGTGTTAGCAAGTTCCTGAGTTCCACCTTTCGACTCAAGTCTATCAGCAGCTAGAACCTCCTCTTTCTGTATCTCCATGGCCGCCATCTTCTGTTTCAGCTCACCAATCATCTGATCACTCTCTGCCTCTCTTATTCTTGCCATCATTGTCTCTTCTCTTCTCTGCAAATACAATTATATGTGTTACTTGCATGCACTGTAGGACTCACAACCTTTCAGATTTCAATTCCCTGCTTTCTGATCAGCCTCACTGAAACGTTGGACAGTCAAAGTCACATTCCCCTCCTGAATATATGGTCAAGGTCAGTAAACACTTATCGACTCATCAACCTTTCTGAATGTCATATATGTCAAAAGCCAAACCAACAATCCGCTATTTGGCTCTTCCCAATAATATCTTCATGCATGCCGATAAATTAATCAAAACTTTAGATTCTGAATCCTGACACAATCAATCTAAACATTGTACACGGGTTCTCTTTTGTTCCTGTCTCTATTTTCATTTTCTTATATCCTACCAAACCTCTATCCTAAACGAACCTTTGATTCTAGGTCCTCATTTTTTCTCAACAGTGTTTTAACCTTCAGTATCATCTTTAATTCAGTGTCCCTCTCCCAGCCAAACTCCTTCCTTTCTTCTCAGCACTCGCCTTAGATTCTAGGTCATCATTTTTTTCTCAGCAGTGTTTTGACTTCTTCCTTTAGATCAGCTTCTCTCTCTCTCTCTCAGCCCCACTCCTTCATTCCTTCCCCTCCTTTAAACACTAACCTTAGATTCTAGGTCATCAATTTTTCTCAGCAGTGTTTTAACTTCCTTCTTCAATTCAGCTTCCCTCTCAGCAGCCTCCTCTAATTGTGTCTTTTGTGTTTTATTCTCTTCATCCATACGCCTGATCTGATTGCTGCAGATCTGGTTCTGAAAAACAAAAATGACTTTGAAAACTGGGACATACATGGTTCTGCAAACAGTGGACAGCCTCACCAGAATGCTCTACAAGCATTTGTCTGACAAGTCCTTTGATGGTGAAATCAATTTTTAATTTAAATTTTACAAAAACTACTTTGATAGGTAAAATTGTCCCATGCTTTATGATGGTTCTGATAGCAGAGTGGTAATTTTGATGCCAACAGTAACTTGCACAACATGAAACCCAATATTTAATCCAATACATGAGGGACATCATTTTTGACAATATTAATGGAATGATGATGCATTTAAGTGTAACAATAACCATGCAAATGGCTTTTATAATAAATCATGCATCTGCAAGAGCTTCGAATGTAAGAGCCAAAATTTGTATGTCAAAGATACAGTCAAACCTCGGTAATTCGAATTGACAGGGACCACGATATTTTATTCGAATTATCCGTAGTTCGAATTTAAGAATTCGGGGACTTCTGTACATTTCCGGAAATCAACATTTCGGCAGGTTTTTGTCTGTGAAGCAGGAAGAGAGATAATATCGGTCAGATTCGATATAGAATTTCTTTATACTTACAGAACCTCGTAAATTTAAAAATCACTGAAGAAAACAAAATAAGAATGTGAATTATTTTTATTTACACATGCACAAACTGTATTAATAATAATAAAACATACCAAAAACGTTGGAAAATCCATGAACTCCAATGGATGAACAATATGTGCAGCTCGAGAAATTCACAGGCCGGAGTAAGCAGCTGGCGAAGACCAAAGCCCGTCGGCACGGAAACAGGCTTGTATTGTTCCCCAGTTACTTGCGCAGGCTTGCTTTTTGTCTCGGCCTACAATCACTGTACTTTCACTTTCAGTTTGAGTTTCTGGGAATTAGGCTACTTTCAATTTTTGGAGAAAAGCTCAACCAGTTCATAGAACCGCTTCATGCGAAAGGCTGTTGAATGACATATAAACTGGGAACAGCGAAAACACAAACTAGTCTGCGAAATCTGCGCAGTCTAGTGAGAACATTGGTTTAGTTCTATGTGCTAGCAACAAAGACTCTGACCAGAAATGCGCAGGTG
This sequence comes from Ctena decussata, assembly GCA_963989385.1. Classification (NCBI taxonomy): domain Eukaryota; kingdom Metazoa; phylum Mollusca; class Bivalvia; order Lucinida; family Lucinidae; genus Ctena; species Ctena decussata. The sequence goes on from OZ022498.1 coordinate 126,673,354, forward strand.
CGCATGCTGGTCTGAGCCTTTGCTGTTCGCTTGCGTATGTCATAAACAGCCGTTTTGCGTATTGCAGCTCTATTTTCACAGTCCCATTTCACATTATTAAACAAGTAGCCCAAAGGGCAACAATTGCTCACCTGAGAGACATTGTAAACCTATAGGGATATTTAAGATGCTCAAGGGCAGCTAACTCCACAGTCAGTGGTCCAATCAGGCTGAAAATTAAACTCATCCAAAACATTATGTATGCCCTCATTTAATATATGCAAGTTTAAAAAGTATCCGATCAAGAGCACAATAGACAGAGCTGTCAAGGGCAGCTAACTTCGTAGTGGTTATCCTGATCTGGCCAAAATTTGAACTTGTTTAAGATATTATGCATTTCCTCATTACCTGCAAGTTTGAAAAGGATCAGATCAGTAGAAACCAAGAAAAAGTGGCGACATTGATTTTTTGGATGCTCAGGGCAGGTACTCCATAGTCAGTGGTGGGATCTAGCCTAAATGCTAACTAATCCAAGCTTTTATGCATATCCTCATTACCTGCAAGTATGAAGAGGATCCGATGAAAAATGAAAATTTGATGATGTTGTTTTCTCCATTATAAGACTATGGGATTTTTTTTTCAAACCCTCAAGGGCAGCTAACTCCGTAGTCTGTGCTCGAATCCTGCCATCCAAGCTCTTATGTATGTCATCATTACATGCAAGTATGATAAGGATCTAATCAAAAACCTTGATTGCAGCACCCTGAAAGTCAAACTTGCTCGAGATATTGTCATGCCCTACATTTGTGTGAATTTATTTTAAAATCCGTTGAGAAATGTAGGTGCTAGAGCCATGACAAAGTTTTTCTAAAAATAGCCACAGTGACCTTGACCTTGGGCACAGCATCTTGAAAGTCGAACTTGCTTGAGATATTGTCATACCCTACATTTGTGTCAAGTTATTTCAAAATCCATGGAGAAATGAAGGTGCTAGGGCGATGACAAAGTTTTTCTAAAAGTAGCCACAGTGACCATGACCTTGGGCACAGCACCCTGAAAGTCAAACTTGCTCGAGATATTGTCATGCCCTACATTTGTGTGAATTTATTTTAAAATCCATTGAGAAATGTAGGTGCTAGAGCGCTGACAAAGTTTTTCTAAAAATAGCCACAGTGACCTTGACCTTGGGCGCAGCACCCTGAAAGTCAAACTTGATTGAGATATTGTCATGCCCTACATTTGTGTGAAGTTGATTTAAAATCCGATGAGAAATGTAGGCGCTAGAGTGATGACCAAGTTTTTCTAAAAATAGCCACAGTGACCTTGACCTTGGGTGCAGCACCCTGAAAGTCAAACTTGCTCGAGATATTGTCATGCCCTACATTTGTGTGAAGTTATTTTAAAATCTGCTGAGAAATGTAGGTGCTAGAGCGCTGACAAAGTTTTTCTAAAAATAGCCACAGTGACCTTGACCTTTGGCGCAGCATCCTGAAAGTCAAATTTGCTCGAAATATTGTCATGCCCTACATTTGTGTGAAGTTATTTTAAAATCCATGGAGAAATGTAGGTGCTAGAGCGCTGACAAAGTTTTTCTAAAAAAAGCCACAGTGACCTTGACCTTGGGCGCAGCATCCTGAAAGTCGAACTTGCTCGAGATATTGTCATGCCCTACATTTATGTGAAGTTATTTTAAAATCTGTTGAGAAATGTAGGCAATAGAGCGATGACAAAGTTTTTCTAAAAATATGTGATGACGTTGTTTTCTCCATTATAACACTATGGGATTTTTTTCAAACGCTCAAGGGCAGCTAACTCCGTAGTCTGTGCTCGAATCCGGCCAAATTTTGAACTCATCCAAGCTCTTATGTATGTCATCATTACCTACAAGTATGATAAGGATCTAAGCAAAAACAGTTGAGAAAACGTGATGACGCCATTTTCCCCATTATAACCCTATGGGATTTTTTTCAAACGCTCAAGGGCAGCTAACTCCGTAGTCTGTGCTCGAATCCGGCCAAATTTCGAACTCATCCAAGCTCTTGTGTATGTCATCATTACCTGCAAGTATGATATGGATCTAATTAAAAGCAGTCGAGAAAACGTGATGACGCCATTTTCCCCATTATAACCCTATGGGGGCTATCTGTTGCCATGGAAACCAGAGTTCTGAGCTGATCGGCACCAAAACCTAATGCACCCTTTCCCCCACCCAAATGATGCTTCAGATAAAATTTGATTGCGATCGGCCCACTGGTCTCTGAGATATTTATGTTTGAAAGTGTTGACGCACGCACGCACTAACGCACTAACGGACGAAGGCTCGACTCCCATCCTATAAGCTCACCTCTGAGCCTTCGGCTCAGGTGAGCTAAAAAGCCACAGTGACCTTGACCTTGGGCGCAGCACCCTGAAAGTCGAACTTGCTCGAGATATTGTCATACCCTACATTTGTGTGAAGCTATTTCCAAATCCATGCAGAAATGTAGGTGCTAGAGCCATGACAAAGTTTTTCTAAAAATAGCCACAGTGACCTTGACCTTGGGCGCAGCACCCTGAAAGTCGAACTTGCTCGAGATATTGTCATGCCCTACATTTGTGTGAAGTTATTTCAAAATCCATTGAGAAATGTAGGCGCTAGAGCGATGACAAAGATTTTCTAAAAATAGCCACAGTGACCTTGACCTTGGGCACAGCACCCTGAAAGTCAAACTTGCTAGAGATATTGTCATGCCCTACATTTGTGTGAAGTTATTTTAAAATCCATTGAGAAATGTAGGTGCTAGAGCGCTGACAAGTTTTTCTAAAATTAGCCACAGTGACCTTGACCTTGGGCGCAGCATCCTGAAAGTCGAACTTGCTCGAGATATTGTCACGCCCTACATTTGTGTGAAGTTATTTTAAAATCCGTTGAGAAATGTAGGCAATAGAGCGATGACAAAGTTTTTCTAAAAATATGTGATGTCGTTGTTTTCTCCATTATAACACTATGGGATTTTTTTCAAACGCTCAAGGGCAGCCAACTCCGTAGTCTGTGCTCGAATCCGGCCAAATTTCGAACTCATCCAAGCTCTTATGTATGTCATCATTACCTGCAAGTATGATAAGGATCTAAGCAAAAACAGTTGAGAAAAGGTGATGACGCCATTTTCCCCATTATAACCCTATGGGATTTTTTTCAAACGCTCAAGGGCAGCTAACTCCGTAGTCTGTGCTCGAATCCGACCAAATTTCGAACTCATCCAAGCTCTTGTGTATGTCATCATTACCTGCAAGTATGATAAGGATCTACTCAAAAACAGTTGAGAAAACGTGATGACGCTGTTTTCCCCATTATAACCCTATGGGGGCTATCTGTTGCCATGGAAACCAGAGTTCTGAGCTGATCGGCACCAAAACCTAATGCAGCCTTTCCCCCACCCAAATGATGCTTCAGATAAAATTTGATTGCGAACGGCCCACTGGTCTCTGAGATATTTATGTTTGAAAGTGTTGACCCACCCACGCACCCACGGACGGACGGACGACGGCTCGACTCCCATCCTATAAGCTCACCTCTGAGCCTTCGGCTCAGGTGAGCTAAAAAACAACAACAAAAAAAACACTTTCACTGACTGTGTCTCTGCTAAAATCCCGAAATAAGTGTCTGTTTACCACATCTTTTCATTAAGCCCTGTTTCATGAGCGTATCGTTCATGCGGCCTAAACTATTCAAGAATTCTCAAAATTATCACACTGTTCAAAATAGTTTCTCAGTTTCAAACACGCATCCATGGCTTCAGAAATGGAGGTTGGCGTCTCTAACTCTTGATGTTCGTCTTTCAGCTCTGTGTTGTCATCGTTGTCATTGATGTTGACGGTTCTGGTGCTGATGATGTTGTCGACAATGTCGTCGTCGGATAATATTTCGCTGGTGGGAATGTTATCATCGACAGTCATGTACTCTTCTAACTGTGGTGTTGTAATTCCCATCATTGCCAACCTTGCCAATGGGATGTCGTCGTCAGGGTCGTCGCCAGGATCGGCAACATATTCGACCCTGTCGGTGGTAGCTTCTGGATGGACGAAGTTAGCGTGTCTGAAGCAGTTGGCTATTGTCGTTGGCAGTACATTCTCCCAGATTGCTGCATCAATCTCATAGTGTCCAGGATGGTTAGGGTAAACTCTTTCTTGGCATCTGACGTAGAATCACACGCTTTCTGTAGTGCGTCTTGAAGTTCTTGATGACCCCTTGGTCAGTGGGTTGTGTTTTACTTGTCGTATTCAGCGGCAGGAAAATTAGCTCTATAGACTTGAGCAATTTGATTTGTGGATGCGCCGGACAGTTGTCAACAATAATGGCTATTTTTCTGTTCTTTTTCTGTAGTCTTTTGTCAAGGTTCTTAAGCCACTCGCAGAAGATTTCAGACGTCATCCTACCCTTCTTGTTACTGGTGTACTCAGTCGGCAGAGTTTTCTTGTTCTTGAAGCACCTTGGTCTTGCTGATCTACCAATGATGAAGAGAGGCAGCTTGTGGGTCCCACTCATGTTTGCGCACACCATAGCTGTTAGGCGTTCTTTGCTTTTTTTTACCCCCATGGCAGTCAATGTTCCTGAATTCTAAGGTCTTATCTGGTAGCATGCGATAGAACACGCCAGTCTCATCAGCATTATAAATGTCATCGGCACTATACTCACTCAGAATGCGTTTCAGCTGCAACTGCCATTCAGTCATGTCGGTCAATTCGGAGTCGACGGACTTTGCCTCACCACAGACTTTTTTAAAGGTTATGGCATTTCTTTCTTTAAATCTCTCCAGCCACCCCGATGAAGCTTTGAAATTGTCAATTTCAAGCTTAGCGGCAAATTCTTCAACCTTAGCCAGCAGAATTGGTCATGTGACTGGTATGTTTTGTCTATTGCCATTGTGAACCACTTCAGAACGGCATTTTCAACATCCTCAAATGAGCCAATTTTTGCATTTTTATGTTTCGGGCCAAATTTGAGGTACGAGTCTTTAACTGATTCTGCATTCTTCAGCCACGTAGACAGGGTACTGTTAGGAATGTTGAAGTCTTTGGCTATTGCAGACTTGGACTTCTGGCCTTTCTCCACCTCCAGCATGGCGTTGTACTTGGTCTCGAACGTCTTGGCATCGTACTTTCTCTTCACCCCCTTTTCCCAGTTGCTGACCTGGCTATCCCCCCGTTACCGGGTCCTTTACCAGGTTGCTCAGCTGCAACAATCATATTTTCAGACCCAGCTATCCCCCCGTTACCGGGTCCTTCACTGAGATGCTCGGAGACAGAGATTCCTTCAGACATGCTGTAAGGTAAGTGAGGATGCCATTTTTTGTTCCATTTTTTAACAGAAGGACTTGGAATGTTAATCAGACTGATTGTCGGCTAGGCGGTGCTCACTTTGAAAATGCAACTAGAAAATGTTTTTCAGAGAAAAACTGATGTCCCCCCACCAGCCCATTTCCCATCCCCTCTAATGAATAAAAAGCCTGAACAAGTAAAATATCTAGGCAAGTTTGGAGAAAATCCATCCACTGGTTCTAAAGATATCCTACATAGATGACTATGACCTTGAAAATGAGGTCAAGGTCACCAAAATCAAATCACCTCTTAAACTTGTCCGAATGATGTATCCATGCAAGCTTGGTGAAATTCCATCCATTGGTTCTAGAGATATCACTGGTACAAGAAACTGTCATCTAAGTCCTCCAGTGACCTTGAAAATGAGGTCAAGGTCACCAAAATCTAATTAGCTCTTAAACTTGTCGCAACGATGTATCCATGCAAGTTTGGACAAATTCCATTCATTGGTTCAGGAGATATAGTGGATACAAGATATTGTCATGTAAGTCCTCCAGTGACCTGGAAAATCAGGTCAAGGTCACCAAAATCTAATCAGCTCTTAAACTTGTCCAAATGATGCATCCATGCAAGTTTGGTTAAATTCCATCCATTGGTTCAGGAGATATAGTGGGTACAAGAAATTGACATCTAAGTATTCCAGTAACCTTGAAAATGAGGTCAAGGTCACCAAAATTTCATCAGCTATTAAACATGTCCCAATAATGTATCCATGCAAGTTTGGTGAAATTCCATCCATTGGTTCAGGAGATATAGTGGGTACAAGAAATTGACATCTAAGTCCTCCAGTGACCTTGAAAATGAGGTCGAGGTCACCAAATTTTGATCACCTCTTGAACTTGTCCCAATGATGTATCCATGCATGTTTGGAGAAATTTCATCAATTGGTTCAAGAGATATCACTGGTACAACAAATCGTCATCTAAGTCCTCCAGTGACCTTGAAAATGAGGTCAAGGTCACCAAAACCTAATCACCTCTTCAACTTGTCCAAGTGATGTATCCATGCCAGTTTGGTGAAATTTCATCCATCGGTTCAGGAGGTATAGTGGGTACAAGAAATTGTCATCTAAGTCCTCCAGTGACCTTGAAAATGAGGTCAAGGTCACCAAAATCTAATCAGCTCTTAAACTTGTCCCAATGATGTATCCATGCAAGTTTGGTGAAATTCCATCTATTGGTTCAAGAGATATCACGCATACAAGAAATCTGTCACAGGGAGGCCGACGCCGGGGATCCGCACTGAAAACAATATGTCCCCCCTCACCTTTGTTGTGGGGACATAAAAACAGAAGAAAGCAAAAATAAATGGAATTTAAATTTATTTAGATTAAGTCGGTATGGCCTTTAACATTACCCAGTTTGCAAACTTCAAACACGATAATCCCTGTCAAATCATGTGATTAAAGACACTTTTTACTCATCCAATAATATGACCTGATCACGTAACAGTCAATTGGTAGACCAAACAGACACGCCAGTTCCCTGTACAACCAACTCTAAAATTACCGCAGGGTCCAATTTTTAATCCATCAATGACAATAGCTGTAATCTGCCAGCATGAATTTAGGGCAAAAATTTTTATTTTGAATAATTGAGGTGTATTTATAATGAATTTCCGTCATCGGGACTGAACTTTTCTTTCGAAAAATCCAATTTTTCGAATAATTGAATTTCGAATTTGCAGAAGGTTTTTTGCATAGTACAAAGGGACTGACCCACGGGACCTTGTTTCTAATTCGAAAAAATCTGGTATTTTTGAAAAATCCGCGTTCGAACTACCGAGATTTGACTGTATAACCTTATTCTCATTTTCCACAAAAAGCACAAGGTTTCATTAAAATAGCATCACCACTGTTCTTTTAAATAGCCTATGTTTTGAAAGGAAACAAGAAACACCTTATTGCAGCATAGATCCTCAATAACCCACCTGTGTTTCCAGTTCCATGACTTTTTGTTTTGTGTCCTTGAGGTGAGATAAACATGCAGCCTCTCGCAACTTTGTTGTCATATATTCTTCTTGAGTCTTTTTAAGTTCTGACTTTAACTCACTTTTGCTGCTTTTGTCACGAGGTGAATTAGGTGTAGTAGACTCAGATAAGTGTTTCTGAAGAAGATAAATTTATTGCATGCAAGTGAATGAGTATGACATTGTTTTGACCAGAAACATTTGGATTGAAGGGCCTGAGCGAACAGTGCAAAGCTAGCTCACAATGCTCTTAATCATTGTTCAGGATTTGCATTGATTTCCATTCTGTTTTGAGACATCGCTGAAAAGTAAATTTAACTTGTTCAAATTTTAGAATATTACTAGAGCAAGTGAGCAGGGGCTCACGTATACCCCCGGTCAGCACCACCCCGTAATAATGCATTTAATACAAAGCTTTGAAGCGAAAGTTGATAAACAGACAGACAGGTGGACAATTTATAACAAACCCAGTGAAAGGCATATAGACTGAAGCTAAAAGGTTCCATTTCAAATTTGCATAAGCAAAAAAACATACAAATTTAACATAAACTTTCAACACAAATTTGCATGTGTGTGGCCTTGACATTAAGTCAGCAGCAGCATCCGGATGATGTCAACAAATCAGTTTCAACCAAGAAGTAAACCTAGTAGCATAATAAAAGGTTTCATTGAAGTATATCTGAACTACAAGCACAAAATATGAATTGATATAAAACTTTAAGGCAAAGAGTGTACACATTTCAAAGTCTGTGACCTTGACATTCGGTCAGCAGCAGCATCCAGATAATGCCAACTAATTCCTTTCAACATAGAAGTGAACCTAGTAGCAATTGCAAAAGGTTCTATTCAAGAATATTAAAAATCTAAGAATAAAATACAACTTAACACAAAACTTTAACGCAAATAGTATACAAATTTCTAAGTCTGTGACCTTGACCTTTCATCATCAGCAGCAGCAGCCACATGATGCAAACTAATATGTATATATCCTGTACTAACACTAAGCACATATGAACAAGTTACAATTAAGTCTTTCAGAAAAACAGAGCAAAAGCAAAAACTTAACACAAAACTTTAACACAGCTATTGTACAAATTTCGAAGTCTGTGACCTTGACCTTAGGCCAGCAGCAGCATCCAGATGATGCAAATTAGTCAGTTTCCATCCTCTACTAAAATAGTAAGCATCTATGAACAAGTTCCGGTTAACAGAAGCAAAATAAAAAACTTAACACAAAACTTTAACGCAAATGTTAACTAACACACGGACGGACTAATGGACGGACGGAAAGACGGACGAACGGATGGAAAGACGAAAACTATATACCCCTCGACATACTTCATATGCCGGGGGTATAACTAGTAACTGCATGCTTGGAAATAAAATACCCAAGCTTCTACAAATGGATTGCTAAATATAGCAATGCAATTTAACTAAAATATATTTGAAAGTTCATAAGTATACAATTTCAGCTTTATCACAAAATTCCTGAAACCACAGAAGCTGACATTTTGGTTTGGCCACTTTCTAGACTTTTATGATAATTTAACCAGTTAAGATAACAAAGCATCCATGTGGTGACGGGTCAGTGTCCTGATCTCGGATCATAGGGTTGCCAGTTTGAGTCCCACTGGCAGCAAGAGTCTGTCTGAATCTTAATGGTGCTTCAATGTACAAAGCCCTTCATAATCACTTTCCCAACATATTGATACAACTGGGGCCGTATTCATAAAACAACTTAAGCTGTTGCTATGATGCTGCTAAGGCTAAATTTCTATAAAGGAGATTCCCTACAACTATGAAATTTGCTCTGGAGGAACAGTCTTTGTAAGACTGTTCCTCCAGAGCAAATTTCATTGTTGTAGGGAATCCAACATAGAAATTTACCCTTAGCAACAGCAAAGCAACGACTTAAGTCGTTTTATGAATACGACCCCTGAGGACATAAAACTGCCAAGTCATCCAGCCTTTTTTACCATAACTTAGGTAGAGGTAATGAGAAATACTCCTCAAATAATTACCCGAGAAGAATTTTCCTGTTCCAATCTCAAGACATGAAAGCCCTTACCTGCCAGTTGGCCTCAAGATCTGAGATAACTTGTCTCATCTCCTTTAGTGACAGGTTGGCCTCGGCTTCTCGCAGTTTCACAGCAATAAGTTCTTCCTGTAGGCACTGGACATCATTACTGGGAGCCTGCTGGAGTTTTGTGTTGAACTGAAACAAGAGAGAGACTCGGTTATGAATAGGAGCTACCCGATACATATATTACACCTAATCATCATTTTCAAAATTGTATTCTTCCATAAAACTTAGGTTTTTGCTCCTCATCTGAATTGCCACTGTACCAAATTCCCATGGAATGACAAATCTTAGAAATATCTTGTGAATTTATTACACTAAGCAATAAGTTTTACTAGCTCTGACTACAGAGTAAATTTCTGAAATACTGACCTGTTCCAAGTCTTCAATTTTGTTCCTCAAGTTTTTGATGGTGGCAGAGTTCTCTGCTTCTTTCAGTCTCACCATGATTAGCTCCTCCTGAAGACCCTGAACTACAACCTGGGCTTCACCCTCGTCCAGAGAGTTCGCAGAATTAATACTGTCAGTCTGAAATAACATAAACAGAAGGCTAAGGAATTAAGGTGTCCCAACATACAGCTATTTAGGAAAGTGGGTACTCTTTCAGGGAAAACAGCTATGCCAGTTTTCATTTTCCACGAATAAGATAGCTCACCTGACAGCACCTTGCTCATCATGTAAAGATTTTAATGTAAAAGCTTTAACATTTTGTTAACACTGATGCCAGCAAAATTCTCCTGAAGTTTCCAACAATAAGTCCACAACCTTAAACTTTAAAGGCCATAAAACAGATGACAAAATTTCCATCTGCAAAATTTTAAAAGATGTTTCTTCCAATTATATCATATTGAGAATTCAATGACTAGAGGACAAACAGTGTAGATTCAGATATACTGGCTCATTATGAACCGCCTCATTTGGATCTACACTGTTTCTAAATTCAACCACTTTCAGTTTTGACAATTTGAGTGTTAGGTAATAACTAACCCTTTCTTTGATATCTCCTATAAGTGACTCAGCCTCCTTCAGTTGTTTCTGGGTACCAGTCAGCCTCTGTTTGGTGAGAGATAACTCATTCTTCAGTGCATAGGTTTCCTCGGCTTCCTGGGCTCGTGTTAACTGATACTGAATAAGTCGATCTGCAAGTGACGCTGATTCCTAGAATACACAACAAAGTCTGAAAATATCTATGTTAATATCAGTTTGGTTTTATGAGTGAGTGTTAGACTCTTGATATATTTTTTTGATTTTTTTAAGAACTGGCTTATATTTAGAAATATGACTGTACACAAGAATGGCACTTTTCACCAAAATCTCCTGTCACAGCCTATATTAACTCTTTAAGCGCCAGTGACGCATTTAGCAAAATTTGCAAACAGCGTAGATCCTGATGAGGCGTGCTCATAATGAGCCGCCTCATCTAGATCTACACTGTTTGCCCTCTAGTCTTTGAATTCTCAATATAAAAAGTCTTGGACAAGGCATTTTTTTAATTTTTGCAGACGTAAATTTTGTCGTCTGCTTTTTGGTACTGAAAAAGTTAACAGATACAGTGGCACAAAGTTTGAAACAGTATTTATTTACTTTACAAAATAAGACTATAAACACTTTGTAGACAAAGACATAGATATAATTAAGTGAATGTCCCCCTTTAGCCTATGGCAAATATTTATCTTGAGCAGATACAGAATAAGATCTGAAATTACATGTAAAACATTCTCTATATGTTATTGTTTCATATTCTTATGTAATGCTTCATACTTACTTTTTCCAAATTATCAATTCGCTGTCTGAGTAATCTGTTTTCAGTTCGTAGTCTCTGAAAGAAAAAAAAAAGGAAGTAGGGACTACTGATGTTTTGTTTCTGTGAAATATACAACACAGAATGCAAACATACTGTAGTTATTCCATTATACATCTTATTGCAGAATTACATAAAAATGGTTTAGATATCTGTGGTTGCTCTGGAGGGAAAATTCATCTTATAGCTAAATTACTATGGTATTGCAATAACAATTAATGTTATCAAAGTGAATGCAAATTTAAAACTCTTTTCGTGAGGCTTCAGTATTGTGAGCCATATGAGATATTAGAAGCATGTATGATAGACTTGCCTATTCTCCAAATGCTATAACTTTCCCTTAGCAAGCACTGACAGTATACAAGTAAAGACATATACAATGTACAAGTATACAAGTAAACAAAAGACAGTAGACAGTATACAAGTAAAGACAAACATCTTGCCTATGTTAAACCATAGTGCAGAATCACCAGAATCACTTCAGTTATTGTGTGCTGGACTTTGGACCAAAGTGATAAAAGAACTGATCATACTATGCTTAATACTGAATAAATTTTCAAGCATGGAAATGGAGAAACAGTAGAACTTCAATGGGTCAAACCCTGATGGCTTGTTAACCATGTCTGGCTAGAACTCATTGCTGGGTCCACAGAGGTCAGTTTATATAGAAACAATCCCTGGATGGATAGAACTACCTTTGGCTGGACTGTTTTTCATGGTCCCAAGCCTGTTTGAGCCATTGAAGTTCTACTCTACCTTGTCTCTGTTCACAACGAACAATTACATGTGTTTTGCTTGCCATTTGCTGTAATTTTTAACAGTGACTCAAGTCTAAAAACTTGGAAAATCTTTGCTCCTGGCAATGTTGAAAACTACAGTGTACATGGAAATGGCTCTTAGATAATTGCATGCTCTGCATTCAGATTCTTTTAGTGGCTTTTCCAACATTTTACAACATACCATATTTGACCTAATTAGCGCACATGCCCCTATAGGCACACAATCATGGTAATTGATGAGGCACATGACTATAAGCCCACATAGTTGCACTGGTTTATTCCTTTGCTGCTAGTTTACAAGAGCTGAAAAATACTACAGACTCTTCCTTTTTCGTCTGAAAAGCTTCTCTGTCCTTCTATGACCATGAGCAGCTTTTCTCCTGTGATTACCCTTGAAATTTGTTTCCTTCAATACATAATAAATCATTGAAATGTGCACCTATAAGAAAGAAAACTTACTACAAGTATTTGCCGCCATTTTGAAAAAGTTAAGCAAACAGGGCGCTAAAAGGGTCGATTACAGTATGTCACGATCATATGCTTATAACAATAAACATCTCAGGTTTCAAAATAAAATAATCTCAGACCAAGTAAGAAAATCAGCTTTTACTCAAGTCTTATAAGGCCGATTTCAATGTCACAAAAAGCATTACCCTATACTAATGTCATTTGTCTGACGCAACTACCAGTATCATTGTTTATGAAATGTAGCCATTTACCAGGACACTTTGGAAAACTGACCATGACCATGAGGTCAGTCTACCAAAGTGCCCTGGTAAATGGCTTCATTTAATATAATGATAGCACTAGGACGCTAGTATGGGGTAACTGCTTTTTACAACATTTTTTGAAATCAGCCTTGTAAGACCTGAGATATAACTTATTTTCTGACCAGAGCATTTGTTTTTGAAACATATGATATTTACTGTTATTACCGATAGCATGTGATTATGACGTACATTGTCCACAGTGTTTTCTTTTTTCATGATGACAAGCAGTGGCATATATCAAGACAAAGAAAAGAAATCAAAATCTTTAGGTCTATTTGGTTTGATATGGTATAAGAACTTGTAGAAAGACTGACTTACTCTTAGCTCTATTTGATCTTCGTTTTCCTTACTCTTTAATGCTGTATATTCTTTTTCTAATCTGAAAAATACAAAATAGGAAATACATTATTATATGACCACGCTGGGACACACAAATTTGAGTCTTGAATCGCCATCACATGCAGATCAGTATTTTGCAACACTGACCATTTAGTCAATATGACACAATCTTTAAGTTTGTTGAATCAAATATGCAGTTTTACAGACCTGAAAACTACATATTGACCAACATGAAGTGGAGGTTAGTGTTTACACAGATCAAACTGCAGAATGAGAGTTCTGATCTATCTGCACTCTTTGCCAAGGTTTATAAAACATGCCCTGATGAAACAAATAGACTAGATTGTCAAAGATGAAACCTGAAAGTAGTGAAGTACTGTATTAAATCTAATAAATGCCCAAGCTCTTACCAATGCCCCCTCTTCTTTTCTGAAAATAATGTTGAATAAACTTGCATAAATTTCATTTTGCTTCTCTAGATGAGGAAGCTCTCTGACATGGGGTCTACTCATAAAGGAAAGAATTTGCTCCTACAGGTGTTTTGGCAATGGCTGATTTATTACCCTTTAGGCTCTTAAATGCACCCCTTTTGTAAACTGCACTATCCAATGAAGCATAGGATTAATAGGACTAATACGGTATTCAATGGTTTTGATCATCAATAAGGATGATTTCATAGAATTAATATCTATTTAGCATGCACATGATATCTACATGTGCAGGAGAGATGAATAAGGCTCATTTAAGTGCATCTGCTTTCTTCTTTTTTTCTAAATCTGGTCTCTGATCTGCATTAAGATAAACTGGGAAGTTACGTATTTATATTGGGAATATATACTGAGCTGACTGTATCGGTATTATGGGCATCTAAAGTTTGGGTGGCAATGAAATCTAATCCCTTGGTACACAATGGTTTACCAGTTGTTATCGAAATTCTCCATCTTAAATCCAGCCACTCATTAGTCTTATGACACCAAATATTAAAAGCTTATCAGATTATCTGAATGAATTCATATACCACATAAATCATAGGGGGCTACCAACAACTTAACCATATTAGGACATGCTCTATGGTCAAGTAGTTAGAGGCACCTGGCATAGACCTGAAAGTCTCAGATTTGCTTTTTCATCAGGCTGCCTGAGAAACTCGGTCAGCCTAGCAGTAAATGGGTACCTGTTTCCTGTTTAATAAAGGCCGTGAAAGGACAGAGATGGGCTTCATCTTCATTATGTTGTGCTCAGAATTTGGTGGGCTGCGACACCCACTTGAACCTACCAGAAACCTTTACCTTTTAACAATTTTTACATGTATTCTGCTGTTTCACCTTTTTACACCATATTCTACTAATTTCTAAACTTTGAATTTGAACACCCTTATGTGATATCATAAAACTTTTAGCTGAATGGAGAATTCTGATCAAGATCTGCACTGTTTGCTCAGGAATGCTTGTCCTTTCCATCATAATTTTAAAGAGTAACTACACTTCAGGAACTGAGCTTATTGCATGAACTGAGGCACAGCCCTAAATTTTATTTGTATAATAAGATTAGATGTACTATGGTCACATAAACAGTTACCTACAATAAACCGTTTTACTCTGTCGCGATGTCACCATTATCATAATCATCTGAGGTTTATAAAATTAATGATTATAGAAGCTTAATGTAGCAAGAAGGCTCATGTGTGTGGTACCAGGCAATTCAATGAATACAGATACTGTCAGTAATGATAAACCATTTCAAGGTTCATATACTTCATGCTCAAACCAAAATGCTGAACTTAAACCACCCTGAATGACTGAACACTTACAAATGCATAAAAGGATAATGAGCCAAACATGAATCATACCAAAAGGCTGTAACTCCTGTCTCTACATATCACTTCTTTTCCAGTCTGCCCTATCAGTCATCCTTTTTTCTGTCTATATTTTGTTTTATTGCAGTTTATTCAGAACCAAATTTTACTAAACTATTGTAGCAGCTCCGATTTTACAAATCCTATCTCTAGAATGTCCCTAAATATCTAAATCAGTCTGATGAAATTCTGGTTTGAGATTGGCTTTTCCCATCTAAAACAATGCCAAAAATCTAGATCCATCTTATAAGATGGATCTAGATTTTTGGAATTGTTCTGAAAGGGAAAAACCTCTGTATTATAACCAAAGAAATATGGAACAACAATGCATACAAGTCAAATTTTGATGAATTTTGCATATTGTACTGCAGATGCAATTCTGGTTTTAGATCTATGACAATACACAGTTCCGAGCCACACCCAGAATGCCACTCAAAGTCACCTGATAATGTATGTCTGACCAATGCAACGGCAAATTAGCATGTGACATAGTCTCTCAAACAAAATCGCACGTGGTTGGTTGAATGTCTTATATAAGTTGTGATTTTACCTTACAGTTAACGGAGGGATGTATACCTGTTAAAAACAGGCGTGGTTTTCAGAACTATCAATTGCTTCAATATGCTTTGTCAGTTCAGTGCTGGTTTGGTTAGGATCTACGTTATGATTGGTCTTTTCTTAAACAAAACTATCAATAATTAAATCTTCCTTTGTCTGAAACTATACTTACTCTTCTTTGTTTTCAAAGACCTTATTATATCCATCATCATTGTCATCGCCAAAATCCACAAAATCCATTGGTTCCTGATATCACATGAGTTATAGCACTAGGTTGTAATTCTGTCTCTACTAAACCACAAACGGCTTTCATTCTATCAGCCATTTAGATACTTTCTATCTATACATACATGTATTCCTTTACAGTCAGAATTTCAGTTCCTTTAATTTCAGTCTTTTCACTATCCTTTAAAAACTGATCCAATAGCACAACAGTTACTTTACTTTCAATTATTGCCTGAAGTTCTGCATTGCTCTGTTTACTAGTTTTTCTACATTCTGCTTTGGGATCCTTGGCCTAAACAAATACATGTTATTCTCCAATATCTTCTTTCTGGTTTTCAAACCTATCTCTTGGTTTTCAGAATCTTTCATTATAGACTATTATAATTTTTTTCTGAAAATTCAAAAACTCTTCTACTTTGAATCTGGACTTGGCATTTTGTTACCGAATATAAGGTGATCTTTTACAAGAAAGAAACCATGAGACTAGCTGTATTACTTGGCCACACCTAAGGTTTGCAAAAATTTGTTTGCTGATGCCTTAGAATGCTTGAAAGTTTGAAGGCATAAAATTATGAATCAACTCCAAACAAGTTAACTAAGCAAAAGCAAAAATCTCCATACAAGCTTCCAAAACTCAAAGGAACCATTTCAGAAGGGTACAAAATTATTCATCAAAATGAATGTCTGAAATATGTTATCAAACCATACTACCGTATTGAACAAAATGCATATTGTAAACTAACAAGCCAGAAGCTGTCACATCCAGACAAATGTATCATATTTGGATCAGTTTGAAAATTAGTTTGAGATAAAAAAAACAGATTTTGAAATTATTGATCTTACCAGCCTATGCCCATACTATTAAAGTGATCGGCCAGTTGACCTTTACATGAATGAGAGAGAAAGAGATCAGTTCCGATGGCCAAGAGGTTAAACACAGGGTATAATCGATTCCGCTAATTTTCGCTTCCTGCAGAGACTGTACATCATATTTGGCTTCCGCCAAGACTGTCCATGAACTCTTGCTTCCTGCCAAGACTTCTATACATGATAAATGGCTTCCTGCAGAGACTGTCCGCGTGATTCTGCTTCCTGCCGAGGCTCTCGACAGGAAGCAGAGTCACGCGGACAGTCTCTGCAGGAAGCCATTTATCATGTACAGTAGTCTCTGCAGGAAGCAAGAGTTCGCTGACAGTCTCGGTGGAGGCCAAATATGATGGACAGTCTCTGCAGGAAGCGAAAATTGGCAGAATCGATTATACCCTGTGTTAAACAGACCCTTTGTTTAGATTTTTAATTCAACTTTGGCTATGCAGAAAGCCCAATGAACTTAAAAATGCAATGTTGAAGGTGCTGACCTTGGTATTTTGTTGTCTTCTGTGATAGAAGCAGGGCCCAGCCTAGAGGGTGATTTAGGAGGATTAGTCTCCCAGAGCTGGCTGACTTCTCCCCATTTGAAGCTGAGGGTCTGAAGTGAAGATATACAGAACATATAGGGGATCCAAAATTTGGACCAAAACTTCTCCCTAAAGTACAGAAAATGTTGCAAAACTTCCCCCTGTCTGAAAACTCTAGGCTGACTCCTGAGAAGAAACCAAAACCACAGACCATGAATGAGCAATCACTATAATATACCCTGCCATATGGCTATGCTGTGTATCGAGACGAAGCACAGCCACAGCAGTGACAAGTGAGAGACATACACATGCACTAGCCAGGTCTCATAGTTTGGACTTATAATCTAATGGTCTTGAGTTTGATTTCAAGCTCAGGCTGTGGTCCTTTTCTATCCTCACCAATATCCCCATTAACCTAAAATGACTAAAGTACTGTTGAAAGGCCTAAAACCCCCAGATTCAGAAATAAGTACATAAAGACAGTTGTCACCATTGATCTTCATTATCAAGAAGAAGTTCTAAAACAATATGCAAAATCCAAATACAACAAATTCCACATGATCACTGTTAAAGTAATTTCCATCCTGTATTCCGACAATCAATAGTTCATTAGTCTGTCACAAGCTGTTCAATGTAAAATTCCTATTTCCTTACACATTCACGTATTCATGAGTTAATAAACTCTTTAACCCTTTTCACCTGATAAACTAAATTTAATAAAGCAATTTTGCAGGCATTGCAGATCCAAATAAGAAGGCTCAGAATGAGCCGTCTTATTTGGATCTACAATGTTTGCCATTGTTTCTTGATCTTTTGTCAAATACTCCCTCTGAATACTAGACTTTTCCAAAAATTCAAAGATGGACCAGTCAATTTCGGATTTGATGTGAAAAGGTTAACATTGCATGACATAGCACGTAAAACAATTTTCTACTTTAATCAATCTTAATGAATTCATACCATCTGTGACAAGATCTAAAATCCTAACAAACCATAAAAGAAATACTCGTCATTCCTTGCGTATGTCATAAACTAATATAAAGACTTGCTTCCCTGTGTAGTTTAAGTGATAAACTATTACGCTTCACTGACATGAACAAAGGCGAAATTTTATACTACCTAAATTTACTAAACAAATTGACAATTTTTAGACAGGTATCCTCTCAGGTATAAAGGTGGGGATGTAAACGTCACTTCGATAACAAGATGATAGAGCAATTCAGCGATAACACTAACTCTTCAAAAACATCAACTAATGTACTTGTTTGCTGTATGGTAAACATAAAGTCTGGTGATCAAACTGACTCTCCTTCCTTGACCTGGTCCTTGATCACAATCTGCTACAACAGGTGCAATGAAAACTCATTTAATTAACTCTTTAAGCCCCAGTGACGCAATTAGCAAAATTTGCAAACAGTGTAGATCCTGATGAGGCGGCTCATCATGAGCCGCCTCATCTAGATCTACACTGTTTGCCCTCTAGTCTTTGAATTCTCAATATAAAAAGTCTTGGACAAGGCATTTTTTTAATTTTTGCAGACGTAAATTTTGTCGTCTGGTTTTTGGTAGTGAAAGATTAAAACTATCCAGACTACAAATCACTTCAAGACAGCTACATGTCTGACTCAAACACTGAAAACTTTGTTTAGCAGAAAAACAACATTATGTAATCTATATCTAAAATCCAACTCAAAATTTTATGTTTCGAAAAACATTAGGAAACCTAATCTATTATTTCCTAATGCAAAACTTAAGTAATTTTTTCAATTTAATATTAACCTTAAATCACTACTAACAACTAATATCTTATATTATCTACATACCTAATTTACAAGGGTTTCTATTTGAAACATGTTAATATCTTGTTTCAATATTTTCATTTGCATTAGCAAGGTTTCTTGTTTGTTTAATCCAACAAATATCGTTTAACCAAACACTATTTTGATACAAGGTCTACTACATTAAGATCCTACATAACAAGGTTTCTTAGTTGTTAAGCTGAACAAATATCATTTACACCAACACCTTCAGAAACACATTGAAAGTCTTCATAAAGACTCATACTGATGAAGCAGCCAATCAGTGTGCTTTATTTTGAGTTCGAGAATGTACTCAGGTTTTATAACCTCGGGGCCAGGTATCTTTAACAAGGTCACCTTGAGGATTAAGCAGAATTTAACAGCATAACCTAGAAAGAAAGAATAAAACTTAAAGTCAGAACTCATAAACCACAGAAACATTGACAAATCTGAAATGTTTAACCCACTGCACTCTGGGTATTTTTTGTCGTCTGCTGAAATTGTTGTCTGCATCAAAAATCAAGAATATTTTGACAATATTAGTCTAACTAACACTTGTAGCAGCAAACAGTTTGGATCTCAGATCAGGCCCCACATTTTTTCAAATGCTCAAGGGCAGCTAACTCCGTAGTCTGTGCTCGAATCCGGCCAAATTTCGAACTCATCCAAGCTCTTATGTATATCATCATTACCTACAAGTATGATAAGGATCTAATCAAAAACCTTGATTGCAGCACCCTGAAAGTCAAACTTGCTCGAGATATTGTCATGCCCTACATTTGTGTGAATTTACTTTAAAATCCGTTGAGAAATGTAGGTGCTAGAGCGATGACAAAGTTTTTCTAAAAATAGCCACAGTGACCTTGACCTTGGGCACAGCATCCTGAAAGTCGAATTTGCTTAAGATATTGTCATACCCTACATTTGTGTCAAGTTATTTCAAAATCCATGGAGAAATGAAGGAGCTAGGGCGACGACAAAGTTTTTCTAAAAATAGCTACAGTGACCTTGACCTTGGGCACAGCACCCTGAAAGTCGAACTTGCTCGAGATATTGTCATGCCCTACATTTGTGTGAATTTATTTTAAAATCCAATGAGAAATGTAGGTGCTAGAGCGCTGACAAAGTTTTTCTAAAAACAGCCACAGTGACCTTGACCTTGGGTGCAGCACCCTGGAAGTCAAACTTGTTTGAGATATTGTCATGCCCTACATTTGTGTGAAGTTGATTTAAAATCCGTTGAGAAATGTAGGCGCTAGAGCGATGACAAAGTTTTTCTAAAAATAGCCACAGTGACCTTGACCTTGGGTGCAGCACCCTGAAAGTCAAACTTGCTCGAGATATTGTCATGCCCTACATTTGTGTGAAGTTATTATAAAATCTGCTGAGAAATGTAGGTGCTAGAGCGCTGACAAAGTTTTTCTAAAAATAGCCACAGTGACCTTGACCTTGTGCGCAGCATCCTGAAAGTTGAACTTGCTCGAGATATAGCCATGCCCTACATTTATGTGAAGTTATTTTAAAATCTGCTGAGAAATGTAGGTGCTAGAGCGCTGGCAAAGTTTTTCAAAAAAAAGCAACAGTGACCTTGACCTTGGGCGCAGATCCTGAAAGTCCAACTTGCTCGAGATATTGTCATGCCCTACATTTGTGTGAAATTATTTTAAAATCCGTTGAGAAATGTAGGCAATAGAGCGATGACAAAGTTTTTCTAAAAATATGTGATGACGTTGTTTTCTCCATTATAACACTATGGGATTTTTTTCAAACGCTCAAGGGCAGCTAACTCCGTAGTCTGTGCTCGAATCCGACCAAATTTTGAACTCATTAAAGCTCTTATGTATGTCATCATTACCTGCAAGTATGATAAGGATCTAAGCAAAAACAGTTGAGAAACCGTGATGACGCCATTTTCCCCATTATAACCCTATGGGATTTTTTTCAAACGCTCAAGGGCAGCTAACTCCGTAATCTGTGCTTGAATCCGGCCAAATTTCGAACTCATCCAAGCTCTTGTGTATGTCATCATTACCTGCAAGTATGATAAGGATCTAATCGAAAATAGTCGAGAAAACGTGATGACTCCATTTCCCCCTTTATAACCCTATGGGGACTATCTGTTGCCATGGAAACCAGAGTTCTGAGCTGATCAGAACCAAAACCTAATGCAGCCTTTCCCCCACCCAAATGATGCTTCAGATAAAATTTGATTGCGATCGGCCCACTGGTCTCTGAGATATTTATGTTTAAAAGTGTTGACGCACCCACGCACGCACGGACGGACGACGGCTCGACTCCCATCCTATAAGCTCACCTCTGAGCCTCCGGCTCAGGTGAGCTAAAAAGTATGATTTCAGAATCAGATATAATCCAAGCAGAATTGAAAATGATAACAAACAGAACAAAGCAACTTTAAGGACTAGTCTGCAGTATGAAGCAAAAATACAAGAAACATGATCGAAACAAGCAAATTTTAAAAGCATTATCTACCGGTATGACAGATGCAGAAATTAGACTAGACACTCCGACAAAGAAAAAGTTAAGCACAAAACGAGACATAAAACCTTATACAGAAACATGACCTATGCATAAAATTGTGAACATGAAGAAAGCTGTGACTCATATCACAAATGAGAACAACTAGTACCAGTATGCTCATTTTGGACCACCTTCACTGATTTAATCCCACAAAATTCTCCTTTTTTTCTTCTTTTTTCTTCTTTTTTCTTTCCTCATCTGGACAGCCTGAAGTGGTTCTTGGTATGCAAACAATCCTTCTGATTCAAGGTTTCCTTTGTATGCAATTACCTCACCATTTAAATACTCTCTTTCAAAAGTGAAACAACTCAACAACATTCTAACAAGCTACATATGTACCCTGCTGAGAAGTTTCCTCAACAAACGCTATACAAAAACAGGGTTTTTAACAATTCTCAGATGATTATTTTTCCTACCTCTCTGTGAATTATATGTAGTCTTCCTCATCTGAACCACCTTGTGAGATGGTTTTCATGAAGAAATCAGGAAAATCTGCAAGTATTCCTTCAAGAGCAGAGAACACATTTGAAAGGAATATGGGCAATACTTCTACATTTCAGCTATTAAAGTCTCATCAGTGACCCTGACATGATCTGTTGGTAAAGTCACCTTCATCAGGGCTCAGATTCTCCTTCATCAGCCAGTGCTCCATACAAGAAGGGGTAACAGGGATAATTTAGGGATAACTTTCCATATTTCTCCATAAAAACTTATATTGTGACCCATCGTTAGAATCATCTCCCCACAACATATGTTTTTGTTGAGAAATAAGAAAAATTATCTTTGAATTATCCTCAAAACCCCTTCTTATCTGGAGCTCTGATCAGGGAAAACATCAGCACCAATGTCAAGCTGAGATTTTTTTCTTTACCTGATGGATGGTACAACCCCAACCTATTTATTATGGCCCTGTAAACTTTCTTTACAAAGACTGACAAACAGGCCAAGCTTGAAATCTACAATTTCACCTGAGCTCAGCTTAAAATTAGGCAATAAACTGAAGACTCCTAAACATGAACATAATGAGAGAAAAGATGAAAGAGTATTGTGACATAATGCAGCTACCTAAACTTGCTACTCTTGACAACGGTAATTTGTTACCTGACGAAAATGACATAAATTGTATGTTTTCAGCTGACTTTGGCAACATTTAGTATCAAGCCTTAACACCAACGTACAATATAAAGCCTACAAAATACCTGGCAAGTGCTTAAATTTATTTGACAAATTAGGGAACATTCATACCAGTGAAGTCAGACGACCTAAGAAACACAATAGGTCTGTAAGCCAACAATGTTAATAGTGGGCACAGCGCATTTGCACACTTTTTTTTTTATTTAGATGAGGCATTAACTACACAACTTCTGACTCAAACTCATGACCTCTAGATGTTAAACATCTTTGCCACCACAGAAAAAAAATGAGATAGACTTTAGATGGTAGTAATGACATTTTCCGTGGTGTTTCTCTGGCCTTGTATTATGAAGATTGACATTTCTTTTCACTATTCCACACCCTATCAAGATTTTCACCGGGACTTCTTGGTATTTGACACCCGGTAAGTTGGTTCTGAACAAATACGAGAGAGATAGGAAAGTCTTCTCAACAAGTAGAACTGACACACACAAATATTCAAACTGTGGAAGAAGAGATTTCTACCAAACAAATTTCAATACTATCAGAGTAAACGTAGACCTTATGTCGACAATCAGCAAATTGAAGATACTATTGTAGTAAGTTGATCACATGTAAACTGATAAATTTATTCAAGTACATATTTAGCAATATAATGTTGTAATTTGTTTACTCTAAACTTGAACTTTTTCATAAACAGAATTTATTACTTTGGTATTTACAAAGACATATATTTAACTTCTGTGATAATGATAATTAAAATCAAGATGCAGAGAAACAAAAAGCAAATCTGCATACTGATTAGTATGGTGGTAAAGATGAAAGTCACTAAGATTTGTTGTTGTTATTGTTTTACCTTCCAGGGTAAACAGCTATGGTCATGTCGGGAAGGTCAGTAACCCTAACCACACTATTACTGGGCAGGCTTAGACCTCCTAAGCGGTTAACCAGTACTAAGTGCACATACTTTTGCCAGTTACTGACAAATGCCCTTTTTGATTCGGGGGAAGGATGAACGAAAGTATGTAGCAGGACTGGGTATCAAACCCGGGACCTGTAACTCTTGAGTCTGCGCTAAGTGGCACAGCAAAGTCACTAAGAAACAATAACATTATAGAAAGGTTTACAAATGGTAAAATTAGCCAGCATACAACTTTGGGAGGACTGCAGTGGTGTAATGGTTGGAATATCTGCCCAATATGCAAGAGGTGTGAAGGAGTGGTAAAAAGGAGGATGTGTTGCTGCACAACTGATTTTTGTATGCTAACTCTACTGTGATGTTATATACTTCAATTTATCATTTACCAAAAACATCCCAAAATACTGAAAACATATTCATTTGTCATGGTCTCAAAACCAGAACAAGTTTATTCTACTAACTGGCAATGGGACACTGCTGGCAGAATGGGTAACATTCATATAGGAGCAGTCATGTCTGGGTGTATGTTTGCTCAAGTATTTTTGCCCCATGTCTAGGGCCATTGTAAACTGTAGCCTGAATGCAAACAAGTTTCAAACCAGAAACCTTTGCAAACAGTGCAGATCCAGAAGAGATGGCTCATTATGAGCCATTTCTTTGGCTTTACACTGCTTCGTTGTTTGCCATTCTGTTCCTTCTCGTTTTTTGTGTGGAAAAAAAGAAAAGACCAGAGGACCATTGGTCCTGTAGCTCACCTGAGTCCATTCATCCTTAGCACTCAAGAGTAAGAAACACTGAAGTAAGTTGTACAATTCGCCCTAATTTCAACTTTGACTGAGTTATTATGCTTGTCCTAGTAAATATTAGCAAGTTTGATGAAGTTACAATAAACAAGGGCAAAACTATATGCCCCTCCCCACTTCGTGGCGGGGGCATAAAAAAAACATATTTGTAAAACTTTTTGCCTAAATATTGCAGTAACACAGAAATAAATGCCAATTTGCACTTTTCCCAATACAAGTCTATGGAAACTTTAAAATGCCATAGTAATGAAACCATGTGGGCAACAATAATAAAAAACAATATTTACGTAGCGGCTAATGTCATGAACATGTATGCAAAGAATCAGCTTCATCCCCCTATATGGTTTTTTGAGGAAAAGATTTTTAAATATTTTTTTCAAAAATATTTCCTTAATATTGCCATGGCAACAAATCGAATTCTGCAATTAGGACAAAATTAATAGGAATCATAGAGAGCTACTCAAGCAACATTTCTGTAGATAAAAAATCCAAAAATAACTGCAGGGAGATAGCAAAAACTGCAGCTTTCCATTTTTCCCATTATATTTCAATGGAAACTATAAGTTGCCATACCAACCTAACCGCTGAAGCAATTGCCATAAAACAAAATGTAATTATATAGAAGCTTGTACAAAGATCCGTTCTGTAAAGTTTGAGCTTTATCGGCCACATAGTTTCTGCAAAAATGATATTTTAATATTTTTTCTATTTTTAACCATTCGGTTGCATTGGCAATCAGCCAAATTGTGCAATTTACATAAATTTCACGTGGTTGATAGAGGACTACTCAAGGAACATTTCTGTAAAAGTTTTGTCAAAATATCTGCAGTTACATAGCAATAAATGCAAATTTTCAATTATCCCATTATAAGTCAATGGCAACTTTATGTTGCCATAGCAACCAAACTGCCGGAGCAATTGCCAAGAAAAACAGTCTTTTCATAGACGGAAGTACCTAGATCCTTTCTGTGAAGTTTGAGCTTTATTGGTTGTATAGTTTCTGAGGAGATGATTTTTGAATATTTTTTCTGTTTTTAACCATTCGGTTGCCATGGCAACCAGCCTAATTGTGCAATTTACATAAATTTCATGTGGTTGATAGAGGACTTCTCAAGGAACATTTCTGTAAAAGTTTTGTCAAAATATCTGCAGTCACAGAGCAATAAATGCAAATTTTCAATTTTCCCATTATAAGTTTATGGCAACTTTAAGTTGCCATAGCAACCAAACTGCTGGAGCAATTGCCAAGAAAAACAGTATTTTTATAGATGGTAGTACCTAGATCCTTTCTGTGAAATTTGAGCTTTATTGGTTTTATAGTTTCTGAGGAGATGATTTTTGAATATCTTTTTCTATTTTTAACCATTCGGTTGTCATGGCAACCAGCCTAATTGTGCAATTTACATAAATTTCATGTGGTTGATAGAAGACTACTCAAGGAACATTTCTGTAAAAGTTTTGTCAAAATATCTGCAGTCACATAGCAATAAATGCAAATTTTCAATTTTCCCATTATAAGTCAATGGCAACTTTAAGTTGCCATAGCAACCAAACTGCTAGAGCAATTGCCAAGAAAAACAGTATTTTTGTAGACGGTAGTACCTAGATCCTTTCTGTGAAGTTTGAGCGTTATTGGTTGTATAGTTTCTGAGGAGATGATTTTTGAATATCTTTTCTATTTTTAACCTTTCGGTTGCCATGGCAACCAGCCTAATAGTGCAATTTACATAAATTTCATGTGGTTGATAGAGGACTACTCAAGGAACATTTCTGTAAAAGTTTTGTCAAAATATCTGCAGTGACATAGCAATAAATGCAAATTTTCAATTTTTCCCATACAAGTCAATGGAAACTTTAAGTTGCCATAGCAACCAAAGTTCTGAAGCGATTTGGATAAAAAACAGTATCATTGCTTCCCCCTGTCTATAGATGCTATATATGAAATTTGGTAACAATGGGCCTTGTAGTTTCAGAGGAGATGTCTTTTGAAAATATTGACGGACGACAGACGGACGGACGGACGACGGACGACGGATGCCTGCCTATACTATAAGCTCACCTGTGAGCCTTCGGCTCAGGTGAGCTAAAAAAACTTTTTCTGAATAACAGAATTTACTATTTTTGTGACCTGGTTTCTCAAGATGTTGACATAGACCTCATAAGACCTCATTATCAATGTAAATATTCTGAATAGAAATGGGAAGAAATACTATCTCGGTATCATCTTTTACCACCAAATGATTTATATGAAAATATTTTTTATTCAAATAAGAAAAATTGTATAACAGGCTTTGACAGTTTATACACAAAATAAGGTCATATTTAACATTACAATATCAAACTTCAATGAAAACAGGTTTTATTTTTTAAGAAAACTTTTCTTACACCTTATTGGTGTAAGAAAAGTTTTCTCGAAAAATAAAAAAAATTATGTTTCAAAAGAAGGTGTAAAAATTCTACAGGATCTCATCTCTTATTGTTTGAATGTTTTTTTTTTTTTTCAGATTATTTCCTGAGACCTCACTATAATGTATAACAAGAAGCCAATGTGTCGCAAACAAGAATGATAACTAAGTTTCGAACTCTTTTAGATGTCTCCCCTTTGATGTTCCGTCCAATCTTAAGTTAAATACTCATGAAACTGCTGTCATGTAGGGCAGTATTTCCCCTTGATGCTTCTAACAGAAACTGTGACCATTTTTGGTTATGTTTAGACTGCATGTTACATAAATCATAAAATTTCGTGGAATTAACAGAAATCAAGAAAACTTTTTTAGGTTCAAGATTAGGTTCAAGAATAAGAACTGTGACTCATACAAATGTATGAGGATTTTATGGTGTTCCATTATGCAGTTACCTCATAGATGATATTAAAGTACAAAAGCCGAGGATCTTACTTCAGCTGTAACTTGGGTCAATTATTTCCATCTTAAGAAATATTAAAATGACTGAATAAGGACATGTCAAGTTATTTACCTTAGAGGTGAAGTGATATGAACAGGGTGTGTGTGTCCTTACATATGTAGAATTAATTAGCTTGGTCAGAACATGACACAGTTACATGACTATATCCCCCTAGACAGAAATACCTTAAAGTTCATAAGGTCTTTTCCTGCCTATTTATGTATATCACATATAAAGCACGTGGTAATCTTTTATGTATTCTAAAGTGAAATTTGCATCTACAAGTATAACAATGGAAACAATTAACTCAAGATGCTAAAGCAAATAGTCAAGTGCAGAGCAGTTCTCTCTTTCAGCACTTGTAGTTTGATAAAAAGATCTAAGAAACCATAATTGTCAACTCTTGATATCTCAAAGTCAAAGTTCATCTCAAAACTACTGATATCTCAAAGTAGATTTTCTGGTCCCAGTAGTTGAAATGTAAATAGGAAAAGTAACTTATTTGATATGAGAGGGTACTTCAAGAAATCAGTGTTTGAGATGACAAGAACCAATTCAACTCTAGATGGATGTAACTATGTGTATTTGTGATGCACAATTATCTTTAACAGTGGTTTGCTTGGGAAAGTGATGTAATTAAAGAGAAAGGATATGTTCTCTTAAATTGGCATATATTGTTTTTCATTTCATTGTACATATATGTATTTCTTTTTTGTTTAATTATAGCTTCCCGAAGAAAACTGATACATTTTCCCTACAACTATATCACGATGCAGACTGACTCATATTCTCAGCATTGGATTCAGAACTTGCAAGTGCTTTCAATATTGATTGTATTATTCATCTATCTGTTATGTCTTTCGTATTCCTGTTATTCACAAATCAATGCAGCATGCCACTAGACATTTGCGGCTGATATAAAAACATGCTATTATATTGTTTTATGAAGCTAAATAAATACTTTATATCAGATTTTCAATAGACCATTCCATCATTACAATTTTTAGTGCTCAAAATATGATGTTCAATATAAGCTACTGACTGGACCACAGGTTATACCTCTACCCACAATAAACATCTATAAGGAGAAATGGAAATCCCATGGAAATTTGCAGGCAGCAAACCTATGGAAAACCACTGGACAAATGTACAGATGGATTGGCAATGGGAGGTCAGTTCAAGAAATTTAACCCATGAAATAGACGCATAGTCCCAATAAGTATATGGGTACAAAAATTTCCCTTAAAGAGAAACCAGGATGAACAAACTTGTTGCTGGAATCTAGAAGCCATAAAAAGCTGGTTGCTTTAGTTCACACAACAAGACCAATATTTTTGAATGTGAAAATTCTGAAAGAAGCACTAAATATACAAGCTGAGTAATATACATGAGCCATGTCATGTGACTTCCAACAATGGGGCATTGGTGATAAGCAAAGGCTCTGATCTGACAGTCTGCTCAGAGCCTTTGCTTGTCACATCATGCAGCCATCTATGGAAATGATCCAAGCTGAAGTCTCTGATTACCCTGTATAAATGAGAAGGATGACCTGAATATCACATGATGAAATTGCCACATTGTTGGAAGTCACATGACGTGGCTCATATATGCTCATAGCATCAGATAACATCACATAAACTAGTCAAGGTCCAAAGAATAAAGCATGGAGCAGGATGGCTGGGGATGAGAAGTGAAAGGAGGGGATAAAATACATCTAAATAATATCTAATTATTCTCCTAATGCATCTAGTAAATACGCAATTCCATTCCCATCAAGCTCTTCTCCGTAACGACTGCCAAAATATACCAATGCTGTATGACTTTTTATGTATTTTAACTGCATTAGCACAAAATTTCAGCTTTGTACAAAGTAAACTGGAGGAGTTAGCACAAAACTCATAAAAATAAAAATAATAATGACTTTATTTCAAGAGAGTATCACAATGAGTACAGAAGTTATCTCCCTTGGGGCTCATGAAAGTGCATAGTCATATCCAACAATCAGTTTGGCTACTTTAAGCACCAGTGACGAAAATAGCAGAATTTGCAAACAGGGTAGATCTTGATGAGGCAGCTCATAATGAGCTGCCTCAGCTAGATCTACACTGTTTGCCCTCCGGTCTTTGAATTTTCAATATGAAATGTATTGGACAACCCATTTTTTGAATTTTTGCAATGTAAATTTAGTCATCTGCTTTTTGGTGCTTAAAGAGTTAAGAAGTTTTGTGATAATTCCATCAGTTTCTTTACTCCAGATCAAAAAGTGTGCATAGGTGTGCTTTACCACTTTATGCATATCACTGTTGAATTTGGCTAATTATAATATTTGCAGAAGTTTCAATTTTTAGGTGGAAATGGAACTGCGGCCTTACCAGGCATGCATAAAAGCTTGTAATTGGTAAATGCACAGCTTGGTTTGAATGTCTAGTTCACACTCATGGCTTATCCCTTTCACAGGTACAGCACCTATTCTATAGAATCCCATTACATCATCACAGAAAGCACAAATGTCGATTTTTGTTTTTCTTCTAATTTTAGCCTAAAATGGGGTAAGAATTTATTTCAAAGATAAACGAAAATCTCTGATACTAAATTTCACTACTATTATCTCATTCACTGAAAATGATCTCAAGCCGAAAATCTATTAAACCTATTACTATCGTAACCTGATAAAACTTATATCTCGCACAACAAAACCCTATTTAGGGTGTTTTCTCCAATATCGGTCAAATCCGTATCCAGTTTATCCACAATTTTTATCTGAATGTAAATCAAGACCAGAATCCATCATGCAAACTTTTTTCTTTACAAATCTTCACAATGAAATTTACATATTCCAAATATGACCTATCTGTCACGCTGAATCTTTAAATCTGACAACAATTGACCTTTTGTATCTCCATCACTGGAGAGATGCTGAGTAAGGGAAGTCACTCCAGTTAGCAATCATAGTAGTTTGTAGTCAATCAACTTTTATCTTTTAATTTCAACAGGCAAAAGAATTATGCACCAGACGAAACAGTATTGAAACAGATCTGGGACAGCCTGCTCAGTATCTCCATTGATAATCATTTAGCCGAAAGTTTTACAACAGCTTCTGAAAGACATATACGTGCAAGCAGACATATTGGGAAATTAAACTTAGACCAAAATTTGGCCTATAGCTTGATAAAAGTTTATTACGGCTATGTGAATTAAAGCTGAGAAGAATTTTCTCTAAAATACCTTTAACCATAAACAAACTATGATCATACTTATATATAGTCATATTTAAGGCCAAAATACTAAATGGTGCCAATGAAAGCTTTATGAATGTAAAGTAAACTAACACAACTTCTTAAAAGGCATTAACACCTATATATCCTTAAAAATCCTAATCCAGAACCATGCTAAATATAAGCCAAAGACTTGGAGATTGTAATGTGAGAATATTTCTAATGAGTTCCCACAACATTATATTTGAGACACACATGAGAAAACTAACAAAGTGGCATGTGCAACATAAGAAGACTCGGATCAGCGTGGGCATAGAGCAGAGCCTCTCCAGTCAGCATGGAGGTAACCTAGGCCCTCAGCTACCCTTTCAGTGCACAGTAAAGACTCTGATCAGGCTGGGTGGATACCCAGACTGATCTTAGTCTTCACTGCCTGCACACACTTTGTTGGTTGTCATGTCACAGCTTATTTATATTTTATGGAGAAACAGGTCTTTATCCCCTAAATTTGAAGCATATAAAGTCCTATTAAAACAATATTTTCACCCACATAAAACTATCCTATCCTCAAATGTAACATCATTTTTTCACCATATTATTTTCATTCCACTTTTAATCCATGTTCGCAACTTTGTATATTTAGTGTTTTCAATATAACTCTTCATCACAAAGTTAAACCTCAACACTCAATGGAATCACAAAAAAAAACAACGAAAAAGAACAGTTCACCAAGGTAAATAAATCTGCCTTCTGACCATAAATCTTATGGTATTCCCATTTTGACTCAGTGACTAGGGGGATATTTTCACCACTTCATGCTATATTCCACATACTATACCCCTAAACAACAGTCATTTTTAGTTAAAGCTAAAAAAAAATTCCATTAGTGTTTTGACTTATTGTAAATCCTATTTTTTTTTATAATTTTTGACAAGTTTTCCCCTCATTTCGACACAGTGACCAAGCGGATGATTTAATTACAGGTGTGTACCTGTGTATACACCAAGACAGCGGTAATTTAAGGCCAGAGTAAACAACTAATTGCTACATTAACTGTAACCCAAAGACATTTGTTTGAGCTGTCCAATGACAGTTGTGCTTTATGGCCTTATGCAAACAGGCATGACTCCGATCAGACTGCACATATGTGCAGTCTGATCTCAGACTTGCCTGTATGCAGTAACAATATGTTTTGTCCTTGAGGAAACTGCAGCTAAGACAGCACAGGTTTACAGACTGATACGAGTCTTCAAAGTAACCACACATAAGGCAGCATTGCATGATAGGTTCTTTTTTGTTATATGTAGGATGCAGCCTATGCCCGAATAATTGGTTGCATGTATCATCACTTTCCTCCCACCCATAATGTAACTGTAATTGTAAATGTTTGAGAATTAGTATCATGTTAATACATGTACAAAATAAGGCCAAAACAAAATTTTCGCTAGTGAGGGACCCTTCTAAACTGGTTAAATCTTAACTGATATACGGAGTATCATTCCACTGGGGTGGGTGGGTGGAGGGAGGGTGGTGGGGGGGAGGGAGTGGAAAATGTCAGGGAGGGCGAAGTACAATACCCAACTGATACTGAGTTTACTCATTCATTTTCTGATGTAAACAGTCGTGGTCCAGTGGTTTACGTGCTAGGCTACAAACCCAGGGGTGACAAGAGTGATGTCCTGCTCCTGTTGTCTTTCAGATGAGACTTTAAACCAAGGTCCCCTTCTCTGTATGAATTTTGCAAACCCGACTTCACTCATTCTGCCATCTTGATTAAACACAAAACTCACTGCAACATGCCTCAATCTATATTTGGATCCATTTAGAAATTAATTTGATCTTTAATCCAATAAATTTCCAATTAACCCTGCTAAAAGATCAATTACATTACATGCATACTACCACCTGCATCCCATCAGGTAAAACAGTTACTGATTACCATAACTGTACTAAATGTAGCAACACCTTGAGCAATTACTGTCCAAGTACTTATCTGGGCCCTGGTGTAACTATCTGGGCCTGGTTATTCAAAACTAACAACATCCTTAGTTAATGAAGTGTCATATTTTCAATCATACAGTTAGAAAAATCACTGCCTTTTTTTTTCAGAAAAAAGTATGAAGAGCTTTTGCAGTTTTGCAAAAGCTCCTCAATTTTTTTCGGGAAAAAATATAAGCTCACTTGATGTTTCGAGTACTATTAAGCTGACTAATGTCTTAGTTCAGAAACAGTGTTTCTGAGCCCAGGTAAGTTGCAAATAATTGCCCGTGAAATATCAAATGATCAGAGCTGTCTGATCTGGGACAGTCTGATCTGGGCCAAAACTGTCTGCTCAGGAGTTTCTGTCTATTCTAATGAAACAGGAGCTCCAATTAATCTATTGTCTACCTAGATGCATTATGTATTTTTAATTCTGGAATTTCTCTTCACTTCATTTACAATGCAGCTTTATGGTAGCACTATCACTAAACTAGACTTTGCCAGGTCAGGCAAAACTTTAACTAAGTCAGTGCATGATGATCAGGGATCAAGCTAGAGGGAGACTAGGGAGAAATAGTCTCCTTGCAGGATCAAACTTCTCCCTGTTCTGAACTGAAGGAGAAGTTTAAATGTATAGATTATATAGGCAAGGATCAAAGATGGGCAGAAACTTCTCCCTAAAATCAGAGAAACTTCTCCCTCATTCTGACCTCTAGCTTGATCCCTGATGATCAGTGGTGAATTTATTGAAAACAGTAAAAAAAAATATTGTTTTCAAAGTGAACACCTTGTTGCAAAAAGATACATTGGTGCTATAAATCAAATCAACATTAAATTTTTACTCATTACTAGTGAATCACACCTTTGTTCTAAGTTACACATCCGCCTACCCGCGCCTGCTAAATGCCCAATTCCATTCCTATCATAAGATTTTGCAAATAGTTATCCAAAATATTAAAATGCTTTTCGACTCCTGTGATCTGTGTACACAGAGCATATTTTGTGCATGAAAATTTGGTTTGATTTAAAGAAGTGGTGGAGTTAGCACAAAACTACTGAAAGTGGCCAAACTGAAGTTTTGTTTTAGCCACTATCAGGAAATATGTGACAGCTCAATTTGCTGATTTTGACTGACTTTTAATATACTTAAGGACACAAGTTCTACACTGATGATATTTAACATCCGTGCAGAACTTTTGTCCTTAAGTATATAATCCTTTCAATTTGCTTCTATGGAGCTGAAATTTTGGACAAATACATGTATGTTTTACAGTCATTGAAGTCAAATAGCATTTTCAAATTTCCATTCCAATGCAAATTTACTAGGTATGTTACCAGCAGACTTCTGTCTTTATTGGCAATGTATGGATAAGCTAGGGTAATGAGGAGAGACAAGAATTGAGTGAGATTTGAACACTGATCCTGAAATGACAGCTGTAACATACACATCCTTTACACTCACATGCTATAACATGAATGACAATTGTTAAAACAATCATTTAAAGAATATATGATAGCTGAAATTGCTCTTATACCTAAATAACTGTTCTTTGAATGGACCTACTCTTGTGTTTTAATGTACTGGCTGTTAAATGATGGTACATGTACATGTATTATAAAATTGTTAATACACCACAAACTTAAAAGTACAGATTTCATTAAAATTCATCATATTTAAATTAGAACCTCAGGGTGACTACCACCATTAATAAATTAGATACTCAATAATCCTCCTTAGGGTCAAACACAGTCTAAGCATAAAGATTCACATCACTGAGACACAGTTAAGGACACAGGGATACTGTGTTCAGGAAGCTGTTCATGTGATTTAAAGACATGAACTGGTGTTGGTGAGACAAACATTTTTCAAGAGCATGAAAAATCAGGCAAGATTACATGACTGTGACGTTGGTCTGGAATAAAGGCCTGACAAATGTTTTATACTGGAAATGAAAGCTTAAACAGTGGCCAGCTGTGAGAAAAGTTGATTGGGAAAAGTAAGTCAAGGTCAGCAAATGAGGCTGGTGCTGCAGAGAAAGTATGAAGTTTCAACACAAAAGATCTGTAAATTTCAGAGAAATGCAGTAGATAGACATAGCAGTGACTGTGTTCAAAACAGAATATTAAGTACGTAACAGTATGAAAGAAACATCGGTATTGTGGAGATATGTCTTTCAGCCTCTAAGAATGGAACTGAACACAGTAGACTGACATAAATATGGCTATGTTCAACAGAGCCTGGAAAGTAGGTCAAGGTCATTCAGAGTGCTGTCATGATGTACATGATGTATATAAGCCTGTTTTAAGTTCCATCATAAAACACCTTTCAGTCTCTGAGAAATGGAGCTGAACACAGTGGGCAGATTATGGTGCCTCAAATTAAGGTCAAGGTTGGCACTGTGAAGAAAATGTCACGATGAAAGACTAACCAAGACTATGTTTGTATGAAGTTTCATCATAGAAAAACTTTTAACAAAAACTACTCTCACAGAGTAGTGTCATTGTTGCTGGACAGTTGCAACTACTTGGTCCCTGCTTACAATAGCAGTCAAGAGGAAAAGTGTTCTTTTCAATTTTCAAACATGAACTGGGGGAGTTTATATTTTACACTTCACCAAATTTGTGGTTTAATGAGATTGCAAATAGGCAAGTGAACTGTAAACAGGTAAACAACTGGTCAAGGCTCGGGGCAAATTGTGATCATCACTAAGAAAAATATTTCCTTGTAATAAATTGCACAAGTACAGACCACAACATAAGGTGGGATTTTTAAGATAATTCTAGGACAAATTTTCTTACTTGTGTCGTCGGGTTACAGTGTATATCTTAACCCTTAAAGCGCCAAAAATGAAAAATTTTTGAATTTGCAAACAGTGTAGATCAAGATGAGGTAGCTCATAATGAGCCACCTCATCTGGATCTACACTGTTTGCCCTATAGTCTTTGAATTCTCAATATGATATAGCTTGAACAAAACATTTTTCGAAATTTCTGCAGACGTAAATTTTGTCGTCTGCTTTTTGGCGCATTTGTTAATGGAGTATAAACAGAAATCAACTCAAACTCATCCTCAAAATTCACCCAAACATGGGTCCAGCTACTCAAGCTCAGACCAGCCTGTGCACGTATGCATGTGATTTGGGTCATGCAAAAAGGCAACTTACAGTGAGTGCAAATGGGAAAGACTCAAATCAGCCTGCGGATCCACAAAGTCTAATCAGAATCTTCCATTTTCATATAAACAATCTGTGAGCCCTGGGGAAACTAATACATGTAATGTAAAAGCGAAGACTAATCAGTTTGCACATATACCCTGGCAAATCTGAATGCTTACTATAAATGAGCCGTGACACGAGAAAACCAACAAAGTGGTTGTGCGCCCAGCGAAGACTCAGATCAGCCTGGGCATCCGCCCAGTCTGACCAGAGTCTTTGCTGGACACATGGAGGTAGCTTAGACCCTCAGCTACCCTTTAAGCTCTTAGCAAAGAGTTTGGATGGATGGCCAGGCTGATCTGAGTCTGATCTGGGCGCACAGCCACTTTGTTGGTTTTCTCGTGTCACGGCTCAAATATGGCTTATGGTTCCCTTTCATGCAATGTCCATCATAATACAAGCTGGTCATGTGCATGAAGGACAACAAAAGACAATTTGGGCACACTGCACATGCTCTGCATGTCCATGAGTGTAATCTAGCACCATTTTCTCTTTACATGTTCATACATCTCCTTAATGATCTCTTCCATTTACAAATGCCAACAATTCTTTTCGTCATATCAAGGGAAATTTTAAGTAAGTAAATGAGTATTAATACTTGTAGTACATTATCTCTAGCCTCTCTAACCTCGGACATTGTATCACCTTCACTGCAACTTCATTATACTGCATTGACAGTGGTAGAATAATTTGTTTCAAGGTTGTGTGCCAACTGAGAATTTATCAACAACTTTTCAAGAATGTAGTGATTATATACTATATTTGATATTTATTTGGAATGTATATCTATCTCAATAATGTCTATTCCATTGATATGATCAAGAGGAATAAAATTACATTGCCAGTGTCATCTTACTACCTGAGATTTTATCAAACTGATTCCGCATGACAATCCAAAATGATCATATAATTTATCATCTTGTTTCTCTAAGTATTCACCTGTCAGGGATTTAACATGCTACTACAGCTAAAGTGATTATCTGAAATATTAGGACACCTTGATTATTCTGAAATCTAAAGTCACTTCATACCATATGGCAGGCTATTTTTGGGGGTATAATTTTCTGCGGATTTCATCCATCAAAAGTATAGGAAAAAAAAATGTGGTTATAATTTCAATAATACAGATCTAAAAACTCCTAACCATATCAAAATACATGCAAATATGTAAATGAGAAAATGAGCAAAGCAATCAATGACAGTATGGAAACAGGTACTGCTGTCAGAGTTATCTTTCTTTCCTTTTCTTTATTAAAATGTTGCATGACTGGTAATAGCTAATTAGTTAATTGTTTTCCTGCAAAAATTGAAGATAACAAAAGTGAAAATAAGAAATATACTGTTCAACCTCTCCTAATGGTCACTTCCTACCGACGGTCACCTCTTAACAACGACCACTTTCATTTCTCCTTGTTTTATTTACTATATTTTTTACCTTTGACAAGCGGTCACCTCTTTTTCCCGGTAAGCAGTTGCAATTTCTGACCGAAAACGGTCATAATTACCTCTGTAGCGGCCAGTTTTTATGGTGGTATACAGTATTTTTTCAATTACCCAGGACTGTTTCTTAACTCTTGTCTTCTTTGATAGGTGTTAGCTCATAGGAATAATGTATATTCATGGTAAACGTAAAGATTACACAAAATTATTATATTTGCAGACATTATATCATTAAAACTTTTGCTTTACTGATACTCAGTGGTCAAATACCAACTAAAACTATGAGTTAAACCCTCCGAACAACAGCCACCTCTATATAACAGCCAATTTTGGCTGTTATGGCTGTTGTAGAGAGGTTGCACTGTAGTTACATGCAAAATAAAAGCTAGATGCGCTATTCTGCATTTTTAATTTCTTCACTTTTTATAAAACTGCAAAAATAAGCAGAAATTAAACACTCATAGAAATAACCCACTAACTTGCATATACAGGTAGTCACCATAAATGAACTATGGATACATTCTGCTGAGGTGGGTGGGGGGGAGGGGGCGGGTGCGGTGGACGTCGTTACGAGTATTGAAATACACACACATGGATTTCCAAATTTCACCAAAACCTGACAGACCTCTAAAAAGTAATTGTGAAGAATTCAAAATAGAATATAAGCCCCTGCAACCCAGTGTGTTAAGTGCTAGCAAGCTAAGCTAGCAGTCTGAATGTAACCCACTGAAACTGGAATTATTTTGAATTGTTAACAGAGCTCATTTGCAAAGTGCCTTTCACTATCACTTTTCATCAGCCTCATATTACTAAAATACTGTTGAAAGGACTGTAAAAATTACAATTCCTCCATTCATCCTAGCAATCTGATATGGCTTTGCACTGTTTGCTAAGAAACTTGTTATAATTACAGTTGTCACACAATTTATTTACTTATTTTACTGCCCAGTGTTAGACAGGCAGCTACATTTTACATGATCTACATATAACTTTGCAAAACAACAGGTTTCAATTTAACCCATTAATGCTTAGCATCCCTAAAATAGGACACAGGCAAACACTGCAGAACCAGATCAGATGCCACAGAATGCTGTGTCTAATCTAGTTCTGCACTATTTGCATTAGTCATTAAAAGCATCAGTAGCTTAATCTGAGGAAATCTCCCCAGAAGAGCATAGAACAACACTCTATCAAGTAAAGCGAAGACCTTCTTTTCTAACTACATTTTTCCTTTGTTTTATAAGTATAAATAAGAATATGAGTTTTCAAACTCCATCTGTAATTTCATCCAATAAGTCTGTACAACTGTCATGAAATACAAGATGAAGGAACACTAATGTAACAGTTTAATCTTTCATTTTAAGTCATCCATTGACATATTCCTAGTAAGCAGACCAGCTGGTATTGAGTAATTCAAACATATCCTATAACCAAGTTGTAACTACAGTATGTTAGTTGCAAGACAAGTAAATTCTGATGCAGTTGTGTCAGCAATAAGATCAACATTTAACTTGTAGAGTAATTAAGTTAAGGTATAAATTTCATGAAAATCAGATTTAATTCAGGCAACTTACTTGTCTCCTAAACCAGAAATGTAAGGGGCAGAACTCGTATATAAGCTTCTATTGCACTTTTCTCAATTGGTGTTGTTGTTTTTTGTTGCTTTACCGCCACAGTAAACAGCTATGGTCATGTTGGGATGGTCAGTTAACTAAATCACACCACAGGTTTCAATTTAACCCATTTTACATTCATTGCTGGGCAGGCTTAGATCTCCTACACAGTTAACTAGTACTAAGTGCACATACTTTCGCCAGTAACTGACAAATGCCCTTCTTGAATCAGCAGAAGGAGAAACAACAAGACCTGTCAGTGGGACAGGATAGCTAGCCTAACAGCGCCTTGCCGATCACCTAAAAAACTTTAACGTAAAACTTTAACATTTTGCTAATGCCGACACTGCCACCGACGTCGGGGTTAGTGCAATAGCTCTTCCTGTACATTCGTACAGGCGAGCTAAAAATAAGAGGCCGCACCAGGTATTGAATCCAAGACCTCTGACTCTTGAGTCAGAAGCCCTATCGACTGCGCTATGCGGCCCCGCACTTTTTTTTTAAACTTCACTAAATAACTTTTAGTATACAGATAGTCAATTATATTTTTATTCCGTTTTCTTTCTTTCTTTTCTTTTGTTTTTAATGCTTATCTGTTGTAAACTTCTGTATGTGCTCATGTGCTGATATGTGGGCTAAAAATC
Organism: Ctena decussata; assembly: GCA_963989385.1. Lineage (NCBI taxonomy): Eukaryota > Metazoa > Mollusca > Bivalvia > Lucinida > Lucinidae > Ctena > Ctena decussata. The sequence continues at coordinate 126,712,667 of OZ022498.1, forward strand.
TGAAACATCTTGTATCTTGTAAATAGTACATGTAGTCTCAGTTGCAAGTTAAAAGCAGACATCACAAAAGTAAATCTGTCCATATAAAATACTATTGGCTGCTAGCCTGCTTAATCAGAAATTGCAATACTCTTTGTGTAAAAAATAAGTCAATCTGACATCTCCATTTTCAAACAGGGCCTCTACAAACAATTTTATGAAGCATTACGTTTTATGAAAGTCTGACAAAGTTTACACTAGTTATTGAAGCGAAACTTATCTCTTTAACCACAAATCACAAATAGAAGTCCTCTATTCTAAACCCTGTCTGAAAATGCACTAAGTCTTAGCCAATGGAAGTCTTTGAAATGCTTTAGAAGTTATTAAAGCTTTGTGTAGTCAAAATAAATCAGAAATCTTACGAACTTCATCAACTGTCTCCAACTTCAAACCTGATTTGTATATGATGACTGTTTTTCTAAAATATAAATTCTATGAAAATCTGACATAATCAACCGAAACTAATGGACAAATACCGAACTTCTAAACCAAAATTTATGAAGGGGAAAAACTCCACCCAAACCAAGGCTACAGCTTTTGCTTTTGAACCTTGCATGTTTTAAGTCAACTTAAATGGTATTTCTGAATTTCTATGGACGGGCACTCAGCGCCAGGTGTATGCAACTACGAGTATGGTTACGTACCACTGAGGCACTTTTGGAAATGTCATTACGAGAACTGAAACAGAATTCAGAATTTCTTCACAGTGGAACACCCCTTTTATAAGTTACCAAGCAGAAATCGAGAGAACATGGTTGGACTGAATGATGGTCTGACTGACAGACTGAAAACAATATCCTTACATATCCCACGGGTACAGAACTGCACTTTAGTAAGGTTTAAGTAAGGGAAGCAACCTGCAGAAACAAACATCACATCCTACTATGTATTATCTGTGGCTGAGACTCCATTATTTCATATATTTGGCCCTGATATATGCTAAACTAGTAATTCAAACTGGTCTTGTAATTAAGGATCTTTTTTTTCAAAAATGCCAATAGGTAAACATTTGAATGTGTCCATGGTACAAAGAAAGTCAAACCTGTCTATAAGGCCACCTGTATTAAGCAAAAACCTGGTCTTAGAGGCAAAAATCTCATATTCCAAAGAAGACCTTACAATTTCTGCTTACCTGTACAAAGCAAGCATCTACTTTAAGCAAGCAGTATTAGCACTAACCTTGACTTGCTTACAGCAGGCCTGACTGTATTGTGTGAATCAGGATGTGTGGTGAAACTACTATAATATGTAGATGGATATCACTATAAAGCAATTACCTTTTCAATTTCTTGGCATTAAAGCGAACTTGGTATGCTGCATTGAAGAAGACCTCCTCATCTGCCTCAAACTTGGCGGCTATCTCTTTCTGGAAGAACTGTAACATTAGCTCCATATCTTTGGACAGGAGTTCTGTCTGACTAGACTGTAGAATGGCAATGCCAACCCGAAATATCACATCCATGCCCTACAATACACAGCAATACAGAGGGAGGTGATGAGAATGGGTATGCTTTCAGGGGAAGGAACTCTGCTATTTTCATTTTTGCTTCCCTTCTCACTAGGGGTCAACCCTTAAAGAAAAGATCTTGCTCCAAGAGGAGCAAATTCTTTTCTTTAAGAGTGGACCCTTTTTGGAAGCCCTATGTCATCCAGGAAAGCAAACAATAAGTCACAAAAGTTGTTTTTCTTTGTGAAAATGGTGGAAAAAATAGCCATCAGAGGAGATGGCAAATCCCCCAACCGAAGACCCCCATGGGCCTTGGTAATAAGGGTGCACTTCAAAACACATATTAGTAATATATTGTCGTTCTTTTATGCTTCTGATTGACATTAACTGTTAACAGATGCATGATTATGTAACACTCAGACTAAAACAGTATGCTTGACTGCTAAAAAGAGGTAATATCTCAAACAGCCACCATATACACAAACGATACATTCAACTTTCAAAATGTGTGAATAACTTCTAAAGTACAAGCCCTACAAATCTAATTTTGAGCTCTCTAGTAAGTGAATTTGGACAAAGAATCCAAATCTGGATTTTTTTTTTTTTTTTTTTTTTTTTTTGTGGGTGGGGGGGGGGGTGCAGGAGGGGTCATGGGAATGTGGAGGGGTAAGAGAGAGTTAGGAACACTGATAAGATATCACAGCATGATCATCAATATTCTAAAAGGTACACGGTTATTCAAATTCTGGAGCTGGCCACCAGGGTTATACAGTTATGGAGCAGAGACTCAAACAGCAGCTCAAACTACCAAAGGGAAATAATTCACTGAGTCTAAAAGCAAGAGTTATCATTCATGTATGAGACAAATTGTCATGACCTGTTCTGCATATCTGTGAAGTATCATGAAAATATTTCTAAAGGTATTCAAGCTATGGAGCGGACACCTAAAATCATCAAAGGGGAATAACTCCAAAAGTAAGAAAGCAAGAGTTGTCATTCTTATTCGCGACACATCATCATGACCTGTTCTACATATCTGTGAAGTATCATGAAAATATTCCAAAAGGTATTCAAGTTATAGAGTGGACATGAAATCAGACCTAAAACCATCAAGGGGAAATAACTCAAAAAGTAAGAAAGCAGGAGTTGTCATTCTTGTTCGCGACACATCGTCATGACCTGTTCTACATATCTGTGAAGTATCATGAAAATATTCCAAAAGGTATTCAAGTTATAGAGCGGACACGAAATCATACCTAAAATGATCAAGGGGAAATAACTCAAAAAGTAAGAAAGCAAGAGTTGTCATTCTTTTTCGCGACACACCGTCATGACCTGTTCTACATATCTGTGAAGTATCATGAGAATATTCCAAAGGGTATTCTAGTTATAGAGCGGACACGAATCTGCCAAAAAATCACACCTAAAACTATCAAGGGGAAATAACTCAAAAAGTAAGAAAGCAAGAGTTGTCATTCTTGTTCGCGACACATCGTCATGACCTGTTCTACATTTCTGTGAAGTATCATGAAAATTTTCCAAAGGGTATTCAAGTTACAGAGCGGACACGAATCTGCCAAAAAATCACCAAAGGGGAGATAATTCAAAAAGTACAATAGCAAGAGTTACCATTCTTGTACGCGACACATCGTCATGACCTGTTCTACATTTCTGTGAAGTATCATGAAAATTTTCCAAAGGGTATTCAAGTTACAGAGCGGACACGAATCTGCCAAAAAATCACCAAAGGGGAGATAATTCAAAAAGTACAATAGCAAGAGTTACCATTCTTGTACGCGACACATCGTCATGACCTGTTCTACATAACTGTGAAGTATCATGAAAATATTCCAAAGGGTATTCAAGATATAGAGCGGACAAGAAAGTGTTTACGGATGGACGGACGGACGGACAGACGGACGGACGGACGCCAGGCTCATCGCTATATCCCCCGAACCTTTCGGTCGGGGGATAAAAATGGAGGTGTACCAGTACCCCTTAATGATATTTCAAGATGCTTTCTTCACTGAAATTTACAAAATCCAGATAAGCTGGGGTAATGCAGGATAATGCCTAGATGTTTTTTCCTATTTCTTCCCCAAACATACATACTGATCCCTCATTGGGATATATGTTTTATGGAAAAATTAACAGATATTATCTTATTGTCCTCCAACTTCATCCTTACTATGGAATTACTTCATCTGACAGTCAGCTCTAACGGAATGCCATAACAGAGTGCAAGTCATATGCCTTGTCACGCCAACATTTCAGATACAAGTACCCAGGAATATCAGCTTTGTGGTCAAAGGGAAACAACTGGAAAGGGCTAATGAAAATATTCTAATACATGAACATTTTTTTCAACACTTGTTCTGCTTATCAGACAGTAAATTTCTCATTAGCATAAAACCAGACACACCTTGCAAAGCTACATTTTACTGACTGACACTTAATTAACATTTGGTATCTGATGTTGCAAACTGAATTTTCTTTACAAAATATGTATTTGTGGTACATAAAAAGGGTACTTAACACATGTGCAAACAACAAAGACTCAGGTCAGACTGTGCAACTGCACAGCCTAGTCAGACTCTTTGCTATCTGCACACATTGTATGAACCCTGAGTAATCTACAGCTGCAAAATGAATGTTGTTACAAAACTTCACAGATTAACAGATTGGTTTTGAATATTTGCTGTTTTCCTTCCATACTCAATATCATGATGCAAATATTGATAACTAGTGTCAAGTTTTCTTTGTCCTGCGTATATGAGTTTCTTAAGTCTGACAGCAATCTTGTTTCAGATAAAAGCTGTTTTGTACTATGCAGTGAAAAGCAAACTCTATTACCCTATGCAAACTATAAGGAGGCAATAAACTTTAAAAGTGCTTCCTGGTTGTAATAAAGTGTTGCTCTTTGTTCATCTTCAATCAAACCTCTCAAACCATATATGACATTTGCTTTAAAAATCACTAATCTTAAATCGCTACCCCTTCAATTTCATAAAATAACCCATTTACTCTGACAACAGTAAATGGTCCAACTGTTAAAACCTAACAATGCCGTTAAAAGGAATAGGAAGCAATGTTGATCCAGATGAGATAGTTTCTTATAAAACATCTCATCGGGACTGGCAATGTTTGCAAAAGCTTTTAATATGTTGGATTAACAAACAGAAGACCCAATGAAACTTACCTCCGAAATAAATAGATCCATAACACGACAGGCAACAGACAATGGAACAACAGTAGCAAATAAAGTGAGAAACCATGATGACGCATACATAGAGGTGTGAAAACTCTGTGTTTGAAAATGTTGATATAAATCTGGTAAGAATTCCTGAAACAGAAAAATGACAGTGTACCACATTTATTCAGTCATAAGATGGTTCCCCCCCAACCCCCAACCCCAAAAGAACCCCAAAAATCTAGACCCATCTTATAAGATGGCTCTAGATTTCTGCGACTGATTTTGGAAGGACTAGAAATGTGTCCATAAGACACGGATGCCCCCGCCTAGTGCCCTAAGTAAGATGGCGCCTTGTTTAAGGTACTGGCACTTGTAGCGTAACTAGGTACACAAAGACAGACTTCTGTGGTACATGTTTTATTGTTATCCTTGGGCAGATGTATTGTGCTTCTTGTATTGGATCAAGAGAAGTGTGTGTGGTTGGGGGGGGGGGGGGGGGGGGGGGGGGGGGTGTCATGACTGTGATATGTGATAACATTCTGTATCTTATCACAGAAATGGATGCCATGCAACTTTCCAAAAGAAATAGCCCAGAAACAAGTAACTTTTCAAAAACAAACAAACGGAAACCATTATTGTATGAAATGAAGTCGAAAAAGGGCCATAACTCCCACAATAATTGACGGATTTTACCAAACATCGAACTTGACCTGTATTTTATGATTATATACCTGTGTATAAAATATGAATTCTATACACCACTGCTTTCAAAAGATATCCAACGGAAACCATTTCTTCATATAAAATAAAGTCGAAAAAGGGCCATAACTCCCACAATAATCGACGGATTTAGCCCTACATCAAACTTGACCTGTATTTTATGATTATATGCCTGTGTATAAAATATGAATTCAATACACCAATGCTTTCAAAAGATATCCAACGGAAACCATTTTTTCATACAAAATAAAGTCGAAAAAGGGCCATAACTCCCACAATAATCGACGGATTTTGCCCAACATCGAACATGACCTGTATTTTATGACAAGAATTCCGCGGAATGCGGTGTCTCGCCTGCTGGCGCTTTGTCATAAAACAAAGGTAAATCAGCAAAGATGTATGCATCAATGAAGTTTCTTGGCTCTAGCCCTTACAGTTTCTGAGAAAATGACCTTAACGTGAAAACTTGAAAAAAAATTACAAAGTCAGTCAACCGTAAACTGTTGGTAAAGACTCAATATTGATGATGACTTTGAGCTTTTCTCTTTCAGATGAATGTATGACCCAAGTTTCATGGCTCTAGCCCTTATAGTTTCTGAGAAAATGACCTAAACGCAAAAACTCGACAAAAAATTGCAAAGTAAGTCAACCGTTAAATGTAGGTCAAGACTCAGAATTGATGATGCCTTTCAGATCTACTCTTCTAGATGAATGCATGACCCAATTTCCATGGCTCTAGCCCTTATAGTTTCTGAGAAAATGACCTTAACGCAAAAACTTGAAAAAAAATTGCGAAGTCAGTCAACCGTACAATGTAGGTCAAGACTCAATATTGATGATGGCTTTGAGCTCTATTCTTCCAGATGTATGCATGTACCAAGTTTCATGGCTCTAGCCCTTATAGTTCTTGAGAAAATGACCTAAACGCAAAAACTTGACAAAAAATTACGAAGTCAGTCAACCGTAAAATATAAGTCAAGACTCAGTCTTGATGATAGTTTTGAGATCTCCTCATCCAGATGTATGCATGTACCAAGTTTCATGGCTCTAGCCCTTATAATTTCTGAGAAAATGACCTAAACGCAAAAACTCGACAAAAAATTGCGAAGTCAGTCAACCGTAAAATGTAGGTCAAGACTCAATATTGATGATGGCTTTGAGATCTATTCTTCCAGATGTATGCATGTACCAAGTTTCATGGCTCTAGCCCTTATAGTTTCTGAGAAAATGACCTAAACGCAAAAACTCGACAAAAGTTTACGCCGCCGACGCCGACGACGACACCGGAAAAGCAATACATATGTCTCGCCTCTGCTTCGCAGGCGAGACGACGACGACGCTGACGACGACACCGGAAAAGCAACACACATGTCTCGCCTCTGCTTCGCAGGCGAGACAATTATATGCCTGTGCATAAAATATGAATTCAATACACCAATGCTTTCAAAAGATATCGAACGGAAACCATTTTTCCATACAAAATAAAGTCGAAAAAGGGTCATAACTCCCACAATAATCGACAGATTTTGCCCAACATCGAACTTGACCTGTATTTTATGATTAGATGCCTGTGTATAAAATATGAATTCAATACACAAATGCTTTCCAAAGATATTGAACGGAAACCATTTTTTCATATAAAATAAAGTCGAAAAAGGGCCATAACTCCCACAATAATCAACGGATTTTGCCCAACATCCAACTTGACCTGTATTTTATGATTTTATACCTGTGTCTAAAATATGAATTCAATATACCAATGCTTTCAAAAGATATTGAACGGAAACCATTTTTTCATAGAAACAGAAGTCGAAAAAGGGCCATAACTCCCACAATAATCGACAGATTTTACCCAACATCGAACTTGACCTGTATTTTATGATTATATAGCTGTGTACGAAATATGAATTCAATACACAAATGCTTTCAAAAGATATTGAACGGAAATCATTTTTTCATAGAAACAGAAGTCAAAAAAGGGCCATAACTCCCACAATAATAGACGGATTTTACCCAACATCGAACTTGACCTGTATTTTATGATTATGCTTTCAAAAGATATTGAACGGAAACCATTTCATCCGGGACATACGTACGTACGTACGTACGCTAAGCTACGTACGCTATGTACTTACGGACAGCGAAGATACTATATGTCCCCCAATTTTTAATGGTGGGGGCATAAAAATACACCTTAAAGCGGAATTATACAAAACTGCTTTAGATATATGCATCTTTCTTCGTGAGAAATATGGTATTCAAATCAATAAATACACACAGAGACAAATTCTATCTCAGAGGTACCTGAAGAGATACCCCTAAGCATCAGTTCAAAGTTTCCAGCTGCAAATTAAGGTGAATGGATACACTTTAAGAGGAAGCAACTCTGCCATTTTCATTTTTGCCTCCCTTCTGCAATGGTTCAACCCTTCATTTTGGAATTTTTCATATTTTTTTTCTTCGTCAAGGGAAGCTAACTAAATTTGTTTCCCTTCATGAAAATGGCAGAAAAACATGGAGGTGTATCCATACACCATAAAAAAGATTCAAAGTAATTGTCATCAGTATCTTTTTTTACATTTATACATACCACATACATGGGGCCAGTTTTATTCTATATATTTATATATCAAAGATTTTCTATATATTTCTTTTTTATCTCTCTCTCAAACCAAGCCATCAGCATCGAAATACAACCTATATTTTGGGTTCCTATTACCTCCTACATGGAAAATGATACAAATGAATGCAAAAATTTAATGCATACATATCAGACAGATGAGGTGTCTGATTTAAAATTGTTTACCTGTATAAGACATTCAAGTTTGTACATGCACAAGCCCAGCTCGGCCATACTAGGTTTAAATAGTTCTCTGAGACGATAGTCCTGCATCAATTTAACCAATACAGCAAAAGCTTCTTCCTCAGGCATCTGAAATAGTCAACAAGATGATCATGATATCCATCTGGAATATCTCTTCCAACAAAGTAAAATTCATGCATGTATAACTATGCAACTTGCTCAGAAAAGTATGAGAGCAGACTTCTTTTGGCCAACAATTTGTCATTCTAAGTCCACTCCTGACAATGAAATGCAGTAAAGGTCACTTCTTTGGATTATGCTAATGCAGTAGTCATACAAGTTTTGCAAGAATCTGCAAACTGGCTCAACAGACAGGGTGTGGGCAGGCTTTTATCTGAATCACTATGCAAACAAGTTAACACTGAGCATAGGGTAAGTGCCATCAAAATCTACTCAACACTTTATCTTGTCCATGTATGTATGAACAACTAGGTTTGGTCAAAACCCATTGGTCAGAGTGCAACAAAATTATTTTTTGGTGAAATTTCATGTTCTAGTTAAAATCTAAAAGAGTTCCTTCAAGAGCAAAGACACATTCAAAAGAAGGAGCAGCTGTCACACTTTGAATTTTGGGCTACTCAAGCCTCATCAGTGACCCTGACAGATCTTTTGAGCTATTAAATTACCAAGACTGCTCTGAGTCTTTGTTGATGCATTAAGCAACCTTTTAGGTATGACTCAGCTCAATTAACAGCTGTAACTCAAATCACTAGCCAAAACAGTGCTTGTCATCATGTACTGCTAACTTTTGTATTTCATCATACTTCTGATGCTGCATACATGTTTTACAACAGGTGGACAGCTATATAATACATAGGTCATATAACACATAGGTCAGCAGTTAACCAGAGTCCTTCAGCAATTTATCAGAGTCCTTGAAACAACTGTTTGATGATTGAAAGATTCCACCAAGACATTATAAATAGGAAACTTCAATCCACCCTCCAAGGACAAGAATATGCAACAAAAATCGAAATAGAAACTGACAAATATCATCTGTTGCACACTTGTGACACCAGCATCTCGTTTTCACACACACACACACACACACACACACATCATGTGAGCTTCTATGGGTGAATGAGTACAACTTCATTTTTTTTGTTTTTGCCACTTTAACAGAGGGACAACTTTTGCAACTTCTTGTTTGCTTCCCTGGATCAAGCGGCTCTTCAAAACTGGAGTCTACTCTTAAAGAGCAGAAGTTTCTCAAAAATAGCAAAAACCATTCCTTTAAGAGTAGAGCCCCACTGAGAAAACAAAACAGTAAATGGACGAAAATGCTTAACCTGAAAGTGTACCATTTCATCCTAAAGGCATGTATTTCATATCTGATTCACTCTGGTCTGGGCATGTATAGTTTGCCAAGACAAAAAATCTTAGTTTGAAGAGTTTAGATGTAAATTGTGCATATTACAACTCTTTTTAAAACCTAGGTTAAGTGACTCTGCCATTTTTATTTCTGCCCCCCTCTCAATGGGGTCAACTTTTACTGAAAAGGATTTGCTCTCCAAAGAGCAAATTTTTTCCCTTTAAGAACTGATCCCACTTTAGAGAGTTTCATTGCTCAGCAAAGCAGAAGTCACAAAAGTTGTCTCCCTTTGTAAAACTGGTGACTAAAAACATGAAGGTGTACCAATTCACCTTAAGTGTGACTGCAGGCTGTTTAGGACATGAGTTTGCATATGCCTGGCACAGGTTTTCTTGCGCTGAGCTCCAGATAAGGTGGGTTTTAAGATTTCTGTCCATACACTACAAAAATATATGTTTCACACTTATTAGAGCCGCCTCCATGTCACATTTTTACTGAGAATCTATAAATATTCTTTAGGACTGCCATTAACTGAACAAACTAAACATAGAAAAGGCATTTACTTGTGAATAAAGTAAACTGTACAAACCTGCATCAGCAGAAGCCCAACAATGAAGCCACTACCCTGACAATACCCCACCTCTCTGTCATGAAGGGAATATGCCTGAAATATCAAATAAATCACTATTAAAAGCCTGTTCCATTGCACACAGCCTTTCATTACCACCCTCCCATTGTCCTGATATGACTGAAATACTGCTGAATAGGACGTAAAATTGCAAGTCATCCATCCATCTGTCCTTTGTTATTATTTCACAAAGTCTCAGTAATAGAGAATTTTCTCCTCAGTTTAACCCATTAATTTGATTTGACATTTAGGCTTATAAGACCCTCTTCAAACACCAACTTTTGCTTTCTACATCATGACACTTTTCCAGCTTTGAAATTGTTGCAGCAATACTGTGGAATCTAGAAAAGATTCATCATGTTGAATGTAAAGTGAAAACTGAGTCTTGGACAAGGCCTAACAAGCAGAAAAGTCAAATTAAATTCATTAGTTAAGTCTTAAGTAGTTGAAAAGGAATGCTTTAATAATCCAGACCAAAATCAAACTGCTCATAAAGGAACAGTCTCATAAAGGTATGCACTATTCCACATGGGGTAACTGCACTTTGCGACATTAAAATCCATTATATAAGACCTGAGACATAACTAAAAGTTTTTATCCCATTCATGAATATTGAGAAAATTGACATTAGAATCATGTGCTCATGACGTATCCCCCTCAATAAGAGTTTTCTGCAGTTTAGAAAAGCGTATTTATACACATATGCATAAAATTTTAGTGAAGATAGGCAGATTTTGGTGCTTTTGGACCATGCAATTTTAGTTATGCCTAGCTGTGTAGTGTTGAAAACTGAATACTGACAGCTTTTAACTTTGGTACCTGTTTGTCTTTCCCACCAACAGCACCAAAATCAAGTTAGCCCCAAAATATGTGTTTACAGCAATAATTAACTTAGACAGAATGAATAAGAACGGCCATACCTTCATGACATTAAATAAACTTTCTTGCCCAACTCCATTTTTCTCCTTGAAGAAATCATGCTCGGGAAATGTCCTTGCTATGTCTCGTCGGATCATACGTTCACTTGGAGACTTCTGCTTCAAGTAATCAACGTACATCTCTTTCATTGGAGAATTATTGACATCAAGTAACAGCTGCCAGGCCAAACCTCGAAATGGGTGGGGTATACCTCGCCGTACAAGTTGCTGTTAAAGAAACAGAAAAAGCTTCTATATCACGCAATTCACATATCAAAGATTCTTCAATAGGTTCTGAACAATGGTAGTGGTTCAAACATACTTGATAAATATTTACACAGTCTCTACTATTGACATATGTTTTGGCGGAGGTGAAGGGGAATAAGTGTGATATAAGTTATCAGTGTAAACTAGTGAGAATGCTAGTATATCAAGATCTGTGCTGTTTCCCATTCAGCAAACAGTCAATCCCTGATATGGTAATTGGACTTGTCTCGATTCAAAGATGAAACAATCCAATACCATAACAGAATTAGTTAGGTTGGGTTATCATACCTGTTTAGAGTAGCTTGGAAGAAATTCTTTACTGAGAGTCTCACTTGGTGTTATCATATCTCACTTTAGCCTCATTAGATCTTGCAGACTGGAGTCCAGAACTTATTGCTTGTTTAAGGTGTGTGAATGTAATGTAAAATGTAGTCTAATCCTGTTTCCTGAAGACCTCACCATCTTCTGACCATATTTTGTTTTGTTCTCCAGACACCAAGGCATATGACTGACAATTTTTTTCATCAATTAATGTAAACTCCAACTATCACTTACTTAAATTAAGGTGTATGACTACAATTTTTACATGGAAGATAACTTCATAGAGCGGTATGTGGCTCCCTGGTATGCAAGGAGGTAGGGGCTACTTTCCTACTTATAAAGATTTTTTTCTCTATAAAGAGAGCAGATTCCTTCTTCAGAGTAGCCCACTATGAAAAGGGATGCATATATTTCTGTCAGAGTGACATCCCTTGAAGGTATTGTTTTAAGTGCAAAGCATACAATCTGCAATCTAATGCTATTTCCACAACTGAAAGTTGAAGACAAAAAGTTTCATAAAGCGTATAAGATAGCTTTTCTAAGAATATGACTAGTTAAGGTGCTCTATGCCCTCAAACAATATGGACTGCCATTAAGGTAAGTCTATATAAATACCACATTTATAGTATATATTCATATACCTCTATTTTTTCTGCATATGGACACTTTCATCTTTATTGAACAAAATTAAGCCTAACAGAAAATATTTCAAAAAAACATAGTCAAGCAGTGGCAACTCTGATCAGACTGCTACTAAGGAGCAGTCTGATCTTGGTCTGTTACTACTTGCAAAGTCATTATGTCTGTATTTTTCCAGTAACCACTGTTGATATAGATGTAATTAAGATAAAAAACTTTCACTCACCTTAACAAAGGCCGGCTTTTTCTTGGCACTTGCCCAATCGTTGACCAACTTGCCCCAGATCTCCCATAAGTTACCACCAGGGTGACCTACAGAAAGAAAGAAAAACTTCTTCATCTTCTTTGTCCTTTCATTTTTCATGCAAGCCATGATATAAAGATTTACTAAGTCCTTTCAAGTATAAATTTCTTATTTCATGAGCTCATCTTACAAATGAAACAGGAGCCATCTGAGATGGTTTCAAGGTCATTCAATATTTTTTTTGTATCACCATCACCCCTTGAAGTGGAAAGTAAACACAGAAAAATACAAACATCTGATCTCTACTTAAGACACATCAACAAAGCTACAGAAACATTATATCAGTGTGATACATCAATTGGTCGCTACTTGAATGCTGCTTGGATTTCTACTTTCTTAACTCAATATTTGGAAGAGTTCATCTGTACTATCTTAAGATATAGTTTTACAGAAGTAGAACCTCTATGTTTCAAAAGACTTGCACTTCCACAGCTGTGGTATACAGGGTGTCTAAAAATTGTGATCTTGTTCCATTTTTTTTAGGAAAACATGCATAATGTTACACAAACCTCACAAAATATGTTAGAAACCAAAATACTGCCCTCAACTTTTAGAATTACTCTTACCCTGCTTTTGTAGAATTTTCGCATATTCTTACATACTGCTTTGATTTTGGAATCTTTGAACTCAGAATTCAGACCAAACCAGTATACCCCCCACTTTTTCAAAGCGGGGGTATAATTAATAATATGCCTGGTAAAGACTTAAGGTCATTCTGAATGCAGAAGTACTGACTTCAAGGTCGAAAAGTCCAAAACAAAACTTTGAAAATATGTTGCAAGACCCCTAAAATGGTTATTATGTGGTGAAGCAAAGCACAAGTAATATTTCCTGGGCATTTGTGGCTGACCGTCTTGTTCCATACATAAAATTGTAAATGTAAACTACTGAACATGTATTTATTATGATAACTGATAAGCAAGTGTTTCAATTTTTATTGCAAGAATTGAAAGGATAAACAGCACCATACAAGACCTGTCTGCATACAGGATAGTCCACCTAACAGCGCCTTGTCCATCACATAAACACTTTAAGGTAAAACTTTAACATTTTGCTACCGCCGCTGCAGCCACCACCAACACTGATGCCAGGGGTAGTGCAAAAGCTCTTCCTGTACATTCGTAAAAGTAAGCTAAAGGGCTCAGGATCCACAATTTTTTTAGATAACTTGTAAATATTTATTTATTTATTTATTTATACAGGTACTATAGTTTGAGTTAAATGGAGTTGAATGCTACAGTGTATGCAACTGCGGATGGATAGACAGAAAGATTGCTGATGTGCAAATTAAACGGAAACCCGACATCCTTATCCCATTTTGCTCAAACACAGCTGTCCTAAAAACTGAAGTTTGATTTTTCAGCGTGGCAATGCATCTAAAAGATGCAGATGGAATGGCAAACAGTGAAGTCCCTGATCAGACTGCTGCTTCAGGAGCAGTCTGATCTAGGTCAGCACTGTTTGCTCAGATCTATCTGTCCCAATATTTAGAATTTTTATGGTAAATAGGGTAAAGAACACAACTTACTTGGTTCATCTTCTGTGTGCTGACTAGTAGTAGAATTGGATGACAAAATACTCGTCTGGGATGCATTTCGTGAATGAGTGGGCTTTAAGGACGGAATAATGCTGGAACCATTCCTGGGCCCACCAGAGATCGGGGATGTGGCTCCCCCTAGGGAGCTGTTCCTGGAATGCCCTGGGGTCAGACATGACTTCTTGTCTGCTGCCAGCAGTCTGAAACAAAATAGCATCTTGTAAATATCATAATTATTCAAAATAGTTGACACCCAGGTGTACTGTCTCCTAAAATTTGAAGTAACTGATTTTCCTATCTGGCCCTGCTGACAGAATGGCAAATGGTCAGATTTATGCCTAATGGGCTCTTCTCTCATATAAATTGGATGAGTCCATTAATTGTTCTAGGAGTGTGTGGTTTTATTTACCTTTATCATTTCTATAGAAATTGCTGTACATTTTAAGCAAGCACTGTAGATCCTCATCAGACGCAGTGTTCTGTGGCTTCTGATCTGGCTTTGCACTGTTTGCTTATAAATATCCATTTTTATGGGACGCTAGGCATTAATGGGTAAAGAGCTTTATGGCACTCCTGTTCCACTGATTAATAATGTGTCCAAACTATGGTGAATGGATACTTTCAGGGGAAGCAACTTTACCATTTTCACGTTTGCCTACCCTCCCAACTGAGCCAACTTTTTTTAGATCCCCTTTTGGAGAGCTTCTTCTTTCAGGAAAGGAAAAAGGAAGTCACAAAAAATGCTCGTTTTTGCAAATAATGGCAGAAAAACATGAAGGTGTACCCAAACACAAGTCTTTAGAAGTGACTTAGGGTGTCAAGACTTAGGGTAAATTTGTGTCTGATGGAATCTCACCAATTTTATGAAGTATTGATCCTGTAACATATCAGACATCGTGTGACACCACTGTACATTATGTAAATACACTACTCAAAATATTTAAAGGAGCACTTAATGATTTTTCCATAGACGACAGTGCAACGCATCCCACTTCGAGAGTCATTTACTTTTAAACGAAGAAGATCCAAAATTTCCAATCAATTTGCCAATTTTTAAAGAAGATCAAAGTTATTGACAGCACAAATTTTGATCCAATAGCTATCCTGTCCCTGTCCATGCACTGATTTTTGTAAAAATTTGGAATTTTGGTAAAAACCTTGTAGACAAAAATCATGAAAATTTCAACCACATTTGAAAACTACCAATTTATTTATGACACTGAATGTCTTACAAGGTGACCCATTTGAAAGCATCAGTATAAACTCAAGTTTATGAGATTTTATAGACCTTTAGAAAAATGCCTCATTTTCAGAAAATTCGAAAAATGCCAAAATTTGTTCCATGGAAATGATTTCGGCATCAGTTCTATTGAATTTCTTGTTGTCTTAAACTTCGATCCTTCTTCAAAATACTGCAAAAGAATGGGAAACTCTTGGCCACTGGCGGTCAAAATTATGGGCCGTTGAACTGGGTATTTATTGAAGTAATGTCTATGGGAAAATATCAACTGCTCCTTTACATATTTTGAGTAGTGTATTAAAACTAAACAAAATTTTGTCTTCAAAAGGACAAAACTTTGTCTTATTAAGGTTCAGAATTCCATATATCATAAACAAGATCTGTCCCAGTACAAGACAGCTCACATGGACACTTTAGTTTAGAGCAATTTAAATGCAGATGCCAAGTCTGAGGAGGCAACAACTGAGACTCTTTCTGAACATTTGTACAGAATGAGCAACAAAGATGCAACAGTGCATACTCAGAACAGTCTGCACATCCATAGGGAATCTTAGGACTCCGAATACACTCAGCTCCCAGGAGGGCACGTAACTTCAAATGATGTCGTACTGGCATTGATGCGATATATGTCATTATGTTAGACTGATCCTGTACAAATGATGCAGACCCAGAGCAGGGTCTACACTGTTTGCCATTCCATCTGCATTTTCTGGTAACATTGAATATATATCATATGTACCTTTCAACGGCATCTTTTCTCTTTAAGAGTAATCCAGTCATCACATCATTATCCCTGTCGCAGTCACTGACTTCCCAAAACACTTCATCTAACCAAGTCATCATAGTCTAACTACCAGTAACCCCAAACCCCTTCCCCTCCTCCCCCCAATCCACCTACCCCCAAGTAAAACTCTATGGGCTGATTGCACAATGCTGGTTTAAAGTTAACCCTAAGGTTAGCCATACATTTTGTATGGACTAAACTCGAGGTTAGCTTAGACTTGCTTTGAGCAATCGGCCCTAAGTGTTGATATAAACAGGTCAGAGCTAACATTCCAAACCCAGATCAGATTGCTCCTACCATCTTTCCTCTTTACAAGTAATCCTTTCATTTCATCATCTTCACTGTCAAAGTCACTGACTTCCCCAAACACTTCTTCTAACCAAGTCATCATAGTCTAACCACCAGTAACCCCAACCCCACTCCCCTCCTCCCACACCCTACCCCACCTACCACCAAGTAAAATGTGTGAGTTTTGAGATAAACAGGTCTGAGCTATTAGTCCAAACCCTGATCAGACTGCTACTTTACGAACAGTGCAGACCCAGATCAGGAGCAGTCTGATCAGGGTCTACACTGTTTGCCATTCCATCTGCATCTTTGACATATTATAAATTTTGTACCTTTCTACAGCCTCTTTCCTTTTTACCAGTAATCCGGTCATTTCATCATCATCACTATCAAAGTCACTAACTTCCCCAAACACTTCATCTAACCAAGTCATCATTGTCTTACTACTTGTATTATCCACTTATAACAATCAAATTATTTTGTCTCAAAGATCTCTAGTCAAGTCTAAACTTTGGAGGTATTATACTTATTATTTATTTTTTTTATCTGTTGGTATCTATTTATCTTTTTATTTATTTTTTTCAATAATTAATTTAATCCAAAATTCTTGTCAGTATGTTTTTCGCTCAGATTTTGATTCCCACCAGACCTGCTTCATTTCAGTAGCAAATATGTTGTGGAATTTCATCAAGATCTGTCCGACATTGTTAGTCTCCCGAACTTACACTTCACCATCACCTACAAATCTTAAATTTAACTTCAAACTTTTAACACCTATGCCCTTGCTGATGCCAGTGGCAGTGCAAACTAAAGCTATCCCCCAAAAACTTTGTTTATCACAAGCTCTGTGAATCCAATTGAAAAACACTCAAAATAAGAACAACTGATTTCCTGAATTTTAAAATTTCTTTTCAACGCTGTACTTTGCATATACTTATACATTTGTGTATCCAATCTAAACACCATCTATAACCCAGCATAAGAAAATTATATACAGAACATAAGCCCCAGTGCTTCAGCCAAGACAGCATCCCGGGCACCTGTGCAGTCTAGTCAATGTGCCAGTCTCTCTGTACGCTTTGTTGGCAGTGAAAACATTGACAATGGTCCTGATCAGATTGTGCAGGTGCATTTACTGGTTATAGTTCTTTCTGTCTGTATTAAGTCACCAGGTACTATTTCCCACACCATACATAATTACCACAAATGTTCGGACATATATCAACTATTTTCAGTAATATACTATTTCATCTTAGTTATTGGACATGTCCATTTTTCACTGCAGGGTATGTGTTATAAGACCCAGCAAACAGTGCAGATCCTGAAAATACTTCTCTCGAAACTGGTTTGAACAATCTGCTCAGGTATTTCTATCCGAACACTTTCGGTAAATTTGTCAATTTAAAACACCAGAGGCAATAACTGTGCGCTACTGTTTAATTAAAGTGTCATAATATTTGGAAATTAACATCCAAGGCATAATGAACCCACATTTATAATATGATTAACTTTTAAACAGTTCAGCATACAAACTCATAAATGACAAATGATGCACTGCATACATCGAAGAAAGTTTAACTTTGATTACTGAAATGACCCTAAAATTAGGACAAGAACAACTGTCCGGGAACAGGAAAGCTCAACTGACAGCCCCATGCCCATCACATGAAAACCTTTAACCAAAACATCCATCAGATAACAAGATATGATGGTTAGGTGTCTTCTTCATTTCATATATGCTTCCTTTTAGTAGCTCTCTGAACCTCAAATGGTAAAATGAACTTGTTCAAACTTTAACATAATTACAATAGTGATTTAAGGCATATGGCTATTCCACCATTTTAAAAAGGGAAACAACTTTTGTGACTTTCTATTTGCTTTCCTGGCCATTGTAGCTCTTCCAAAATGGGTTCTACTATTGAAAAAAAGAGTTTGCTCCTCTAGGAGCAAATTCTTTTCTTCAAGAGTTCACTCCTATTTAAAGTGGAGGCAAAAAAATGAGAATAGCACAATAACTACCCCTGAAAGTGTTTCCATTCACCTTGAAGAGCCCAATATTTACAGTAACCAAACTGATGAAGGTTCATTGGCCACATCTGTCAAATTGCTGTACTGATGCTGTGGATTCTACAGACACAATGGTCCTGAATAGCTCAACTGAGCTTAAGACTGAAATCATATTCAACTCTTTTTAAGTTTGGACAAAGCTTACTGTTAATTGTAAATCAAATCAGTTTAACTGTTTTGAATGTTTCAAAACCATATTTAGGCATTTTGAATTTCAGGCGGCAACCATTTTAGTGTTGCTGTTGCAGCAGGAGGTGACCTGAGGCTATTAGTGAGTGTTATGTAGCATTTTTGACTCTCTTGGATATTACACAAAAAATTGTTATTATTGTGATATAAAATTCTTATTTTGTGGATAATATGGTACATTAAGGTATTAAGAACAGATTGCCGAAGTTTCAGTAGGAAAAATTATAAAATAGTGTAGATACAGCAAAAAGTTTAAAGTCAAAATAAAATCTTCAATGGTGAAACAGTGGCCATTTAATACCTGTACTGTGCTATAAATAGAAAGGATTAAAGGTACTGGACAAAGGCATCAAACAAAGGCTCATTTGAGAAAACCCCTGACAGTCATACATCATGAGCTGCAAAAGTACAGTTAGGAAAGACTCTGATATGGAGGTGACTGAAGGTGAAGGTAAAGCTGAAGATAAAGAAGCCACAGGGGGCAGCAGTAAAGTTTTGACAAAAGCTGATAAAGAACCTCTTGGTAAAGCATTGAAGAGGACCCATTCAGAGGTTTCTGAGGCTAGTCTAGAGGAGTTCTCTTTTATACACCAACAATTAGAAACCTTGACTGTAGATATGAAGGAAACCAGAGAAAGTATCAAGAACCTTGTGTCAAAAGATGACATACAGAGCTTTATTACTCAGACTGTCCAGAGCATAGTGAGAGAAATGGAAGGAAGGCTCACACAGCTAGTAGAAATCCAAGTGAAGGAGAGAACAGCAGAGCTCAATGATCGTCTGGATTTCATGGTCTATGAAAATGGGGAAATAAAAGATAGACTTGATAAGGTGGAAAAGGATCTGCAGAAGGAGCGAGAGAAAATGCAAGAAGCCTTGGAGAGAAGTAATTATAATGAGCAATTCTCCAGAAAAAACAACATCAAAATCTTGGGAATAAATGAGCTTGAAAATGAAACTGAAACCAAATTAACAGAGAAAGTCATTTCACTATTTAAAGATAAGGCAAAGGTGGAGATGGAGCCTTCAGAAATAATGGCAATTCATAGAATCCCTTCCAGACAAGATCCAAAGCCAGTTCTGATGAAGCTGAAAAACAACAATATTAAAACTCGATTAATGAAGCAGAGAAAAACAATGAAACAACAAGGACATAAACTGGTGGATGATGTGACTAAGAAGAATACAGAACTAATTAGTCGCCTCTTAAGGCATGAAAAGATAGAATCGGCCTGGTTCTTTAATGGTGCCATATTTGGGAAAACACGCGAGGGCAGGCGCTATAAATTTGACTTGTTTTCTGACATAAACAGGGTTATTAATAAGAAGAAAGAAGATGAAGGAGCAATGAGCACATAGACTGACATAGACTGACTAGTGTCCCGCAGTTACTGTACATGTAATATATTCACTTTTTGGTTGGTGAGTGTGAAAGCATGTGTGAGTTAAGTTTCTGTTTATCTGTGTTACATTTTCAAATGGAAATAATTTTAATGAATTCATGGAATAAAATTACATGAAAATAGGTAAGTGGTAAATTTTTCTCCAGTCTTCATAAAATTTTTACATTTTGGTCTTCTATAAAAAATCAGTAGAAAATCCTAGTGATAGTTGTACAGTTAAAAACCTCAAATGGAATGGACTGGATGTCAGAGATAATCTTCATTCAGATGGTTACAGTTGCTCCGGAGGCCTGAGATGGAGCTCTAGCAGGGGAGTTTTGCTCCCCCACAAGGGAGCAGACTCCTTCCTGTGGGAGCTCCATCCCAGACTGATGATCATAATACAGTCCCTGCCAATCCATTTCATTCCATTCCCTTAAATTCCATCTTTCCTTGCAGTTAATGTTTCGTAGATTACTAAACCCTGAAACCCTGAGTGCTGCACTCAAATTTATGAAATGGAAGGATTTAGTGGACACTGCAGATATGAATCAGACTGTAGGAGCAGTCTGGTCCATGCCTGCACTGTCTGCTGACCACCTCTCTGGAAGGTAAAATGAATTTACCTAAGTTCAAAGAAGTACTACAGGAGGCTGGTAATAAAAATATCTGAGTTGTCCAGGGATGGGTGGTGATTTACAGTGTGGGTACATCTTTGTGGTACCAGTATGGCGGCTATCCTCAGTATTTCTGTGTTCCTGATGGGTTTTGTATAGGTTACATGTTGTTATATTGGTCTGTAAAACTATGTAAACTGGGAACTCTTAAGTTGAAGATAAATTAAACAATTATTCTGACATTTGGTGGTGTGTCAAGGGCATGCAGGCGGATTTGATAAGTTACTGAGCATGATAATCCAAAGTGTCTTTAAGTTTGCCCACAGTGTTGGGACACTTTAAGTAATAAATGAACAGGCAGCGCAGGCCATGAGTTTTGCAAAAAATGTTTAATTAGTGGGTTCAATTATAGTGATGCATGTCCATGGCTGTACAAATGTTTGGCGCCCAATTTCGGCTACAAGACAGCACAGACAAGAAGGGTGGATCCAGTTCAGACCGAGCAGTCTGTGCTGGGCCTTCACTGCCTTGCCATTACAATATATTTTTTGTGATAGGAATTTGCTTTGGAGGCTCATGACATTGGGTCAGATGGAACTAAGCAGGCAGTGCAGACTCAAACTGGAAGAGAGCAGTCTGGTTGGGGTGTGCACTGTTTTTTTTTTTTTTTTTTTTATTAATTATAGCAGAGTGGACCCAATACTGGGGCAATTACAGTAGCTGTACTTTGGGCGTCAAAGTTGTTGGAATGTTTACAATGGTATACTGCTGAAGTGCTTTACCATAAAAACCCTAGGTTTTGGCTGAAATGTTTTACTATGAAAACCCTAGGTTTTGGGACATATTACAAGTATAAGAGCATGTCGGCTGTTTTGTTGACTTCCTAAGGAACAGTCTAGTACAGGTCTGCATATGGTTGCTTGGTTTTTCTGTCCCAGAACCTTGGGAAGTTTGGGGCCCATATCTAGTATTTTGCAAGTGTATAATTATAATGTATAATAGGATTAGCATAGGTAAAAGCAGGTAAACACGACATGCATTTATGAGCATTTGTCAAGCTGAAAGAGTATATACCGTGGTGGCTCTAGATATTTGGACAGACCGGTCTAAATAAACACGGTGGACCCAGATCAGGTTGCTCCTCAAGGAGCAGTTTGATTGGGTCCACAATGTTTGCCACTCACTATGCCTCATTTGGATGCATTAACATTTGTAAAATCCGCTTTCTGATAGTTTTGGAACAATAATTGTCCAACTTCCGTATGTCCAAAATTTTGGAGTCATGACGGTATGTACAAAAATCAAGAAGAGGGCTGATAGAGTATTATGGTTATGGCTGGTCAGTGGTCAATAGAAAGAGCTAATTATTGCTCCAAGCAGAACTCCATACTGATCGGGTCATTTCAGTCAATGGTGAAAGATTAGTAGTAAAAGGTTAATAGTAAAAAGTTACTCATCCATTATGTTGTATACAAAGGGAGATAATATATTTCCTAAGTTCTGTTTGTGGTTCCATGTGTTATCATGAATGGGGGTTAAAATAGGGGTTTCGATTTTAGGAACATTTTTTTTTTTTTTTTTTTATTCTTTTGGCTTAGAATTCTGAAGGTAAATTGTCATCTTGCTGTAGAAATGTTATTGATCATACTGCTATGAGAAATGTTTATTGACTGCCGTAAGAGTCTAGAAAGATTGGGACATCTAAAGTGATTGCTGTGGCCACCCTAGAAATTGACCAGTTAGTTTTTTTTTTTTTTTTTTTTTTGGTGCATTATGTTCGGTGGTACAGATGGAATGGGTAAGGGTGTAGCCCTTGTTCGGACTGCTGCAGTTGGAGCAGTCTGATTGGGGTCAACACGGTCTTAACCTATCGGTCCCAATTTTGTAAACTTTTGAGGGCAAGTTAACATGCTTCACTCTGGTTGGCCATGGTCAGACCTAGTGGAAGCATGGGGTTTGATCATGCCCATAGACTCACATGTGCACATACCTTTAACTATTTTGTAAACCTTTTAGAAGTGGGCATCGCATCCTATCCTGGTGGATCCTGTCAATATGTTAGTCATGATACAGGAGGTTTTAGCTTATGTCTGGAGCAGTTCTCTGTGGGGTCCATGCCAGCCCTTTAGACTGGCTGGGGCTAATTTTTTGAAGGTGGGCTTTGACAGAACGATATTAGGAGCATGTCTTCGACATCTCATCGTGGGTCACAAACATTATAAAGAATCATGCCTAGACCCTAATCCAAATGATTGTGGTTCACAATGTTTCATTAAGGGTACAGCATTGCACAGAATAAATCTGGGAAATTACTGACCCTTTTTGTGTTTTTTTTTTTTACTTCGATGTTTGTGATTTTTGATGATTTGTCATACACCTATTGGGAGTATCATGGCTGGGTTGGGTGGGCTGTCTTTTACTTAAATGAATGGTATGTGGTAACTATAGTTTGTCTTTATAAATTAGTGATTAGTCTTTTTTGTCAGTGATTTTAGAAAACCAATCTGCAATTTATCACTTAAGTCACTAGTTTTAGTTTAAAATGCATAAGGATTTTGGTTAAACATCCTGTTTGATTCCTTACAGTCTGTAATGGCTGGATAAAAGAGAAGATATAAAAATGCAATACCCAAACTCAGGTAAGGTATCTATATGGGATTTGTCAACCAAAAAAGCACAGATGGTGGCGGAAAAAATTTGTAACTAGAGTTTGTGCAATGTTATGCAGAAGATTTATTCATTATGCTATAGTCGAGAAAGTCTTTTTTCTCACTTTCGTAATTCGAGAGGAAAGAGACTGTTCTATTCTTAAAGTTAATTAACAAAATCGAAAAAGGGTATTATTAATTGGTAGAGGTTGTAAAACCTTATTGCAGGTTATCAATGGAAAGACTAAATGTTCTTATTATCGTAAAAATTCTAAATATCGGGACACCAAAAATAATTACCATAATTGTCCTAAAATTGGAACAGTTTGGTTTTAGATAGTAGTAATGCCCCCAAAAAATGCAAATGGGATGGCAAATGGTGTAAACCCTGATCAGACTGCTCCTTGAGGATCTGGGTTGGCACTATTTGCTCAGACCTAGCTGTCCCGATATATGGAGCTCTTATGATATATTATAGACAGTATACTGTATCTGATCGGCTTGGGGACAGGTTTTTCTCTCTCCATAAGTTACCCCAGCTGTGTTTATTAGTTGGGTGGTTTGATTGTTGAATAGGTTTTACAATACTGGGAATCGGGATGCGAATGCATCTTAAAAATTGTATCTTGTTTTGGGGGCTGATTCTTGGAAGGAAGAAGCCTGGGTCGTATGGCCGAGAAAATATGGTAATGTGGCAAAAAATACAAAAAGAGGTTAAAATACAAAAAAAAAGCAAATAAGTAAAGAAAGGATATGTGTAGGATGAGAGCTTCATCGGCAAACCAGAACAGCTCTAGGTGGGGAGATACTCTCTTGGGTGGTTTTAGGGGATTGTGAACCCTACTGTAACCTCAATTAGGCAGTTTTAGAGAGAGGTTCAACAGGAGTTTACGTGGGGTTATGGTCGGACCCATTCTGGAGTTGTCCTGTTTAGCCTGACCTGGAGCTTGGAGTCTCAGGAAAAGCAGACATAAATAAATGGTACAAATTTAGATATGTAATATTTACCCCAAATACTGTTTTAGACTGTTAGTTACTATTTTTAAAGATGTACCATATTTATTTGATTATGGGGCAGGAATTTATTCTCCTGAAATCACTGCAGATGTGTGACTAGGTTTTGTGTGGTTAGTTGTGGGGTGGGTGTTTTCTCTTCCAGGGCAGTCCCGGGGAACTGGATCTGTCTTACAAGACAGATCTAGGTCTCGGGGATTGTTTTGGAGGGGAGAAACCCTGTCTTGTAACCAAATAAATGTGGTAAAAGGCCATGTAGGCTTTGATAGTATTGTGTACAGGATAATGGAGGAAACAATGGTAAAAAATAGATGGAAGCATTTAGCTACAGAGCAAAAGTATAACACTAGATCACTCTTGTTAATTTGACTTAGAGACCCATTTTAAAAAAAAAATAATAATCGAACATGAATACATGTAATGGTGTCAGGCAGTAAGCACGGAAATTCAATAATAATAAGAAGACCAAATAAAGTGCATTCTTGTGTTTAATTAACAAAAATTAAAAATAATATTTTTCCTTTTTTTGTTTTGTTTTTGCCATTCTATATTTTTTCAGTTAGGAGATGGGAGGCTACTCTTCCAGGTTACTGCAAACAGGTGGATTGGTCTTTTGTCTTTCTTCTTCTGGGATTTCCTCTTCCAAAGAAACCTCAGGGCTCTGTATCCCTCTAACGACGGATACAGATCTTTGAGATTTTTTTTTGAGGGGAGGAACCCTATCTTCTGACTGAATAAATATAGTAGGCTGTTAATTATATAGTCATGTAAAACAGAGTCTTCATGCTATATTGAGCAAAAAAAAAGGATGTTTGACTGAAACAGGTATTCACTGTGCTACTGATGGGGTATTCTGTTCAATGTTTTGGGATTCAAGAGGGGTTCCTCTGTTTCTCAGTATGGGGTGCATGGGTTGGGATCCTTTATTGAGCTGTCTTGGCATGTGCCTCGTTGGGGGGGGGGGGGGGGGGGGAGGAGACAGGGGACTTAATTTTGGGGATATATGGCCAAATGTCTCAACATCAGGAGTGCTGTGTTTGATGTTGTTAAATCCACAAAAACTCATTTTGTGTATGTAGTAGCAGTTAATAACAGAAAAATAGTAAGAATTTAATATATCATGAATAAGTAGAATAGCTTAAGTGTAAATCCAAGATCTCTTCAAACATGTTGAAGTGTTTGTATCATTTTGAGTACAAATCAAGTTTTTTATTATTAGTTTTTTTGTTGTTTTCTTCCTCTCAGTCAAACAGGACATGCTTTTTTCTCATCATTAATGATATGAATGAAAAACACTTAGATACGAAATATGGCTGAATTAAAGATAGTTTCATTTAACACGCAAGGTCTGGGTGGAATAAAGAAACAAAAGGATGTTTTCCATTATCTGAGAAATACAAAATTTGATATCTTTTGTTTACAGGATACCCATTTTACAGCAGATCAGGAGTCCTATATAAGAAATAGATGGGATGGAAGTTGTTGTTTTAGCCCAGCACTGCAATCAAATGCCAGAGGAGTAGCAATATTTTTTGGCACTCAAGTAGATTATAAAATACATAGTCAGAAACAAGACACAAATGGCAACTATCTTATTCTAGACATTACAGTCTATGATAAAAGATTGTCCCTGGTGAATATTTATGGCCCAAATAAAGATGACCCTGATTTTTACATCAATTTGTTTAAAATGATCCAAGAAATTGGTAATAATACTTATATTATTTGTGGGGACTTTAATCTTATAGTAGATCCAGACATTGATTATTCCAACTATAAACATATAAATAATCCAAAAGCCCGAAACTTCATAATAAATAAGATAAAGGAAAATAACCTATTTGACACTTTTAGAGAACTTCACCCTTGTATGAAAAGATTCACTTGGAGGCGGAAAAATCCATTGAAGCAAGCTAGGCTAGATTTTTTTTTAGTAACAGAAAATATGATAAATTCAGTAAAAACGTCAAAAATCGAAACGGGGTATAAATCAGATCATTCAATGATAACACTAACAATAGTAATGAATGAGTTCGAGCATGGTAAATCTTTATGGAAACATAACAACTCTCTACTTACTGATATGGAATACCTAACAGTAATTAATACAAAAATTTCTGAAATAAAACAACAATACTGTTTGCCTGTTTATAATCTGGACAACATTGATAATATTCCAAATAATGAACTGCAATTTTCAATAAATGATGAATTATTTCTGGATACACTTTTGATGGAAATTAGGGGTAAGTCCATTTCTTATGCAACATACAAAAAGAAAAAGAAAAATAAGGAAGAAGAAGTACTTTTAAGAAAAATTCAAACTTTAGAAGACAATTTGGTGGAAGAAGATTTTCCAGAATTGGAAAAATTGAAAAATGATTTATATAGCTTAAGAGAAGATAAAATGTATGGAACATTAGTGCGTTCCAGAGCTAACATAATCGAAAATGGAGAAAAACCATCCCAATATTTTTGCAGTTTAGAGTCTAACCACTATACAAGTAAGTTAATGACTGTTTTAGAACAAGAAAATGGGGAAATGATAACAAAGCAAAAAGATATTTTAACAGAAACTGGAAAATACTATGAAAATCTCTACTCAAGTAAAGAGCACAATTTAAATGATATAGATTTGTCAGTATATATGCAGAACACTGACATTCCAAAGTTAGAGGAACAGGAAGCTTCAGAGTTAGAAGGCATCTTAACATTAGAAGAAGCAGGTCAAACATTAAAACATATGAAGAATAACAAAAGTCCAGGTACAAGTGGTTTTTCAGCTGATTTTTTTAAAGTTTTTTGGAAGCAATTAGGGGAATTTGTTATTAGGGCAATTAATTTTGGATTTCTACGGGGCGAGTTATCTATTACACAGCAACAAGGTTTAATAGTATGTATACCAAAAGAAAATAAAAACAGACATTATCTTAAAAATTGGCGACCAATTACTTTGCTAAATACTGTTTATAAAATTGCATCTGGGTCAATTGCAAACAGGATAAAAAAAGTTTTAAATAAGCTGATAAGTACAGACCAAACAGGATTTATTGAGGGTAGATTCATTGGGGAAAACACACGACTAATGTATGATTTGATGCAATTAACAGAAGAACAAAATATTCCTGGATTACTACTTCTTATAGATTTTGAGAAAGCTTTTGATTCACTGTCTTGGTCTTTTATCAATAAAGTTCTGAAATTGTTTAACTTTGGACCATCAATAAGACAGTGGGTAACAGTTTTATACAAAAATTCTTGCTCAGCAGTGACTCAGTGTGGATTTTTATCATCTTTCTTTAATTTAGGTCGTGGATGTAGGCAAGGGGATCCAATTTCCCCATATTTATTCATTCTGTGTGCAGAAATTCTGGCTGCTAGGATAAGAAATAACAAAAAAATTAAGGGTATCAAAATCGACTATGTAGAATTTAAACTCTCTCAGTATGCTGATGATACGTCAGCCTTTTTAGATGGATCAAAGACATCCCTAGAGGAAACTCTTATAGAGCTGGAAATATTTGCAGACATATCTGGATTGAAGATAAATTATGATAAAACTCAAGTCATTTGGATTGGAGCAAAAAAATACAGTGCAGACTCAATTAAAACAAGATGGAAACTTTCATGGGGAGCTACAAAATTTAAATTACTTGGCATAACTTTTGATGTGGACCTAAATAAAATCATAGGACAAAACTATTCAGATAAGATAGGATACCTTAAAAACTCTATAAAACAGTGGCAGAGAAGATTTCTTACTCCACTTGGAAAAATAACTGTAATAAAATCACTATTACTACCTAAGATAACCCATTTGTTAATTGCCCTGCCCAATCCAGATTCAGACATTTTAAATGACATAAATGGTTTATTGTATGATTTTCTCTGGAATGGGCGAGCAAAGATAAAACAATCTGTGGTGATTAAACAATATTTTGAAGGTGGTCTAAAAATGATTAATATAACAGCTTACGCTGAGGCACTTAAGATCACATGGATAAGAAGAATCTTACAGAAAGAGAGTAAGTGGCAGATACTTTTAAAAACATTAATATCAGTGGAAAAGCTTCTGTGTTGTGGATCAGAATATATAAAAAGTATCTTACCAGCTTTGAAAAATGATTTTTGGAGAGATGTATTTAAAGCCTTTTGGAAGTTTGAAATTTTACTGGAAGTGGATTTTGATAAAAGCCTATGTCATCAAACACCAATCTTTTATAATAAAATCTTAAAAAATGGGAGTAACAGTTTCTTTTATAAAGCATGGTTTGATAAAGGAGTGAGATATGTAATGGATTTAATAGATAATCAGGGTAATTTTTTCAATTTTCACTTATTTGTCGAAAGAACATCAGTCAAGACTAATTTCATTCAGTATCAAGGAGTAATAGAATGTATTAAGAAAGCATTAAGAGATGCAAATGGTGATCTAAATGGAGATATGCAAGGTCCAATAATCCCAAAATTAATTAGTACCTTATTAAAGCAAAATAAAGGTTCAAAAATTTATACATTATCTTAAATAAGAATAAAGATACCCCATCAGGCAAAGTTAAGTGGAATCAGCTTTATAATAATAACATTAATGAAGATTCATGGGAATATATTTTTCAGGCACCTTTTCAGATATCTAAATGTACAAAGCTTAGATGGTTTCAGACAACAATTAATCATAGGGTACTCATAACAAATAAATTTCTGTATCAAATTAACATAAAGGATAGTGCTAAATGCACGTTTTGTGGCAATTTTGAAGAAACAATATCGCATTTATTTTGGAGTTGCACTAAAACACAACTCTTTTTACAAGATTTAGTTAAAAGATTCAAAGAAATGGATGTACAGTTGGATTTAAAGGAAATAAACTTTGTTTTAGGTCTCTATCCCAAATCTACATCTGAAATAATACAACTCTTAATGTTAATTGCAAAATACTACATATACATGTGTAGATGTACTAATACACCATTGAATTTTATGGGGTATAAAGTCAATGTACAGTCACTGTATCAAAGTCATAAAGAGATTGCAATTAAAAATAATGAAATACAAAACTTTTTGCAGGCCTGGAGCTCATTTCAGCAATTGACTGGATAAAGTAAAAATAAATATATAAATATTAGACATTGACTGAAACAGAATAAGAGGGAAAACTGAGTATTTTGTTTGAACCTTTTCATAAGGAATCACATGCATATATCTTATAGATTTGTTATATACTGCTCTACTCAAATGATATGTTTGTAATATATATGGAAGCCACCCTTACTTCTAAGCATTGTAGACAAACAAAACAAAAAGCAAAACAAAAATATCTGAAGAATGGAAAAGGCAGCCCTGTTTGACTGATGAAGAACATTTTTTTTTTTTTTTCAATATATACTTAATAGTGTGTATCTATAGGGAATTCTAAAGACGGGCATTGCTTGAGCAGGATCTTGGATCACGTGCATGCAGGAGGTATTCAGATCAGATAGGACAGGTGGGCAGACTGGTCAAAGTCTTCAGTGTTTATATTTTAGATTTCCTCGGGTTCCTCATCAGCATGTTTGCAGGTGGGGAGGATCCTGTTCGTTGGTTTATGTGGAGACTGATCAGGGTGCATCAGGCCTGCACGTGAAATAAGGTCCGCTTTACAAACCCTTCTGTAACGCTCTGTAAGTGATTTGTATATAAGAAGTTTTAATAGTTTGCTTATGATTTATATGCAGTATGAAAGGGTATGAGAGTTGGTACAAATGGTTCTGTGCTTTATACTTTTCATGCTTAATACCCTGACAGACGCCCCTGGGCTGTCTGGGATAATTGTAACAGGGGGTTTATCAGAATAAAGAAAACACACTGTGAAAAAAAAAAAAAAAAAAAAAAAAAAAAATCAGTTTAACTGTTTTGAATGTTTCAAAACCATATTTAGGCATTTTGAATTTCAGGCGGCAACCATTTTAGTGTTGCTGTTGCCTTACAGCTCTAAAGGCTGTAACAATACCTAAGCTGTGAGCATTTTGTATTCAGGTTCACTGAGAAAAAGGATCCAAAACACAAAAACAATTTTACTTATATGGCAGTTTCTGTCATATCTTTTCTTCTTCACTAATGAAGGACAATAACTCTGGTGCTGATAGTTCCATTTGGCCTTTTATCTCATTTTCATATATACATACTATGTAAATTTGGTCATTGCTGCTCAGTATAAAGCCTTTAATTGGTCATGTTAGTACAGTCAACTCTTGATATCTCAAACGCTGATATGTCACAGTACCTCCCATGAGAAAGAGTATAGCTTAAACGTATTTCTTATTCTTATTTACATTTCAACTCCTTTTATATTAAACTACTGATATCTCAAAGTAAATTTTCTGTTACCAGAAAATTTACTTTGAGGTATCTGTAGTTTCAGATGAATTTTGACTTTGAGAGATCGAGAGTTGCCTATAACATACAACTTTAATTATAATTGAATGATAAAGATAGCCTGTAATGAGTCACCAAGATATAAAGCATTTTTCACTAAGGGGCAATAACTACTGAGATCTTGTAACAACAAACATGCTGTTTAAGACTGATTATCAATGCTCAAAAAATGCAACTGTGTTCTTAAAATAAGGGGTAGACAACTGTGTTCTTAAGGAAAGGAGTATACAACTGACAGATGGATGATGGACAACCACTGACTGATTACAATAGCTCACCATGAGGACTTCATGCTCAGGCAAGCCAGCTAGCAGATGTACTAACTGGTTTTAGTGCTTCTGTTCTTAAATCTGTGACACATTTTTTCTCCATGTCATGACTCAACTTGTCATTATAAGGAAAAATGTATTTATTTCCCCAGTTCAAGTGCAGTGGCTCAAATGACCATCAATATACAGAGAATATAACAAGTTTTCCTCCAAAAAAGACTTTAATACCTTTTTATGCAACTATTGTACACATTTTCCTGTTTTTCTTTTCATTTTCTTCTCTCTTCTTTCCTCTAAGTCTCAATGATAGCCCGAATGACATCTGCTGGGTCAAACAACTGAACAGAGGAAGTGGAGAGACGGTCAAAGGCAATGGTTTAGGGAAACAGAACAGATCCATTTCAGAATGCTCTAATGCTGCACTTTTTTTCACTCAGATAAAAGCAACAAGAATTCTGTGGAAAACTGTCTCATTTGTCTGTACACTGTCCCAAAAAAGCCAAACCAAAAAACTTGAGTCCACCACCAGAAAAATAATACTTAAGCCTGACTTTCTGTTCATCACTGGAGAGATAAAATTGGAAGGAAAATTAAAAGCAATTAACAGTCCACAAGAAATTAAATTCATAGCTCAACTGATGAGTTTCTAAAATACTGAATCAAAAGTTATACCGTAGCTTTGTCCGGAACATAATTTTACTCTTTCCCATTCACTTCTTGAAACTGATAATTGATATCAAAATTTCAGATACAAATTTGATAGTTTGAAAACAAGGGCAGTTTCTATTTCTTGATAATGGGCAAAATATTGGTAAAGTCTATGTACAAATGAATTTCCGAAAATTCAGGATTTAACTCATCCTTACATATACAATTTGATGAAACGACACTTGACTTAATAGAGAGGACCTCAACCTATTTATTATGTTACTGCTGTTAGTTTACCTTTGATACAGGGTGTATCAAAACCCTGAATCATTATCTAATCTTAGCCCAAGTATTAGTATCAACTGAGTCCATCGTGGCACTGTGGAATTTTGTTGTTCATAAATATAAAACTTAAACCAAAATCTTAAGACAAAATTCTAAGTCTATGACCTTGACTTCAAGGTCATCCAGTAGGGTAAATATATATTATTTCGTAAAAACTAA
Organism: Ctena decussata; assembly: GCA_963989385.1. Classification (NCBI taxonomy): domain Eukaryota; kingdom Metazoa; phylum Mollusca; class Bivalvia; order Lucinida; family Lucinidae; genus Ctena; species Ctena decussata. Next base: position 126,744,918 of record OZ022498.1, read on the forward strand.
AAAAATTGTCTAACATCAGTTCAAGTGTAAACTAAATCTATGCCAAGAATTATGAATCAGTATGCAACTAGAAAACTTTAATAAAGACAAAAATTTCCTAAGTCCATGACCTTGACAACAAGGTCACTAAGCTGGGTTGGGGTAGTAGTCTGTAAAACTTTGGACTAATATCTAACTACATTGCAAATATCAAAAGAATCCATCCATGAGTTCAGGAGATATGGGTCCTTAATATCAATTCTCTGTAAAAATCAGAAAATTGCCATAGGGGTCCGGCACGCTATGTCTCAGATTTTTTTCATTCTTGGTGTATGAATCAGAAATGATCCCCAAACTACAAAAACTGTAGTGAAATTTCTGTGCATCATCCTGTTGCCATGGTAACCAAGACAATGTGAGTCAAACAAGAAAGTCCAAAAATTCGGAGGAAAATTATGAAAAAATAACATATTAGAGTGGTCTATCCATCCATAGGTAATACTTAGATCCCTAATACAGATATTATGACAAATAATACCAACTTAGCTCTGTATACAGAAACAAATAAAAAACAAGTATGTCTCACACTTAGGCCACACTGGGGGCTCGAAGGGGACACAAATCGGCAAATTCCAAAATGTGGAAAAACTGGGATTTTGACGTTCTTCGGAACAAGTTTTGGTTAGTTTCACAGAAGATGTTCAGAAAGCCACTAGTATATTTATAACCAGTAATATATCAAAGAATATAATATAAAAAAAACTGGATGGAGAAATTAAAATTTGAAGGTCAAGGTCAAATTAAGCAAAGCTCCTATTTCTAGACATGAAAAAACTTGGATTTTCTCATTTTTTGTCCCAATTTCTGTAAAGGTTAACTGAATATGATAAGAAAACCACTGCTACATTTGAAAAGAGCAACATGTCATTAAATGAAGCAAAACATAAAACAGATCAACAAAATCAAATATGAAGGTCAAGGTCACACGCAGCAAAGCTCCAATTTCAAAATGTTGAAAAACTGGTAATTTCTCATTTTGTGTCCCAATTTTTGTAAAGGTTAACTGAATATCATAAAAAAGCCAATAATATATTTTTAAAGAATAATATATCATTAAATGAAGCAAAAAATAAAAAAGACCCAGAAATCCAAATATGAAGGTCAAGGTCAGGCACAACAGAACTCCAATTTCAAAATGTTGAAAAACCGAGAATTTCTCATTTTATGTCCCAATTTTTGTAAAAGTTAACTGGATATCATAAGAAAACCATTACTATATTCTAAAAGAACAATATATCATTTAAAGAAGCAAAGTATAAAACAGACCCAGAAATTCAAATATGAAGGTCAAGGTCAGGCACAACAGAACTCCAATTTCAAAATGTTGAAAAACTTGGAATTTCTCATTTTTTGTCCCAATTTCTGTAAAGGTTAACTGAATATGATAAGAAAACAACTGCTACATTTGAAAAGAGCAACATGTTATTTAATGGAGCAAAACATAAAACAGATCAACAAAATCAAATACGAAGGTCAAGGTCAAGCACAACAAAACTCCAATTTCAAAATATTGAAAAACTGGGAATTTCTCATTTTATGTCCCAATTTTTGTAAAGTTTAACTGAATATGATAAGTAAACCATTGCTATATTTGAAAAGAGCAATATATCATAGGATGAAGCAAAGCATAACACATATCGAAAAATTCAAATACAAAGGTCAAGGTCAAAATCAGCGAAACACCACACCTATTTCCAAGCATGGAAGTTTTTGAATTTTTTTCATTTTTCGTCCCATTTTTTGTAAAGGTTACCTGGATATGATAAGAAAGTCATTGATATATTTTAAAAGAACAACATATCATTTAAAGAAGCAAAACATAAAACAGATCCAAAAAATCAAATATCAAGGTCAAGGTCAAGAACAAGAAAGGCTCCATTTTCAAAATGTTGAAAAAAGTGGGACTTTTTCATTTTTGTCCCATATTTTGTAAAGGTTAACTGATAATGATAAGAAAACTATATTTGAAAAGCGCAATATATCATTTAATGAGGCAAAAAAAAATATCAATAAATGCATTATGAAGGTCAAGGTCAAGCACAACGCCCGAATTTCAAAATGTTGAAAAAAAATGGGAATTTCCTTTTTTGTCCCAATATTTGCAAAACGTTTACTGCATATAGAAGAAAACCGTTGCTATATCTGAAAAGAGCAACGTATTTAATGTGGCAATATATAAAACAGATCAACAAATTCAAAAATAAAGGTCAAGGTCAAGCACATCTAAGCTTCAATTTCAAAATGTCGAAAAAAAGAGGAATTTTCTCATGATTTATTTATACCAATGTTTGTAATGATTAAATGGATATGATAAAACCATTGCTATATTTGAAAAGAGTAATATATAATTTAATGAAGCACAAGATAAATCAGATTGAAAAATTCAAATACAAAGGTCAAGGTCAAGAAAATCACAGCTTCCTGTCAAAATTGGAATAAGTGGAATTTCCTCATACTTTGTACTAAGTTTGTCAATTGATTTTTAGCTCACCTGAGCCGAAGGCTCACAGGTGAGCTTATAGTATAGGCAGGCATCCGTCATCCGTCGTCCGTCCGTCGTCCGTCCGTCGTCCGTCCGTCCGTCCGTCCGTCAATATTTTCAAACAACATCTCCTCTGAAACTACAAGGCCCATTGTTACCAAATTTCATATATAGCATCTATAGGCAGGGGGAACCAATAATACTGTTTTTTATCCAAATCGCTTTAGAACTTTGGTTGCTATGGCAACGTAAAGTTTACATTGACTTGTATGGGAAAAATTGAAAATTTGCATTTATTGCTATTTCTCTGCAGATAATTTGATAAATCTTTTACAGAAATGTTCCTTGAGTAGCTCTCTATCAGCCACATGAAATTTATGTTAATTGCACAATTTGGCTGGTTGCCATGGCAACCGAATGGTGAAAAATATAAAAAATATTCAAAAATCATCTCCTCAGAAACTATGCAACCAATAAAGCTCAAACTTCACAGAAAGGATTTTGGTACTACCCTCTATAAAAATACTGTTTTTCTTGGCAATTGCTCCAGCAGTTTGGTTGCAATGGCAACTTAAAGTTGCCATTGACTTATAATGGGAAAATGGAAAATTTGCATTTATTGCTATGTCACTGCAGATATTTTGACAAAACTTTCATAGAAATGTTCCTTGAGTAGTCCCCAACCAGCCATATCAAATTTATGCAAATCAGGCTATTTGGCTGGTTGCCATGGCAACTGAATGGTTAAAAATAGAAAGAATATTCAAAAATCATCTCCTCAGAAACTATGCAACCAATAAAGCTCAAACTTCACAGATGGGATCTTGGTACTACCCTCTAAAAAATACTGTTTTTCTTGGCAATTGCCTCAGCAGTTTGGTTGCTATGGCAACTTAAAGTTGCCATTGGCTTATAATGGGAAAATTGAAAATTTGCATTTATTGCTATGTCACTGCAGATTTTTTGACAAAACTTTCATAGAAATGTTCCTTGGGTAGTCCCCAACCAGCCATATCAAATTTATGCAAATCAGGCTATTTGGCTGGTTGCCATGGCAACTGAATGGTTAAAAATAGAAAGAATATTCAAAAATCATCTCCTCAGAAACTATGCAACCAATAAAGCTCAAACTTCACAGAAAGGCTCTTAGTACTATCTTCTATAAAAATACTGTCTTTCTTGGCAATTGCCCCAGAAGTTTGGTTGCTATGGCAACTTAAAGCTGCCATTGGGTTATAATGGGAAAAATGGAAATCCTCAATTTTTGCTATCTCACTGCAGTTATTTGGATTTTTTTCCTACAGAAATGTTTCTTGAGTAGTCCTCTATGATTCATATTCATATTAATTTTGTCCAAATCACCGAATTTGATTAGTTGTCATGATGGCAACATAAAGAAAAAAAATGAAAAAATATTCAAAAATCGTTTCCTCAAAACTATATAAGGGGATGAAGCTGATTCTTTGCATACATGTTCATGACATTAGCCACTACGTAAATATTGTTTTCTATTATTGTTGCTCACATGGTTTCATTGCTATGGCATTTTAAAGTTTCCATAGACTAACAACTCAGTCAGCGTTGAAATGAGGCCACATTGTACAATTTACTTTAGAGTTACCTACCCTTGAGCGCTGAGTATGAATGGACTCAGGTGAGCTACAGGACCAATGGTCCTCTGGTTGGAATATGAGATGGACCATATGCTGTATTTTAGAAGAGTCACATATCAACTAATGAAATATAAAACAAATGAAGGAGTTTACATATGGAGGCCAAGGTCAAAATCACTTAAGATTTCTTTTAAAAATTATGAAACACCCGGATATCTTATTTAATGTACCAAACTTTGTAAAAGTTTATATGTGCAAATAGTTATATATCCATTAATGAAATAAAACACAAAGTAGATGCAGATATTTAAATTTGACTGTCAAGGTCAAGATCATCAGAGCTCCAGTAAGAGTCATATATCATTAAATGAAATAAATCATAACACAGATAGAAAAGCTTAAAATGATGGTCAAGGCCAAGCACAGCAAAACTTCGTTTGAAAGTGTGTGAAAAAAAAGCAGGATCTTTTTACACATTGTACCAATCTTTTTTTTTTTTTTATTCTTGGTATATGAATCAGAAATGACCCCTAAACGACAAAAACAGTAGTAAAATTTCTGTTCGTCATCCTGTTGCCATGGTAACCAAGATAGTTTGAGTAAAGCAACAGAGTCCAAAATTTAGGAGGATAATAATGAAAATATAGCATATTAATCTGGTCTGTCCATCCATAGTTAATTCTTAGATCTCAGATACAGATATAATAACATATAATACCAACTTAACTCTGTTTACAGAAACAAATATAAATCAAGTATGTCTCACACCTAGGCCGCAATGAGGGCTCAAAGGGGACATAATTTGGCACATTTCAAAATGTGGAAAAACTGGGATTTTGCAGTTCTTTGGAACAAGTTTTCATTAGTTTAACAGAAGATGTTCAGAAAGCCACTAATATATTTATAACCAGTAATATACCAAATTATATAATAAAAAAGGAACTGGATGGAGAAATTAATATTTAAAGGTCAAGGTTAAATTAAGCAAAGCTCCTATTTCTAAACATGGAAAAACTTGGATTTTCTCATTTTTTCCCCTAATTTTTGTAAAGGTTAACAGAATACGATAAGAAAACCACTGCTATATTTGAAAAGAACAACATGTCATTTAATGAAGCAAAACATAATACAGATCAACAAAATCAAATATGAAGGTCAAGGTCAAGCACAGCAAAGCTCCAATTTCAAAATGTTGAAAAACTGGGAATTTCTCATTTTATGTCCAAATTTTTGTAAAGGGTAACTGAATGTGATAAGAAAGCCATTGCTATTCTTGAAAAAAACAATATATCATAAAATGAAGCATAACATGAAACGGAACAATATATCATTTAATGAAGCAAAAAATAAAAAAGACCCAGAAATTCAAATATGAAGGTCAAGGTCAGGCACAACAGAACTCCAATTTCAAACTGTTGAAAAACTGAGAATTTCTCATTTTATGTCCCAATTTTTGTAAAGGTTAACTGAATATCATAAGAAAGCCATCACTATATTCTAAAAGAACAATATATCATTTAATGAATCAAAACATAAAACAGATCTAGAAATTCAAATATGAAGGTCAAGGTCAAGCACAACAAAGCTCCAAATTCAAAATGTTGAAAAACTAGGAATTTCTCATTTTTGTCCCAACTTTTGTAATGGTTAATTGACAATGATAAGGGAACTATTGCTTTATTAATAAAGTGCATTTTATCATTTAATGAAGAAAAAAAAAAAAAAAAGATCAACAAATGAAAATATGAAGGTCAAGGTCAAGCACAACGCTCCGACTTCAAAATGTTGAAAAAATTAGAATTTCCTTTTTTGTCCCATTTTTGTAAAGGTTTACTGCATACAGAAGAAAACCATTGCTATATCTGAAAAGAGCAACATATTTAATGTAGCAATACATAAAACAGTTCAACAAATTCAAATAAAAGGTCAAGGTCAAGCACATCAAAGCTCCGATTTGAAAATGTCGAAAAATGGAATTTGTCATAATTTATTTATTCCAGTGTTTGTAAATGCTAACTGAGTATGATAAAACCATTGTTATATTTGAACAGAGTGTGAAAAGAGCAATATATAATTTAATGAAGCACAAGATAAAACAGATTGAAAAATTCAAATATAAAGGCCAAGGTCAAGGAAATCACAGCTTCCTATAAACATTTGGAAAAGAGTGGAATTTATTCGTAATATATACCAAGTTTTGTAAAAATTTACTGAATATGATCAGAAAGCCATTGCCTGATTTGAAAAGAGCGCTGAAGCATTTGATAAATTACAACATAACATAGATCAAGAAATTCGAACATGAAGGTCAAGGTCAAGATCACAAATATGCTGATATCAAAATGAGTGAGTGAGTGAGTGAACTCGGGTTTAACGTCGCACCAACAACGAGGTCATATGGAGACGGGACCTCGGTTTAAAGTCTCATGCGAAAGACCGGAGAAGCGGGGGATCGAACTTGCGACCCCTGGATTGGTAGTCTGGAGTGTTATCCACTACGCTACTGCCGCTCCTGTCAAAATGAGAATAAACTGGAATTTTCTCATACTTTGTACCAACTTTTGTAATTGTCTTTAGTTCTCCTGGGCCGAAGGCTCCCGGGGGAGTATAAAGGATGGTAGCCTCCGGCATTTATCGTCCGTCGTCCATCCGTCGTCAACATTTTCGAAGGACCTCTCCTCTGAAACTACTGGGCCAATTCCAATTAAACTTCATATACAGCCTCCAGGCAAAGGGGAAAAGAAAATTTATATATTTGGTCGAGGCCACATGACCAAGGTGGCCGGCATGCTGATATATGCTAAAAATCTTAAAAAATCTTCTTCTCCAAAACCACTAGGCTGCTTGCCTTGAAATTTGGTATATAGTATCTGGGACACTAGTACTACAAACTTGAATGGGAAAACTGAAAAAGTGGCTTTGATTCATTATAGCGGACACGATATTCTAATCATCAGCTGAAAATAAAACATTTTGCTCTTGGGCAGAAAAAGGGCCTTTTAGGCACTCCGCCCCCTCCCCCCCCCCCCCCCCCCCCCCCCCCCCCCCCCCCCCCCCCCTTTGGTCTAGATTTCTTAGAGCTAAACATTCTGACAAAGATTCATGATTAATGAATCAAAACTGTGCCTTCTAGAGTGAACACAAGGTTTTCTAAGATTTGATCTAGTGACCTAGTTTTTGACCCAACATGACCCAGTTTCAAGCTCGGTCTAGATTTGTTGGCGATAAACATTCTGATAAAGTTTCATGGAGATTGGAACGAAACTGTGCCAGCTACAGTGCACTCAATGTTTTTCTAAGATTTGACCTAGTGGCCTAGTTTTTGTCCTGCCATAACCCAGTTTCAAATTAGAATTAATAAAGATAAAGGTTCTGATGAAATTTTATGAAGATTAGATCATAACTGTTTCCCCTAAAGTGTACGCAAGGTTTTTCTAAGATTTGACCTAGTGACCTAGTTTTTAACCCGACATCATCCAGTTGCAGATCGGGTCTAGATTTAATCAAGATACACACTCTGACAAAGTTTCATGAAGATTAGATTAAAACTGTGCCCTCTGTGTCATTCAATGATTTATTTCTCTTTTTAGCTCACCTGAGCCAGCGGCTCCGGGGGAGCTTATAGGATGGTAAGGCTCCGTCGTCCGTCGTCCGTCCGTCCGTCCGTCGTCCGTCCGTCAACAATTTCAAACGACTTCTCCTCTGAAACCGCTGGGCCTATTGTAACCAAATTTCATATAGAGCCTCCTGGGACCTTAGGAACGAAAAGTTGTTCAAAGGGTCCTGATCACATGACCAACATGGCCGCCATGCCCATATATGGTAAAAACCTGAAAAAATCTTCTTCTCCAGAACCAACAGGCCGATGGCCTTGAAACTTGGTATGTAGCATCGAGTACGCGAGTACTACCAAGATTGTTCAAATTATGACCTTGGGTTGACCTTGACCTTTTTTACGGTAATGTCAAATTTGCTTCCTTATGGTTTTATATGGCAGGTTGCTACAACATAAGATATCTTGGAAACTGTTGAAGATTTTGGCCTAAAAATTGGTACATACAGTCATCTTAATGACTACATGAAGATTTATGAGTACAAGAGGTCAAGGTCATTCTTTGACCTTTGACCCAGAACTCTCATATTTTGACAATTTCAAACTTCTCCTCTGAAACCTCTGGGCCGATTGTAACCAAATTTCATATAGAGCCTTTTGGGACCTTAGGAACGAAAAATTGTTCAAACGGTCCTGGTCACATGACCAACATGGCCGCCATGCCCATATATGGTAAAAACCTGAAAAAATCTTCTTCTCCAGAACCAATAGGCCGATGGCCTTGAAACTTGGTATGTAGCATCGGGTACACGAGTACTACCAAGATTGTTCAACTTATGACCTTGCGTTGACCTTGACCTTTTTTATGGTAAGGTCAAATTTGCTTCCTTATGCTTTATATGGCAAAATGCTGCATCATAAGATATCTTGGAAACTGTTGAAGATTTTGGCCTAAAAATTGGTACATACAGTCATCTTAATGACTACATGAAGATTTATGAGTACAAGAGGTCAAGGTCATTCTTTGACCTTTGACCCAGAACTCTCATATTTTGACAATTTCAAACTTCTCCTCTGAAACCGCTGGTCCGATTGTAACCAAATTTCATATAGAGCCTTTTGGGACCTTAGGAACGAAAAATTGTTCAAACGGTCCTGGTCACATGACCAACATGGCCGCCATGCCCATATATGGTAAAAACCTGAAAAAATCTTCTTCTCCAGAACCAATAGGCCAATAACCAATGGCCTTGAAACTTGGTATGTAGCATTGGGTACACAAGTACTACCAAGATTGTTCAAATTATGACCTTGGGTTGACCTTGACCTTTTTTATGGTAAGGTCAAATTTGCTTCCTTATGCTTTTATGTGGCAAAATGCTGCAACATAAGATATCTTGGAAACTAATGAAGATTTTGGCCTAAAAATTGGAACATACAGTCATCTTAATGACTACATGAAGATTTATGAGTACAAGAGGTCAAGGTCATTTTTACCTCACCTTAGCCAGCGACTACGGGGGAGCTTATAGGATGGTAAGGTCCGTTGTCCGTCGTCCATCCGTCCGTCGTCCATCCACACTTTCAAATGACTTCTCCTCTGAAACCGCTGGGCCGATTGTAACCAAATTTCACATAGAGCCTTCTGGGACCTTAGGAATTGAAAAGTTGTTCAAACGGTTCGGGTCACATGACCAACATGGTCGCCATGGCGATATATGGTAGAAACCTAAAAAAATCTTCTTCTCTAGAACCAATAGGCCGATGGCCTTCAAACTTGGTATGTAGCATTGGGTACACAGTACTACCAAGAGTGTTCAAATTATGACCTTGGGTTGACCTTGACCTTTTTTACAGCAAGGTCAAATTTGCTTTCTGGTGCTTTTATATGGGAAAATGCTAGAACGTAAGATGGAATCTATTGAAGATTTATAAATTCATCCTAATGAGTACATGAAGATTTATGAGTACAAGAGGTCAAGGTCATTCTTTGACCTTTGACTCAGAACTCTCATATTTTGACAATTTCAAACAATCTCTTCAAAAGTACAGAAGTACTGCCTTGGAATGGTCAGTTAAAGATTAATGCTGGGCTTAAACTGGATTGAAACCCTGACCCTCTGCTTCTGCAATAGTTCAGAACATTTAGTTAGCTGTTTGATCCGCATGAATTAATAAATAATCACAGGCAAGACACAAATCACAGATAAGGCCTATGATGAATCAGAGATGAGGACTTGACAGAAACAACGTATTGCAACACCTTGAGATTCCTGGGGTGTCAGACAACACCACTGAAACACCACAAAATCATCCATCCTGTTTTCGATATCCGGCCTGTATTCAGTATCCTATTGTAGTCAGACATTAATTAGGTCACATGACTAAACTTGCCTTCTGGCCAAAATATAAACCTTTGATCCCTGATTCAAAATGGCTACCTGCTCACACAAGCTTACATTAGCTTAGATGAGATTTATGGTCATATTGTTAACTCAGGTGAGCGGTTCAGGGCCTCATGGCCCTCTTGTTTTCAGCTCTGGTGGCCAGTCTTGTTCAGTGGAGTGGAACCATTTTAGCAATGTTGGTTCAGGGCTATGAGTGGTTCATGGCTATGAGTCGAACATTTCTGTGAAATTATTTTGAAATTGAGCCATTGGCTTGAGGGAGATATAGTTTTAAGTTGTTTTTTTTTCTTCTATTTTTAGCTCTGGCAGTCATTTTTGTTCAGTGAAGCGGAACCATTTTAGCAATTTTAGTGCAAGGCTATATTAGAAACATTATAATGCCTTCATTTATAGACCAGTTTCGATTTAACTTCAAACAAGTGATTAGTCCAGGGGTCAGCCTAGAGCTTTCAGACAGGGAGAAGTTTTGCACATTTTCTGGACTTTAGGGAGAAGTTTTGGTTCACAGTTTGGATTTCCCTATATGTTCTATATAATTTTCACTTCTCCCTCAAGTCAAAACAGGGAGAAGTCACCAGCTTAGGGAGACTATTTCTCCCAATCGCCCTCTAGGGTGAGCCCTTGATAAGTATGACAATATCTAGGACAAATTCGCGATTCAGCGTTTTGGGGTCAAGGTCAAGGTCATAGTGTGTATTTTTAGAAAAACTTTGTCATCGCTCTAGCGTCTTAATTCATAAATCGATTTCCGTTTAGTTCTGTTGTGGTTCTCTGTTGCCTGTTTTTGGTGTCAGAGTTTCTGTGATGTTTTACCTTATGTATGTTCTTATTATTTTTGGTTCGGTTTGGGTTGCTGAGTGGCCACCTTTTGGGAACAAGCTGCTCACTCGGTTGGCCATATGTTCTCTGTATCTTAATTATTTGTAATCTTAGTTGTTTCCAACTATGGTTTGAGGGCTGGATTTGGATTTTGATTGTTTCAGTTCCTGGTCTTTGCATACTTTTTACTTGTGAGTATGACAATATCTTGGACAAGTTTGCGTTTCAGCGTTCCGGAGTCAAGATCAAGGTCACATTGGCTATTTTTAGTAAAACTTTGTCATCACTCTAGCGCCTTCATTTACGGACCGATTTAAATTAAACTTCATACAAATGTATAGTTTGACAATATCTTAATAAAGATTTCGTCTCAGCATTCTAGGGTTAAGGTCAAGGTCAGAGTGGCCATTTGTAGAAAAACTTAGTCATAGCTCTAGCGCCTTCATTTGTAGACCGATTTTGCTTAAACTTCATACAAATGATAAGTCTGACAATATCTTGGATTAGTTTGCGTTCCAGCGTTCTAAGGTCAAGGTCAAGGTCACAGTGGCTATTTACAGAAAAACTTTGTCATCGCTCTAGTGCCTTCATCCATAAACCGATTTTGATGATACTTCACACAAATGATATCTTGGACAAGTTTGCGTTTCAGCATTCTAAGGTCAAGGTCACGGTGGCTATTTTTTTTAATTTTGTTATCTCTCTAGCACCTTCATTTATGAACCGATTTGGATTTTACTTCACACAAATGTTAACTGTGATAAAAACTTGGACAATATTGCGTTTTATGGTTCTTTAAGGTCAAGGCCACAGTGGTTATTTATAGAAAAACTTTGTCATCGCTCCAGCGCCTTCATTTATGGACTGATTTTGATTTTTCACACAAATGTACAGTGTGACAATATCTTGGAATAAAATCTAGAATAAAACTTTTATTTCTCAAAGGTCGTCACTAAAATTTCCAGTGGTGGGTTTTGAGCACGGGTGCGGGTGGTGGGTTTCATACCCCTTCTTAAATCATCAGCTACCGGCTTTTCAAAAAGTGTACTAGAATGTTTAAAACAGGATTTACAGAGATTCTTTAAAGAGTTAATTCCCACAGTGGATTAGAAGAAAATACATCCATGAAAACATTTCATTATTCCCAGTCTGATGATTAATGATGCAGCTATCTTATATGAACTGACATGTAGACACAAGAATCTCTTGATTACTGATGGCCTTGGCCTCCTCGAATCATTTAATGCAAATGGTATATTCGCAAACATTAAATGAATTGCTTACCCAGCAAGTTTCTGCAAACATTGCGTAAAGCCTACGAAAATTGCTTATAATCGACGAAAAATATTGACAGAGAGGTCGGCCTTAAAACAAGTGACTTTGACCTTGAATGGTCCCTCTGATTCAGATGATGTATCATAATATTAAATGCAATTTATGCATGACCAATTAATAATGAAATCAAAAATTGTCAGAGTTTGTAAATGATCATAATGCATGATACAGAGTTCATTTGTGCCATAATTTCGTGGATGTTTGTGACCTTGACCTTGGCACTACAATTTCCTTTGACCTGAATTATGTCAAAAATTGAAGCACAGTTACTGTCAATTGTATCTAGACTGTTTGCTACAATAACATACTTCATCGAAGAATGAAAAGATCATAATTTCATATAAAACGTGTTATTTATTAACATTTCTGGATTTTGGTGACCTTGACCTTGAAAACTTGTTGCTCCTGGATAAACTAGTGTTGCTGTCATGATCAGATTTATAATGTTTAATAGTTCTTTGCACTTTAAACTGCCTTTAAAACATAAAAAATGATATTTATAAGAATAAATGTCGAAAAAAGGGCATTAAAATAGCATTTTTTAGCTATTTTAACATTGACCTTGACCTTTTGATTTGAATTTCTCCATCCAGTTTTTTTGATATTTTACTCTGACATAAATTGTTTTTTAACACCATACTAGTCTCTGTCTGGACATCTTCTGTTAAACTGTCCAAAATCTCCGCCGAAAAAGTGTAATATTGCATTTTTCACAAATTTCATAAAATGCCAATTTTCCCCTTTTTCGGGCGTCTAGTGTAAGAAACCTAAGGGAAATTTTGTCACCAACTTTATATCATTGTGCTATGCCAACTTAGTGCTTTGATGTTTAAAACATTTCTTTTCCAAAAATTTCTGTAGAGACAAGAAAATAACAAACAATTTTGCCAATTTCCCAATTTTTATCTTCATTTTTCTGCCATCTTCCCAGAACAAACATTCTCCGTTTCCATGGCAACAAAACATAAAATGAAGATTTCGACGCCGTTTATGGTGGTTTTGCATCAGACCTGATATGTAGACAAAAAATTACTAAAATCCCAGACATAGCGTGGCAAACGTTTTCCGAAAGTTGCAGAGCAAACATTGCGTAAAGCCTACGAAAATTGCTTATAATCGACAAAAATTCCTAAGTATTGATGGAGAGCTCGGACTTAAAATAAGTGACCTTGACCTTGAATGATCCCCCTGATTCAGATGATGTATCATAACATTAAATGCAAGTTATGCATGACAACTTAAAATGAAATCAAGAATTGTCAGAGTTTCTAAATGATCATAATAATGATACAGAGTTCATTTGTGCCATAATTTCGTGGATATATGTGACCTTGACCTTGGCATTGCAATTTCTTTCAACATGAATTATGTCAGAAATTGAAGCACGGTTACTTTAAATTATATCTAGACTGTTTGCTATAATTACATACCTTATCAAAGAAGGAAAACACCATAATTTTCATGTAAAACATGTTATTAATTAAAAATTTCACGATTTTGGTGACCTTGACCTTGAAAACTTGTTGCTTCTGGATAAACTGGTGTTGCTGCGATGATCAGATTTATAATGTGTAATAGTTCTTTGCGCTTTAAAACCGCCTTTAAAACATAAAAAATGATAATTGTACCTATAAATGTCGAAAAAAGGCATTAAAATAGCATTTTTTTAGCTATTTTAACATTGACCTTGACCTTTTGATTTGAATTTCTCCATCCATTTTTTTAAATATTTTACTTTAACATACATTGTTCTTTATGACCATACTAGTCTTTGTCTGGACATCTTCTGTTAAACTGTCCAAAAACTCCGCCGAAAAAGTGTAATATTGCATTTTTCACAAGTTTGATAAAATGCCAATTTTCCCCTTTTTCGGGCCCTTAGTGTAAGAAACCTATGCAAAATTTTGTCACCAACTTTATATCCTTGTGCTATGCCAACTTAGTGCTTTGCTGTCAAAAACATTTCTTTTCCAAAAAGTTTCTGTGGAGACAGGAAAATAACAAACAATTTTGCCAATTTTCTGATTTTTTTATTTTCAATTTTTCGGCCTTCCTCCCAGAACAAACATTCTCCGTGTCCATGGCAACGAAACATAAAATGAAGATTTCAACGCCGTTTATGGTGGTTTTGCATCAAACCTGATATATAGACAAAAAATTACTAAAATCCCAGACATAGCGTGGCCAACGTTTTCCGATTCTTACAGAGAATTGATATTAAAAACTTTAACCAAAACATCCAATCAATAAAGAGACAATTTTCTAAGTCCATGACCTTGACATTAAGGTCACTGAGGGGTGGGGGTGGGGGGGGGTAGTACCTGGGAAAACTTTGGACCAATATCTAACTACAGTGCAAGTATCAATGGAATCCATCCATGGGTTAAGGAGATATTGGGCTTTAAAAAACTTTAACCAAAATATCCAGTCAAAAACTCCCAATTTTCTAAGTCCATGACCTTGACATCAAGGTCACTGAGTGGGATGGGGGTGGTACCCTGTTAAACTTTGGACCAATATCTAACTACAGTGCAAGTATCAAAAGAATCTATCCATAGGTTAGGGAGATATAGGTCTTTAAAAAACTTTAACCAAAACATCCAATCCAGACGCCGACGCGGATGCGGACGCAGACGCCGACGCCAGGGTGACAACAATAGCTCTTCCTGAACTTTCGTTCAGGCGAGCTAAAAAATGACTATTCCAAGACATTTCATACTGACAATTCAAAGACTAGAGGGCAAACAGTGTAGATCCAGACGAGGCGGCTCATTATCATCAGGATCTATGCTCTTTGCAAATTTTGCTAATTTTGTCACTGGGACTTAAAGAGTTAAAAGATACTGAGTTTCCAAGCTTGGTGGCAAAATGTGAAATCAGAAAGAGACAGTGTTAGGAAGAGGTTACTTTGATACCTTTTACTTCTGGATGCAACAATACAACATTTTGCGAAGAGTACCGACTGGATGTGTTCAACTGTAGGAGTCTAATGTGTTGTTTGATGAGACTACTACACAGGGGCGTAACTAGGGGCAATTTCATAATACGCACAACCATGTTTTATTCTCTACTTCTTGAAGGGAAAATACGTATTTCAGCCTCTTTGGGAGTTGGTTTTGAAATCTTGTCTAATTTATAAAATTGCAGCATGCAAATATGCAGGTGCGTTTTGAAATTTTGTCAATTTTGACAAAATTTCAATACGCACTTGCGTATTTGCCGTATATGTAGCTACGCCCTTGCTACAGTAGAACGTTTGCTTGCAGTTTTGATTTTCCACCATACATGTATTACTCCTCAACAAAAGAATGCATTACTGTCAGTCAAAAATCAAGGTTAAGAAAAGAGTCACAGAACTTAAGATGTTCTATGACCTCTACCCATAAGGTCCAACTGGACCTGTAAACACTGAAACTTGTTCCTCTATCACAAGGAAGAATGACATAATCAAGGAAATATCCATACCTGATAATATTGTGTCAACATACCAGCTAATTTTTCTTATATTTCTAGGTTTGATTTCTTTCTTAACCCATTGCATTCTGGGTATTTTTTGTCGTCTGCTGAAATTGTCATCTGCATCAAAAATCAATAATATTTTGACAATATTGGTCTAACTAACTCATGTAAAATGATGTCTAGGCAGCAAACTGTTTGGATCTCAGAACAGGCCCCACATTTGTGGTGCCTGATCTGGATCCAAAATGTTTGCCCAGTTACCCCTAAAGGGGTATACCGAATGGAATGGGTTAAGGCATATGGGTACATCTTCACATTTTTTTCTGTCTTTTTAACAGAGAGTAACAACTTTTGTTCACTGTTTTAGCATAACATGACAGCACATGACAATGTGAGATTCTATACAAGTACAAGGACCACATAACTAATGGTGATCAGATTGTTCATCATCTAAGGGAGATCATGCATAGAAAGATCTGAGCCCCCCACTGAACAGCCTAAAGAACTCCTTACCATGATTAAGATGGTTTGGCCGTTACATCTCTCACTCTTCTAGTTTATCAAAGACAATTCTACAGGGCACATAGACTGGCTCCAGTCTGAAACATTGATTTGTCTAAATTCATAAATTTTTTACTATGTCTTTCTCTTGGTCTGATGTTTTGAAACATCAGCTTAGAGAAAAGAGGGATTAAAGAGAATGAAATTTATAACAGTCTACGAAAAAAAATATGAATTTAGGCAAATCAATGTTTCAGACTGCAGCCAGTCTACAGGGCACAGTGAAAGGAAGATTAAGTAGAAGAGGCAGACAGAAGAAAGGTGGGAAGACAATGTTAAAGATTAAACAGGGATAGACTTTGCCAGCACAATTATAGTAACAGCTGAAAACAAGAGCATGTTGCAAAGTAATCTATGGTGCTCTGAAGACCCAGCCAGGCCCCGAGGTTATAAAGCATTTTTTGTGCTCAACTCAGCTGAGCACGCAATTTTCTCTGCTGATAAATATAAAAATGTCAACTAATGTTGGCATTTTCATAATTCATAAGCAGAGAAAATTTCATACTCAGCTATACTGAGCCAGAAAACAACTGTACTTAGTAGTAATTCGCTATTTCGTAGCAGGTAAAATTTCATGCTCAGCTGAGTTAAGCATGAAAAAAGTTTTATAACCTAGTAAGATTATGAGATAAACTGAGTTTGCTTCTCTGGATGACAAAAGCCCTCCAAAAATGAAGTATACTCCTAAAGGAAAGAATTTGCTCCAACGGAACAAATTCTTTCCTTTAATAGTTGACCCCAACTGAGATTGACGGCAGAAATAAAACTGACATAGTACCTTCCCTTGAAAGTGTGTCTATTCGCCTTAACTCTTTAAGCACCAAAAAGCAGACGACAAAATTTACGTCTGCAAAAATAAAAAAAAAAATGCCTTGTCCAAGACATTTCATACTGAGAATTCAAAGACTAGAGGGCAAACAGTGTAGATCTAGATGAGGCGGCTCAGTATGAGCCATCTCATCAGGATCTACACTGTTTGCAAATTTTGCTAATTTTGTCACTGGGGCTTAAAGATTTAAGAAAACTGACATCCTAATATGAAAACTTAACACCCATATTTTTGGCTATGGTAAGGAAGAAAAAGATTATCAGTCAAAACATTGAAAGTGGGCTACTTATGGCAACTGATGATCACTGGGGTTTTTATCTGTAATATGTCAATAATTATCATTTTAAAAAATATAACTTCCTTCAGATAGCAGAACAGGTACCCTATTAAAATGTTTTGATATACACGGGATTTGACCTTTTTAGTGCTCTGTGCATTTTACTTTTTCAAAATGACATTAAATAATGTAGCAAACTTTTTTCCTGATAATCACACATTTCAAATAATTAATATACATTTTAAAGGAAGCAACTTTAAAGGTTAAAGCAACAAAGAAAAGCTGCTTATAGTCATTGAAAGACTGAGAAGCTTTGCAAGTGAAAAATTGACAAACCCTATAGAAAATATGTGCACACTATATAGTTATATGACTCAGAAGTTCTCATGATGTGTGCTTAATTGAGGCATAAGCACCAATTAGGTCTAATACAGTACATAGAAAACACATCTATCAGGCCCGGATTCAGACCACCACGTACTGGTGGGGCTCTGGATGACTGGTGGGGCTGGAAAGCTCCGCGGTGTATGTGAGTATGGGGGCTGGGGGCGATTCTAATGAGATATCACAACATATATTTCAAGGGAGGTTGGGGAGTGGGGCTTGAAAATATATTGCATAATTAGGGATCAATTTGATGAGAGTTTTTGCCCATGTCTGTTTTGCCTTGAAATATATGTTGAGATATCTCATTAGAATCGCCTCGGCGATTTGATGCTTATCAAATAAACCATTGAAACCACAAAAAAATCTAAACTAAAACTTCTGTTTATATCTCAAATTTCAAACTCAGTAGATATCAAGTAGGGGTGGGAGTGGTGAGTTTCATACCATTCCATGGTTGAAATACAGTTTAAAAGGCCGTAAAATCACGTCATTCATTCATCTATACCTCGCTATACATTATGCTACCTTGTGATACCATATACGATTCTGCAGTATTTCATTTACTCTCATGACATATATGCGAATAGCGCTCATAACGTATATGCGAATAGCTTATGACCACTCACAACATAATGCAAACAGGTCTCACGCCATCTGTGCGAACAGTTGAATAAAGGTCAAGCTGCATTGTAGGTAACTTATGGCTGTACTTCCAGGTCGAAAGCAATTACTTGGTCACCATAATAATACCTTCCTAATTTAGGAGAACATAATAAACTGCAGAGTCCGACTAAGAGTCCAACAGTCTGCTGCAAGTCTAGTTGGCTTATCAGGAAACATTATCATATACAAGAGCTCCATAGACACCTGTTTCTTGCTTGTCTGTGCATTGTCATAACAGATCCCTATCCCATTGCATTCTGGGTATTTTTTGCCATCTGCTGAAATGTCATCTACATCAAAAATCAAAAAAAATTTAACAATATTTGTCTAACCAACTCTTGTAGAAATGATGTCTATGCAGCAAACAGTTTGGATCTCAGATCAGGCCCCACCTTTGTGGGGCCTGATCTGGATCCAAACTGTTTGCCCAGGGGTATCCCGATTTAAGGGTATCCCGAATGGAATGGGCTATACTACATGTATTTTATACAGAGCTAAACCAGAAAACTTCATAAAAATTTATAAATAAATAAAATAATTTATTCACTCTGTTTTGTTAATACAAACAACTAGAGGAGCATGTAATAAATACAGTTACAAAAGAACATAGTGATGGTAGTAATGACAGATTCTTGCAGTACCTTACCATTATATTTCCTACTATCGTTTTCATGAATTCAATTAATCCTCCCAGCGGGAATATGACGTCGAAATGACGTCGCATTGACGCCGATGCGACGTTATCACGTCGCACTGACGTCAAAACAACACCACCACAACGCCACGCGCCCGCTGGGATGATATCCATGTCTTGAACACATGCATTTACTGTGGGAGGACATTTTCCCCGCTAGATAAAATCACTTTTCCAGAAGCAACTACATTTATACATGAAATACTTCTGCTCGAAAAGATTTCCAAAAGGATGAAATATAATTAAATTTCCGAAGCGCTAGAAAGCTAATGACAAAATATACACCCACAAACGCAAACTCTCAATGACACTGACGCCAAAGATACCAACACCCAAAAAGCAAAACCTATGTCTCACTTTAGCTAGAAGCAGGTAAGAAAAAATATGAAAACTGTTTGCCGCATTACAACAATGCAAACCCTAATCAGAATGCTCCTCTAGGATAAAGTCTAATTTCAGTCAACAGAAAGTTTGCTGAGGCTTTTTAAGGGCAATATACTACTCCATTATGGTTACTACCTCTGCTGTGTGGTAACAGGGTAGAAAATTTCCACCAGGTCTGTTCTATAATACAAGTATAATGTTTCATGACATGAAACTGGTGGGGTATGAAACTTTAAACCTTACATGAGAAGCATCATTGTCAGAAAATCTGAAACAAAGTACAAATGACTATATGCTCTGACTATCAGATTTCATTGATAGATAAGGGATGTGGAGGTTTGGTGTTGAAGTTGTGCTATCTCTTTTTATTTCTACATAAAGCATATGTTGTGAACCCTTTAAACAACCTTCTACTGAGGGGCCACATGTTTTCTTCAAACAAGGAACAAAAAAAACATAGAGCTACAAACCAGCTGGCTGATGTTTTTATGTTGTTTTTTAACATCAAAAAGGGACACAAATTTTGTGTCAAAATTTGAGATTTTCTAAAGTGGATTATCTCCCATAATACAGTATTAGCCAGGCAAGTGAGGTTGGGGTGGGGAGTGGGGGATATATATACTAAATGTGATACCATAATGACCTTAAATAATGAGACAGAATTCCTGCCCAAACAATGTAGGCCCAGATCAGACTGCTTATGATTAGCACTGTTTGTCATCCTGGCAACAGTTCTCTGGCACATCACCATAGAGTTACATCAACTTTTTCTAATTTTAGGATATTTATGTAATCTGTTATGTTTCTCAATATTTACGGTAAATATTCAAGTCACTTCACATTAGTATCCCAGGTGTTACAAGAAATTCTAAATATTTTGACATATTTTGACATAAGAACAAGATAACATCAGATCATAAACTGATGATTGATTTTGGACAGTACAACTCAGAGCATAATTTTAGCTAAAATTTTGGGGACTAAAAGTTATTCTCTTCTAATCTAGTATCCTTCTATGTCTAGTCTAGTCTAGTCTATTCCATAACATTGCAAGGTTGGTGGGGCACCACTGATGACTTAACAAAAATCACTTTCCACCTGCCAGGGCCCGGTTGTTCAAAACTAACGACGTTAGTTAACGTTTCATTAAAATTTGAAATGTTAAAATCTCAAATACGCCAATATTTTTTGTTGAAAAAATGTGAGCAGCTTTTGCATTACAAAAGCTTCTCACATTTTTGCAACAAAAAATATCAGTGTATTTAGTTATAAAGTCATAAAACACTTAACAAGTTTTCTGCTTAACGAGCTTGTTAGGCTGACGATGCTTTGAACAACTGGGCTGCCTTTCTTGTTCTGGCTAAGTCCGTCCCTGTCCACTCTCCCACCTTTTCTTCTGTCAGCCTCTTCTTCTCCATCCTTTCACTAAAACCAGTAAGATCGTCTTTGCCTAGAGATATCAGGTCAGGTTTCATATCTTGGCTATGGTCAGAAATTTGCCAAGATTCTGCAAGTATCCTTATTGGTCACACGGTCCTTGTATGAGATGTTCAGTATCGTTTTACCATCTCATCTCAAAAGTCTGGGTTCTTTTTCTAAGTCTTATTCTCTTACAGTTTGATCTTTTGTGGTGATCTTTTGTGGGGTCTCTTTGCCTCACTGAGGCAATTCTTAGAAGAATCCACAATTGTGTTTTTCAGAGGAAAATTCTAATGAGAATAAGAAAAGTCTTTAATCCACCAAAAAATAAGTGCTTATTTGGCGGCTCCGAATACAGCCACATTCCTGATGAGAAAATATTTCTTAAGGGGACAGCTGGACTACTTAGCAACCTTTCTTACACATTTCCTGTTATGACTGATATCTCACTTGGATGAGGTATCATGTGGGAAGGCTGTGTCTTTTGGCCTTTAAAAAAAGAAGACAGACTGCCCACATTATATAGTACAACTACAGTGAGACTTTGAATGACTTTATCCTATCCACAAAAACTGGAATTATGCAAAAGATCTTTATATTTTAGATACCAGCAAAACTTCCTTTTTTGACAGGTTACAACCAAAAGTATCTTGACAGCCCACATACGACAGTGCCTTTTCTTAGCCTTTTTTTCAAGAAGCCCACATTCTAAAAACTATTTTTTTTCAGACAGCCAAGATGCTCAAGTTTCCCTTTTCGAAAAGGCCACATCCTAAAGTGCCTCTTTATCAACTGCCCACACAAGCAATTTTCTGTTTTAGTCAGCTCAAATGCTGGAGTTTAAATTTGAAGGCAGCCCAGAAGCTAAAAAATCTCCCTCTTGGAAAGAACTGAAGAGTCTCTTTGAAACCTGAAACAGATACTAGCTGTTGTACAAGAGGTTCAGATCTGCCAGCACATCTGCCCCGGTCCATCACAGTCTACCCTGTTTGTACCATCAACTGATGGATCCGGGAAATGTAACTAGGTAAATGGGTATACTGTCAAGGAAAACAACTCTACCATTTTCATATTTTTGCCTCCCTTTTCAGTCTGGGACAAGAATTTGCTCCATGAGGAGCAAACATAGAAAGGCTTTGCCATCTAGGGAAGCAAACAAGAAGTCACAGATGATGTGATCCTTTGTTAAAATGGCGAAATATCATAGAGGTGTACCCTTACACCATCAGTGAAAACTGAAAACCAGTCTGAACACACATACTGATCTGAATTATGCTTTTTGCACATGCCCAAAGGTAGCCTCCCTTGTGATACAGCTGTTTGTACAAGTCTAAAAGACAATTTAGCAATTATATATGCCTTGAGGTTTCTTTTGAAACCTGACTTTGCTAAATAAGGAAATAATGACTGACTTGAACATTTCTAGAAACATTTTTTTAACTGTTTAATCAAAGAATTTAAGAGATTCATGCACATGAAATAATTACAGGCAGGTACCATATTCAATCACATTATTCCCAGAGACATATACCGATTAGGCATAAAATGTAATATGAGCAAACATTGAAGACCTAGATTAGACTGCCCCCTAAGGGGCAGTCTAATCTGGGTTAGCACTGTTTGCTAACAATTTGTTATCTATTTACTTTTCCAAAATCATAGACCAGAAAATGCTAAAGTGACCAAATATTTCTGGTAAATATGAAAATCTCAACAGGAGTGGTTTGTTCTCATGAATAAAAATCTGAAAATCAACTGAATGATTATCCGGCAAATGTAATTATAGTCCGTTTGCTCCCAAGTGCAAACGGGGTTTGGCTTATTTTCTCGAAAACGATGAAAGTTCCATCAAATGTTATAATGTCCTAATGAATCCTATAACTATACACATAAGAATACGGAAAGTCCAAATTTTTGGATGCTTTCGTAAAATATTTTCCATTGACAGTAATGCAAAAACTGAGCAGTTTCACTAAAGGGCGACGTGTGCTTGTTAGAACAGCCAAAATATTGTTGATGGCCAATAGCGTAAACTCGTTGTTTACTACAGGTGTGGGCGTATATGAATGAAATAGTAAAATGTATTCACGTGTCCGCACGCGTAACGCATGGTATCACTAGTCAGGTGATACTATATTGTAAATAAACATTGAACTATTAAATTATTTTGCGAGTAAAATTGTATGTTTTAAAATTTGATAATATATGGGTGAAACAAAAAGTAGAAACAAAAGCAATTCAGAATAAAATTTCAATTAATTATGCAAATTTTGTTCTAGGGATAGCAACATTGGTCACATGCTTTAACACGTAAAACTAAACGGGAATTCCAACAGCCAACTTTTACTCCCTTGTAATTAAGAGGTGAAAATGACATATTTTAGGTCCTGTTTTTGTATAGAAACTTTTTTATGCAAAACCTCACATTTCTGCAAAATTATGAGTTTGTTATGTATAGGATGAAAATTAAGAATGAGCAATTCGAAAATCTTCTACTTCTCGCCAATTTTGAGAAAATATTGGGGATGCCGTTTGCATTTGGGAGCAAACGGACTATACAGTCTTCATCCTAAATAGACTAAATCAATGATTTTATGAGACACGCCATGAAAAAAATCCAATGGAGACAAGCCATGAAAAAAAAATAATACAATCATTAGTCACACATGGAATTCACACTCCTAGATGACCCTCTTGATGCATTTGGTTATAAGAAGGATTTGTTGTTTTTTTGTTTTTTGCCCACAAAAAATAACCCCATTTATTTAATCCAGTCTTGCATAATTCCGCCGTAAGATATGTTTTTCCTTCCAAAACAATCCTAAAAATCTAGATCCATCATATATGATGGATCTAGATTTCTAGAGTTGTTTTGGAAGCCAAAAAAAAAAAAAAGCAAAGTCTTAAAATTACACAAATATGGTACTTGACTTCAAGACAGTCAGTCACTGACTCTACATGTCCATGACATTCATCAGTTTGATACCCCTTCAGACAGGTTTTAGCCATGCTGTGGCTCGTAGTATCTGACTGAATGAATGACAATCTATAATGAATCCTTTGGGTGATCTGATCTGATAGTAGTTTATGTGCTAACTATACTGTAGAAGCAATATATTTTCATTATTTTTCTCTGTGGTTCGATTCTAGGACAAATTCCTGACAGCAATTGCAGAGGAATTTTGAGATAAAGAATTTCCATGACAATTTTGATGGAAAAATCTATAGAAAGCCATCACAAATCAATCAGTTCCAAGATTTCAAACTAACTAAAGCCATTAACAAGTGTTTTCTGAAGCAAGTTTTGAAATTCCTCCTTTTGTGTGTGTTAAGTAATTTAAGAAATTAAGTACAGGAGATGGCAACCCCAAACCAAAAGCAAGTTGATCTGCATATGCAGAATAGATCTTTCTTTTCTGTTTCTCAATGGTCTCTTGATTGAAAGTCAGGGGCGGATCCAGGAATTTTGGATAGGGAGTTCAAGTTAGCTGAGGGGGGTCGATTTATGCAGTTTGACCAATTTTTCCTGAAATTCCCCATGTAAATAAGATAATTTGAACTGAGATGGGGGTTCGTTTGAACCCCCTTTGGATCCGCCACCGAAAGTTGAGTAGGAGGAGCAGTCTCAGCTGGTTCTATACTACTCCTGTCCAAACAAAGGCTTGCTTTAATCCTCCAAAGCAGTTATTGCCAATTGGCAGAAAATTACAAAGCTTATCAATGACAAATCACACTTTCTATAAATATTAAAAGTATCATTTTAGTTTTGTCAGTAATGCAGGTGTAATTTCTATCTCACAGGTTACCCTAAATGTGCTTAAATATTGGAACACCTAAAACCCATTAATTTTCCATTTGGGACAAATGGAAAATTAATGGTTTTAGGTGTCCCAATCCTTATGCACATTAGGGTAAAGTACCTTTTCATCAAAGACGCCAGTATAATTTCACATCTCACAGGCTAGTTTATTAATTGGAAAAAAGGACAGATTGGGTCCAAAGAAAGGTCATAATATTTCTTCCTGCCCACAAGTTGACAAGATCAAGTTATACCTCTTGCTGCATCTAATCTGATGTCACCAAACTAACCATCTCTCAACCATTGTCAACGGTGAAACAAATTGTTTCACTTCATTATAACGGGTATTTTTTTTTTTTTGCAGAGCTCCCCTGCAGCTGATACATTTTCAGGGGAAGCAACTCAGGCATTTTAATTTTTTGTCTCTCTCCTCATTAAGAGGTCAAGTCTTTAATAGTAGACCCCTTTTGTAAGGGTTTCATCACCCAGGGAAGCAAACAGGAAGTCACCCAAGTTGTCTCCTTTGGTAAAAGTGTAAACAAACATAGCTCACATACAGTCAAACTTCGGTAGGTCGAGTGTCAATTCTTCGAATCCATCGGAAACTTCGAATACTTCCAAAGATCCCAAATTTTTCGCTATGCATTCTATACAAATTCACCTCGGTAACTTGGAACGTTGATAGTTTGAAAAATCGGATTTTTCTAAAGAAAAATTTGGTCCCAAACTGCGATTTCCGTTAGAAATACCTCTTAAAGGTAGGTTCCTGTACTTGGGAATGCATCATAATTTTGATGATCTTTCATCCAAGTTGTTGGAAAGCACTTATAAAAGGGAATGAATAAGTTTCACTAAAAAGTGTAAATCAAAAAAATATTAGAAAAGTTGTTTTGCAAGGGATTTCTTAACTCTGCTTCGCACACCAGTTAGCGCTATTTTTAATTCGCGCCAAAAAAAGATAACGCAGCTGAGGTCATGCTGCATTGCAGTTTGGGATAGTTTTAACCCATCCACCATGCCAGGACCTCTAGGACCTCTCCTTTGGAGAATGGCATCAGAAATCACGCACTTATAGACATAATAAACATAGTTATTTTTAGAACTGGAATTCCAATGAAAGAAAATAAACCAAAAGGGAAAACGACTATTTTCTTCAACATCTGACGAGTTTCTCAGTAGCAACAAAGTCAGAAAAATAAGTGAATTCAATACTGCTCAGAAAAAGATGAAATTATTTTGTGGACATAATTGTTATCGATAGTACAGGAACCTACCTTTAAAATTCAAAGTCGCAATTATCGCCGCAAGCTACCATCAGCCATGCTGAAAGATCACGCACAAACCCGATGACAAGTGATGACGCTAATCATATTTCAATAGCAGTTAATCTTGTCTTAAAGAGGTATTATGACATATCATACAGGTAAATGTTCTTCTTTTGTGACTTAATTAAAGATGTTTTTAGAATGCGATTAAAATTGAATTTGAGTAGAAGATGTAGTTATCTTTTATCTGTGTTTGAACTGGGGGTGATCAAAGATACAGTGACGTGACTTAAAAGTAACGATTAATGTTTGATGTTGTGTATCAGCAGGGAGGGTAACTGAAATTATGGCAACCTAGGAAATAAACACTGCAAAATGTTTCACTAACGCCATTTCAACGTTGCAGCAAGATCGTGACATTGCAGTGACTTTGTTGTGAACATCTTGCAATGTTCTGGTTGTTGGGAAATGCATAAAAGTATTTTTTCCTATTTATTTTTCGGTATCAACTGCCTATTTCGGCGATGCTCATTGCTCAAAATATGATCATTGTTTTACATGTAACCTTATTTCGTTGAAAATAGAATGTTCTGTTGCTGATGTAAATAAATGAAGAATACAGGTTATTTTGTTTCTTTTTTGTCATTAACAGCCCGATTTTTGAAGGCATTAGGGAAGATGAGAGTCAAATTATCTGTTTGCATCTTCTTTCACGCCATACAGAAGAGGTAGTTACCACAATATAGGTGCATTTCACACATTCGGCGCAATCACAAGGTCACAGTAGAGTTCGGACATTTTCATTATTTACGTAAATAGCCGACTCGGTAACTTTGAAATTTGGTTAGTTCTAAGTAAAATTGGGAGTCCCTGGCACTTCAAACTACCAAAGTGAATAGCTAAAACTCAGCTTAGCCTGCATATGAATGCAGTCTTGTCAAAACTTTGCTGTCAAATGACACCCTGTATAGACCCTGAGGAATCTACAGGTGTAAAATAATTCTGCAGCTTAAGATCGCATACTTATAATCACAAGCATGTCTTCAGCATTTAATGTGTACATGTTTTCGAGAAGGCTCCAGATGAGGTTGGGTTTTCAGAAGAATTCTGAGATTTTTTTTTTTTTTTTTCTGAAAGAAAACATGTTTTGGCCCCAAATTAGAACTATCTTGGTAAGCCAGTTCACAGGGGTCACAACAAATGTTTTTACACAAAAATATGGAAAATTTTCCCTAAATTATACCCGCTACCGTTTCTTAACTGGAGCACTGGAGTCACTATCCCAAGGACCTTTTATAAGTATGTTTACCTATTAGCCTCCTCTAACTTAGCCAACAGCTCTGCCTCGGTGGGTGGGGTAGTAGGTGTCTGTTGCTCTATCAACCTGTGCAAAATAAGAAGAAAATATGTTCATGATTGACAATGAAAGTCAATGAAGTGAGCTTTCAGCAAAAAGAAACATTACATAAAAATAAATTTTGCAATGTTTAGACTGCGTCCAATCATACATAACTATTACCAAATGAATATACATGTATATACCAATATTTTACTTATACCATTTACTCCATGGTATTTGGAAACAATGTAGACCCATACCATATGATTCAAACTGTGTCATCTGATTATGGTCTGCACTGTAATGCACCTATTGAAATGCAGATGAAACTGACAGACCCAACTAAAATAATATAAATACATTCAACAATTATCAAAACTAGAGCAAGTGTATTAAATCAAAGCATATTTTTAACACAAAACTTCAATGTTATACATGTACAAATACAAAGTCTGTGGCCTTGACCTTAGGTCAGCAGGAGCATCCATATGATGTATATATGATGTGTGTATGAGATAAACCTAGTCATCCATCATTAGGATATCAAGTATATTAGAAAAACTAGAAAATGTGTTTATGAAACACTATGCCCCCAACCATATTCTTGTCTCTAAAGAAGGTTCATCCAATAATACTTGTACCTTTGTACCATAGGCTTCAATGCACTAAGTCGAAAAAGGGGCTTAACTCAGTCAAAAATTTACAAATTGTTTTCAAAAGTTAATCGGGTCATCTCCACCTTGGGCAATATCATCCTGCAAAAAATCATGCTCCTAGCATCAGGGGTTCTCCAGATATTTTGTTCACAAGGTTCCATAGGCAAATAATGCACTAAGTTGAAAAAGGGGCATAACTCGATCAAAAATTTCTGAATTATTTTCAACAAGTAATCAGGTCATCTACACCTAAGGTAGTATTTTCCTGCAAAAATTCATGCTCCTAGCATCCGGGGTTCTTGAGACATTTTGTTCACAAGGTACCATAGGCTTACAATGCACTAAGTTGACAAAGGGGCAAAACTCGGTCAAAAAATCACGAATTTGTTTCAAAAATTAATCAGGTCATCTACACCTTGGGCATTCTCATCCTGCAAAACCTAATGATCCTAGCATCAGGGGTTCTTGAGAAATTTTGTTCACAAGGTTCCAAAGGCTACGTCAAAAAAGGGGCATAACTCAGGAAATACATGGCCAGCAGAAAAATAAAAAAATACAGGTCTGCTTATTTTCCATACTTATCATGTTTATAAAGTTTCAAGTTCCTAGCTCTTACTAATCTTGACTATATGTAAGGGTACCTTTGTACCATAGGCCTCAATGCACTCAGTCAAATAAGGGGAATAACTCGATCAAAAATTCAGGAATTTTTTTCAAAAGTTAATCAGGTCATCTTCACCACAGGCAGTATCTTCCTGCAAAAAATCATGCTCCTAGCATCAGGGGCTCTTGAGATAATTTGTTTACAATTTTCCATAGGCTTACAATGCACTAAGTCCAAAAAGGGGCATAACTCGGTCAAAAATTCACGAATTTGTTTCAAAAGTTAATCAGGTCATCTACCCCTTGGGCATTCTCATCCTGCAAAACCTCATGATCCTAGCATCAGGTGTTCTTGAGATATTTTGTTCACAAGGCTCCACAGGCTAAGTCGAAAAAGGGGCATAACTCTTGAAATATGTGACCTGCCAAAAAAAGAAACAAGAGGGCCATGGTGGCCCTGAATCGCTCACCTGAGCATTAATCAGTTCACTGGCTCTGGTGAAGATTTATAAGAGTTTTTGGCATACATGGGAATGGCGGCCAGAATGGTAGCATCATTATCTCACTGTGGTGAAACTAATGTATTCCAAGGAGTTTGTGGCTGGCATCATTGCAATGTTAGTTCTGATTCTTGCAGCATAACTTAATTTAGATTTGACCTAGTGACCTAGCTTTTGACCCGACATGACTGTTACGCAGAAGGTTTTACACTCGGTCGACACGGGTGTAGAGCCTTATGCGTCGCCAGGACGGCGGAGGGTGACTTCCGGTTAAAGGGTTATCTACTAGTGTAATACACTAACAAGGAAACTCTAACAACGTTAGAATTTTTTGAAGTTTATATATATATAATGTAAATTCTATATACAACAATACAATTTACAACTGTCACAATTACAATAATATACAACACATATCAGTTCATGTCGCTGGCCCAAGTAAGGTGTTTGTTTCAAATCTGTAATCGATTTGCGTACAATACGCAAATAGATTACCGTCTGACGTCAACACCGTACTCGGCTCAGCGCCATGAACTAAAGGAAAACACAAAGAACAAAAAACGTCAGTTTGAGCTCATACAAAAAACAAGGCCTTATGTTGGTAGACTTCAATTCGTCGTTCCCTGGATCATGTCATGGGCCAGTCCATATATCATGAGGAACACCAACTCTTATTATCACGTGCACGATTATATACTGGTCGCTCCCTGGATCGTACCAGGGACCAGTCTATATATATTAGAACACCTTAGTGGACGAACACTGTCCCACACTTGATGTGACCTTCAGATCATATCACAGAATCTGGCAAAACTGTGCTAACCACTTCCGCCTACATTTTGTGCTTCCCGCCTCTGCTTGGGAACCCTGCACAAACGGCGTTGTAACAGCCTCTACCCGGGTTGGTATTAACCTGGAGACGTTTATCGAATCTCCAGGTGAGACGTGGCTCTAAGCCCTAACAGCTGACTGCCGGACTTGATGTGCCTAAAAATAACGAACTTACACTTAATACATTGTAACTACATAATAACAATACGTAAGACTTGGGCCTGTCTTGGAAATACCATACAACGCCCTCGGCGAATGCCGAGCATAACGTGCACACGCCAGCCGTGTCACTAGACACGACTCGCGCTCACGATGTAAAGCTAAAAGTGTGCTTACCACTTCCGCCAATGAAGAAACGTAGATCCTACCACGCATGCGCGTCGAAGGATCTGACGTCAAACATTGTCAAGAAGTATACTGACGTCAACAGGCATTACCATGACATACCCCACATAAAACATGAATAATCTAAACAATGACCTATTTACATTAAATTGATTGACCAAAATCTAACTCGCATATGTTTTAATTCATTTCTTTAAACTAAGCGTAATACCATTTGCCATAGAATATAATAGCTGAATAAGCGTTTCTCACACATTTGGGATCATAACGTTTGATCTGACATCATGACATCAATGATGTTATACCATATGACGCCGTCTAATGAAGGCAAATCAAACGCATGATGACCAAATGTAACCATTATAATGTATGGAAAAAACCCTTAATGCGGTGCATGCTATGACGTCACTTGACGTCGCGAGTATGTAAATTAGTTCCATTACAAATCAATCTACTTCTATAGGCCACGTATACGTGAAACTAATATAAAAAGTGCTGACGTCGCAATAACATGAATGCAACTGACGTCACATGAATAACATGAATGCAACTGACGTCACTGGACGTCAAATAGACGCACACCATTGCAACCAACATCAGTGATATAAAATATTTCCGTAATTTACAAACTTCCTAATATACAAACATTATGCGCAGCATGCTTACTAACAAAATCGGTCGACACATGCGCAGCCTGATCACTGCCAACAAAATCGAATCAGTCGACACATATAATCATACCATATCAATCAGAAGTCACATTTTTCATTCTTAGCCAAACTATTCTAAATAAATATAATAAAATCTTACCCTTCTAGGTCTTAACACAGAATCTGGGCACACAACAATATAACATCCATCAAGAATTAAACAGCCACGTCTAACTTTTCATTAAAAGATAGGCGTATAAATACTATGCGTCTCACATTAAAATCATGCAAAGCGCTTTCCACGAGAGGTATTCACAAACAACCCATGCATAACGTAGCCACAATTTCCGTAAATGTTTTATTACCACAGTTACCCTAAAAACTGTAGCCTTACTGATTGAAAGGATTAAAATAATCTCGACGACATAGTGGACGATTAGATCCATTTCGTAACATAGGTTTCCCCTTAGGGAGAAAAAAACATAACAATGTTTCTTTTCTGAAATAGTACGAAATGCGATCGAATCGTAGGCTATGTCAAAACTGGAAAACTAGCTATATACACAACAACGGTGCGATGCATAACGTGGCCAAACTATCTACTAAGGTAGTCCGCCCCCAAATTATCTTGGCAACAGATTTACCTAATCCCAAAGTCAATCAATTCTCTGTGTCGTACCTGTCGTGCCTCAAATGGAATGGGGAAGTATGGGTAAGTCTGATCGAACACTAGGTGGAAATCGCCACCTTTAAGTGTATCAGACGTAAAATTAACGTTGTCTTTGACATTACACCTACTTCGCACGACAGATCCCACAGGATCCGTTGCCTCTGCCTCTAATCTACTATCGCCACCGTGTTCTTCCATATTCGATTTCTGAGTCGACGTTACGTCGTCGGGCTTTACGTTTTCACGTATGAAGTCATATTGGGATACGTCCTCTGACGTACAAATGTTAACTCTTTGGACATTCGGATCACTGTGATCCTCTGATCCAACATTGTCACGTGCATTAACAACTGCAGACGACACGTTCTTTTGACGTTGAACGTACTGCTTAATCATGTTAGCAGGATAAGTATTCACGACGCCCTTGACGTTAATCTTGTAGTTCATTGCATTGACTACCTCGACAGCTTCATATGGCCCGTTCCATTGAAGTAACAATTTATTGCACTCATTCGGGAGTAGCAAAAGTACTTTGTCTCCGACGTCAAACTTACGCGACCTCGCGCGTTTATCATAATAAGCATTCTGCTTTACGTCCATTTTCCGGACAATATCCTGTGCTAACTTACACGTTCTCTCTAAACGTTCTTTTAGATCAATAACGTACTGATACGTCAATAACGCACGTTGGTCAGTTTCCTCTACAGACCATAATTCCTTTAATATTTGCATAGGACCCCTAACATTACGCCCATACAACAGTTCAAACGGGGAAAAACCTAACGACTCTTGCGGAACTTCCCTTACTGCGAATAATAATGCTGGGAGATACCTGTCCCAGTCATTCGGACGTTCTACGCACATTTCACGTAATATCTGTTTCAATGTATCATGGAATTTCTCCACGGGTCCTTTACCAGTAGATTGATAAGGAATAGTTGTCAGATCTTGAAGCGACAACAACCTACTAACCTCTCTCATGACGTCAATCGTGATCTTACTATCATGCTCGATTAGCATTTCACTCGGTATTCCTAATCTACTGAACATCTCAACTAACGCTTCGGCTACGCGTCCCGTTTCAATGCCGGGTAACGCTACCGCCTCGGGATATCTCGTCGCATAGTCTATCATTGTTAAAATATAGCGGGATTTCCTGTCAGAACGAGGTTCTATCGGTCCAACTATATCAACAGCGACTCGTTTAAATGGTGTGTCAATCTGTGGCAACTTTCCTAAAGGAACCTTAGTGACACGACCTTTTTGAATAGTCCTTTGACATATGTCACAAGATTTACAAAACCTTGCCACATCACCACAAACTCCAGGCCAAAAGAACTCAGTTAAAACTCTATCCATAGTTTTCTTTAT
The DNA here is from genome assembly GCA_963989385.1 of Ctena decussata. Taxonomy (NCBI): domain Eukaryota; kingdom Metazoa; phylum Mollusca; class Bivalvia; order Lucinida; family Lucinidae; genus Ctena; species Ctena decussata. Next base: position 126,777,869 of record OZ022498.1, read on the forward strand.
GCCCAAATGACCTGACATCAAGGTTTCGTGCGCCAATCTTAACACCTTTTCACGAAAACCTTCAGGGATAATAAGTTGCAAAGTGACCTTGTTTCCCTTAGTAAACTGCCTATACAATAAATCTTTCTTTCGAATAAACTTAGTTTCACCCCGGTTCAATCCACGACTAATAGTCACATTCCCAGATTCCACTCTTTGCCTTATGCCATTCAATTTAGGGTCAACAACTTGGGCCTGCTTTAATGCCTCCTTATCACTAGCAATAATTTGATCAGGAACTTTAAGTTTCCTATAGACCTCTTCACCTTGCTTAGCTTGTGACCTAGTCACTGCCGCCATTGCAAAATGGGACATATCGGGAAGTTTTGACCCGTCAATATTTCCAATAACCAGGTCATACAATGTATCTTCCATGCACAATGCCTCAGTTTTTCCAGTGAAAAATGGACAATCTATGTCAACCATTGCTAAGGGATACCTTTGGGTAGATTCATCAATCAAAGTTACATCAGATTCTCTACCAAGTAACTGATCATTAGAAACCAAGTTTCTACGAACAACACACCCAGTACAACCTGTGTCCCTTAAAACTACAACTGTCTTATCATTAACCGTACCCTGCGCTGTTGGTAATCGCGACCTTAAAAAGTAACAGACACCTTCCCTATCCATGCTATCATCGATTAATGGACTTTCTTCCTTACTCTTATAGAGACCTTCAATTTCATGAGACCTATTCATTGTAGTTTTACAAAAGCTCATTTGATGTCCGCCACCCCGACCACGTCCGCGGGAATAACCCCGACCACGGCCACGATCTGAATTACTACCCTTCGTCTGTACAGTATCGCTCTTACTCTGTGATCTTTGTGTCTCATCTTTCGGTGCATAATTACTCCCCTTACTTCCGCTATACCCACTTGCACTTGCACCTACCTCTGCACTATATGCTTGCTTCCTATCGGGATTCTTAAAACATTTATATGTTAAATGTCCCTTACCACAAATACTACATTTTATCTCTGGCTTCGCACTCGGCTTATTATCAGATCTACTCTGAGTTACGCCCTTAATATCACGCTGCCCCTTATTAACACAAGCGTAGACACCGCCACGTGCTTCTGCAAATAAATCTGCTTCCCTAGCCATCTCACCTAGATTCGTGAATGTTTTCGGTTTCAAATGAACATACAGTTCTTTACTACAAGATTCTAAAAACTGATCTCTAGCGAAAAAATCGCAAACAGCTTCGTAAGACTGGTCTACTTTCGCCATTTTTAACCATTTATTAAGATACGACCTAAGTCTACTACTAAACTGAATAAACGTTTCGGACTTTTCAGGCCTATCATAGCGAAATTTCTTCCTAAATCCGCGTTCAGTCATATCAAAATTCTTTAACAACGCATCTTTCAACTTGTCATAATCTGCTGCATCATCTACAGACAATCTATCATAGACATCAAGCGCGCGACCTTTAAGTAATGCGCTTAAATATGCAGCCCAAACGTTTTTATCCCATTTATTCGCCGTCGCGTATTTCTCAAACCTTGATAAGTAACTATCCATTTTGTCCTTACTTTCATCAAAATACGGTAACTTGGGATCTCGCGCATGCGCTAACTTTTCAGACTTCTGTTTTTCTAATTCAACCCTAAACGTTACCTTCTGCAAATCTATCTGATTCTTTAACTCGCGTTGCTGCAATTCAAAACTATACTTCAACTTTTCTAACTCGACCTCGCTCGACAACTTTGCTTCCTTATCGCTTTCGACTTGAGACAACCTAGCTTCCCTATCTTTCTCGGCTTGCCGCTCTATACTTTCAATCCGCGCCATCTCGATTTCCCTATCCGCCGCAATCTTAGCTTCTTCCGTCGCGATCCTAGCCAATTCAATTTCCCTATCTTTTTCGGCTTGCGCGATCCTAGCTAACTCAATTTCCCGGTCTTTATCGGCCTGCGCAAGTTTTTCTTTCTCCGCCGCGATCTTCTCTTTATCAAGTTCCCTTACCGCGTGCCTTTCTGCCCTTTCAGTCTCTTGCTGTTGCTTTACAAATTCCTGCAATGCCTGCCCTTCATAACCTAACTCCCTTCCCGTCTTAACTAACTGATCCATGACGCTTAACGTAATGCTCACGTTAACTTAACTGAAACCGACGTTCACTTATAGTCACACACGTTAACTAAAACGTTAACAATAATAATAACGAACTAATCCAACTAAAACGTTGATTAATTAGTATACTCGCGATCTGGACGTAGCCATTAAAGTTACGTTCATAACAGACCGGGAATGACGTCATAAACTGACGTTGACTTTGCCGAGAATTACTTTTCACTATTAGATGACGTAATTAGATGACGTAAATAACCCACATACAATTACGCCCAACTTGATCTAGCGTATCGGATATACAAACGTAACGTATGTAACGCAACGTATTAACACTGACACGACAACTGTACGTCCTACATTACAAAACCTTATAAGATACCAACGGTAAATCAAACTTAAGATTCCGCTATTAGGTTTAATTGTAACGATATTATATTACGTTACGAGTAACCTACGTTACTAAATCAGGACATAAAATGGACCTCAGTAACGGTTACGACAGAACGTACAAAACGTTTAAGTTAATAAACTTACAGATTGTCATGCAACAGCAGTGCCAAGGTACTCAAATGGACCTTAAAACTAAATATGTATCATCCGTGCCAAGACAATTCAGGTCTATATACCTCAGTTTCCCCACTCAGATATGCAACCTGTTACATTTTATCACAAATTAATGCATGGGCTATCGCACTTCATCACGCAGGGAATAAGGATAGTTGACCTTAATTGAGTGTAGGTTACATTTACAAAGAATTTAGTGGCAAAATTGCTCCCCTAAAATTCAAAGCCTTACGTCACCTTAGAAAAGAACAATCAGAAAGTCAATAATAAAAAAAAATGTCTGACAAAAATTGTGCCTAGATTCTGTATATATTGTCAATGTCTTACACTGGCAGATATTAACCGGAAGTCAAATCCCACTTCTGACACCATGTTACGCAGAAGGTTTTACACTCGGTCGACACGGGTGTAGAGCCTTATGCGTCGCCAGGACGGCGGAGGGTGACTTCCGGTTAAAGGGTTATCTACTAGTGTAATACACTAACAAGGAAACTCTAACAACGTTAGAATTTTTTGAAGTTTATATATATATAATGTAAATTCTATATACAACAATACAATTTACAACTGTCACAATTACAATAATATACAACACATATCAGTTCATGTCGCTGGCCCAAGTAAGGTGTTTGTTTCAAATCTGTAATCGATTTGCGTACAATACGCAAATAGATTACCGTCTGACGTCAACACCGTACTCGGCTCAGCGCCATGAACTAAAGGAAAACACAAAGAACAAAAAACGTCAGTTTGAGCTCATACAAAAAACAAGGCCTTATGTTGGTAGACTTCAATTCGTCGTTCCCTGGATCATGTCATGGGCCAGTCCATATATCATGAGGAACACCAACTCTTATTATCACGTGCACGATTATATACTGGTCGCTCCCTGGATCGTACCAGGGACCAGTCTATATATATTAGAACACCTTAGTGGACGAACACTGTCCCACACTTGATGTGACCTTCAGATCATATCACAGAATCTGGCAAAACTGTGCTAACCACTTCCGCCTACATTTTGTGCTTCCCGCCTCTGCTTGGGAACCCTGCACAAACGGCGTTGTAACAGCCTCTACCCGGGTTGGTATTAACCTGGAGACGTTTATCGAATCTCCAGGTGAGACGTGGCTCTAAGCCCTAACAGCTGACTGCCGGACTTGATGTGCCTAAAAATAACGAACTTACACTTAATACATTGTAACTACATAATAACAATACGTAAGACTTGGGCCTGTCTTGGAAATACCATACAACGCCCTCGGCGAATGCCGAGCATAACGTGCACACGCCAGCCGTGTCACTAGACACGACTCGCGCTCACGATGTAAAGCTAAAAGTGTGCTTACCACTTCCGCCAATGAAGAAACGTAGATCCTACCACGCATGCGCGTCGAAGGATCTGACGTCAAACATTGTCAAGAAGTATACTGACGTCAACAGGCATTACCATGACATACCCCACATAAAACATGAATAATCTAAACAATGACCTATTTACATTAAATTGATTGACCAAAATCTAACTCGCATATGTTTTAATTCATTTCTTTAAACTAAGCGTAATACCATTTGCCATAGAATATAATAGCTGAATAAGCGTTTCTCACACATTTGGGATCATAACGTTTGATCTGACATCATGACATCAATGATGTTATACCATATGACGCCGTCTAATGAAGGCAAATCAAACGCATGATGACCAAATGTAACCATTATAATGTATGGAAAAAACCCTTAATGCGGTGCATGCTATGACGTCACTTGACGTCGCGAGTATGTAAATTAGTTCCATTACAAATCAATCTACTTCTATAGGCCACGTATACGTGAAACTAATATAAAAAGTGCTGACGTCGCAATAACATGAATGCAACTGACGTCACATGAATAACATGAATGCAACTGACGTCACTGGACGTCAAATAGACGCACACCATTGCAACCAACATCAGTGATATAAACTATTTCCGTAATTTACAAACTTCCTAATATACAAACATTATGCGCAGCATGCTTACTAACAAAATCGGTCGACACATGCGCAGCCTGATCACTGCCAACAAAATCGAATCAGTCGACACATATAATCATACCATATCAATCAGAAGTCACATTTTTCATTCTTAGCCAAACTATTCTAAATAAATATAATAAAATCTTACCCTTCTAGGTCTTAACACAGAATCTGGGCACACAACAATATAACATCCATCAAGAATTAAACAGCCACGTCTAACTTTTCATTAAAAGATAGGCGTATAAATACTATGCGTCTCACATTAAAATCATGCAAAGCGCTTTCCACGAGAGGTATTCACAAACAACCCATGCATAACGTAGCCACAATTTCCGTAAATGTTTTATTACCACAGTTACCCTAAAAACTGTAGCCTTACTGATTGAAAGGATTAAAATAATCTCGACGACATAGTGGACGATTAGATCCATTTCGTAACATAGACACAGTTTCAAACTTGACCTAGATTTTATGGACATAAACATTCTGACAAAGTTTCATGAAGATTGGATCAAAACTGTGCCCTCTGGAGCGTATACAAGGTTTTCCTTACAGTTGACCTGATGACCTAGTTTTTGAGCTGACATAACCCAGTTTCAAACCTGACCTAGATTTTATAAAGATAAACATTCTGACAGAGTTTCATGAAGATTGGATCAAAACTGTGCCCTCTAGGGTGTACACAAAGTTTTTAAGATTTGACCTAGTGACCTAGTTTTTGACCCGACATGACTCAGTTTCATAGGGGGCTTAGATATATGGGCAATAAACATTTTGACATAGTTTCATGAAGACTGGATCAAAACTATGCCTTCTAGTGCGTACGCAAGGTTTTTCTAAGATTTGACCTAGTGACCTAGTTTTTAACCCGACATGACCTACTTTCAAACTTGGCCTAGAGTTTATGGAAATAAACATTCTGACATAGTTTCATAAAGATTGGATCAAAATTGTGTCCTCTAGAGCGTACACAAGGTTTTTCTATGATTTGACCTAGTGACCGAGTTTTTGACCCGACATGACCCAGTTTTGAATTTATCCTAGGTAGTATAAGGATAAACATTCTGACAAAGTTTCATGAACTTTGGATCAAAACTGTGCCTTCTAGAGTGTACACAAGTTTTTTCTAAAATTTGACCTAGTGACCTAGTTTTTGACCCGACATGACCCAGTTTTAAACTTGGCCTAGAATTTATGGAGATAAACATTCTGACAAAGTTTCATAAAGATTGGATCAAAACTGTGTCCTCTAGAGCGTACACAAGGTTTTTCTATGATTTGACCTAGTGACCTAGTTTTTGACCCGACGTGACCCAGTTTCAAATTTTTCCTAAGTATTAAGAGGATAAACATTCTGACAAAGTTTCATGAACTTTGAATGAAAACTGTGCCTTCTAGAGGATACACAAGGTTTTTCTATGATTTGACCTAGTGACCTAGTTTTATATCCGACGTGACCCAGTTTCGAACTTATCTTAGGTATTATGAGGATAAACATTCTGACAAAGTTTCATGAACTTTTGATGAAAACTGTGTCTTCTAGAGCGTACACAAGGTTTTTCTAAGATTTGACCTAGTGACCTAGTTTTTGACCCAACATGACCCAGTTTCGAACTTAGCCTAGATTATATGGAGATAAACATTCTGACAAAGTTTCATAAAGATTGGATCAAAACTGTGCCCGCTAGAGTGTACACAAGCAAAAGTTGACTGACGTCCTGACGTCTGGACGGACACACGTACGACGGACATCACGGTATCCCAAAAGCTCAGCCTGAGCACTTCGTGCTCAGGTGAGCTAAAAACACATGTTCGCTTATTTTTCATACTGATCATGTGTATAAAGTTTCAAGCTCCTAGCTCTTACGGTTCTTGACTTATAGATAGCGGACAGACGGACAGACAGACAGACGGACAGGCCCAAACCAATATGCCCCCACAATTTCTCCGAAATTGGGGGCATAAAAAAACTACAACAAATGGCTAAGGCCTAGTTATTGATCCCTGGCCCCACCCATGAGCCTGACCCACAGTTTATGTACAAGTAGTTTATATCAAATGCAATGCTATAAGGATATCATGAACCACATATGAAAGAAATCCTCAATGCAATAAGAGAGATATGAGCAATGGAACAGGTTTGACATAATAAAAATGCCTAAGTCCTAATTGTTGGCCCCTGGCCCCACCCTGTGGCCTGACCATTTGGTTTAAATATTTTACATCAAATGTAATGCTACAAAGATATCATGAACCAAATATGAAAAGAATCTGATGTGTGGTTACAAAGATATGAGCAAACACAAAATGAACTTTGATGTAACAGCTGATGAACTTACAGATGGATTGACAGATGAACCCATCGACAGACAGAATGACAAAAACTACATACTATATACCCCCTGACGTAGGTCAGAGCAGTATAATAAAGCTTTCAAAAGTAGCATTGCTGGTTACTTCAAACAAGAGGGCCATGGTGGCCCTGAATCGCTCACCTGAGCATTAATCAGTTCACTGGCTCTGGTGAAGATTTATAAGAGTTTATACCATACTAACATTTGACCTAGTTTTTGACCCAAAATGACCCAGTTTCAAACTTGGCCTGGATATTGTAAGAATAAACATTCTGACACAGTTTCATTGAGATTGGATCAAAACTGTGCCCTCTGGAGCGTATACAAGGTCGTTCTTATATTTGACCTAGTGACCAAGTTTTTGACCCGACACGACCCAGTTTCAATCTTTACCTAGATTTCATTAAGATAAACATTCTGACAGAGTTTCATGAAGATTGGATCAAAACTGTGCCCTCTAGGGTGTACACAAAGTTTTTCTAAGATTTGACCTTGAGCCCACGTGACTCAGTTTCAAAGGGGGCTTAGATATATGGACAATAAACATTTTGACATAGTTTCATGAAGATTGGATCAAAACTATGCCTTCTAGTGCTTACACAACGTTTTTCTAAGATTTGACCTAGTGACCTAGTTTTTTACCCGACATGACCTACTTTCAAACTTGGCCCAGAGTTTATGAAGATAAACATTCTGACAGAGTTTCATGAAGATTGGATCAAAACTGCCCTCTAGGGTGTACACAAAGTTTTTCTAAGATTTGACCTTGAGCCGACGTGACTCAGTTTCATAGGGGGCTTAGATATATGGACAATAAACATTTTGACATAGTTTCATGAAGATTGGATCAAAACTATGCCTTCTAGTGCTTACACAACGTTTTTCTAAGATTTGACCTGGTGACCTAGGTTTTTCCCGACATGACCTACTTTCAAACTTGGCCCATAGTTTATGAAGATAAACATTCTGACAAAGTTTCATAAAGATTAGATCAAAACTGTGTCCTCTAGAGCGTACACAAGGTTTTTCTATGATTTGACCTAGTGACCTACTTTTAGACCCAACGTGACCCAGTTTCGAACTTGTCCTGGATATTATAAGGATAAACATTCTGACAAAGTTTCATGAACTTTGGATGAAAACTGTTCCCTCTAGAGCGTACACAAGGTTTTTCTAAGATTTGACCTAGTGACCTAGTTTTTGACCCGACATGACCCAGTTTCGAACTTAGTTTAGATTTTATGAAGACTAACATTCTGACAAAGTTTCATAAAGATTGGATCAAAACTGTGTCCTCTAGAGCGTACACAAGGTTTTTCTATGATTTGACCTAGTGACCTAGTTTTAGACCCGACATGACCCAGTTTCGAACTTGTCCTAGATATTATGAGGATAAACATTCTGACAAAGTTTCATGAACTTTGGATGAAAACTGTGCCCTCTAGAGCGTACACAAGGTTTTTCTAAGATTTGACCTAGTGACCTAGTTTTTGACCCGACATGACCCAGTTTTGAACTTGGCCTAGATTTTATGAAGACTAACATTCTGATAAAGTTTCATAAAGATTGGATCGAAACTGTGCCCGCTAGAGTGTACACAAGCAAAAGTTGACGAACGGACATCAGGGTATCCCAAAAGCTCACCCTGAGCACTTCGTGCTCAGGTGAGCTAAAAATCTAATTCAGATAGACAGAAGCCTGTTTCACATTATATGTGCTCCCATATGGTGATGTTTATTGATGTTTATTCATAAGATCAAACAAAGTAACAAAATAGTTTTGACAGAATGTTGATCTAGTTACCATGCAAACAAGTACTGTCTTTGTCAAAAAACTTGCCTTATGTGATGGCAGCTTTCAAGTGTAGAAGAATTTACAACTTAATATGAGTTGAATCTGACATATTTAAAAACTTCTTGAACATTTGTCTCAGCTGATAGATTTCTACTGGAAAACTTTAGTCAAAGAGACAGCTACAAACCTATATTGCGACAAAATGTTTATCTCAGTAACTGTTTTGTAGTAAAATGTTTGTCCAAGCCTCATTAGTCTGAACAATTTATCCTGAAAAGCATTCTTTAAGTTTTAACCAGTTTATGGCAAAACCTTCACTTACTTGAACAAAAGGCATGATGCTGTGGGAACTTGTCTAAGCCTTAATTTTGTCATCTAGTGTTGTTAACCCTTTTCAGATCCTGTTTTCCAGTACAAATATATTTCTTGTAAAAAAAAATATGTGTGTAAATGAGTTGAGAAAATAAAATCTTGTATAAACCAACCCTTAAAACGCCAATAAAGCAGACCACAAAAATTTCAAAAAAAAAATGTTTCGTCCAAACTTTATATTGAGAGTTTTAAGAGTAGAGGGCAATCAGTGTAGATCAATATGAGGTGGCAAATTATCAGCCACCGCCTCTTTATCTATGCTGTTTGCAAATTCAATTATATTCACTTTTGGTGCTTTAAGGGTTATGGTGGACACAATGGTGCCACATGACAAAACCAACAAAGTGGTTGTGCACCCAGCAGCTGCCCAGTCTGATCAGAGCCGAGTCTTTGCTGTGTGTTTTAAGGGTAGCTAAGGGCCTAAGCAAGCTCAGTGAGGACAGCGAAGACTCTGATCAGACTGGGCAGATGCCCAGCCTGATCTAAGTCTACACTGGACCCACAACCACTTTGTTGGTTTTGTCATCTCGGGGCTCAAGTTTGCACATTTAAGATGATATCAATTAATTTTTTCATTACAAAAAGTGTGTTTTACCTGTTAGCTTCCTCTAGCTTGGCCAGAAGTTCAAGGTCAGAGGGATCAGGGGACAACTTGGCGGTCTCGAGAGTAGAGTCAGGATGTCCATCAGAGGAAGTGTTGGAATCACTTGACCCTTGTCTCCCTAGATCTGCCATGCCTCTTGCTAAGGGGTCATCATAATTACATCTACCTCTGAAAGAAAATCAGCATAAAGTGCATTTGAATAAGGTCAGTTTCTGTCTGTGAGAAATATACTAGTCCTGATTAAACTGCACAATCTTATGCACAGGTTGTGGTCATGCAAAGGTCATAGACAGATGGATGACTTGCAATTGCATGCAATTTTCAACAGTATTTCAGGACAAAGGGGTGCCGCAGAGCTCCAGATAAGAGGGGGTATTGAGGATAATTAAAAGATAATTTTTCTTGTTTCTCAACGAAAACATATGTTGTGACCCCTCATTAGAACCGTCTCGGCGAGACGGTTCTAATGATGGGTCACAAAATATGTTTTTGTGGAGAAATAATGATAATTATCCCTAAATTATCTTTGTTACCCCTTCTTATCTGGAGCATAATACTGAAAGGCTGAGTGCCATGGAACCCTGATTACAGTTGAAAAGAGATCTGCCTCCATCAGGAATTGCAGCCATGCAGGCCCCCTAGCACAGCAGGCCTATGCTCAACTCTTGCATGGCTGTTGGGGCTCCTCGGTGAGTCAAGACCGTCCAGTCAAGACAGCTCTGAAACAACATTCATGAAATTACATACATGAGCCGCGACGTGACAAAGCCAACAATGTGGTTGTGCGCCCAGCGCAGACTCAGATCAGCCTGGGCATCCGCCCAGTCTGATCAGAGTCTTCGCTGTCCGCATGGAGGTACCTTAGACCCTTAGCTACCTTTTGGGCACTTAACGAAGAGTCTGGTCAATTTGTGCTGCTGCCCAGGCTGATCTGAGTCTGCGCTGTCCGCACAACCACATTGTTGGTTTTGTCGTGTCTCGGCTCACATTAAATATAACCAACATGTAGGAGCCCCAGTAGCTCAGTAGGTTATGCACTGGCCTACTGATCTAGTAGCCGTCCCTGGTTCGATACCTGTTCAAGGCAATTAGAACCTTTTCAACTCTAAACAGGGTTCCATTGCATACAGCCTTTCATTATCACCCTCCCAACGTCCTGATATGACTGAAATACTGTTGGAATCCCACATACCCTCAAAGGAATAATCTCTCTTTTGCTCTTAACCATATAATCATTAAGTTATTAAGGTGCTCATACCTTTATATAACAGTACACACCTGTAGCATGTTCAGTCAGTTCACAGGCTCCAGGCAAATAAAACAAAAAAGAATCCCCATATATATATATAGACTTATTTCAATCTCCATCCAAGTGTCACAAGCACATAATCAACCACTTTTTTTCTTTTTTTTTTTGCACTGATCAGACAAATGACATACCTAAGAAATAAGAATCATCTAAATACAGTGTTAATCTCAGGTCAACTGATTGGTAACTACCAAATTATTGGAACACTGTCAACAATTACTGTCATTTTCAACAAAACTGAACAAGTAGCATTTCACTATCCGCAATATATCCAAAATGTAGCTGGCCAAATAGCCAAACTACAGATCCTGATCAAACTGCTCCTAAACAGCCTTGTCTGGGTTTACACTGTTTGGAAAAACACCTTTGTCCCAATAGTAAAGATCATTACTGTATTTTATCAATGTGACATCAGTAACCTTTTGTTTACAACCTAATACAGACTCATTAATAATTCAAAATCAAATCATGGCCAAATGTATACAACTAAACTGCATTATAGTAACAATTTAACACAGCACAGACTACAACTCCCAGTATTAAGGTGAATGGCTATACTTTCAGGGGAAACAACTCTGTCATTTTTATTTTAGTCTCCCTTATCAATGTATAGTCAGCTCTTAAACGAAAGAGGAACAAATTCTTCCCTTTAAAAGCCGACCCCAATTTGAAAGACTTTGTTGCAAGGAAATCACACAAGTTGTCCCTCTAATTATGGAAAAAGATGGTGGTGCATTCATACACTGTATGTCCGATCAGGGTCTACACTATGTGCAATTCAACCAACAATTTTATACATCTCTTTATAGGACACTTGTTGACTTTCGAATTAGGGAAGGATAAGGCAGCGAAAGGAGAGAGATGGGCTCCGCCTTTCATCAGCTGTGCCCATGATACAGTGGGTCTCTAACCCCCAATGCCCCTACGGCTATTAGGCTATGGGAAACCTTTACCTTTTTTACCTGCTGACTTGTCTAAAGTTGACTGAAAATGAAGTTGACCCAACCAACCTTTGGTTGACTGTTTTACAGGTTTGATTAGTGATATTTGGCAGAATCTTATATTCATGGTAAAATGATCAAGAATGTCACCACAGCTACAAGACCTTACAACGAAGGGAGGATTCAAATTTTGTCATGATACAAGGATAAAGACACTTAAACCTGAATGATGAATAATTTTGCCATCAATAATTCATAATTGAGCCGCGACACAAGAAAACCAACAAAGTGGTTGTGTGGCCAGCCCAGACTCAGATCAGCCTCATCCAGTCTGATCAGGGTCTTCCCTGTCCACATGAAGGTAGCTTAGACCCATAGCTACCTTTTAAGTGCTTAGTGAAGAGTCTGATCAGACTGGGCGGATGCCCAGGCTGATCTGAGTCTGCGCTATGCGCACAACCACTTTGTTGGTTTTCTCGTGTCGCGGCTCACTTCATATCATTCTCACTGTGTCAAAACTTCTGGTCAACCCTTGGGTCAACCAATGACATGAACCTGTGACCTGTTAATCGATAAAGTTTCACACTATTTCAACACTGTATATGGGAACATCACATGCCCAGCATGCACACAAACTTGAATCAGCATTGAATCAATGTTGATTCCATGTCATGATGTTGATTCAATGTTGATTCAATTTTGAATGTTCGCTAGGTACATACATCAATCAGATCATCAGGGCCCAGTTGCACAGGGTATAATCGATTCCGCTAATTTTCGCTTCCTGCAGAGACTGTACATCATATTTGGCTTCTGCCGAGACTGTCCACGAACTCTTGCTTCCTGCCGAGACTTCTGTACATGATAAATGGCTTCCTGCAGAGACTGTCCATGTGATTCTGCTTCCTGCCGAGGCTCTCTGCAGGAAGCAAGAGTTCGCGGACAGTCTCGGTGGAAGCCAAATATGATGTACAGTCTCTGCAGGAAGCGAAAATTAGCAGAATCGATTATACCCTGTGAGTTGTTCAAAACTAACAATGTCACTTTCAAATGCATTGTGTGGACAAGAACTGCATGCAGTTTTTGCTGGGAAAAAATGCAATCAGAAAAGCTCCTCGCATTTTTTTGGATATGCAAAAGCTCTTGCATATTCATACAAAGTTTCTTTTGAAAATAAAGTATGAAAGTAACTATTTCAGGGTCCCATTAAAATTTAAGAATTTAATTTGAACAAAGTAGGCCAAATTGCATGTGAAACTATTGTTAACTTCTAAAATACTTTTTTCCCACAATTACAGATTGTATCTCTTTCCCAAAATAATAAGCGAATACACAAAAGTAATTTCATGGCTGAATACATGCACTGAGTGTACTTTTGTTCCATGACTTATGAATACACTGGGATTCTGATGCACAAAACTTATCAGAAAAGTCAGTTCTTTACTTTTTATGAACCTAGCAGAGATGCAATATTGTGGTGTTCCAAATAACCACCTCCCCTATATAAATGGATCAACAAAAACATGTATACCGTTAGGACTTCTGAGGGGAAAAATGCAAATTTTATAAATTTATCCAAGAAAAACTGAAGAAAATCCACTTTATTTCAATAATTTCTGTGGACTTTCACTGTTTCCAAGTTAGTTAAATACAGACCAAAATGAAACAACAACAGTTTTTGTACATGAAAAAAGCTCTAGGGCAAGGGCAGATAATGGTGTTGGACAAAATATCATGATTGTAACAGAAAGTTTAACTTACTTTGGTCATTTCTGAGAAGTTTCATTTCTGTGCAGTATCACCATTATGCTCCAAGAAGTAAAGGAAAATTATTTTTTGGACAACAGCTCTTTAGAAGTTGATATGCCTGTCAGACAAAATTTTTACTGTAACATGAAGCTTACCTAACTTTGACCATATGTATGATATTTCACCATGACATTCCCAAAGGTAAAGAAGTACAGACCAAACTACTATTTGGACATTGGCAAGTGCCATTCCCTCTATCAGAAACAAGCAAAATCATTGAATTTATATCCCCCTGCCAAAGAAGCTCAAAGTTGAGTATGGTTTATTTTAAGTTTCATAAAAGTGCATTCATTGGTTACATAGTTACAGCTAAACTTATGGATTTCAAATCAAGGGCAATAACCCATGCATAAGTAAGATCATTGTAAAAAAAAATTGCCACAGCATCAAACCAGTATGATAAAACATATTTCTATTCAGATTCAAGAAACTTTGTTTGTTGATATCTTAGTTTTGGCTAATTTGTGGCATTTAACTCAGTTAAAGGGCAACAACTCATGCACTACTGATGCCATAAGACAACACTTGATGTGCACTGCCATATTATGACCTTACACTATTGTTTTAAGTTTCACGAAATTCCATTCATTGGGTACTTAGTTATAACTCAATCTGTTGATTTATAAGCAATTCAAGGGCAATAACTTCAATAACTCATGCATTACTACAGTGTTTCTGACAAAACTTTACATGTACCACCCTGTTATGGTAAGCCATATTCAGTATAAGTTTCAAATAATTCCATTAATCGTTTTCCTTGTTAACACTGAATTTGTTAATTTCGAATTGATTCAAGGGCAATAACTCATGCACTACTGATGCCATTCTCATGAAACTTTATGTGCACCACTAAGTTATGGTGATCTTTAAAGTTTCATGACATTCCAGCAATTGGTTACTACGTTATAGTTTATTTTATTGATTTTAAATCAGTTCAAGAGCAATAACTCATGCATTACTGAAGTCAGTCTGATGAAACTTGACATGCATCAGCGCCTTATAGCACATATACTTATATCAAATTTCACGAAATTCCTTCAATGGTTATTTAGTTATAGTTCCAGACGGATGGAGAAACGGAAAGATGCACGGATGAAAGAACAGATAGACAGACACGGATAAAACAATATCCCTTCACCTTTGGCAGGGGATAATTACTGAAATTTGCATATTAGCAATCTCCAAAGAGCTATTCTGAAGGTTTGAGCATAATACCAAGTTTAAAGATCTATCAATATTTACACAGTTATCAACAGTTGGTTGGTTGGTTGATTTGATGCTTAATGTCCACGGTAAACAACTATGGTCATGTCGGGACGGTCAGTTAACCTAACCACACTATTCCTGGGCAGGCTTAGACCTCCTAAGCGGTTAACCAGTACTAAGTGCACATACTTTCGCCAGTAACTGACAACTGCCCTTCTTGAATCAGCAGAAGAAGAAACGAAAGTATGTGGCCAGACCGGGATTCGAACCCAGGACTTCTGACTTACGAGTCAAGTGCCCTACCGATTGTGCTACCCGGCAGTTATCAACAGAGAGACAACAACGACAAAAGGTATAACGAAATTTATCCAACAACTATCATCTGGTAGCTAGGCCATAGGGTGCAAAAATGGTAAATAATCATGATAAAATAATTGAATACTCACTGATTGTGCTATGTATTCAAATCTTCAAGACCGACCTGAAAAAGGGAAAAGAAACCTCAGTATTTTTGTGAAAATGCTGAATCTTTGCTAAATATTAAATTAACAGACGTCTTGGTCTAGTTACATATCAAATTACTAGAATGACACAAAAATATCATTGATAAAGTGTCTGAGCAAACAGCCGAGATGCAGATCAGACTGCTCCCAAGCAGTCTGAAAAGGGTTGGCATTGTTTCAATTCTCTAACAAAAACTTTTGACATCATTACTAGATGACGAAATTTTTTTTGTTAAAGTTTTAAGACAATTAAAGTACATGTAACTGGTAATCCAATATTTAGAATTTTTATGGTAAAATTCAGTATCATTCTTAAAAGCGATTCATTATTATGCATTTTTTGTTTCATTTTATATTTACAGTGTAAATCATGATTACATGACAAAATGAGCATGTACATGCACAGGGGCTTGTATCACACTTTAAGCTCCTCTGCGTACATGTACTTAATGTGATCTTGGTTTACTCACTATACATTCATGTCCATGTACAGGATAGGTCTCCTGACAGTGCCTTGTCCATCACATGTTAACTTTAACTCTAGCATCCAGCCCAGTGGGCACAGGATGTCCAAATGACGTCATAGTGATGTCGATGCGACGTCATCATGTCGCACTGACATCAGTACGACGTCATTTAGACGTTATGTGCCTGCTGGGAGTACAGACATGGATACCAATGCCAAGGTAACAACAATAGCTGGATCTTCCTGTACTTTTGTACAGAGGAGCTTAAAGTTACCATCCTTGCAATGACTTTGTAAACCGGCCATCACCATGAATGCCAGTAGAGCAATATTTAGATGTCTTGCTTTCTGCTAATTGCAGCATTACAAAACCAAAGCAAATGGGTAGAGGCTTACATATACCTTGGCCAGTGGGCTCACAAATGTTTATTGGGTGACAAACAGATAAACCCCTGGATGGAGACTATATACATTGCATCACCTTTTAGTGATTTTACCAAATGTTATATGTTCAGTCTGACCTATCTTAAGGAGTCATTGTATTAATAGGTCTTCTGTCTTAAACAACCACATTTCTGGCATCCCCTAATTCAAAATACAGATCAAATGAACCTGCATTAAGGAATCACCTGTCTTAAGCACTATTTTTAGTGTATTTCCTTAGGTGACCCTTTAAGTCAGGTTTGACTACAGTCAAACCTGTCTTAAGAGGTCACTCAAGGGAAGGGAAACACAAAAAGTGGCTGCTTAATACAGGTGGCCCCTTAATACAGGTTCAACTAGAAATGTGTCCATACGACACGGATGCCCCCGCCTAGTGCCCTAAGTAAGATGGTGCCTTGTTTAAGGTAAAGGCACTTGTAGCATAACTAGGTTCCCAAAGGCACACTTCTGTGGTACATGTTTTATTGTTTTCCTTGGGCAGATGTATTGTGCTTCTTGGATCAAGAGAAGTACATGGGGGGGGGGGGGGGGGGGGGGGGGGGGGGGGGGCTTGGATGTGGGGGTGTCATGACTGATATGTAATGATATTCTGTACCTTATCGCAGAAAATGGATGCCATGCAACTTTCCAAAAGAAATAGCCTGGAAACAAGTAACTTTTCAAAAACTAACAAACGGACACCATTATTGTATGAAATGAAGTCGAAAGAGGGCCATAACTCCCACAATAATTGACGGATTTAATACCAAACATTGAACTTGACCTGTATTTTATGATTATATACCTGTGTATAAAATATGAATTCAATATACCAATGCTTTCAAAAGATAATGAACGGAAACCAGTTTTTCATACAAAATGAAGTCTAAAGGGCCATAACTCCCACAATAATCGACGGATTTTGCCCAACATCGATCTTTTTTTTTTTATTTTTTTTTATTTTATCACCTAAATTTACAATTTCATGGTATATATGAACACATACATGTATTGTCAAATTGTGAAGCTTTACAATTTCATCGAATGTCCTTGCATTGTATGTCCTAAACTAAAGCATGACTGCTCAACTTATTTCAGCATATGATAGCACTGAGCTACAGAAAGTTATTTTTCCATAACGTATCCACAAAAATGTATCATCACCAGCTGACCAACATCAAACTTGACCTGTATTTTATGATTATATGCCTGTGTATAAAATATGAATTCAATACACCAATGCTTTTAAAAGATATCGAACGGAAACCATTTCTTCATAAAAAATAAAGTTGAAAAAGGGCCATAACTCCCACAATAATCGACAGATTTTGCCCAACATCAAACTTGACCTGTATTTTATGATTATATGCCTGTGTATAAAATATGAATTCAATACACCAATGCTTTTAAAAGATATCGAACGGAAACCATTTCTTCATAAAAAATAAAGTTGAAAAAGGGCCATAACTCCCACAATAATCGACGGATTTTGCCCAACATCAAACTTGACCTGTATTTTATGATTATATGCCTGTGTATAAAATATGAATTCAATACACCAATGCTTTTAAAAGATATCGAACGGAAACCATTTCTTCATAAAAAATAAAGTTGAAAAAGGGCCATAACTCCCACAATAATCGACGGATTTTGCCCAACATCAAACTTGACCTGTATTTTATGATTATATACCTGTATATAAAATATGAATTCAATACACCAATGCTTTCAAAAGATATCAAACGGAAACCATTTTTTCATACAAAATAAAGTCGAAAAAGAGCCATAACTCCCACAATAATAGACGGATTATGCCCAACATCGAACTTGACCTGTATTTCATGATTATATACCTGTGTATAAAATATGAATTCAATACACCAATGCTTTCAAAAGATATTGAACGGAAACCATTTCTTCATAGAATTGAAGTCGAAAAAGGGCCATAACTCAAACAATAATTGACGGATTTTACCCAACATCAAACTTGACCTGTATTTTATGATTATATACCTGTGTATAAATTATGAATTCAATACACCAATGCTTTCAAAAGATATTGAACGGAAACCATTTCTTCATAGAAATAGAAGTCGAAAAAGGGCCCTAACTCAAACAATAATTGACGGATTTTACCCAACATCAAACTTGACCTGTATTTTATGATTATATAGCTGTGTATAAAATATGAATTTAATACACCAATGCTCTCAAAAGATATTGAACGGAAACCATTTTTTCATAGAAACAGAAGTCGAAAAAGGGCCATAACTCCCACAATAATAGCCGGATTTTACCCAACATCGAACTTGACCTGTATTTTATGATTATATAGCTGTATATGAAATATTAATTCAATACACCAATGCTTTCAAAAGATATTGAACGGAAACCATTTCGTATGTACGCTACGTACGTACGTACGCTACGTACGTACGTACGGACAGGGGTGATACTATATGCCCCCCCATTTTAAATGGCGGGGGCATAATTACACTGTATTATAGTTTAAGGGACCCCATAAAAGTGGTTGTTTAAGACAGGTGGCCCCTTACCAGAGATGACTACCTATGCAAACCTGCAATAGTCATCTATGAAACAAAGCTACCTGCTGCCTTGGTAACACTTCATCATTGGCTAATTATTATCATTCATGACAATGTGAGAAAATACATGAACTTAGGTATGTTATACTTTCAAGCTATTCTTCCTGTCTTCTATGTACCGTTAGAAAGTATATTGTATGAAACATGTAAAACTCACTGACAGTATATTGATGCACAAAACGTCACTGAATGAAACTGATATTGTAAAACTAGAGTGAAAGAGAATAATTACAAACTCTCATTTTTTTCCTTTCCTTTTATGCAGCGAGTCACTATGACCAATTAGGATCATACAAAACCCTTCAATATAGAGTTTCTATCCATCATGAAAGCAGAAATATGACAATAACGTAAACACAATATTCCATACATGAATCAATATAATGAAAAATACAGAAATATGGTCTAATTCCAGGGTCAACCAACTTAGTTTTCCTTTTTATCCAGCTTATGTCTGTAAGATGCATAACAAAAATACCTAATGATGTATACAACAAACATTGGGCCACAACCTACACAGACATGAATTCAGAGCTCGAGACAGCCAAAATTTTGGGAATGAAAATTTGACGTTTGATGTTGTTTTCCCTTTAAAACATGTTGTGGCAACTCATCAGAATTGCCTCTAATGTGTTACCACAACATGTTTTGTGGAGAAAAAGATAGCAAAAAGAAAAATTAAAAGCTAAATAAAACAATATTTGTCCCCAAAATTTTGCCAAACCACAACTGTGAAGATGAGTAATATTGCCCCATCAATCAAACGTCTGATGGGTGTAATGAACCACAAACATCATCTGCATTAGATATTCAATCTATTTAATTACTGACTGGCATGTTAGGAGCATCATGATGCATCTTCCTGATTTTACTCTCTCTGGTTACTTCATTCAATCCCTATATAAGCCAGAAACTGATAAATCCACTTGCCATTACAGTTTTGAGCTTGATTAGCTATTCAGATTCAGAAAAAATTCTGTTAGTATGTTGTCAAAATGTTCACTTTACTTCTTCCCTGTGAGATTTACGGCCCTTTCAAGAGTATTTAACAAATATCCAGCACAATGTTCATCAAAGGCAGCTGAAAACCAGATTTGTTTTTGATTTGATTTGATGCTTAACGTCCACGGTAAACAACTAAGGTCATGTCGGGACGGTCAGTTAACCTAACCACACTATTCCTGGGCAGGCTTAGACCTCCTAAGCAGTTAACCAGTACTAAGTGCACATACTTTCGCCAGTAACTGACAACTGCCCTTCTTGAATCAGCGGAAGGAGAAACGAAAGTATGTGGCCAGACCGGGATTCGAACCCAGGACATCTGACTTACGAGTCAGGTGCCCTACCGATTGCGCTACCCGGCCCGGCCGCTGAAAGCCAGAGTGCCAGGGTTAAAAAAACGCTGAAAACCAGAGTGCCAGGGTTAACCAGAGGGCCAATGGCCCTATATCGCTCACCTGAGCACTGAGGTCATGTTGGAAAAACTAATTGCCACAGCAACAAAACAACATGCACAACAGCAATAAAACACACCAATTATGTAGAGGATAATATCACAAACATTTATACAAAAAATAAGCTTTATCCCTCATCAATGGCTTCTGAGAAGAAGATCTTTGGCAAAAAAAAAAAAAAAAGGAAAAAATTGAAAATTTGGCCTATCAGTTGCAATGGCAACCAATCAAAATCAGGTCTTTGGGCAAAATTCATATGGCTGATAGAGGACTACTCTAGGAACATTTCTGTAAAGCTTTTGTCAAAATATCTGCATTAACACAGAAATAAATACCGAATGTCCACTTTCCCCATTGTAAGTCTATGGAAACTTTAAGTTGCTATAGCAACCAGTTCACATGGGCAATGATAATATGAAACATACTTTAGGTAGAGGCTAATGTTATTAATAAGTATGCACAGTATCAGCTTCATCCTCCTCATGGCTTCACCTTTCCCATTATAAGTCAATGGAAACTATAAGTTGCCATAGCAACCAAAGTTCTTATGGGGTTGGAAGAAAATACAAAATTCATGTAGAGGCTTCTGTCATCAACATGTTTGCACAATATCAGCTTCATCCCCCATATGGCTTCTGAGCAGAAGATTTTTTCATTTTTGCTTCTTTCTTTTTCGAAAATTTACCCTATACTTTGCCATGGCAACCAATCAAATTCAGCGATTTGGAGAAAATTCATATGAAACATAGAGGACTATTCAAGAAACATTTCTGTTGAAAGAAAATCTAAATAAATGCAGTGAGACAGCAAAAATTGCTAATTTCCATTTTCCCCATTATAAGTCAATGGAAACTCTTAGTTGCCATAGCAGCCAAACTGCTGGAGTAATTTCCATGAAAAACAGTAATTCTATAGAGGCTAGTAGTAAGATCCTTTCTGTAAAGTTTGAGCTTTATTGGCCTCATAGTTTCTGCGGAGATGGTTTTTTAATATTTTTCTATTTTTAACTATTCGGTTGCAATGGCAACCAGCCAAATTGTGCAATTGGCATAAATTTAATAAGGCTGGTTGAGGACTATTCAAGGAACATTTCCATAAAAGTTTTGTCAATATATCTGCAGTGACATAGCAATAAATGCAAATTTTCCATTTTGCCATTATAAGTCAATGGTAACTTTAAGTTCCCATAGCAACCAAACTGCTACAGCAATTGCCAAGAAAAACAGTACTTTTATAGAAGCTAGTACTAAGATCCTTTCTGTGAAGTTTGAGCTTTATTGGTTCCACAGTTTCTGAGGAGATGATTTTTGAATATTTTTTCTATTTTTAACCATTCGGTTGTCATGGCAACCAGCCAAATTGTGCAATTTACATAAAGTTCATGTGGTTGATAGAGGAATACTCAAGGAACATTTCTGTAAAAGTTTTGTCAAAAAATCTGCAGTGACATAGCAATAAATGCAAATTTTCAATTTTTCCCATACAAGTCAATGGAAACTTTAAGTTGCCATAGCAACCAAAGTTCTGAAGCGATTTAGATAAAAAACAGTATTATTGGTTCCCCCTGCCTATAGATGCTATACATGAAATTTGCTAACCATGGGCCTTGTAGTTTCAGAGAAGATGTAGTTTGAAAATATTGACGGACGACGGACGGACGACGGATGCCTGCCTATACTATAAGCTCACCTGTGAGCCTTCGGCTCAGGTGAGCTAAAAAACCTAACCTCCTATAAGAGCTGGGATGGGTAGAGGTTTTGTACCCAGGTACCCGAGTCCCTATTACCCAGAAGTACCTGAGTACCCATTATCATAGCATTTTGAGCATATCCACAGTAAGAAAATTTACATTTTAGATCAAACCAGAGGGCCAATGGCCCTATATCGCTCACCTGAGCACTGAAGCACTGCGGTTACAGCAACAAAACACCATGCACAACAGCAAAAACACCATTTATGTAGAGGATAATATCACAAACATTAATGCAAAAAAATAAGCTTTATCCCCCCCTTAATGGCTTCTCAGAAGAAGATCTTTGGCAAAGAAAAAAAATAAAAAAAAAATGAAAATTTGGCCTTTCAGCTGCAATGGCAACCAATCAAAATCAGGTATTTGGGAAAAATTCATATGGCTGGTGGAGGACTACTCCAGGAACATTTCTGTAAAGTTTTGTCAAAATATCTGCAGTAACACAGAAATAAATAGCAAATATCCACTTTCCCCATTATAAGTCTATAGAAACTTTAAGTTGCCATAGCAACGAATTCACATGGGCAATGATAATATAAAACATACTTTAGGTAGAGGCTAATGTTATTAATATGTATGCTAAAGTATCAGCTTCATCCCCCTCATGGCTTCACTTTTCCCATTATCTATAAATTGCCATAGCAACCAAAGTTCTTATGGGATTGGAAGAAAAAAAATAAAATTTATGTAGAGGCTAGTCATCAACACGTTTGCACAGTCATCCCCTATATGGCTTCTGAGCAGAAGGTTTTTTTTTTCCCCGAAAATTTACCCTATATTTTGCCATGGCAACCAATCAAATCCAGCGATTTGGAGAAAATTCATATGAATCGCAGAGGACTACTCAAGAAACATTTCTGTAGAAAAAAAATCTAAATAATTGCAGTAAGAGAGCAAAAATTGCCAATTTCCATTTTCCCCATTATAAGTCAATGGAAACTCTTAGTTGCCATAGCAACCAAACTGCTGGAGCAATTGCCATGAAAAACAGTAGTTCTATAGAGGCTAGTACTAAGCTTCTTTCTGTAAAGTTTGAGCTTTATTGGCCACACAGTTTCTGCAAAGATGAGTTTTTAATATTTTTCTATTTTTAACCATTCGGTTGCAATGGCAACCAGCCAAATTGCGCAATTTGCATAAATTTAACATGGCTGGTTAAAGACTACTCAAGGTACATTTCTATGAAAGTTTTGTCAAAATATCCGCAGTGGCACAGCAATAAATGCAAATTTTCCATTTTGCCATTATAAGTAAATGGCAACTTTAAGTTCCCATAGCAACCAAACTGCTAGAGCAATTGCCAAGAAAAACAGTATTTTTATAGAAGGTAGTACTAAGATCCTTTCTGTGAAGTTTGAGCTTTATTGGTCGCATAGTTTCTGAGGAGATGATTTTTTAATATTTTTTCTATTTTTAACCATTTGGTTGCCATGGCAACCAGCCAAATTGTGCAATTTATACAAAGTTCATGTGGTTGATAGAGGAATACTCAAGGAACATTTCTGTAAAAGTTTTGTCAAAATATCTGCAGTGACATAGCAATAAATGCAAATTTTCAATTTTCCCCATACAAGACAATGGAAACTTTAAGTTGCCATAGCAACCAAAGTTCTTAAGCGATTTGGATAAAAAACAGTATTATTGGTTCCCCCTGCCTATAGATGCTACATATGAAATTTGGTAACAATGGGCCTTGTAGTTTCAGAGGAGATGTCGTTTGAAAATGTTGACGGACGACGGACGGACGACGGACGACGGATGCCTGCCTATACTATAAGCTCACCTGTGAGCCTTCGGCTCAGGTGAGCTAATAATGAGTAAAGTTTCTGTTATTTGCACATATGTGTATGGAAAGGGAACGAAAATGTAGAAATCTACTGCTTATGATATATAAAATGGTTTGGCAATATGACTGCAGGTAATTAGTTTACCCATCCCGAACTCAGGTACCCAGGTATTTGTCCCAGCCTTACCTCCTACAAAAAGAGTTTGACACTTTCACAACTATCCTGGGTGCACATGCGGCTTCAACGAAGTCCTATCCAGTCCCCTTATTCACTAGATCACTTTGGGGCTGAGGCAGCTCCACTTCATTCCAATTATCTGATTATTTGATAACTCAGTTAACTGGAGTTAAGAATGCAATCCAGCTCAGACAGCTTCACAAGTTTTACATAGTATATTATATGAGTCAATTAAAATGTGAAGAAGTCATTTACCAAAAAAAAACAACAACACTGAAAAGCCAAGTTAAGTCAATGGTAGAATTGCTTCCTATAAAAAGCTGTTGTTGTTGTGTTGCTATTTTACATCCACAGTAAACAGCTATGGTCATGTTGGGACGGTCAGTCACACTAACCACACTATTCGTGGGCAGGCTTAGACCTCCTAAGCAGTTAACCAATGCTAAATGCACATGCTTTTGCCAGTAACTGACAACGGCCCTTCTTGAATCAGCGGAAGGAGAAATAAAAGTTGCTAAATGGTATCGAACCTGGGACCTCTGGCTCTTGAGTCTGACCCACTACCTACTGCCCTGCATGGCCGAACTTCCTCTAGAAGTGTACCCATTCAGTTTCCTCTAAAAGTGAACCCATTCAACATACTCTGAAAGGTACCCATTTAGCTTCCTTTAAAAGTGTACCCATTCAGCTTCCTCTAAAATAGAACCCATTTAACTCCCTCTAAAAGATACCCATTTAGCTTCCTTTAAAAATGTACCCATTCAGCTGCCTCAAAAGGGTACCCATTCAGCTTTATTTATAAATGTTGCCACTCAGCTTCCTTTAACATTGTACCCATTCAGCTTCCTTGAAAAGTGAACCCATTCAGCTTCCTTTAAAAGTGAATCCATTTAGCTTCCTTCAAAAGTGAACCCATTTAGTTTCCTTAAAAAGTGTACCCAGTTAGCTTCCATTAAAAGTGAACCCATTCAGCTTCATTTAAAAGTGTACCTATTCAGCTTCTTTTAAAAGTGAACCCCTTCAGCTGCCTTTAAAAGTGTACCATTCCACTTCCTCTAAAGTGTATCCATTCAGCTTCCTTGAAAGGTATACCCATTCAGCGACCTCAAAAGTTACCCATTCCGCTTCCTTTTTTAGTGTTGCCATTCAGCTTCCTTTAAAATTGTACCGATTAACATTCCAGTGTACCCATTCAACTTCCTCTAAACTGTTCCCTTTCAGCTTCCTCTATAGTGTAATCATGCAGTTAACTTTAAAAGTGTACTTTTAAAGTTTCTTTAAAAGTGTACCCATTCAGCTTCCTTTAAAAGTGTACTCAATCACTTTAACACTAACTGGAAGGAAACACCTGATTAGCTTAGTGTTGATTGTTGTCATCATACCAAATTGGAGGTTAAGGGTTTGACCCTCAGCCAGACATGTATGTTCTCACTGGCTACGCACTTTTCTTTTTCCATGAAAGCTGCAGTGATTTTGCCTAAGTGCACTGAAAACGGAAAAAGGAACGTCTCTTTAACAAATGTCATCCTTTATAGTTTGGAGCAAACAGGTCCTTGGTGTCCAGTTTTTCCCCATGCATATATGACAGTATGAATATTTAACACATCTGAAAAAGGCAAATATCCTCATCTGGTATTCAAGAAAATTAATGAGTGGCTGCATGGTTGTTTAGCTCTGATGTATTGGTGACTTGTCAGATTTGATTGACATTTATTATTCAGTTTGTTGTGTCAGTTACACCAATCTACATCAAACAATGTGAGAAAAACTGACCATTTGACATGTAAATGTGAGAAATCCCTGCTTCTTAAAAGAAAAGAGAGAAAACATTGATACAAAGTCCAGTCACACACGATGAAAAAATATAACAATTCATTGTCTAGAGTTGATCTTTGATGACTGCTGAAATAATGTCTACAAATACCAGAGACAAGACCTGTTGCCAGACAGGACAGCTCACCTGATGACTTGTTTGCCCATATTAAATGCTTTTAATATAAAGGTTGTCAGTCCATGACCTTGACCTTTTGACATGAAGTAAAACTAAGACTAACTATTCTGTTTCAATGCAGGGATCTCCCCAGACCATTAAGGCATGTTGCTTGCTACTATTCCGTCTATGGTATTGGTAGTCCTCTATAATCTAGAATAGACATCAAGTATCTTGGCATAACCATTACCAATGATTTGAAATGGAACACATATTATTTGCACAAAGGCTTATAGGACATTAAATTTTGGCTTTCTTAGATATAACTTGGCGGCATGTCCACAATAGAGTAAGGGGACATGGCTTCGGACAGGGCATGACTTTGCAAACCTACGGGATTTCTTAGTATGTGCCAGTCATCAGTTGTCTGAACATCATTTTGTTTTGCAAATATTTCAAGGTTGTTTAAATGAAGGCTTTTGACATCACTTTCCCGTGCAGTGCATCACGTGCATTTTGGCGCCAAAATATATAAAACATTCAGATCAAAGTCGGGAAAGTTTAACATTTTTAGAACAGGCAATATTATTGATAGCACATTGTCGAAATTTGGCTCCTGCAGAGCCCCAGATAAAGGGCGTTTTTGCGTTTTTGACGCATGAATAAAGGGTAAAAACGCATTCCATTCCTGTTTGATGTGTCGGGAAAACATCTTTAAAATACTGGTTGACACATCGTTTGTGAAACGGAAGCGTCAACAAATGCCTCGTAATTTGCGCATGGCCATATGGGTATGTCTGCAAAAGCTTGAACGAAAACTGCCGAACTTATTCCCGTGAAATTTCCCAGCTTTACCCGCGATTAATGCGACAGTTCGGTGCAGAAATTGCTGTGTGACGTAATTCAATATCCGTTAGACGGGTAACTACATATGATATCTGAAAAAAAATAGTACATAACCGGATTAACAAGAATTCCGCGGAATGCGGTGTCTCGCCTGCTGGCGCTTTGTCACAAAACAGAGCTAAATCAGCAAAGATGTATGCATGAACCAAGTATCTTGGCTCTAGCCCTTATGGTTTCTGAAAAACAGACCTAAACGCGAAAACTTGACAAAAAACTGCAAAGTCAGTCAACCGTTAAATGTTGTAAAGTCTCAATATCAATGATGACTTTTAGCTCTTCTCTTCCAGATGAATGTATGACCAAAGTTTCATGGCTCTGGCCCTTATTGTTTCTGAAAAACAGACCTAAACGCTAAAACTTGACAAAAAATTGCAAAGTCAGTCAAACGTATAATGTAGGTTAAGACTCAATATTGATGATAACTTTGAGATTAACTCATCCAGATGTATGCATGAACCAAGTTTCATGGCTCTAGCCCTTATAGTTTCTCAGAAAATGACCTAAACGCGAAAACTCGACAAAAAATTGCAAAGTCAGTCAACCGTAAAATGTAGGTCAAGACTCAATATTGATGATGGCTTTGAGATCTACTCTTCCAGATGTATGCATGTACCAAGTTTCATGGCTCTAGCCCTTATAATTTCTCAGAAAATGACCTAAACGCGAAAACTCGACAAAAAATTGCACAGTCAGTCAACCGTATAATGTATGTCAAGACTCAATATTGATTATGGCTTTGAGATCTACTCTTCCAGATGTATGCATGTACCAAGTTTCATGGCTCTAGCCCTTATAGTTTCTGAGAAAATGACCTAAACGCAAAAACTCGACAAAAAATTGCGAAGTCAGTCAACCGTAAAATATAGGCCAAGACTCAATATTGATGATGGCTTTGAGATCTACTCTTCCAGATGTATGCATGTACCAAGTTTCATGGCTCTAGCCCTTATAGTTTCTGAGAAAATGACCTAAACGCAAAAACTCGACAAAAAATTGCGAAGTCAGTCAACCGTAAAATGTAGGTCAAGACTCAATATTGATGATGGCTTTGAGATCTACTCTTCCAGATGTATGCATGTACCAAGTTTCATGGCTCTAGCCCTTATAGTTTCTGAGAAAATGACCTAAACACAAAAACTCGACAAAAAATTGCACAGTCAGTCAACCGTATAATGTATGTAAAGACTCAATTTTGATGATGGCTTCGAGATCTACTCTTCCAGATGTATGCATGTACCAAGTTTCATGGCTCTAGCCCTTATAGTTTCTGAGAAAATGACCTAAACGCAAAAACTCGACAAAAAATTGCGAAGTCAGTCAACCGTAAAATATAGGCCAAGACTCAATATTGATGATGGCTTTGAGATCTACTCTTCCAGATGTACAACCGTAAAATATAGGCCAAGACTCAATATTGATGATGGCTTTGAGATCTACTCTTCCAGATGTATGCATGTACCAAGTTTCATGGCTCTAGCCCTTATAGTTTCTGAGAAAATGACCTAAACGCAAAAACTCGACAAAAAATTGCGAAGTCAGTCAACTGTAAAATGTAGGTCAAGACTCAATATTGATGATGGCTTTGAGATCTACTCTTCCAGATGTATGCATGTACCAAGTTTCATGGCTCTAGCCCTTATAGTTTCTGAGAAAATGACCTAAACGCAAAAACTCGCTAAAAAATTGCACAGTCAGTCAACCGTATAATGTATGTCAAGACTCAATTTTGATGATGGCTTCGAGATCTACTCTTCCAGATGTATGCATGTACCAAGTTTCATGGCTCTAGCCCTTATAGTTTCTGAGAAAATGACCTAAACGCAAAAACTCGACAAAAAATTGCGAAGTCAGTCAACCGTAAAATATAGGCCAAGACTCAATATTGATGATGGCTTTGAGATCTACTCTTCCAGATGTATGCATGTACCAAGTTTCATGGCTCTAGCCCTTATAGTTTCTGAGAAAATGACCTAAACGCAAAAACTCGACAAAAAATTGCGAAGTCAGTCAACCGTAAAATGTAGGTCAAGACTCAATATTGATGATGGCTTTGAGATCTACTCTTCCAGATGTATGCATGTACCAAGTTTCATGGCTCTAGCCCTTATAGTTTCTGAGAAAATGACCTAAACGCAAAAACTCGACAAAAGTTTACGCCGCCGACGCCGCCGCCGGCGACACCGGAAAAGCAATACATATGTCTCGCCTCTGCTTCGCAGGCGAGACAAAAAAATGGGGTGATCCAGTCCATGTTTTGGCGTCATTGAAGGGTTACAGATCAAATTGACAGACTGCTACATTTTACACGTAATAGATTGAGACACAGTCTTTGATATTTGTTTCCGGCTATTTCATCATAGCTGCTCGCGCGCGAGTCTGAATCAGTTCAGAAGTTGCTTTTTAAGTTTTTCCAGCTATCCGATCCGCCAGAGATTTCATCAGCGGAGCTGTTAAAACCCATTATGCTTGGCCTGCTGAGTTCCTGAGTTGACATTGTTGAGAAACGTATTAAAAAAACAGACATGTTGCATCTGGATCTCTGTTTTACAAATTTGACATTATTATAATATTTAATGCCAGTCAAACCACAAAAAAAACTGCCTGAAAAAAAAATGGGAGTGAAAAAACTTCCAGATATTGCAGAAAAACTCCCTTGTCACAGAGCGAGGATTCAGCAACTCCCTGCTGAAAAAAGTTATCTGGAGCTCTGTCCTGAAGTGTTAATGAAATTGTCATTTGCTCTCTTCAGAATACAAAGTGCACAATCATCAAAACCTATGCCGGTTGTATAGACACCAAAGATTTTCCATGATACGGGGTGTGAATTTTGTCCCTCACTTTTATAAGAAAAGTCCGCATATAATTTTTAGCTGTCATCCTATTTTGTAGTAAGTCCACTGTAAGATTACACAGTCGAGATGTGATGGATTCAACAACAAATTGTCAGTCACATATTAACCAGTTTTAAAATCAAATGAAATTCTGAAAATCGCTGATTTTTGTCTTTCTATTTATGGAAGGAACATTGACACTATACTATTACCCTGCAAACTATAAATAAAAATAGCATATTAGCTGTTGTTTTATGGTTTGCATTTACCGGTTCTAAGGTATATGACACAATATTCAAAGACATCTAGAATGCTTCTATTTCCTGCTAGAAGAGATGTGCGAAGCCATGTCCCCATATACCCAAAATATCACGTAGAACTGCACTATATATTACCGCACGTGCTACTTATGACGTCAGGGTCTGAGACCAAATATTTTCATACTTAGTTTCCAGATAGAGTCCAGGTATATAATAATATGAAGAAACAGGCGTTATGTTACAAGCTTTGTCAGCCAATGCTGAAAAAGTCATAAAAGTGTGCGAAGCCATGTCCCCTTACTCTATGCTAATGAGTCAGCCTACAAGGGACTCCTGGAGTATGCCAGTTCAGTCTGGGACCCCAAAAGTATACTTCTGCAAGATGAACTTGAGAAGTGCATGCAGAAGTTAAAGGACGGCTAGATTTGTAGCAAGCAATTATACCTATGAAACTCGGAGTATGACTGGCATTCAGGAGAAACTAAGGGGGAATCTCTGAAAAAGAGGAGAAAAGATAGCAGACTCATAATGCTATATTTAGGTCTGAAGGGTACAGCCAATATACCTACAAATGACCTTGTTCACCCAAGCAGGCATACCTAGAATCATCATTCCATAGCAATAAACCTCAGTAGCTGGCAGTGACATTTAAAAATGCAGTATCTTCTCCCAGCTTTTTAAAGATTGGAACTCTCTGGCAGATTCCTTATCACTGCTGCTGAATGTGCAGAGGATTCAGTTACTAAGTTTACTTCATTTGTAAGGGCTTGGGACCAGCTTCCCTGACCACAGATCCTGGTGCTCCAGCCCTTCTTCCAAAAACAAACTCCAACCTTTACACTGGCATGACTTTTCATGACCAGCATATGATTGGAAACCCGTATTAAATCCCACAAGTTTTTTTAGGAGTCGTTTTACTATAAATTATGTTGCTCTTGGGGTGCCTGTGTCCAGTTTGTAATGTCATTTCCAGTGTAAAGGTTGGAGTCTGTTATAATGTGAAAGAAGAACCAGAGTGCCCGGAAAAAGAACCACAGCAGGCTTGCTTGATATACAGACAAAACCAATACAGACTAACCATTGACAAACTGCCTTGTGACTAGGGCTTCTACGTTTACAAAATATTGTAAACTTTTATACGACCGCTAGAAAACGAAACGATTCCATTTAAACGACCATTACCGTTGAAATCTTATTCTTAGTATCTGACATCTATGAGACGCCCCCCATACCTTTATAATCATAATGTGTCATCCAACAATGCGCTTTCAATTTTCGGGGGTCAACTCGAAGTTTACAGTAACCGATGGTATTAAAAAAACGTATTTACAAATTGACCAATTTCCGATGACAGCAATTATTTTGACCGTATTTGATAATTACATGGATTAGATTTATAAAACATCGGACTTAATTATCCTGTTAATTGATAATAACTGTCAAAGTTACAAGCTGCAATTATCTCACCTTCGCGGTAAGCTTAGAAAAACACAGGTATCAAGGTAGTCCTAATCTTTTTTATTGCACAACACGTGTCATAACTGTTGTCGGCAGACATTACCTTGCCTTTGATCTGTACCTTATACAATTAGCTGCCGATTATGACGTAACAATTTTCTGGCAAAACGTGTACATGTCATGCTTTGCGTAAGGTACACAGAAGTTAGAAAATAAAGATTTTAATAGACGTTTCCGAAGACACCGTCAAGTACATTAAGATTGGCTTCTAACGACTGTGTAAGATATTATAATTTGTTGGTGAACCAGGTGTTCAGGTTCGGTTAAACGATGTGTGAATTTTGTAAACGTTTAGCACATATACACGAACCGTTACCGTTTATCCGTGTAAACGTAGAAGCCCTACTTGTGACAGTGGTGGGGTACAATGCATCACTGGAAATCCAAGCCTTTCTTAACAGCCTGCATCATCAAGAGGCAGCAATATAATATATCAAAAGGAGACCATGCTGTGCAGTCCCTGCTCAACAAACCCAATATTCCAAGGCTGATGTACACACATTTTTTCCCCTAGAGCAACCCACATTTACAAAAATTGAGATATTATATGTCGCTCAAGTTGTTGAATTCATTACGGGTGAAGTAGAGCCACATCTTTTACATAAATCATATTTATAATATCAACGGCAAACAAAACATATTACACAAAGTAGCAGTCTCTTGCCAAAGGCCGACACACATCTAGCTGCACCAAAGGGCTGAGCATGTTCTCAAACAATGATGCGATATCTTACGTTCAAATTACTCCTTCAAAAAGGTAAAATGCAGCTCAATTCAGGGGCGGATCCAGAATTTTGGATAGGGGTTCGAATTAGCTGAGGGTATTCAATTTGCGCAGTTCGACCAATTTTTGCTGAAATTCCTCATGAAATAATTTAGGCTGTAGAGGGGGTTCGTTTGAACCCCCCGAACCCCCTCTGGATCCGCCACTGCAATTTATACACCAACAGAAACACCAACACGTAAGCTATTATGAATTATGTAGGCAACATTAAATCCCCGCAAACTATTGAAAATTAAATTTAATTTCCTTAGCTAAAAATGCGTCCACTGTCTGTGAAATCACCACATCATCCGCATTGTAAACAATTCTGATTTTCCTTTGCATGTATAGAAGATGAAAGACTTAAATGTGAGTATGATGATTAGACTACTAAGTGAGAAATAAAATATGTGCATACATCACCCCACCCACCCTTACAATGTAAGTAACATGCCTTTAAATAGCGTCAAAATTAAAACAAAATATCTGTGTATTATTTATTTTCTAACGTTATGTAAATGTTATTATAAGCTCATAGATAGCTGACATACCATTTTCAAGCTATCATTAGTTCCCTGAACGAATAACAAATCACAAAAGACGCTCCGAAAATCGTAATCAACACAAAACGCCCTTTTGTTTTGACAGCTAGAGCACTTCCGCTTGTAATGTCCGGTGTAGCATAAAATTTACACTTGTGTGAAAAGTACAGGGAAGAACACAAGTTGGCTTCCTTAAAAAGAATCCAAAGGAAAGGTCTACTGTGAGTGTGACTGAATATGCCACAGCATGTGTACTGACTAATCAAAAGTCATTCTACCAAGGTGATTCTAATGAGACGTCAAATGGAAGTCTTTGTCTTTGTTGATGTATTTTCCTCCTCTAGGTAGGAGCACCGTTCCGCACAGGAACGTGATTAAAGTTCAGGTTAAAAGTTTATGTTAAAATCCACAACTTATAAAAATCTAGCTGGCCGACACCTAAAAACTTCTATGGAAAGTCTATGTACACGTCGGATGGCAGCAAACAATAATTACCCCCTGGGATTTTCTAACTGTAACTTGCGTACGTGGATTTTATAAAAACAGTTTCTTGACAGTTGTTCTATAATATGAAATGAAGGCACTGCCTTTGTGCGAACACACTCTTTACGGTCCTTGAAGATCTTTGATGGGGTGAAGTGCTACCCTAGGTACCACCTTGTCATTGTAGTTTGGGTCAAATTGGCCCGAGTGGCACTCACCTGGATTAGCAAACTGTATCATGCTATAATGGTAATGGTGACATCCTTGAGAGACCGGTGCAGCTCGTGTGATATCCATGCTGCCCTAAAATAAGGCATTTATACTGTGTGCGCAAGTTTCTGCCATTTTTACAAAGGAGAGTCAACTTATGTGTCTTCTTGCATGTTTACCTTGGCACTCAAGTTGGCAGTGTGGCCATTTTTATTTGTGTGGGTGGGTGGCTGGGGTCCACTCTGAATGGAGGAAATTTTCTCTATATGGAGCAGATTCTTTCCTTTGGGCGTTGGCACCAGTTTTGAAGTCACAGAGTCTGGGTTTGCCAACCTGCTTTCCTTGAGGGTGTTCTCATTAATAGTACGGCCAATTAGTTATGTGTAAATATGTATACAGGTATATAGAGTATATAACTGACCAGTCTAACTGGTCCGGATCTTCTAGGCTAGTGGTTGTGTGCTTGCTTTATAATCTTGGGGTCGTGAGATCGATTCCCATTGGGGTCGCTCGACGAAATTTTCTTTACAGATTTTTCTCCTACTACAGTGGTGCTGTGACCAGGGTGATTGCCGTTGGAGCCCAAGGGCGAAATAATGGCTGCAGAGTTAAAAAGAACCTGGACTATAATTTCATTTCCTTAACATTTGATACAAATGTTCTTTGGTAGGATGGAGGAGTGTAGTAGTACGGCCAATGAGTGATATGTAAATATGTATTTAGGTATATAGAGTGTATAACTGACTAGTCTAACTGGTCCGGACCTTTTAGCCTAGTGGTTGTGTGCTCGCTTTATAATGTTGAGGTTGTGAGATCGATCCCCGGTCGGGGCGCTCAACGAAATTTTCTTTACAGATTTTTCTCCTCCTACTACAGGTGCAACTAACTGTGGTGCACTTTAATATTTTTGCCACTTTTACGTAAGTAGGCAGCCTTTATGATTTCTTATTTGCTTCCTCGGGAGGCATAGCCCTGCCAGGTGGGTCTTCTGTAGGGGAAAGCGTTTAATTCAATGAATGGGGGCAAATTCTTTTCTTAGGGAGCTGGTATTGAGATGAAGGGGGCACAGAGATGGGATGCCCGAATTGCTGCCTCTGGAGATGTTTCACTTTAACATTATATAGTAAGTAAGCCATACACTGTCATGGTCAAAAAATACATCACTTGCATGTACCGAATGTTTTTATGTATTGTATGTTTTGTACTGTACTTGGGGTCAGCCCTGTAACTGGATTTAAGAACAGTTAACTGATTTGATTTGATTTGAAGACGTTGCTAAGCCACCAGTACCCATGAGCGACATGAGCCTCATTGTGCAGGAAAGGGCATCAGCAACGGGGTCGTGTGTTCGCTATTATCTTGTACATCTTTCAATTCTGGGACTGTCTTTACAACAGACTCAACACAGACCAATGTCTTAAGAACAAATAACCAATCCGTACAATACTGCTCCCACAGGTTTACACCCAAGTGTGAGATAATGTCTCAAAGAAGTAATAGTTGATTCACGGATATCATAGAAGGCTGGGCATCGTGACACTAGGTGTAGTAGATCCTCATCTCCCAAACGGCAATGACGACACACTGCATTCACTGTACTCTTACTAAAGGTCTGACGGTTTTTCTGAAGTACCTAGATCTAATTAACAATAATATACATCACCATTTCGACAAGTATAGCTTTCACAAAAAATTGGCCGTGCTACCCTTAGCAACCACAGACATTAAGGTGCTTCTAAATGTCAATTAAGAATTGAAATTTGATTTTTCAGCTTTTTAACGTGTGTTGTAGCCAGTGGGCGGAGCTAGAATTCCGTAAAGCCTGTAGCACTTCTTGAAGAATTTTAGCTATGACCACTGGCTTCTTCACACTGAAAAATCAACTTTTTATACTTATATTTACACTTTATTTTTAGAATCTTCCTGTGCTGTTTTCATGATAATTTAATGTAGAATATGCAAATATGTGTCAAAGAAAAGGTAGTAACAAAGTGTTTGGACACTAGGTCTAACAGCCGTCGCCATATGGTATTCGATGTGGCGTCAATCGAACGTTATGTGGACCAATCAAGATGTTTGTTTACGTCGCTTGCCAACAGCGTCACATGATCAGTTGTCATTCATCGGAGAATGAAGCCAGTTGCTCTCAAAGGTTTACCTATGGGAAGACAGTGGCAAGTGTAAATATTATAACTTGGTGGCAAAAATATATGGGTGCTTTGTAGTTTGAGGTGTAACAAAGACAATGTGTTCTCTTGTTCTGAATGACAGAAATAATCATAAGATATGCATATTATAGTTTACATTTTCGTTGTTGAAAGAAAAAATTAAACATTGATTGTTAAAATTAGTCAGATACTACCTTGCACTTGGCCAAATTTTGGAAACATAGACCTCCAGTTTCCTTCATCAGATTTTTTTTGCACCAATATATAGCATTATCCATGAACTAATGCAGTGGAAATGTATTTTTCACCCAACTTGTTTATACAACACACAGTGACAGGCAAGTGTCATGTTATCTACCTAATATCACCCAACTTGTTTACACAATACACAGTGACAGGTGTATATGTTATCTACCTCTATATATTAATTAAATAATATAAACACTTGACTGTCATTGTGTATTGTATAAACAAGTAGGGTGGGGTTCTTTAAACTATGAAAATTTATTGTTAATGACCTTTTATTGAAAAATACATTTCAACTGCATTAGTTCATGGATTATGCTATATATTGGTGCAAAAAAATTATATTTCTGATGAAGGAAAATTGAGCTCTGTGTTTCCAAAATCTGGTCAAGTTCAATGTAGTATACGACAAATTTAATAAATGTTATTCATCATTTAACATCAAAAATACAAACTACAAATTGCATATCTTATTATTTCAGCTACAGTAGGTGCCTGTTTCGATGTGTGTTTCTGACCTATTTCAAGGACCTATAACACGCACATATGTTACAATAAATGGTTATAATAACATTTACCCCAAGTATATTTCATTTAAATATAGACTAACTAAATGGCTCATAGGTGCAAGACAATCCATTTACTTTTTAAGGAAATAATTGGAGTTCATTGCCTGGCCACTGGCAAACCAAGGCTGAACTACACAAGTTGTTATTTCTTTTTAGAGGAATGTTGCAAGTTTTTTTGTATTGTTTTTTTAAATAATAGTCTAAGAATGTATTAATTAATAGAGCTGTATCAGTTAAGAACTAGAAATGTTTTCTTGACAAAAACAGATGTCCCCCCACCTGGGCTTTCCCAGGAGTATCATTTTCCCTAAATGCTGCCAAGTTAAGATCTCCTGTGACCTTGAAATAGGGTCAAGGTTACCAAAATTTCACATTTCCATCTCCCAGTGATGTATCTGTGACAGCTTGGTACAAATCCATCCATATGTTCAGGAGATATGGTGCAGACAAGCCATTTTTCAACATTCTTTGACCTCCTATGACCTAAAAAATTGGGCCAAGGTCACCAAAATACAATCAGTTCTTTTGCATTTCCCAATTATATATCTGTGCAAGTCTGGTTAAAATCCATCCATCCATTCAGGAAATATGGTGCAGACAAACCATTTTTCAACACTCTTTGACCTCCTGTGACCTTGGAAATGGGGTCAAGGTCACCAAAATCTACTCACTTCTTAGGATTTGTCTGATGTAGGTTGACTGATAAGAGACATGCTTTATGAAGCTCTGACATTATTGCATATTTCAAAGTGAAAATAATGGATTAATGAAGTAAATTTTATATGAAAAGGAAGTGTTAAACATAAGGATTATTCTGATATAATTTTTGAGGAGAAAATCTTTGTAACAGTGTGAATATCTAGATGTTTTTAATAAGATCCTTTGTTTTTGTGCTGAGACCCCTGCTGAGGCTGATAGTTGTGTAGTAGAAATTCTTATCTGTGGATAGTAGCAAGTCAATACAGACAGTCCAGTGTAAAAGGTGCCTTGTAACAATAATAAAATGGCAGAAAAAGAGGCCTCTGCTGTTGAATCTTCACCTGGTAGCAGTATACTGCTGTCTGACAGCAGTGCTATGCAGTCTGATTTTTCAGGATTTGTTAATGATGAAGGCAGTACAGACACAATTGATCCATTCAATGGTATTTTCTATCATGTAATGCCAGCAAAAGACAGCACAAATATTTTGTTTTACAACAAACCTCTTTATAATGGAATCTTAGATGTGTTAAGCAAGGAATTTAAGTTTCCTTCTCCTGACAAAAGGAAGTTCACCATTAAAACACACCTTAGCAACAACAGATGTAACATCTCTATAGACAGAGATGTCATGACTGTTTGTGCTAGTGGTCCAGGCCACACTCTGTGGAAGGAGACTAACTTCAAGAAGTTATCTGAGAATATGTTCAGAAGTTTTGTGAAAGATACTAATGCAGTTTTGAACACAAGTAGTAATTCAGTTTTGAACACAAGCAGTAATTCTACACAGGACACACAATATGATGATTCTAGACAGCAAGCTGAAGTGCTCACCCCTGCTGAGCCAGTGCAACAGGTAGAGCCTGCTACTACTCCCTTACAGGACTCACCTATTATTAGACAGATATCATCTCTCATGGATATGATACACACCTTGCAGGGTCAAATATCAACTTTAACATGTAAAGTCAATGACTTAGTGAAGCAAGCTGCTGATCACACTTTCTATAAAACTGTTGATGAAACTTGCATTTCTGCCTCTGTAGAAAATGATTCAACTCGGTCACAGTCAATGGACACATTACATGAGCATCCAGATGCCAGCATTGTCAGGACACACAATGCACCTGAGACTAATCAAATGCCAATTGACCGTCAAAGAAGTTCTTACAGCGAGGTGGTAAGAACATCAACTCCCAGGGTGCTAAAGCAACAAGCACCACATAGACCACAACCTGCGCCAAGAAGGAGACAGCAAGCAGCTCAAATCAGACATAGCCCTAGGCCTTTGCCAAGAACTTCAACTCAGGAAACAAATGCATCAAGAAAATTTAAGTCAGGAAACAAATGCATCAAAACAGATCCTCCTTATAGGAGATTCCTTGATATCTGCAGTCAATCCTAAGGGACTGAAACAGAACGTATTCAAAAGTGGCATATCAGGAGCAACCATTGATTGTATCTTAAACAAAGTAAAAGTCTTTGACTTGACACAATTTTCTCATGTAGTAATTTATGTTGGAGGAAATGATGCTTCAAACCGCTCAGATATTGAGTATTTTGAAGAAGTGTATGAAAAAGTAATTAGTCATATCAAACAGACAAACAATTCTTGCAAAATATTTATGTGCAACAGCTGTCCGAGGGGCGATACAAGTACAGCTGAAGTGAACGAGGTAATAGAGCGACTATCTGATTATCACCAAACAGGCCTAATTGACCTCAACAAGGCCTTTCATGACCCACATGGAATTATCATAGATCACTATTATGTAACAGACTCCATCCACCTTTCAGCATCAGGAGTAA
The DNA here is from genome assembly GCA_963989385.1 of Ctena decussata. Classification (NCBI taxonomy): domain Eukaryota; kingdom Metazoa; phylum Mollusca; class Bivalvia; order Lucinida; family Lucinidae; genus Ctena; species Ctena decussata. Next base: position 126,817,063 of record OZ022498.1, read on the forward strand.
AGCGACTGCTTGGTGCCATTAATAAGGAACTTGAAATTGTGAACAGTTTTGATAATTGTGTATTCCCTAACCGCCAGAAGAACACTTTAGCCAATAAACATTCCCCAGCAAACAGCCGCAGACTATCAAACAATCGCTCAAGAAATTATTCTAACAAAGACAGAAGGGGACATTATATGGATGGGGGAAATTTACCGTGTTATAAGTGTGGGGAGACAAACCATGACACAAGTCAATGCAGACATACTGTAAAATCGATTTAAGCCCCCCAGTAATTCATTACTGACCGTTCCAAGGCGGTAGTTCTGTTGTGGTTCTCTGTTGCCTGTTTTTGGTGTCAGAGTTTCTGTGATGTTTTACCTTATGTATGTTCTTATTATTTTTGGTTCGGTTTGGGTTTCTGAGTGGCCACCTTTTGGGAACAAGCTGCTCACTCGGTTGGCCATATGTTCTCTGTATCTTGATTATTTGTAATCTTAGTTGTTTCCAACTATGGTTTGAGGGCTGGATTTGGATTTTGATTGTTTCAGTTCCTGGTCTTTGCATACTTTTTACTTATACTAAACAGTTAAAGTGCTTTCATTGTGGCTTTTTAGGCCATAAATCTATTAAATGTGTCAATCAGTAGGAACTCGGCAATGATGCCACTTATCTATACATGTCTCAATCAATTCCTCTTGATAATAAGTACTCCTTTTTGAGCGATTTATGCTAAAATTGTGATTTTACTGGATGTGTATGTGAGGCTAATTGCCCAGATGCAAGTATTTCCATGACTGAGAATAATACTAGTAAGTTCTCAGCATTTAACTCAAATGTATCACAGGTAGACAACGAGTCGAACCAGATTTCAGTGACTCAAGAAGATTCTTCAAATACAAGAAGCAATTATGTATCAGAGGAATTGATTTCAAATTGTTCAGATGATTTAGATGTTCATTGTACTACATCCATGGGGCCCTCTCATGTTACTGAATTGCATGATTCATTTATTTCATATGACTTTTCAGATGATAACTCAAGTGAAAGTCCAAATTCTTCTACAGACTTTCATGCAAACGTTAGCGAACAGTCAAACACAAGAAGTTTGCAAAATTTCAGTGCTAATTCCAGCTCTGAAACGGAATATGATCAATCTGATTTATATAATGTACTTGACTTAGGGTTAAAGGGAAGAGGCTTCAGAATAGGGCATATAAATATTCAAGGTCTCAGCAATAAAATTGACCAGTTAAAGCTTTTATTACAGTCTGAACAAAATCTAATTCACATTCTTGGTGTGAGTGAATCAAAATTAAATAATATCCACCCCGATTCACCCTTTCATATCAATGGCTTTCAGAAACCCTTCAGGAGGGATCGAAAAGAAAATGCAGGAGGTGGTATTTTGGTTTATGTGAAAGAGGGAGTTTGTTGTAAACAACGGCCAGATTTAGAGCATGTAAGGCTTGAATGTATATGGCTTGAAGTGCAACCTGTTCATAGCAAATCTTTCCTTGTTGGACATCTTTACAGGCCGCCAAACTCCACCGTTCAATGGAATGAAATTTTTGAAGAATCTTTAGAAAGTGTTTTAAAAGAAGAAAAAGAAATTTATTTGCTAGGGGACTTTAACAGAGATCTTTTAAATAGTCAGATAAAGAGTGCATGGACAGATTACATTGAGCCATTTGGCATAACTCAGTTGGTGTCAGACGCTACTCGAGTAACTCCTGATTCCAGCACTCTGATTGATCATGTATACTCAAATTGCCCTGAAAATGTTAGCAATGTAGACGTTCCAAAGATTGGCCTAAGTGATCATTTTCCAATATTTTTTACACGTAAAATGCATGTTCATCAACCTAAAGATAGCCATTTCACTATTTCCTACAGATCATTTAAAGATTTTGATGAAACTAAATTTATCAACGATCTCCAGTCTGTGCCTTGGAATATTATTCAGTTATTTGATAATACTGATGACGTACTTGAAACCTGGACTGATCTTTTCTTAGAAGTTGTTAATAAAAATATACCTATCAAACAGCACAGGGTTAAGCACAAGATTCAGCCCCAGTGGATTACGCCTGAAATTCTGGATGCTATACGGTCCAGAGACAGGCATAAATCTTTAGGCAATGATAATGAATATAAATTTTGGAGAGGCAAAGTTACTAAACTAATACGAAATGCTAAAAGGGACAAGTATCAAACTTTTATAGAAAATAATAAAAATAAACCAGGCAGTATATATAAAATTTTTAAGGAAGTGGGAGCTGGTAAAGGTTCCCAGAAACAGTCAAACATATCATCTGTAATAAACAGCGAAAACAAACATTCTGAAGACCCCAATGAAATTGCAAATGTATTCAATGACTTTTTTGTCAATGTTGCGGCTAAACTTAAAGAGCCCATTACAACCACCAATCATGATAAACTCAAAGAATATTGTCAAAGCAAGATTTCAGAGGACACTAAATTTACAATCCCAAACATTCAAAAAGATAAAGTTTTGAAATTTCTCTCGACTATAGATACAAGCAAAGCTACAGGAACAGACAACATTGGGCCACGGTTACTTAAACTTGCAGCCCCTTATATATAAGCTGATGAAATTACATAGTATTGATAACTCCTATTTCCCTAATAATTGGAAAGAAGCTAAAGTTTCACCTCTCCACAAAAATGGTCCCCATGATGATGTAAACAATTACCGTCCCATATCAATTTTACCTGTAATGTCAAAAATTCTTGAAAAGCATGTACATGACTGTCTTTCTGACTATTTAAATGAGCATGATTTACTTCATAAGACCCAATCTGGATTCAGACCAAGGCATTCTTGTGAAACAGCCCTAACATTTATGACCGATGCATGGTTAAATGCAATTGACAACAGTAAAATGGTGGGTGTTGTACTTGTTGATTTTAAGAAGGCTTTTGATCTTGTTGATCATCAAATTTTGCTCTCAAAACTGGAATTTTATGGCATAAAACATGAAACTCTAATGTGGTTTAATACCTATCTTTCACAGAGACAGCAGCAAGTGTCAGTAAATAACAGCAGGTCATCATTTAAGCCAGTTACATGTGGTGTTCCACAGGGCTCCATTTTAGGGCCACTTTTATTTTTACTTTTCATAAACGACCTTCCTTTATATACAAAGAATGTTTACACAGACCTGTATGCTGATGATACCACTTTATATGACATACAGAATTCTCAGGATACAATTGAACTAAATCTTCAGTCAGCACTTCAGCAACTAAATATTTGGTGCAAAGGTAATGGTATATGCTCCTTAATTCTGCCAAAACTAAAGTCATGCTAATAACAACTAACCAGAAACGACAAAGATTACCAAGCAATAACCTTAAGCTCTTCTACAATAATGAATCACTTCAGATGATCTGTAGTGATAAAATTTTAGGTGTATTAGTTGACAATAACTTAACATGGTCTGAACATATCATCAAGCAAGTGACAAAGAAAATAGCATCAAACATATGGCTTCTCTCAAAAATAAAGCATTTCCTATCACAAGCCCACCGTATTCAATATTACAAGTCATATATTCAACCCCATATTGATTTTTGCAACATAATTTGGGGCAATACTTCAGAAGCAAATAAACTGAAAATTTTCAGAATGCAGAAACGTGCATGTCGTGTTATTCTTGATTACAATGTTGATAATTCCCAGGAAGCTATGAGCTCTTTAAAGATTCTGTCTATCTATGATCGCCTGTTTCTTAGAAAGGCCAAGTTTATGTTTAAAGTATACAATGATATAACTCCTGCATACATTTCTGAAAACTTCACTCGGCGCGATGATATTAGTTTCAATAATTCTATTATTTTAAGATCATCAACATCGGGATGTTTTGTTCCACCAAAGCCAAGAACCGAATGTTTTAAGCACAGCATGAGATATTCTGGCTGTTTAATTTGGAATAGCTTACCAGATGAAGTTAAATGTGCTCCAACTCTGGAATCATTTCACAACAGGTGTATAAAATGGCTAGTAACAGAGTAGCCTCCCCCCCCCCCACCCCCACCCCCCCAAAAAAAAAAAAAAAAAATGAAACTCTTTATTTTCCAAATTTCTAAGTGGAAAATGGTCACTCAGTGCATTTATTTCATTTCATGTACATTTCATTTGTTTACTTTGTTTACTAATTAATTTGTTTAGATTGTCGTCACTGTTATTGTATCATAATTTATGAACTTTTATCCAAATGTGGACAGTTCTGATAATCACTTTAGGACCAATCTCTTAATTGCTTTACGCAAGTTCAAACATTGGACTGGCATGGAGTATATCAGGGATTGGTTTGAAGGGGACTGGCATGACTCAATAAAATTTGGACAAGTAAAATTCACTATTTAGCAGATTGTGTCAAAACCTTATAGTGGAAGGGCAAACACTGCAGACCTGGTCAGACAGCTCCTTAGGAACAGTCTGATCAGGGTCTGCACTGTTTGTTCTGGCACTTCTGTGACATTACATGTATAGTATATCCTGGTAGATTTGATGTTTTGAGCTCATAACACATCTGGGAGGATATAATGTGTCAATTAAGTCAATTTGCATAATTCTGTGATTAGTGATAACCCATACTGTTTTTGGAGATACAAATTAATCTTATGCAAATCAAGATATAATTGCCTGAGAGTAATTATGGACAGCCCACATGGATACAAATTCAATATTAATGCCAACTGTTTTGTGATCTTGTATATAATTTATGGTTACCATAAAGATCCAGAAAAGTTAGGACATGTATAATAATTAATTGTCCTGAAAATGGAGCTCTTTTTATGCAACAGATGCAGATGAGGTGGCAAATGGTGCAGCCCCTGAGTGTGATCTGGGACTCTACAATTTGTTCAGGCCTACCTGTCCCAATACTTAGATTTTAATGGTAGTTTGTCCATTAAAGTTTAGTGGTCTCCTCCACCCTGCACAATTTGTTCAGGCCTACCTGTCCCAATACTTAGATTTTAATGGTAGTTTGTCCATTAAAGTTTAGTGGTCTCCTCCACCCTGCACAATTTGTTCAGGCCTACCTGTCCCAATACTTAGATTTTAATGGTAGTTTGTCCATTAAAGTTTAGTGGTCTCCTCCACCCTGCAGTTAAAGAGGTTTTTCAGAATGACAAGTGTTTACTGCACACAGTGTTAGCCCTAATCAGATGCCACGGAACATGGCAGCTGATCTGGGTCTGTTCTGTTTGCCATGAAGTCTTTTATGGCACACTAGGCCTTACAGTATCCCATGGCTGCATTGCCTTGATTGTAATTGATTTAGTATTCATAATTAACTTTCATTACATAAAGTATATTTAAGATAGCTTTTTTTTTTTTTCTTTGTCATTATTGTTGTTTAAATATGTTTTATATACTGTATTGCTGTTGTATTCCTGTATCACTATTTGAATCTACTTGTATATTCCTGTACATTGTGTATGTAATACTTCTAGAGGGCCTCATGGAAGATTAGCTTGTTATGCTAAATGTTGTCACCCTCTTTAAATAAAGTCTTTACTTACTTACTTACTTCTTTGCCATCTCCCAGTGATATATCTGTGCCAGTTTGGTTCGAATCCATCCATCCACTCAGGAGATATGGTGCAGCCAAGGCATTTTTCAACACTCTTTGCCCTCCTGTGTCCTTCAAAATGGGCTCAAGGTCACCAAAACCTAATCAGTTCTTTGCCATCTCCAAGTGATATACATGTATCTGTGACAGTTTGGTAAAAATCCATCAATTCCTTCATGAGATATGGTGCAGACAAGCTATTTTTCATCATTCTTTGACCTCCTGCGACCTTGAAAATATGGTCAAGGTCACCAAAATCTAATCAGTTCCCCCTACCCCTCCCCCAGTGATGTATTTGTGCAAGTTTCGTCAAAATCCATGCATCTCTTCAGGAGAAATAGTGAAGACAAGAAACTACGCTGATGCCGACGCTGACGGGAATGGGGGGACATAATTAGAATTTGGTTTTTCAGCATTCATCATGTGATGAAGCTAGTGGGGGGAGCTAAAATTCCATGAAGCACAAAGCCCTTCTTGTAGAATTTTAGCAACGACCAGTGGCTTCTTCACACGATGAATGCTGAAAAATCAAGTTTTAATTTTTATATTTACACTTTATTTAAGACCCTTTCTGTGCCGTTTTTTGTGGTACCTTAGTGTAGAATATGCAAAATAAGGGTCGAAGAAAAGTTAGTAACAATGTGTTCGGCCATAACGTTTAACAGCCGTGGCCATGACTTGGCATCAATCAAACGTTAAGTGGACCAATCAAGATGTTTGTTTACCTTAGACGTTGCTTGATGACGTCACATGATCAACTGTCGTTCATTATATCAATCCTGATACTTTTGAAATTGTATTGTAGTATATATGTATGTAATTTATAGTTAATAAAATATCGTTTAAACTAACTGTCGTTCATTAGTGCATGAAGCTATTTGGTCTAAAGGGTTTACCTACGGGAAGTCAGTGGTAAGTGTAAATATTATGATTTATGCATTGATGTATTGTGATTATTACTTTAATGATACTGTATCCCGATACTTATTGCCAGTATTGATACTAAACAGTATTGGACTAATATACGTTTACACATGAGCTATGACAGGACAAAACCAACAAAGTGGCAAGTGCACATAGAGGAGACAGCTCAGCCTGGACATCTGCATAGTCTGATCTGTCTTTGCTGTGTGCTTAAAGGGTAGCCAAGGGTTAAAGCTGCCTCCATGCAAGCAGTGAAGAAGACTCTGATCAAACTGGGCAAATACCCATGCTGATCTGAGTCTTTGCATGGTGCACATGTCACTTTGTTGGTTTTTGTCGTGTTGCAGCTCACATACATTGTATATGCAGCTCTATGAAACATGTTTTCTAGTAAGTTTTCTGCGGCTTACTTTTTGCAGTGATGAACACCTATGCCTAGCTGACAAAGTTTAGAATATTTTACATTTAGCACATGAGAATATTCCTTTTCAAGTCGCATCCTAAAACCCAAAGGGGTCAGAGTATATTGGACACATTTCATGACAGTATCACAATACTTATTTTCTGGTGGTCCCCAGCTCTATTTATTATAAGCATAAGCTTTCACAGCAACAAATTTTACTGAGAACCATATCAATACATTAAGCATTTCACTCATTTTCTGGATCATCATGACGATTGGACTTGTATAAGGGCTTAGACGGGATGTCCTCAATCAGCTGGCAGATGTGTGGGCACCAAATAGTTTTTGACCTCACTTTAGATACACAGCTTAAATCAACATTGGATCAAAATTGATTCAACACACTGATGTTGAATCGACACTGATTCAATGTTATTCAGCATTGTGTGCCTGCTTGGCTTTGTTTAGAAATGTTTTGGCACTTATCTAAGGCTTTGCATAATAAAGGCACTCAAACGTGATACACATCTATTATATATTCTTCGATTATTAAGTATTAATATTACTTCTTGTCGGAACATGAGTGAAGATCAGTTAGTTTGCATGGTTAAAAAAATCTAATAAAATGTTTTAAATTATTTTGGTATAAACAAAGGGAGGGAAAGAGTACTGACGGAAAACTTGATACATACTTTAATATTAAACAGGAATTCAATGCTGAACCATATTTAATGCTGGAAAAGTTTCACGTGAGAAAAGCTATTAGCAAATTGAGACTAAGTGCACATAGTCTTTTCATTGAGACTGGTAGATATGCAAAACTGAGAAGTTTGCCACGCACAGAAAGAATTTGTAAACACTGTAATTTTAATTGTATAGAAAATGAGTTTCACTTTCTTTCACGGTGCTCTCTTTATGAAACGGAAAGGGAAAAATTGTATTGTCAAGTACATCATAAATACAATAATTTCATGTTGTTGTGTGATAATGACAAAGCCAGATGGCTTCTATTGCAAGAAGACAGGGATATTTTATTTGCTTTCGGTACTTACATATATAGTTGTTTTGCAAAAAGAAATAAAAACGTGTAACTAATTAAAGATTAATAACCTTAAGGCCGCTAGCGTCGCCAATCATTCAGTCATCAATTGTCTTATATATTCTCATGTTCATAATTCACCGTGTGATATTGCACAGCCATTCATTTAATGAGATGCTCATATGTATAATCTGTTGTATGTAAGCTGTCCAGATTTTGTGATGTTTTTATGTTTGTTGGTGTACATGGTGGTTTGTTTGTGTGCATGTTTTATGTAATCAAATATATTATATGTAATTTGTGTAATGCCCGCAAGGGTCGATGATTGGAAATAAAAAGTATTCTGTTCTATTCTATTCTACTTAGACTGTCTTTGTGTCGTTCCTTTTCTGGTATTTGTGAATCTGGTCAATTGTAAGGGAGATCAGCCTTGTTGGGCTGACTTGGACAAAAGGAAGAATCACCAAGGAAAGCCACATGAAGGGTCAAAGGTGAAAAGCAAACACTAGATACCTCACCGCCGCACAGGCGTTCGGTACATTGCAAGTTAGAGGGGGTCAGGACATAAAGGTATTATAATACCTTTATGTCCTGACCCCCTCTAACTTGCAATGTACCGAACGCCTGTGCACCGCCGTGAATGGCGGTGAAGAATTTTATCTTTAAACAGTAAAATCAGAAAACAAATCATTTCAATTTCATACCTTCCTCAGCCTGAATTCAGTGAATTATGCACAGTACTTTTTTCTTCCTGAGCTGAGGCTAATGTTTGATTTGTAAAACTAATTTTTTGCATTTGGCAAGTTTCAACATGTCAAATTTACCCTGCATACAGGAAATGAAAAGTTTCAGTAGTTATCCCAATATTTGAATCCTCTTTGTTTTATTGTCCATTGAGGTGTCAACAAATTGCCACTGGAATATTGTTGTTTGTGCAGTTGAATTTGTTTACCCTTGTAACCCTAAAATTTTGGACACAAGGAAGTTGGACAATTATTGTTCCAAAATTCTTAGGAAGTGGATATTACAAACATTAATACATCTAAATGATGCTTAGTGAATGGCAAACCTTGTAGACCCTGATCAAACTGCTCCTCGAGGAGCAGTTTGATCTGGGTCTACAATGTTTGCTTAGACCCGTCCGAATATTTACGGTCATTACGGTAGCGAGGCCACAGACCATATTTCCTTGGTTGTATGTTGAGTCTTGAGTGCACATGTACATTATACAGTTCTGCCAGTTTTGATATGATGAACCCTATCACCAACATTTAGTGTCACTGCAATCACCTGCCACTCTGATACCACTTTTTCTAGTTCAAGGCACACTAAGTACAACTTTCCTGGTCTATTGGATTGAAGATATTAATCAGACAAGTCACTCATCGGGTGTCAAATCCATGATCCCTTATGTGAATGCAAACATCCAATCCAGTAGAATAGGTGTTCCACTGTTTTGTGCTGCTGGAATGGCCAAACATTAAAGGCTGTCTGATTAGGAGCTGAGACCATGCTGTAAATAGAGTCAGGTAACTTCGGACAGCGGGTAAATTCGAACATACCATTGCAAACAATGAAAATCCAGATAAGACGGCTCATAATGAGCCGTCTCATCAGGATTTTCACTGTTTGCATAATAATTTTTTGTTTTAATTCCAAACAACTGACATATAAAGGAAACAATGTCACTGTCTGAATTTACCTGACTTGACCCTACTTGCTTTCTTCAAGCACTTCTGTCTCATAATTTTAAGGTATTACAGTACCTGGAACAGAACACAAAGGGGTGCAAGAGACAAAAATCCAGTGCTGTCACAGAGGAAAACTCATTTATTTACATCATTATTCTTACCAAAGCTAAACACTAACATGTTACAATACTCGTTATAACTCAGTGATAGGGGGTCAAATGATTAGTAGTACATTTTACCCATTATTGCCTAGCCTCAAATAAAATGGACCATTGCCAACAGTGTAGATCCAGATCAGATGTCACCAAATCTGACAGTGTCTGATCAAGATCTAAACTGTTTGCATCAATAAATAATTCAGGGACTTCTGAAAAAAAAATCAAATCACACACTCCTTACAATAAATGACGTGTCCTGTGATGCTGAATGTCCAGTGGACCTGCTATTTTCAACTTTGACAGGCCCACTATTTTAGAAACAAGAAATCAGGCAAACGAAATCGCAAAACAAGTTCTGGGCCCATTTGTTCAAAGTATACTTAGCTGTACAAAGTTGTCAGTCAGAGATTCATTAAGCTACACATAGAATCAAGTGTGCTAACATCTGGGGCCGTATTCATAAAACAACTTAAGTCGTTGCTATGCTGTTGCTAAGGCTAAATTTCTTTGAAGGAGATTCCCTAAAACTATGAAAGGCCTAGGGTCGATAAGGGGTGTTTTTGGCCCCATGTCCAAAATAATTTTTTTCGCTGTAAAGTTATTGTATAGTCATTTGGGCTTACTATTACGGGCATTGTTTTGTTATCTAAGGCATGTTGCCATGGCAACGAGTTTTACAAGAACATAGGCTATTTCCTTCATTTTCATATGGTTGTCTTTCGTTGTGATTACATGAAACCCTCTTTTGATTTGCTTGAAGTGATTTCAATTGCATATCACTGTATTATGGTTAATCGACATTATAAAGTGGCGAACGGTAATTATCGCTCCTTAGTAACACGTGGACATCCTTAGCAACGATCTGAAAAGTTGGTTTAGTTGGGGTTTTCCCTTTTCTATCCTTTTACCCTTATGTTTGTTTAGATTTGGAAAAAATAGAAATAATTGCAAACATAATACCGTCACGGTTCAGCTGACACAAACAAATCCTTATTTTATTTCAAAATTTTGTCCTTTTTATACGTTCTTTGTGAATAAAAATCTCTGTGACGTCATGTAGGCGAACAAGATTTACTTCTGACGTCATCGACGCCTAAGGAAAAAGACTGCGTAAGGATGTTCTCATAGAAGCTTAGCTTTGCACGAATCTCGGATCGAGCTTGTCTGACAAAATCTGTCACACAACCGCCCATATCACAGAGAGAAAATTACACTAGCTGGTTCATACTACAATGTAGTTTGCGAACAATCTATTAAATCTATTATTCAAATGACTCTTTTGAATCATTTTTATTGCTTTTACTTTTACTTTTTAAATGAAACACCAACTATTCATTCTGTATTGCATCCTTAAAGAAACAAATATGACATTTATCAGTTGCCCTCAGTATATAAGGCTAGCGCACGTTAAAGTCAAATATAAACTGCAAAACTAGTCATAAAACGATCCACCACGAGTGGTGTAAATCCCGTGAAAATATATCATCATAAACGACGAAAACCATGGTACTTTTCTTTGCAAAGCCTGTATATTGGCTAATATACATACAAACACGCTTGTGTGTGGTGTATATGTGTGTGAATGGGGTGGGGTGTGTGGGGGGAGGTGGTCAAAATGTTGAAACCTGGAAAATTTGTCCTCAAAAAACGATTTTGTTCTGGTTCTTGAATGGGGGGGGGGGGGGGGGGGGGGGAGGGGGGGGTGAGGGTAGGTGGTCAAAATGTTTGAAACCTGACAAATATGTCCTAAAAAAAACGATTTTCGTCTGGTTTTCCATCGAATACCAAAATATAAACAAAAGCGAAACAAGGAGCGGGATCCTCGTCCTGTACATTGTATTTATACTATATATTAAAGTTTATTATAATTGGGCATGAGTTTTCCAACAGAAAATATTCAGGTAATTTTTTAACACTTTTTATCAGGCAATAGTTTCTATTTTGTGTTAAAGCTTCATCCATAATGACGAAGGGGTGGTTGGGTGGTGCAGTGGTGCTGGGTATAACTTCCAGTGCCCGGGCGTCCTACTCATTTGGATAATAGTAAGGCAAGGGCATACTGTGTTTGCAGGAAGTGCGGGTGGGGGTTGTTTGGACATGTTTCTCTCGTCTATCACTTCTCTCTTCTTTCTCCCTCTTTGGGAGACGGCATAGACTGAAATACTGTTTCAAAGGGCCGTTAAACCCAAAACAGCCAACCAACCATAATGACGGAAGGGTAATGAAAGCTGGAAGTAATAGAAAAGAATACTAGTGAACTTACACTTTAACGTCAGGCGCGGGTGGAGTTAACAAAATCATTCAAAAAATCGTGATTAAAGATAAGAATAATATTAATAGTGCCATCATAATACAACATTAGCGTTGCAATGACAACTAGTTCTGAAGAAGACATGCGTTAAACTTCAGTTGGTGGTGGTTGGATACGCTAGGATGCCACGAAACGTTCGGTTTTGGGACATTCTACAGGTATTGGCTTAAAGTTCCACTGCTCTATCAGTGGTATAAATACATAAAATATTTTATCGCGAGGTATCGCTGGGAGATTCTCACCACGGATCAGTGATTACCACCGCCTTAATAATACTTGGCTCTAGAAAAAGAGATTTTCTTACGATACTAGCGGAAGAATAAAGTTTGGGTACAGAATAATCATTTGAAACGATTAGCACTGTAGTTGCTGCAGTACGTATAAGCGAAAATGTGTTCATCTCTCTCTCTCTCTCTCTCTCTCTGGTCGACAGCTCATTGGGTTAAGCGCTAGCTTGCTGATCTACCTGTCCCGGGTTCGACTCCCGATGGAGGCTGGAAGCGGCAATCTTATAAACTGTAAATGGGAATGCATTGCACACCACTGCCTTTCATTATCACGCTCCCATAGTCCTGGTATGACGGTGACTGAAATGCTGTTGAAAAGGACGTAAGTTTGCAAACAAGTCATTCATCAACTCTCTCTCTCTCTCTCTCTCTCTCTCTCTCTCTCTCTCTCTCTCTCTCTCTCTCTCTCAACGATTACAAAATACATGCACGGTTACGACAGAAAGATCAAATGTTTACATCATACACGAGAGGTAAGAAAATGGTTCATGTTGATAATTAAGCATCACTAGAAATGTTTTTCAGAGAAAAACTGATGTCCCCCCACCAGCCCATTTTCCATCCCCTATAATGAAGTCCTCCTGTGACCTTGAAAATGAGGTCAAGGTCACCAGAATCTGATCAGCTCTTAAGCTAGTCCCAGTGATGAATTCATGCAAGTTTGGTGAAATTCCATCTATTGGTTCATGAGATATTATGGGTACAATAAATTGCCATCTAAGTCCTCCAATGACCTTGAAAATGAGGCCAAGGTTGCCAAAATCTATATCAGCTCTTAAGCTAGTCCAAGTGATGTATCCAAGCAAGTTTGGTGAAATTCCATCCATTGGCTCATGAGATATTGTGGTAATAGGAAATTGTCATCTCAGTCCTTCAGTGACCTTGAAAATGAGGTCAAGGTCATCAGAATCTTATCAGTCTTTAAACATGTCCCAATGATGTATCCATGCAAGTTTGGTGAAATTCCATCCATTGGTTCAGGAGATATCGTGGGTACAATAAATTGTCATCTAAGTCCTCCAATGACCTTGAAAATGAGGTCAAGGTCATCAAAATCTAATTAGCTCTTAAACTGGCCCCAATGATGTATCGATGCAAGTTTGATGAAATTCTATCCATTGGTTCAGGAGATATAGTTGGTACAAGAAATTCTCATCTAAGTCCTCCAGTGACCTTGAAAATAAGGTCAAGGTCACTAAAATCTAAAGAGCTCTTAAACTTGTCCCAATAATGTATCCATGGAAGTTTGGTGAAATTCCATCCATTGGTTTAGGAGATAACATGGGTACATGAAATTGTCATCTAAGTCCTCCAGTGACCTTGAAAATGAGGTCAAGGTCACCAAAATCTAATCAGCTCTTAAACTTGTCCCTATGACGTATCCATGAAAGTTTGGTGAAATTCCATCCACTGGTTCAATAGATATCATGCACGCAAAGTGGGTACATGAAATTGTCATCTAAGTCCTTCAGTGACCTTGAAAATGAGGTCAAGGTCACCAAAATCTAATCAGCTCTTAAACTTGTCCAAATGATGTATCCATGCAAGTTTGGTGAAATTCCATCCATTGGTTCAAGAGATATCGCGCACACAAGAAACTGTCACGCCGACGCTGACGCCGACGCCCGGGAACCGCACTGAAAACAATATGTCCCCCCTCACCTTTGGTGGGGGGACATAATAAGCCTCTCTCTGCTCATTTTTAAGTGAAATATGTATACTTTTATGTAAATAGTCGATTTATTTAATTATGGTGGAGCCCCGACGGAATAATACTTTTACCAGTGAGAAAATGTATGCAAAAGAAGACAGATGATGATATTAACCCTCAGGTCTCGAGCAAGAGAAAGAACATGAAAGCTAAACATATACATTGAAAGGTTTATAACTGACAATATTGGTCAAAAAGCGATAAATTACTCTTGGTTACCATGGCAATAGCATAAAAGCAATAGAAGTGGATCCATTTTATTTGTTTCAATTCAGGAGCAAGAAGAAACAACATAAAACCTTGAGAAGTAGCCATACTCAAAGGTGTTTCATTGATTTTGCTGACCAAGAAACGAGGATTTGTCCTTGGTTTCCATGACAACGACATTAGTGCAAGAGGAATACGCTTTGCTATTTGATTTTTCAATCCTCAGTTCTCCAACAATAAGATTAAAAAAGGCCGTTTTTTAATGTTTTACATATAAATTAAACTGATTGCCTAAACACACGTGGAATGATCATGGTTACCATGACAACGGCACAATTACTGTTACAATGGAAACGAACTTTATTATAGGCGTGACTCACATAAATATAATTACATACTCTCTTACGTCATCGAACTCTCTGAGTTATGTCAAGCTCAAAACGGCTTTTGCCAGCCTTACATACATTATCCAGGTTGCAAGGCGCACGTGGCTCGAGGACATATTTTATTTTTAAAAACACCTCCACATGCAACAAACAACAAGAAATTTTTTGTCAAAGTTCCTTTTTGGTAACAAAATCGTTTGCTAAAGTATGAAGTTGTTTGTCGAATGTGGAGGCATTAGAGTGCAAAAAAGCAAAAATGTAGCATTTTTGGAGCGTTACCATGGCAACGTCATGAACAGAACTTAACAATAGACATTTGATTTGAAAATAACGTACCATAACATATTCATAAAAAAGAATTTTAAGGCCAATATTCAAATTTTATTTTCTATGAAATTTTGAGGCTGAAATTGATGCTTATCGACCCTAGGCCTTTGCTCTGGAGGAACAGTCTTACAAAGACTGTTCCTCCAGACCAAATTTCATAGTTGTAGGGAATCTCCTTTATAGATATTTGGCCTCAGCAACCGCATAGCAACGACTTAAGTGGCTTTATGAATACGGCCCCTGCTGAAAAATGATTGCAAAAGTTCCTCACACTTTTACACAAAAAATGGCAGAAATTTTGTGTTCAACACATTCCTTAACTTACAATGTCATTAGTTTTGAACAAGTGGACTGGACTGATATTTGATGCCTTGCAATGAGTTTTCTTTTCTGGAGACAGATTTGCAAGGTTTCCAATTCAGTAAAGTAACAGAAACAAAACAGTCAAAATGATTCTTATAACACATGATCTAAGGGTCCAGAACTTAAGCTAAGTCTAGACTTAAGAGATGAAAAGCTCTTTCCTTAACTGTAATCATATGAAAAGACACCTTCTAGATATGGAGATAGGGGTCTCAAATCAGCAAGTGCATATGTCACGTGCATCTGACCACATTCCTGATCGCAAGAACAACCTACGGGTCCTTGAGTTAACTAAAGAGTGAAAAGCAATGACTGATCCACCTTAGCAGTTATGAAGTCTGATTTGAGTATTTGCCTTTTGCACATGACTTATGGTGCCTTTTCATATAACGCACATCATTTTCATTTTTCTCCCACTGCAAGTAGCAACCTTAATAAACTTCAAGGTTTGAAACACCAACAAACAGAAGACAACATTTAAGTCCGCAAAACTTCAAAAAAAGTTTTGTCCAAGTTATACCATATTGAGAATTCAGAGAGAAGAGGGCAAACAGTGAAGACCCAGATGAGGTGGCTCATTATAGGAGCAGCCTCATCTGGATCTAAGCTGTTTGCAAATTAAACTCCTTAAACAACTTTCACCTCGAAATATTTTAATTTATATGAAGCCTAAACTGTGTGATATCAACTTTACATATTTTCTGCATTCTTGTCTGTAGAGTTCAACCCATAAAGTCCCAGAAACATTTACAAAGAGTTAAATTTGCAAACAGTGATGATCAATACAAGCCGAATCAAGTGGATCTATACTATTTGCCCTCTAGACTTTGATTTTTCAGTATGATGCAGCTTGGATGAAACATTTTTAAATTTTGCTCACGTGAATTTTGTTGTCTGCTTTTTTTGTGCATTAAAGGTTGAAACATACCGTAATCGCCCCATTTACCGCACATGTCCCTATAACCGCACACCAAGGCCATTTCCGGACAAACTGCACAAGTGCACACTACTTTTTCTTTGAAACTCTCACAAAACCCAATAATTAACAGGGAACTCATGAAAAGTATAAACACAAAGTATTTCCAGTCCTACCCATGTTGCCTCTTTCCAGTCACCCTGCATTTCATTGTTCTGAGTGTGCGGTTATTAAATACATTTTAACCACATCTTTTTGTTGCAATTTTGAAAAAGTTAAGCGCACGGTGCGGTAAATGGGTCGATTACGGTATGTATGGTGAAATGATTGATAACAACAGACCACTCCTTCGTGATTTAAAATACAAACTGCAGTTTTAGTAAATACAAGAATTCCGCGGAAGGCTATGTCGCACCTGCTGTGTGTCTTCACATTAAGAACTCAAACAATATACCAAGTGGTTCTGGAGCAAAAAAGTTGATTTTATTGGTTTTGCTATTTTTAGTAACGGCGACCATCTTGGATTCTCGACCATTCTCGACTTTTACCATTCTGAACCCCTGCAGTCTGATCATGCTGCATGTAAAATTTGAGAACCATGGATGCAGTGGTTTCAGAGAATAAGTCATTTGAATGGACTTAAATCCTAGGGTCGACGTAAATTATTCTAGGGTCGACGTAAGGTCACTGTGACCGAATTCCACTATAGATTTTTTTCATTTTAATAATTCTGAATACCAAGGTCCCACTTATGCTTCATTCAAAATTTCAGCCTTATATACAAAGTGGTTCTGGAGAAAAACTTGATTTTATTGGTTTTGCTATTTTTAGTAACGGCGACCATCTTGGATTCTTGACCCGCGTGAATTTAACCATTCTGAAGCCCTGCAGTCTGATCATGCTGCATTTGAAGTTTGAGAACCATGGATGCAGTGGTTTCAGAGAATAAGTCATTTGAATGGACTTAAAAGCTAGGGTCGACGTACATTATTCTAGGGTCGACGTAAGGTCACTGTGATCTAATTCCGCTACAGATTTTTTTCATTTTGATAATTCTGAATACCAAGGTCCCACTTATGCTTCATACAAAATTTCAGCCAAATATACCAAGCAGTTCTGGAGAAAAACTTGATTTTATGGTTTTGCTATTTTTAGTAACGGCGGCCATCTTGGATTCTCGACCCGCTTGAATTTTACCATTCTGAAGCCCTGCTGTCTGATCATGCTGCATGTGAAATTTGAGAACCAAGGGTGCAGTGGTTTCAGAGAATAAGTCTTTTGAATGGACTAAAATGCTAGGGTCGACGTAAATTGTGAACGGACGGACGGACGGACGGACGGACTGACAGAGAAAAACTTGATTTTATGGTTTTGCTATTTTTAGTAACGGCGGCCATCTTGGATTCTCGACCCGCTTGAATTTTACCATTCTGAAGCCCTGCTGTCTGATCATGCTGCATGTGAAATTTGAGAACCAAGGGTGCAGTGGTTTCAGAGAATAAGTCTTTTGAATGGACTAAAATGCTAGGGTCGACGTAAATTGTGAACGGACGGACGGACGGACGGACGGACTGACAGACGGACGGAAAACCGGACGCCTATATCGCACCTTGCTAAAGCAGGTGCGACAAAAATGCTTGGCCCAGTTAAATTAGCACAATTAGCTGTACATGTATATGTTAATTTTTGATGTCAGATATGCAGAGTGTGCAAGCACAGATCAATCAAAGCATGCACAGCTGGCTTTTCAGATCTATCATATTCAGTTAAGGAGAATGGGAACACCTCCATGTTTACCCTCCATTTTCACAAAGGAAAACAGTTTTGTGACTTTCTGTTTGATTCCCTTGGTGAACAGCCCTTCCAGCCCTTCCGAAACAAGGTCAACTCTTAAAGGAAAGAACTAGGTCATCTCGAAGCAAGTTCTTTCCTTTAACGCTTAGCCCCAAAAGAGAAGGAAGACATAAATGAAAATGGCAGAGCTGCTGCCCCTGCAAGTGTACCCATTCACCTTAACATCTGAATAAACCGTGCATGCTATGACAAGCTTGCACATATATGCAGAGGCTGGTCTGAGCATCTGATGCTAGCATATGCTGTAGGACAAGTGTTCTCGTGATATAAGTCACATATTCTTCCATTTTTAATCACAAGGCAATACATATTAGTATTTATCGTTTTGCATTATTATGTCCTAATCCTCTCATTGGTTTAAAGTTAGCTGCAGCTTGGTACTGTAACTGGTATGCCAAGGGATGTATCTTGAAACCATATAACCTGAAATGTAGAAAACAAAGCTCCCGGTATTCGGTAAATGTGAGTTTTGCCAATAATTCTCTTGTAATTTCTTTGTTCTCTACAAAATAAGCTGCGTCACAAATAACAGCAAAACTCAAACCAGTCTATGAATCCATGCAGTCTAGCTAAAGCCTTTGTTCTGTGCATATACATTACTTATAGTATGTGCAAACAGCAAAGGCTCTGATCAGACCACATGGCTGAGCAGGCTGATCTAAGTCTTTGCTGTTTGCATGTATGTTAAGCACCTTTTTTGTGTCACTACTCAAATCTTAAGAGAGGTCATCTCAAGTTTTTTGCAAAGGAAGAAAAATTATCTCCAAATTATCATCAACACCACTTTATCTAGAGCTTTGCAATATAACATGAAATAGATATTTCAGAAATATTTCTCTCTGTTCCCTGCCTTATCCTTCCCTGATTACCCATATACAGCTGGGCTGACAGTTTTCCAGTTGCCGGCCACCGAACCTGCAACCTTCTGTACCATAACTGCGTGCCTTTAACCACTTGCCCATGGTGCCTCTCTAAGATTAGATGAAGGATAACTGAAACTTGAGAAGTAACTCCATGCACTTCTTACAGCAGTTAATAAGTATATTTACAAAACTGGAAGAATCTTTGTCCAAAGAAATGGGTTGAAAACAAAATTTTCTAATACATAGAGGGCTACCAACCTAGGTACAAACTGATTTGCAGGTCGTTTTGGTCTGTATTCTGGGTGGACCATAAACAGCATGTGTGGAAAACCTGTTCCAAAATAAGCCCCATCAGTGTGGTGGTGTCTAGAGGACTTTGGAGTGTATACATCTTGACATTTCGGACAGTATAACTTCACCATCGCTTCACCAGGAACATCTGACAGACCTGTAGAAACAAGCAAGTTTGTTGAATTTATACCCACTGAAGTGGCTCTGGCATGACAGTTTAGTTTTCCTTACCCTTTTTTCAAGGATCCACAGGTCATTTTTACTCTTTTAATAATTACTTAAACAGTGCTTACTATTATTTGGAAATTGAGGCTACTCTTAAAGAAAAGAATTTGCTCCTCCAGGGAGCAAATTCTTTTTTTTAAGAGTGGCCCTCATTTCAGGAGGGAGATATGCCTGAACTATGTCTCTTGAAAGTACATTCTTTTTGCCATTTTCAGAATCAGCATATTTCCTCCTGAAGGCTGTCTTGGCCATTAATTTTCAAATTCCTGCCTTTCCAGTTTTTTTGTGTGTTTTTTTTCAAATTCTTTCCAAATCAAATTTTCCACACCAACCACTTAATTCCATGACTTTTCCCTGACCTAAAAATGTCTTTTTCCAGATGTATTTTTTAATGACCATTGCCCCTGCCTTTGAGTATGATGAATTACTTCCTGGGTAAGTACTCCATCGTAATTTTTTATCATTTCTTCATTAAACAGGTATGTTGAGGCATCTCTTTAAAACCAACTCACCAACAAGCTTCTAATGTGGGATCACAACATGTTTTCAAAACAAGACCTGTCACTGGGACAGGATAGCTCACCTGACAATGCTTTGCCCATCACATAAAAATCTTAAACATAAAACTTTAACATTTTGCTAACGCCGCCGGCGACGCCGACGCTGCCAACGGTAATACAATAGCTCTTCCTGAACTTCATTCAGGCGAGCTAAAAACAAGCATAAATTATTCTAGAATTATCATGTACTACACCTGTTTGGAGATCTGTATGATTAAAAACCTTTTTCATCCAGGGCTCACTTAAAGTAATCTTTAGTCAAGGATTCATTAAGTATTCCAGTACACATAAAAGTGTGCTAATATTTTTTCTCAGCAAAGTTGCAGTGTTTTTGTGTAGCAGTGTTTTAGTGTACAATATGTTTGAACAGACCTGTCCGAGTACTGGACAGCTCACCTGACAGTGCCTTGCCCATCATATAAAAACTTTTATCTAAGCATCCAATGTGGATGCGGGGATGCTGATGCCCAGATGACCACAATAGTTCTTCCTTTATGTTCATTCTGGTGAGCTAAATGTGACATCATTAACTCTGAACAACTGGACCTAGGACTCTATGTCTTACCTATTGGTAACATAGGTTGATTTTCACAGTACACTCTTGGACAATACCCAAAATCACCTTGTTGCCATTTCTCTATCTGAAATAGTTCCAGAAATTCATACTGGTAAAAGAAATTATACAAGTTTAGTGGCAGAAATAACTGTCATTTTCCCATGACCCACAGGTAGTGGGAGAGAACATTTGCAGACGGAGGTTTTTACTGTGTATGAGCATGAAAGTGTCTCATTATCATCAGAGTTCCAGATGCAAAACCAGCAACAATTCAGTGGTATTTTTTCTATTTTTATTTCTGTTTCTACATAGAACCTATTTTCAGACTCCCCATTAGACCAGTCTCAGAAAACTAAACTGTAACCCCTCATCAGAACCGTCTTTCCAAGATGGCTCTAATGAGAGCTTACAACACAGGTTTTTATGGCAAATTAAAAGAAAATTACATAGTTATCTTTAAATACTCCTCTTATCTGGACATTTATCAAATATGACATCATCAAATATACATGCCTTATCAAAAGCTCTGAATTATTGTTTTGATGCCAAGATAATCCTGCAGTATCAACATTATGTACAAGAGTTTCAAAGACCCCTGAGTTCCACTTATTTCTGCTCTGTCTTAGATACACAGCTACATCATAAAATAGACAAAAGTTATGCCCAAAATGGAAACAATGTATGTTATGCTGCTGATGGAAAAGAAAAATGTATGTTTGTCTTCTACTAGCTGCAGGACAGCCCTGAGGTTAAAAAACTTTTTTGTGCTCAACTCAGCTGAGCTTAAATTTTTCTCTGCTGATTAATATGAAAATGCCAACTAATGTTGGCATTTTCATATTCATAAGCAGAGAAAATTTCATACTGAGCTACACTGAGCAAGAAAACAACTGTACTTATCAATAATTTGCTATTTATTAGCGGGTAAATTTCATGATCAGCTGAGTTGAGCATCAAAAAAGTTTTATAACCTTGGGGCCTGTTTGCATAGAAGATAGCTCACCTCACTGTCTATCTTGCACAAAAAAAAAACTTTGAAGCTCTCTCAGATTCTGACACTGATGTGGATGCCAGGATGAGAAAAAAAAACCTCTCCCTGAACCTTAGTACAGGACTGAAACAGTCCATATTTTATGAAAGCAAGCAGTGAGTGAGTGCTTGATCAGCTCTGTGTAGCTACATACCATCTGTGCAATTCCTCTGTTTGTCATAATATATCTAGCATGAATGAGACCGTACAACATTTCTGCGGCTTGTTCTATCAGGTCACTCTGGTTGGGATTGTCTTCTAGCTCATCATCTGAAATAATAAGGAAGTGCATAATAATATTGAGCCCCAACACGAGAAAACCAACAAAGTGTTTGTGCGCCCAGTGTAGACTCAGATCAGCCTGGGCACATGCCCAGTCCGATCAGACTCTTCCCTAAGCACTTAAAGGGTAGCTAAGGGTCCAAGCTTCCTCCATGCAGACAGCGAAGACTCTGATCAGACTGGGTGGATGCCCAGGCTGATCTGATTCTGCGCTTGGTGCACAACCACTTTGTTGCTTTTGTCGTGTTGCGGCTCATATATAGTAAACAACATCAAGTTTTAACAGAACCATCACCAGTCAAAGAAGTCTGTGAAGGCTCAACATTGTTTGCAATTTTACTAAAGTGTGTTCTGGAAAAAATTCCATGTTTTTTTTTACTTAGTGTTTTCTGGAAAATATTCCATGGCTTTTCAGAGGAATAAGGTGTTTGAAATTTAAGAACAATTCCACACTGGTGGTGTTGGAAAAATTTTTATGTAAGATCACAGTTTCAAGCAGTTTGTGCAAAGGCTAAATTTTAAAATAATCTAACACAGTGACTGCTATGTCATTTTTAACTAAAAATCCCAATGGCTGTCTCTTTAGTCCTTTATATTTTTCCAATTTTCATCTTTTTTAATTTTTGTTTCATTAGCTGTAATTTTTATCTGTTATGTGAAAAAAAAAAGAAAAAAAAAGGTGAAATAAATTCAAATCTATGAATAATGTGTATCCTAAAAGCATAATGACTGGTAGGAATGTAAACACATACCTGGTTCTAAATCTAAGATCATGTCAAGGGCTTGTCTGTAGTGTGGGACTTGTTCATTAAGACCTGTTAGGTTAAATTTGTCCTGTATATAGTCTTCATCTACCTGTAAAAATTAATATGAAATACATGTATTGTAAATTCTTCACAGGTAGCAACCAAGGGAAGTAATATACAGTGACAGAGCTAAACCAGTAAACTTGTCAACAATTTAGGCTCCGATGAAAACATAGACCATGGCATGGAAAAGTAATACCTGTGTCTTGCTTTTGCTACCGTACTTGTATTATCAAAATCCTAGTGAGAACCCTGAATATGTCTCTCTCCACCTGTTGAAGACATACATCAGTATTTCTACCTAAGTTGTGAAGAAACATATTTCTTTAAAAAACTCATGACTTATAATCCCATATCAGAATTTTCTCATACTATATTGCTTCGGTTATACGATGGGGGATTTCTTCTGCCAAAATAATCCCAAAAACTTAGATCTGTCTTACAAGACAGATCTAAGTTTTGGGATTGTTTTGGAAGAGAAAACCCTATTTTACAACTGAATTACACACGATTAGTTTGCACATTTGTGCTGATTTTTGAAAGGATAAAATCTTGTCTGACAATTGAATAAATACACAGCTCTGCTCTTCTTAAGCCTTGTTCACATGACCAAAGTTTCTTTGCCACAGAAACTGTAACAAAGAAAGTTTGCTAAACATTTTGCATTCATACTGAGCAATTTATTTGTTAAAGAAAAATGTGGCATAGAATCTTTGTCAATTAAACTTTGGCAATGAAATATTTGCTGCCATGTTCACACGAACAAAGAATTCTCTTCAAAATTACCTGGACGTGTGAATGGCCCACTGTGCCACATTTTCTTTGTTAAATTGTTCAAAATCAAACTGATTTGACTGAGCAAAGTTTCCTGTGTTAATCACCATAGCTAGTTTCTTTGTTACATATTCTATGGCAAATTTCTGTTCACACAGACAAGTTTTATTTGTCACATAAACTTTACCATATAAATTTGGCAATGAAAATTTAGCATACAGTATTTTTCATTCACCAAGCCAAACCTACTTTGTCACAGAAACTTTGCCCGTGTGAACGAAGCTTTATACAGAGGTCTGCTTACCTCACAAAAGAATTCATTGCCCCTCAGTCCACAAAACCAAGAGATCCAGGACACTTCTTCTGAACTACTCATACTTCTTGTTCACCAGAGGAAACTGAAATAAAATACAGTCTGTTGTTAATACCTTAGTACATGTAATTTTGTGATAAAACGGGGGCAGATGGGGAGGGGTGGCTGGGGATGGAGGGAGTAAGCAGAGTGAGGAAAGGTTTCCCTATCAAAACAATCCCAACAATCTATTCTAGCTCCACCTTTCAAGATGGATCTAGATTTTTTTTGATGGGATAAACTCAATTACATATTTGGTGGTCATGGTAATTTTGGATGGGTAAACCCCTATCTAAGAATCATCACCTACCAGTCTAATTTTCCTAATTGCCCAAGCTTAAGAATTCAACAGTGTCAGTCACTGCTGTACTATAGGACTGGTGGTAATCATGGTGTTGTAGGAGGTAATCATGGTGTCTATGTCCATGCCATTATCCCTCAGACAGATGAGTGGTGTGAGTTTTCCATCTTTTGTTGCTTGGACTGTGTATGCCATAAGACTTCTCATGGTCAAACAACAGTCTAGGCTGGGTTGGCTGTCTGGCCATCTTCAGACAAAGTCTGACAAACTCAAAAGGTTGTCAACTCCAGCTGGCGTATTCATAAAGCCACTTAAGTCGTTGCTATGCAGTTGCTAAGGCTAAATATCTATAAAGGAGGTTCCCTACAACTATTATTATTATGAAATTTGTTCTGGAGGAACAGTCTTTGTAAGACTGTTCCTCCAGAGCAAATTGCAAAGTTGTAGGGAATCTCCTTCAAAGAAATTTAGCCTTAGCAACAGCATAGCAACCACTTAAGTCGTTTTATGAATACGGCCCCAGGTCATGGCTACTTCCTGTGTCTGCTCCGGGAAAGTTCCTTATCCTATAGAAGTTAACTCTTGATCAGAACCTGTTCCTTACTACAATGTAGTCTATCTTCCTGTGATGCTTCCTATTGTGCCATGTACATCTTCTCAGTGCTCCAGATAAGACGGGGTAACAGATAATTTAGGGATAATTATCCATATTTCTCCACAAAAACAAATTTTGTAACTCGTCATTAGAACGGTCTCAATTTCAGAATCAGAATTGTTTACTGGTAATATCCCAGCACAATCTATTTTCGACCACTGCCTAATTTCAACCACCTAAGACTTTGCATCATTAAAATCTTAACAAGCTGAATTTTCAGATGTGATGGTATCTTTGCTTACAGCAGGGACAGGCATGTTAGGCAGCTATTTCCTTTCAGATTTGGTCCTTGAGTGTGAACCATGAATAAGCATTGCATAGAAGTACCGGTTTTCTTGATATTTTTCTTATTACCAAATTATCTGCTTGTTTCCATGGCTATTATTTATACATGTTTGAAACAATATTCAATGTTAATTATACATCTTAATGATTAAAACTGTTTTAGGTGACCATTGTTTCCCAACAAAACTAAAAAGCTTACCATACAAATTAATTTTGAGGTAACTGTTTGGTCTACCGTAATTATGGCAGTTTTCTTTATTTTCTCTGCTTTTTTAAATTATCTATGTGTCAGAAATTGAACAAGAGGGCCATGAGGCCCTAAATCGCTCACCTGAGCAATTGGCAAGGTGGCTTTTTCTTATCATGTTGGTCATGTGACCAGGACCGTTTGAACAACTTTTTGTTCCTAAGGTCCCAGGAGGCTCTATATGAAATTTGGTTACACTATTGGCCCAGCGGTTTCAGAGGAGAAGTTGTTTGAAATTGTGGACAGACGGACGATGGACGGACGGACAACGGAGCCTTACCATCCTATAAGCTCCCCCAGAGCCGCTGGCTCAGGTGAGCTAAAAATCAAATACCTCATCATCATCTTAAACACTAATCTTTTATACTGATGTGAGGCCTAGATTCGCTCTGTTGAAATGCACTTGCTAAATGTCTTTGGAGATTTTGGTTGGTTGATTTGATGCTTAACGTCCACGGTAAACAACTAAGGTCATGTCGGGACGGTCAGTTAACCTAACCACACTATTCCTGGGCAGGCTTAGACCTCCTAAGCGGTTAACCAGTACTAAGTGCACATACTTTCGCCAGTAACTGACAACTGCCCTTCTTGAATCAGCGGAAGGAGAAACGAAAGTATGTGGCCAGACCTGGATTCGAACCCAGGACCTCTGACTTACGAGTCAGGTGCCCTACCGATTGCGCTACCCGGCCCGGCTTTGGAGATAGTGCAAAAGTTATTGTATACCAAACGTAAAGCCCCAGCCCCAGTAATTCAACCAGTCTTTCAGAGAAATGTACCTGATGTACACTGACATAATGTATTGGTCTGCTTGCTCGTATCCAAAATTAGTTTGTATGTGTTTTGCATTTGTATGGTTGTACTGTGACAACAGAAACATTTACAGGGCAATTTCTTCTTGTCAGAAAATATTTACCCCAGGCGGCCGGATTTAGGTTGTTAATTTTCAAAATGTCCTACCTCTGATAACTTCTAAAATGAAGGGCCTAGCTAGACATGAAAGACGAAACTCACACTTTATTGCCCTGTGTTTGTTGGGCTTTGACTGAGGGACCATGTAAGGCAATAATAAAAAGAACTGCACTTGAAGGTAAATAAGAGGAGACAAAAATGTGTCGAAAACAGATTGTGCCAGGCTATGTCCAAGGACAATCATTCACGGTCACCAGGACCTGTGATCTGGGAAGCTAGTCCCTAGCCCTTACAAGAGAAGTAAACTTAGCGGTACATAAACTAACCGGATCAGGCATAATCACTGGATCGGACCAAAATTTTACCATGTTGTAGCTGTTTATCATACTTTCTTTGGCTGTTTATGTTTGTATTTTGCGTAAGATAGTGTATCCAACATACATGTTTATATTACAGTAAGATTTGGACTTACTGAACTTACTGTTGTTACTGGGTCAGCATGTTGACGTTTCACATCTAGGAAGGTACTTAAACATGCATATATGCAATACAACGTGATTTTAATGGCTATGGAAATGAAAATTGTCAGATCAAATGAAATTTTGTTATTTTTATTCTGTTTTTTTGTTCAAAACATAGATTGTGGGTACATGTTATTGTGGCAGTTAGAACAGAAATAAAACCTGCTGGAAACATCATGTTAGCAAGACATAGATACGACGAGGACCCTTTCAAACCCACATACACTGGAGCGCCGTTATACCGCGGACCGATATATCGCGGAATTCGGCATAACGCGGTTGTCCTGTGTGCGGAATTCGGCATAACGCGGTTGTCCTGTGTCGCCCATTAATTCTCAACAGATTGCGGATTTTTCGGCTGTTTCCATCAGTGTTCATGACATTGGAATAGAAAATAACCATTAAATGTTAATTGGGTTGTTTACATAATTTTAATCAACAGCGTGTCAAAAGTTGTCACAGACAATCAAAGCGTCGGTTGTCTTGCCAAGGTGTGAACACTAGTCATTGTTTTTAGAAGACTTCGATAATTAGCGCATGTCACGTGTCACCAATCTGGCCAACAGCGAAGGTCACCTCATATACACAATACACAAGCCAACGCTCGGGAAAAAGGCTGTGCGTAGCAGTCACTGATTACTTTTATAAATGGAGAAAAAAAAAAAAAAAAAAGCTTAAACCCGATTTGGTTATCTGTAGGCTGATTAGAGTTTTTTTGGCTATGTCAGTACTCGCGCAAATAAGTATATTTTATTTGTCAGAAGGTACCTTTTTGCAAGTGTAATATATATACAAGGGAATTAACTCGAACAAGTCTACTTTTGCTCAATCGGACATCCTCGTCGATATAGGAATTGGCCGATGTGTTCTGATTGTACTTTCACTTTGTAAATGGTTTTCAACCGTTTTGCAGCGCATTTTTCACAATAAGTTAGAACATAGGGACTGAAAGGCTACTTCAGCGATGACTTTCGTTGTGTCAGGTAAGCAGTAAACATGTCTATCTACCTCGTTAGGGCTAAATAAGTGCAACGAACATGTAAACACGGGGTTTTTCATTAGTGGGTGGGGTATCTCCGAGAAGTTCATTATAACGCGTGATCACTTATAACGCGGTTCAATTTTATGTCTCCCAACACCCGCGTTATAACGGCGCTCCAGTGTATTAAAGTAATGTATCTGTTGGATACACTATATTATGCAAAATATAAATATTTATAGTCAAAGAAAGTATGACAAAATTGCTATAAATGGTAATATTCGGGCCGATCCGGTCCCATCCGGTGATTATGTCTGATCCGGAGAGTACACGTACCCGTAAACTTAGTAACTGAATCCTCTGCACACTCAGCAGCAGAAATAAGGAAATCTTCCAGGGAATTCCAATCTCTATCGTCGCGACATTGGAATTCACGCACATCAGAATTCAAGCGCTTTAGCAAATTCCGGTTATTTTTGATAACGTGCCTTCCAATGACGTCATCTGTTTCTGTTTACTTTGGTAATGTCCTACCTACTCCGCTTGACCGCGAAGGAAAAAGGTGGACACTACAATTGTCAATGGTAATTTTTCATTTATTTTCCCTTTGACTGTATCAAAGTTCCATTTCCTTAATGTCCTTTTTGTTGCAGCATTGAAAGCCCCACTGAGTAGTGAATAATTCAATATTTTCACCGCACATTTTGACGTCTGCTCCCCCCATCTGTCAACCTCAAAATCTGGTTATGGTGGGTAGCCGTATTTACCGAAACCTACCGAAATACCGAAACGAACTGGAAATACCGAAACGAACAATTAAATATATAGGGAAATGGCATTTCGGTAATTGATTGTTTATACAGGTATAGAATAGTTTTAAGGAATGTTTTCACAAGTGCAATACATAGGTTAAAAAGATTAATGAGATTAAAGGGACTGTTTAATAATTATCTCCTAACGCTCATATATACATAATAATTATATATGCATTATTGCATATTCACCATTGCATAAAGTATACAATAATTGCAGATATAATTCTATGCAAGTAGTCTATTCAGAGGCCTCAATTTAACCTTCCCGTGTGTGCCTGCATGCGTATGTGTGTGAGAGAGAGAGAGAGAGAGAGAGAGAGAGAGAGAGAGAGAGAGAGAGAGAGATTATGAAGTGATAATTCTGAAGAAAAAAAATTCCATTAGCCTACCGTCTCAGAACGGAACCGCCTCATTATAAAGCATGTTTTATTAGAAATGGTTCTCGCACTTATCAATGAACACCATTATCTAGACAGTACTTCACTTTCCCGAGCATAAACATAACCTTAGACCTCAAATACCAATAATGGTGATTTACAGGCGAATGCGTTTGTTTACTTCCACAGTGTGGAGTTTTTGCCGTTCGCACACCCCATATATAGACGGATCCACAGACTGGTTTGAATCTTCGCAGTTCGTAGATACGTTAAGCTCCCGATTCTGAGTCTTGCGGATTTAAAGCTGTATTTTTCATTTTGAATCCCCTATGAAAAAAATCTTGGTGGTGGTTTATACCTACCTAAACACACTGGTTCTATCTATCTATCTATCTATCTATCTATCTATCTATCTATCTATCTATCCATCTTCTGGCTCAAAGTTTATGATCTAGCTATCGTCCGTCTTCTATCCGACCACCCATCTGTCCGTCAGTCCACCCATGAGAGGTAAGCCATATACTAAACCTGACCCATGAGAGGTCCGCTATGTACTAAAATGTATTTCCATTTTAAAGTAATATTTAAACACAGAGAGCCACTTTAATCTACCCCTTTAATCACATCAACCTGTATGTTATACTTATGAAAACATCTTCAACACCTTTTCTATACCTGTACAAACAATCATTCACACCTTTTCTGTACCTGTATAAACAATCAATTACCGAAATGCAATTTTCCCCTATATATTTAATTGTTCGTTTCGGTATTTCCAGTTCGTTTAGGTATTTCGGTACGTTTCGGTAAATACAGTCACCGGGTTATGGTCACGTGATCCGCATAGCCACAATGTAGTATTTTCACTGTTTTAGAAGTATATACTATTTTTTGTAGGCGAGTCAAAAGTCGTTCTGATATGACTCTCTAAATGTATGTTTGCAGATCCCAACAGCGCAGTATAGCTCATATTCACCATTTGCAATGCTGCGTGCTCACGAGAATGTCAGACAGATGAACTGTCCTATAAGAACAACAGCTAGAGAGTTTGGTGTGCCAGAGGCCACCCTTAGAAAAACATTGTCTGGGCAGGTGTCAGGATATTTAAAAAAATCTAAAAAAATTAATGCTTTTATCAAAAGTCCATTAAAATGCAAATCAAATCAAATCAAATCAATTTTATTGGTATAAAGTCCAGTCAAAGGACTGTCACCAGTCACATGTTAAAATGCTGCTAAGTAATGTTTTCACTAATAAATTGTTTGCTTTTTGCATCTCACTCAGTACTTTCCAATTTCAGCGGACTAAATTCTGCACAGTGTTTTTACGAAATTCCGGAAATAAATATGTGCCTGAATTCTGATGACGTTGTACACAAATTATATATTTTGGGTATCTCTGGAAAAGATGGCTTTTGGAGAAGACATTTCTCACGGGAAACCTGAAACTTTCGCTAAATAACAAGCGATATCGCCACGTTAAATGATGAGAATGTAAGTGTTGATACAATTTTAATTTGTTGGGCTATTCGTTCTTTTATCTTATGTGCGTGAAAACCTATGTCGCCAGGATCATAGTCTGGGGGAAGAAACTGGACTTGTAAATATCAGTAGCCAATAGGGTTTGAAATGTCAGTCTATTACCACTACTAGTGTCTCGACATGCAAAATTTAGACAGACAGATGTATGTACATCAAACAGACAGACACACAGACAGCCAGCATGAAATATAATACCCCGGCACTAGCGTCAAACATCGGCTATATGTTAGCATCGAAAACATGTCGAAGTCATGGGGGTATATTATATTCAATAAACTCGACGTTAACAATTTCGAACTTTAATTTTCCTGGGTGTTCACACTGCATTTCCATGTTTAGCATTTCGAACAGGATTAGAAAACTTACAATGAAACAAGCAGATGGGCCTGTATTGATATAATTTTGTGGTAATTTATTTGTTGTCACACCGGAAATGACCAAACGGCGCTTGCTCGAATTGTGGTGCGATGAACTACCGAAACGGCAACTGTGTGCATTCGGCATTCAGACCCATGTTGTCAAAATTCCATGTGGACAATTTGAAACGTTTCCAATCCATACCTGCGCGTACAGCGACTTGTGCAGTGTACTTGCTACCGGGGCACTCCCTATAGAGGTAGAGTTACATAGAAGGCAGTTGAGCTCACTATATAATATTCCGGACTCATCAAATGAAACTATAAAAGAGTTAACAGAACGTCAGATAGCAGTAAACCTTGATAAAAGTAAAAAGTATGCAAAGACCAGGAACTGAAACAATCAAAATCCAAATCCAGCCCTCAAACCATAGTTGGAAACAACTAAGATTACAAATAATCAAGATACAGAGAACATATGGCCAACCGAGTGAGCAGCCTGTTCCCAAAAGGTGGCCACTCAGCAACCCAAACCGAACCAAAAATAATAAGAACATACATAAGGTAAAACATCACAGAAACTCTGACACCAAAAACAGGCAACAGAGAACCACAACAGAACTACCGCCTTGGAACGGTCAGTAATGAATTACTGGGGGGCTTAAATCGATTTTACAGGCCCAACCTCACCCTCAGTTTCTGAAGTGGTACAAAACATTTAGTTGGTTGTTCGGTTCGCATGATAACCCTCTAACTCGTCAATGAATCATCACGGTAAACACATAAATCAAATTTCAACACCATGAAGAAGCAAAGACGAGGACTCAACAAATACAACGGGCCGCCTGACAGGTGGAGATCCCTATCCTGCCAAACAACCCCACTGGAAATCTGAAGCAAAAGAAGGTCACCAGTTGAGCCCCGGTGGACCAAGCAACAGACAAAAAGGCTCCGGTCCCAACCAACTACAATATATAGCTTTAGGTCGGGGCCATCATAGAGTCTGACGACCGATCCCCCGGTGTGCAATTAAAGAGTGCAGCAAAGTTATCAACCGTGATTGGGTTAATCACTAAGCATGCAGACTGTCGCATAACATTTAAATTATAGCCAATACGTTTGTGACGTATTATTATTTTTCGGAATTGATCAGAAAAATCAGTCCTACCCTTAATCTTTTTGAATTTGTATACTAAGTCACCATAAAATTCTGGTTCCGATAGGCCTTGGTGTAAAAGAAATTTTAATCCGACATCAAATTTTGAAACCAATTCATGGTGTCTGCGATAGAATTTAGAAAAAGCCTTTCTAAGCTTATGATACCGATAGCCCTGTTGAAGAAGTTTAGCAGTTAAACATTTATTACGAGCATTAAAGTCATCTACATGACTACACACTCTAGCAAATCTTATAAGTTGAGAAATATACACTCCATAAGAGGGACGACGTGGAACGTCACCGTCCAAAAATGGAAAATTAACTATATCAAAGTCAAAGTCATCACGTTTATCATAAATTTTAGAAGATACAAAACCGTTAGAAATAGATAGATGTAAATCCAAAAAGGGGGCCTCGGTATCTGAAGTATTAGCTTTATTCAATTTAAGTTCAGGTGGGTAAATTTGGTTAACCATGCTTTCAAAATAAGGATTATCAATATTCAGAAGATCGTCTAAATATCTAGAGGTTGAGTTAAATGCCTCAATGATATCAGCTTGATTATCAACAGAAAGAGAAGTCATGAAATCTCTTTCATAACAAAATAAAAACAAATCGGCCACAAGAGGAGCACAATTTGTACCCATCGGAATACCAACAATTTGTCTGTATAACTTATTACCAAATCTGATGTAAATATTATCTAAGAGATGTGATAAGGCGTCACATACATTCTGACATGACCAAAGACTATATCCTCTATATATTTTACGGTCAGTAGAAGTGAAAAACGCTTTCTTATCGTTACAGGCAATATAAAGGGTATCTTCATTTTCGGAGAACTTTTTGAAGGCCCTCTCAATCAAATCAACAAGTTTTCCCTTATTAAACATGAAGTTACTATAGCAGAGTTTAAAGTTTTCTGGACTCTACAAACTCATCTCACACACGTTAGATAATAAAAGATAAGATAAGATAAAAAAGATAAGATAATATAAGATAAGATAAGATAAGATAAGATAAGATAAGATAAGATAAGATAAGATAAGATAAGATCGATAGATGAATCGATGGATCGATAGATAGATAGATAGATAGATAGATAGATAGATAGATAGATAGATAGATAGATTGAATCAGATCCCAAAAAGTAAAAAGTATGCAAAGACCAGGAACTGAAACAATCAAAATCCAAATCCAGCCCTCAAACCATAGTTGGAAACAACTAAGATTACAAATAATCAAGATACAGAGAACATATGGCCAACCGAGTGAGCAGCTTGTTCCCAAAAGGTGGCCACTCAGCAACCCAAACCGAACCAAAAAAAAAAAAATAAGAACATACATAAGGTAAAACATCACAGAACTCTGACACCAAAAACAGGCAACAGAGAACCACAACAGAACTACCGCCTTGGAACGGTCAGTAATGAATTACTGTGGGGCTTAAATCGATTTTACAGGCCCAACCTCACCCTCAGTTTCTGAAGTGGTACAAAACATTTAGTTGGTTGTTCGGTTCGCATGATAACCCTCTAACTCGTCAATGAATCATCACGGTAAACACATAAATCAAATTTCAACACCATGAAGAAGCAAAGACGAGGACTCAACAGATACAACGGGCCGTCTGACAGGTGGAGATCCCTGTTCTGCCAAACCCTATCCCCAACATCAAAGGGAAAGATTGACAAAGACAAAGGGAGAGATTGACAAAGACATCCCAACAAACAATAAATTACAAGTGATAAGCCGAGTCTGCAGCTCTTTCCCAAATAGGTGGCAACTCAGCTATCTTTATTGAACTAAATAATTTAGACCAACAGAAGGGTTACAACAGACTAAGCAAATTATACAAAAAAACATTTAACAACTACTTTTACCTATTTTCTATTTTTATTATAGAAGGGTTAAAATGAGAACACAATAAATTAAACAGCACCGAACATAAAACAAATGCAACCGCAACGAAAGTACCGCATTGGGACGGTCAGTAATAACTATTGGGGGGCGGGGGTTAAACCGGTTTTACTGGGCCCAAACCTTCACCCTCACCCTCCGCCATGGTGCACACATGTACCACACAACAGACTAAATGAATTATACGAAACATTTAACAACTATTTTTTACCTATTTTCTATTTTCTATTGGAGTCCTTTTCGGTGCTGTAATATTGTTGTGAAACTTTTGTGTGGTAGTTACCTCCCCTAAACATACGCAATATCTGCGGTTATAGGTGAGGCACCCAGTAAATCCTGCATACAATATTCGGTGTGCGGGCTACAGCGCATTTTCAACGCGCAGATTATAAATATCGTCTGCTATGGTTTGAGGGCGCGATTTGGATTTTGATTGTTTCAGTTCCTGGTCTTTGCATACTTTTTACATTTTTTTTATATCAATAAGGGGCCTTGTGAGAAAAATAGATAGTTGTCTTGTTAGAACTTAGAAGAATCAGATTAGCACTGGTTACACTATGTGACCATACCCTCCATTCTTTCGTAATAATTTTGTGGTGGTTTGCACAGGCTGTGTGACTCTACAATATTATTAAACCATCGATACCATGCCGTTAAGCCACTTTTCGCTTTGCGACCTGATTTGTACAACAGGTGTTGATAAACTTCAGAGTTTTGTGGCAAATTTTCGGGAATAAATGTCAGTTGTTAAGTTATTTATGAGGTCTAATTAATCGGTATAGTTTCAACTTTGAACTGCTATTTTATGAAGTGGAATGGAATGGACAATGTTCTCCACTTCATTCCATGGATTTGGGTTGGCATTTAGTTGGTTTGCCCTCAAGGCGATAAATTCCGTTCAATACGAGTAACACCCCAAGCTCTGGGGACATACTGTAGCTCCGGACTGTAGCCAATGGAATGTTGATTATCTCATCCATTCCATTCCATGTTTTAAACTATGCCCCGCTATCTTATATTGCATGAATATTTTACGTTACTATGGCAATTAAGAAATATTAAATTCAAAACTATAATCATTAATTAATTAAAATCAAAGCTACAAAACAGTTAAAAGTGCCAAAATTTTCTATCAGCTCAGTAAAATGAAATAAGATCAACCATATATATATAAGAAAAGCACATTTCTCATGTTTTCAGTTCGTGTCCTAAAATGATATCTCGCAGCGGTAATGCCAGAGAGTGGTGATAAAACTTGATTCTAAAAATATGGCAGTTACGCGATAGCTGGAGAAATACCTAGTGTGGTAGTTACCTCCCCTAAACCTACACAATGGCTGCGATTATAGGTGAGGCACCCAGTAAATCCTGCATACAATATTTTGTGAGCAGGCTACTGCGCATTCTCAATGCGCAGATTATAAAAATCGTCTGCTAGAAGTACAACACTGCAGACAAAACCGTGGTTTATCAATAAGGGGTCTTGTGGGAAAAATAGATGGTTGTCTTGTTAGAACTTAGAAGAATTAGATTAGCACTGGTTACACTATGTGATCATACCCTCCATTCTTTCGTTATAATTTTGTGGTGGTTTGCACAGGTCGGGTGACTCTACAATATTATTAAACCATTGATACCATGACGTTAAGCCACTTTTTCGCTTTGCGACCTGATTTGTACAACATGTGTTGATAAACTTCAGAGTTTTGTAGCAAATTTTCGGGAATAAATGTCAGTTGTTAAGTTATTTATGAGGTCTAATTAATCGGTATAGTTTAAATTTTGAACTGCTATTTTATGAAGTGGAATGGAATGGACAATGTTCTCCACTTCATTCCATAGATTTGGGATGACATTTAGTTGGTTTGCTCTCAAGACGATAAATTCCGTTCAATACGAGTAAAACCCCATGCTCTGGGGACGTACTGTAGCCCCGGACTGTAGCCATGGGAATGTTGATTATCTTATCCATTCCATTCCATGTTTTAAACTATACCCCTCTATCTTATGTAGCATGAATATTTTACGTTTCTATGGCAGTTAAGAAATATTAAATTCAAAACTATAGTCATTAATTAATTAAAATCAAAGCTACAAAACAGTTACAAGAATAATATGAATGCAACTGACGTCACTCGTCGTCAAATAGACGCACACCATTGCAACCAACATCAGTGTTATAAACTATTTCCGTAATTTACAAAAGTTCCTAATATACAAATACCATGCGCAGCATGATCATTATCAACAAAATCAGTCGATACATTTAATCATACCATATCAATCAGATGTCACATTTTTCATTCTTAGCCAAAACTATTCTGAATGAATATAATAAAATCTTACCCCTCAGGTCTTAACACTGAACCTAGGCACTAATAATATCATAACATTCCACTTTGAATTTGAAGCCACGAATAAATTTTCAATAATAATTTACGATTATAAATACAATGCATCTCACCTTAAAATCATGCAACTTAAGAATCATGCTTTCAATGTGATTAGACCACGTGTGGTTTTCACCGAGAATCCATGCATAACAGATAGCCACAATGCCCGTTAATGTTTCATTACCACAGTTACCCTAAAACCTGTAGCCCTACTGATTGAAAGGATTAAAAAGAATTTCAACGACATACTGATAGTGGACGATCCGATTCATTTCGTAACAGCGTAGGTTTAGGGGAGGTAAAAACCACACTATCAAGAATCCCACCCCAAAATGGTGCACATCTGTGGCTTGGAGGCGATTTCAATCTGGCCGACATAGATTGGCAAAACGAGAGTCTTGTGCCGTACCCTAGCCATGGTAAACAGTGCCAGCAGCTTCTGACCATTGCAAAGGATGTCTTTCTCAGCCAAATAGTGGATGGACCAACAAGGATAACAGAGACCAAGTCGAGTATACTCGATCTGTTCTGAATCTGAATCTGAATCTGAATTGTTTACTGATGATACGCCAAAATTGACAATCTTTCACCAGGGGGCGTGACTGGCGGAAAATTAGTCCCTAGCTCTCACGAGAGATGAGAACTTTGACACACAATCATCTGACATTTCAGCAGAGGAAATCAGGGAATCAGGGAGGTCATTCCAGTCCCTGATGGTCTGGGGAAAGAAGCTACATTTATATGCATCTAAACTAGCAGTGGGTATCTGAAATGCCATGGAATGTTGATTTCTGCAACGCCTAGTTTTGGGGACAAGGTCACCTGTAGGTATTCTGGCTTTACCTTTCAGACCTTTGTATAGCAATATGAGTCGGTTATCCTTCCTCCTCTTTTTGAGGCTTTCCCACTTAAGTTGCTCAAGGATGCCAGTCATGCTACCCGCCTCTCGGGTGTAATTCCTAGTTACAAACCTAGCTGCACGGCTTTGCACCTTTTCTAAAAGTAAAAAGTATGCAAAGACCAGGAACTGAAACAATCAAAATCCAAATCCAGCCCTCAAACCATAGTTGGAAACAACTAAGATTACAAATAATCAAGATACAGAGAACATATGGTCAACCGAGTGAGCAGCTTGTTCCCAAAAGGTGGCCACTCAGCAACCCAAACCGAACCAAAAATAATAAGAACATACATAAGGTAAAACATCACAGAAACTCTGACACCAAAAACAGGCAACAGAGAACCACAACAGAACTACCGCCTTGGAACGGTCAGTAATGAATTACTGGGGGGCTTAAATCGATTTTACAGGCCCAACCTCACCCTCAGTTACTGAAGTGGTACAAAACATTTAGTATGTTGTTCGGTTCGCATGATAACCCTCTAACTCGTCAATGAATCATCACGGTAAACACATAAATCAAATTTCAACACCATGAAGAAGCAAAGACGAGGACTCAACAGATACAACGGGCCGTCTGACAGGTGGAAGGCCTTGTGTATAGGGATTCCAGACCGAGCTTCCATATTCGAGGATGGGACGCACCAATGTCTTATAGCCTACTTCTTTCACTTCTTGGGGACAAGAAAACAAATTTCTCCTTAAGAATCCTAGGGTTCTGTTGGCCCTAGTGCAAATATTAATGATATGGGTATTCCATTTCAAATCACTTGTAATTGTTACTCCAAGGTATTTGATACTTTCAACATTTTCCAGTACTGTACCCTCAAGGGTGTAAGAAGCCTGGATTTTGTTGTGCTTTTTTGTCAGCTGCATCATGTTGCATTTGACAGGTTGAAATCTCATACCCCATTTCCTAGCCCAACATCCTAAACGATCAATGTCTTCCTGAAGTTTCACTGTATCATCTATTCCTTTTATTTCACGGTAACAAACACAATCGTCAGCAAAGAGTCTTATTTCAGACTCAATGTCTGCAGAGATGTCGTTTAAGTACAAGGAGAACAACAAGGGACCAAGAACGGTGCCCTGTGGGACACCAGACACAACAGGGGCCCAGTCTGACATAACACCATTTACTACTACCCTTTGTTGTCTAAAGCATAGGGAAGCGTTTATCCAATTCAATGTTGAACCACCTATACCGTAGCTAAATAGTTTGCATTTAAGGAGTTCATGTGGGGGTGTATCAAAAGCCTTTTCAAAATCTAATATAAAAGTGTCAACCTGACCCTTATTGTCTAACACTTTTGCCCAATCATCTATCACCGTAGTCAACTGAGTTTCACAGCTATGCCATTTTCTGAACGCATGTTGTTTGTCTGACAAAAGTTTATGTTCATCAAAATGGGCCATTATATTCGAACACACAATATGTTCAAGCAGCTTGCAAGGTATGCAGGTCATGGATACCGGACGATAATTACGGGCAAGAGACCTGTCCCCCTTCTTGAACAGGGGGCAAATGTTCGCAAGAGACCATTCACGAGGGATTTCACCTCTATCAATCGATTGTTGAAAAAGATGGGCAAATACCGGACCCAACTCTGTCGCCAACTCCTTTAGAACTCTAGGATGAAGTTCATCAGGTCCTAAGGCCTTAGATGGGTTTAATCCTTTAAGAAGTTTTGTAACTCCTTCCTTAGTAACAACAATTTCTTCCATGAATGGGGCTGATCTATCCAGAAGAGGGACCTGGTTGTGTTCTGTTTTGGGGAACACATCCGTGAACTGACCATTAAATTCATCCGCCTTCTCGAAATCCGATTGGGCGACCCCACCTCCGTTCCTCTTTTTTAAAGGGGGGATACCTTGGGTGTCTTTTTTCTGACTATTGATGTACCTATAAAAGTCCCTGGGATTAGCCTTAACATCACCAACCAAGTTATTCACATAGATGGCATGCTGCTTCCTAATATCAGCTTTGATTTCTCTGCGTAAAGTTTCAAATTTAGATCTAATTTTTGCACTACCAGTCTTCTTAGCTTTTGCATGAGTTGCATTTCTTCTGCGAATCTTACGTCTTATTTCAGGTGTTATCCATGGAACGGAGGAGACCGTGCAACTACTTTTTGATGGAATATGCTTATCTGCTGAGTCCTGAATGAAATAAGTAATCAGATTGAAGTTTTAAGATTTTAATTCTTGAACCGAGCGAGTGTCTGAGTAACCATTAAAGTACTTTTCTTTGGCAAATTTAAGTGTTTCTGCCCTCATAGATTCATAATCACCTTTCTGATAACGATAAACCTTCCTCCTAGGTTTCTTGATGGGGGGAATAACTACTTTCAAAGTTCCAGAAACAATGTCATGATCACTGAGTTTGTCCGGGGAGTGGATGTCTACAAATTGAGTAGGAAGGGAAGTCATTATTAAATCCAATGTGTTTCTTTCTCTTGTAGGGAAGTGGACTAACTGCTCCAATCCATGATTATTCATAATGTCTACCAACTTTTGTCCCTCCGACTGACTCAAGGCTGAATCAGATTTGTTGAGTCTGTCAGGCCAAACAATATTTCGGAAGTTGAAGTCCCCTAGTACATGAACTGAGGGTGGTTTGTTGCCTTTATGTTTATTCCTGATTTTATCAAGCTGTTCTCTGAACAAACGGTCAAAATCTTCCAATTTTAACAATTTTTCATCAGGTGTTCGATACCAACTTGCCACAAAATGAGAAGTTTTATTTGCAAACACTTTAACCCATACTGATTCTGAGTCGTTTTCCAATTCTGTGCAGCAGGTAGGGTCACCTCCCCGCCCGGCACAGCATTTGTTCCTGACAAACAATGATACCCTCGTAAACCAGGCACGAGCCATACCCGGGATTTCCGACCATGAGGCTGTGCTTATTGAGTCCAGCTTGAGACCACTAAAGAAGACACCGTTACCGCGTCGACTGTATAAAATTCAGCGGGCAGACTACCATGGGTTCAAGAAGGAATTTCAAGAATTTGCTGTCCTCTCTCTCATTCTAAGCTAGGTAGGGGCCAGTCTGCAAGTAGGGTTTGAGGGTTTTGGGGCTGTGCCGGTGGGGAACCATACCCAGGGGCAGCTACTGTAGCCGGATTGGTCCAATACCCAATGAAGATTCGAAAACGCAGGCTGGAAATTTTTCTTTTTTCTTTCTTGTCTATCCGCTTTCTTTCTATCTTTCCTATTTTTCTTGCTTTTTCTTTTTCTCAACTGCCACCAGAGATTTTATGTTCAAGTTCTTGTTCTTGTCGTTGTCTTTCCCCTCAGTGTTGAGGAACCTCTTGGAGTAAAACAGTAATCCATAAATGTTTCACATTAAGAATGATAAAACAAACGTATATACAGTTTGTTGTTGTAAAATATTCAAGCTTGAATGAAGTCTCTAACATACAGAAACAGATTCTATGAGACTGTTTATATTTTTTTATATAACTCAAAACTTGACACTAAAATTTCCAGTGGGGATGCGGGTGCAGGTGATGGGTTTCATACCCATTCTACGAGGTGTGCCTGGAAAGGCAGAACTTATACAACAACAACAATCACTCGAGTATATCATATTGTGAATATCGAACGTTACCAGTTGACTGGCGCGGAAGACAACAACAACGAAATTAGTTAGAACTAGCAAATTAGGAACAAATACCTCACATTATGATATACCAACATCTTATTTGACACCAAGTTGCAT
Organism: Ctena decussata; assembly: GCA_963989385.1. Taxonomy (NCBI): domain Eukaryota; kingdom Metazoa; phylum Mollusca; class Bivalvia; order Lucinida; family Lucinidae; genus Ctena; species Ctena decussata. The sequence goes on from OZ022498.1 coordinate 126,858,049, forward strand.
GCCAGGAGAGCTCCAACTAGTTGACAACTTGAATTTGTAAGTGTTGCTGGCAGAAACAGTGTAATAATCCGAAGTTATTAGTTTTCGCGAGTTGTGGAGAACCTAGTCGGCTGCGGGAATTAGGGACATAACGGACCATGGACAAAACGGACCACGGACATAACGGACCACGCTTGGGACAAAACGGACCACGTTCAGGACAAAACGGACCACGTTCAGGACAAAACGGACCACGTTCAGACCTTCCGTTAACCTTGAAAAAACATGTTTTACTTTTAGTTGCAACACTAATAAAGAAATTTGCATGCTTGAAAGATAAAAAATTTTACCATTAAATACATTAGATAGTTGCGACAACCAAAGATTGTTAAGATCATGAACAGTAGTCAAATAATTGTGACCATTTAACATTGTCTTGGGTAATTATATACTCCTTAACCTTTTAATTGACACCAATTAATGGTCTGGTTTGTCTTCTGGCATGACCCGTCTGTTCCTGAGACGTGGTCCGTTTTGTCCTGAAACGTGGTCCGTTTTGTCCTAACCGTGGTCCGTTTTGTCTGGTCCGTTTTGTCCATGGTCCGTTTTGTCCGAGTACCGGCTGCGGGACGTTTCGCGCCAGAGACGTTTGTGTTTCGTCCCAGGACAATTCGTCCCAGACGTTTCGTCCCATTTTCTCTCTTGGGACGTTTCATCCCATAATTCCGGGATGTTTCCTCCCATATTTTCTTGAAGCCCCGACGAAACGTTTCCATATATGCCGCCACTCCCGGTTTTCGACGATCAAATTAAGTCCTTTGCGATTTTCAAAGTACACTAACTATCCTGAACCCAACTTTTCATTCTAAATGACCACACAGTCCTTTCTTTTTCAACACCAGAGCATTCTTTTCCATCCACACTTGTGGCGAGTTGACAGAGGAGGCCATATTTGATCACATGACCTGTCAATTTTTGGTACATCTGTAACCACACCTCCCAGTTTTCGACGATGGAAAATCGGTATCGTAATATTCATCATGAGTTGAAAAGGAACGGTTAAAGAATGTAGTTATGTTATTCCACAGTGTTTCTGATTTTAGCAGATAGGTTTATTTTTTTTTTTTGTCCTCCGAAAATATGCAGTGCATTGAGTTTACGTGACCTACTCCTAAAAATATATTGTTCATTGCGAAAAGGAGCCATTGCACAAGTGGGCGGGGCCTAAGTTTATTACTCTTTTTGTATTGGTCGAATGCACCTACTGACGATTTTGATTTTAGATGGTTTACCAGGGGCTGACAAATCAGATTTTGATCAACTTGTCCGGTACTGTGATTCTGCTACAAAACTCTGATATCCTCAGGTTTTCCCTACATATCATATACATTTTTCTGGGCAAGTAAGAAAAAATTATACTTGCCCAGCAAAAATTTTCACTTGTCCCGGGCAGCCGGACAATGGATTTGTCAGGCCCTGGTTTACATTTTAGTAGCATTATACCATAGCAACTCCTGGGCTTATCTCGGAACTGCTTGCATCGTCGAAAACCGAGTGTGGTCGAATTCCGGGTGCTTGGCCATACAATAATAAAAGACAGTAGAGGTATGGCGGAGTTCATTTGTTAATAAAGAGCACTATAGAGTTAGTGAATAGTGAAGGGCAAAAGACTGTACCTAGCACCGTTTATTTATCACAAAATTCATATGCAACAAATACAAGTAATGAGAAAAAATTTAATGGTATACATGAGCATAGTCATAGAGATCTTGTCATTTTGGGAAACTTTAATTATCCGAACATTGATTGGTAATGGTAAAAGTGACTGTTCTGTCTTTCTTGACAAGAATACTCTTATATCAAACTTGCGCTTTCCAACAAGAGAAGAAAAAATTTGGACATATTATCTACATCCAACCCTAATATGATGAACAGTATAGAATGTGTTGATAACCCATATTATCATTTTTGTATAACTTAAACTTTAAAACGGCTATTACTGAAAATTCTCAGAAAATTCCTGGCTGGGAAAAGGCAAATGAGAATGGAATGTAACAATGTCTTAATTTACGGACTGCAAGCGTCAGTTTGAAGGCAAAGATACCAGTTTAAGTTGTAATAATATCTTAGACTTTGCTACCCGACAGTCTTAGCAAAAGTCTGATGTACTAATGAAATAGAGGCGGACTGAAAAGAAGGTATGGATTTATGCTATGGACTATGTTCACAGTGTGACTGGTCAGCATTTATTTGGTCAGCATTTATTTTTCTATTTATTGTTTATTTATTTATTTTTTTATTCTTTTTTGGAAGATGAAGATGAGATGAATGACAAGAGATCAACTTCTCTGGGACACTGTATTTATCCGCCATGCTCTTGTCCCGCTGGACCAATTACGTTCAAGGTTGATCCCGGTCCTGTTATTGGAAGAAGAAGAAGAAGAGAACTCCTTCGAAAAATTAGGAAGATTCTAAATCATTTAACAAACATGTAGAGAGCAATTATATTCGTCACATCTTATACAAAATGATAATGGGACGAAGCGTCCTGGGACGAAACGTCCTGGGACGAATCGTCCCGGGTTTTTTGCCTGTTTGGGACGAAACGTCGCTGGCGCGAAACGTCCCGATACCACCTAGTCCAACAAGTTAGACGTCCGCATGCACTCATTTATATTTTACCTTTTATTGTTGTGCATGCAACGTCTAACACGGACCCTATGTATGTCCGTATCGCAGTTTTAAAATTTCGGTATTCCGTGACTACCCATTGTGTTTTGAGTCAGTGCTATGTCTAAGGTCCTGATAAGTTGAAATCTTTGATAAAAATGCCATCTTACCTTTTCTGTTGTCAGAATACTAAAAATGAATAAGAGCTTTCACCTCAATCACGCTTCAGGCGCCATTTGTGTTGACTATATAGTCACGTGACATTTGGTTATCACAAAGACTTGAAATTGAAAATTTTTTGGACGAATTTATTTTCATCAATATTTAATGACAGCACTAATTTACTGAATATGTTTAGGGCAAGGGAATAGGAAATTAAAACAAGACAATAAGCTAATGACCCATTCTACAAAAAATGAAACTAATGCCTGAAGATTTATCTTTGATTTAAAAAGTTAATTAAGCTTGTTATAATGTATAAATGGTTCTCTTTAAATACTTTGCTTTATTTCATCTAATCTATTCAGCTTCTATCAGGATGCATGTGGCAATTGATTCCTTTTTTCTAACTTACTAGGTATTATTATTAGTTTTGTTTTATCTTAAGTTCTTAATATGTATAACATCTGATGTTAATTTGTGTGCAGTCTGTCATATATATAAATATTCAACAAATGGATTCATATATGTGCTGAAAGTACATCTCTTTACCCAGTTTGGTTTATTTTCCTTTATCTAAGGAAACACAGGTAACATTAGTGACACTACTGAATTAAGGTTAGGGGTAAGTATTAGGATTGGAGCTGAGTTCGGGTTATTATTGTGTTACCTTGTTACTCAATTACGGTATTCTTATTCTAAATTATAAACATCTGCCACATGATAGTATGATGATACCATGCATTTACATTATGTACATGTACATCTACTTTTCATTACTCAAGGTAGCACAGGTAACAGCGGTAACACTACAGTAATAGAATTAGGGTTAGATTACAATAATAATTCTAACCTTACGGTTATCCCAACCCCAATACTAACCCTTACTCACAAGGGTTAGTATTGTGGTACCTGCACTGCCCTGTTGTCCAGATAAGCTACTCTTATTCTACATTATTAACATCTGCCACCAGATACCACGCATTTACATTATATCTATCTACTTTTTTAAATACCAAAGGTGACACAGGTAACAAATGAAACCTGTAGTACCAGGATTGGGGTTAGATTAAAGTATGATATATAGCCCGTGTTATTCTGTAATCTAAACACACTCCAATCCAGGGCTACAGAAATTTTGAAATCCGAATCGGTCCGGAGGGCCCATGACGTCATACGAATCCACAATAGACACGAAAACAAATGACTACACTGTGTATTCCACAATCCAAAAAAAGTCACGAAAACTAATGACTACACTGGAGCGCCATTATAACGCAGATGTCATCGCTGAAGTAGCCATTTAGTCCACATGTTCTTACTTATCGTGAAAAATGCGCTTTAAAGCGCAGACAGTCAGACCGAAAGTGAAAGTACACATACACATTGGTACAATCGGACATCCTCGTCGATCTTCATTTACGGAATTGGCCGAAGTATTACGATTGACGTATTTTACTGTATTCGAGTTAATTCCCTTGAAATATGAATTAGGGACATAACGGACCACGGACAAAACGGACCACGGACAAAACGGACCACGGACATAACGGACTACGCTTGGGACAAAACGGACCACGTTCAGGACGGAACGGACCACGTTCAGGACAAAACGGACCACGTTTAAGGTCAATGCGGACCACGTTCAGACCTTCCATTAACCTTAAAAAAGCATGTTTTATTTTAGTTGCAACACTAATAAAAGAAATTTGCATGCTTTAAAGATAAAAATCTTACCATTAAATTAATGAGATAGTTGCGACAACCACAGGTAGTTGAGATCATGAACAATAGTCAAATAATTGACCATTTAACATTGTCTTTGGTAATTATATACTCCTTAATCTTTTAATTGGCGCCAATTAATGGTCTGGTTTGTCTTCTAGCGTGGGCCGTCTGGTCCTGAAACGTGGTCCGTTTTGTCCTGAAACGTGGTCCGTTTTGTCCTAACCGTGGTCCGTTTTGTCTGGTCCGTTTTGTCCATGGTCCGTTTTGTGCGAGTATATGAATATACTTGCAAAAAGATGCCTTCGGACGAAGAAAAAAAATTTCTGCGCGAGAAATGACATCGGCTAAAAAAACCCTGACCAGACTGCACATAATCAAGTACGGTTTAAATTTTCTTTTTGCTAGTCAAATTCTTTCCTTCTGCTATCTTTGAAAGTATACAAGAGTCAGTAACTTTACGTTGCACAGCCTTTTTCCGTGCATCGGCATGTGTGTAAACCTTCGCCGCTGGCCAAAATTGTGACACGTGCTAATTATCGAAGATTTCTGTTCACACCTTGGCAAGACAATCGACACTTTGTTTAATCTGTGATAACTTTTGACAGCAGTGCGTGATTATTGGATTAATAATATAACACATGGCTAAAATCCAGGTAATTATGTCATCATACATCGCAAATCGTGTTTTTCTGGACCGAAAAAAATGTGCCTTATGCCAACTGAATCGGTTTTTCGAACTCAAAATCGGTCCGGACCGACAAAAAATCGGATTTCTGTAGCCCTGCTCCAATCATTTAACAATTATAAATCTTTATATTCTCTGTCTGTGACTTAACTTTACTACAGTGTTACCCCTGTTACCTGTTTTACCTTGGGTAAACATTATTTTGACACCAGATATTAAGATTGTCTATCGCAGACTGTTGATTGTTTCAATCTGTTCCACAGAATCCTGAATATCATACAAAGCTGTATCATCTGCATAGAGATCAGTACAAACATTTGCAGTGTACAAAAAGGAGATCATTAATAAATAGAAAAAAATAAATGTGGTCCTAAAATTGAGCCTTGCGGTACACCATGTGAAATTTCCTTAAAATCTGAGTTAGTATTGTTAACTGAGACCTGATGCCTTCTTTTTGTAAGATAATAAACCACATTAAAGTTTCATCCTGTAGGCCGTACATTCTTATATAAAATGATTGGAGCTAGTAATGTAGAATAAGAGTACCGTATTTGGGCAACAGGGTAATGCACATAACACAATACTAACGCTTTGGAGTTACCGGTATGGCTTGTATTAGGGTTGGGGTAAGCTCACAGTTAGTATTGTTTTACTGCGTTACCCGTTTACCCAAAGACGATAATCTGCAACATGATACCCTGCACTTACATTATGCAGGTCTATTTTACACTACCCAAGGTAACACAGGTAACAGTAAAGAACATTAATCTTTTTTCCCCACTTTGCCAATTTGGTCATAGTTATTTTAGTTTGGAAAGCTCTTGTTTCCCACTATATCCAGCGCTTTGAAAAGCTGAAATTTTTAAAGTTTCACATGCCTACTTCAAGTACTGATGCTCTCTCCCCCCCCCCCCCCCCCCCCCCCCCCCCCACTACCACCACCACCACCACCACCACCAACCACAAGCTGCAAGCTCACCCTGAGGGAGAAATAAAGTAATAAAGTGGAGTGTGTCTCTTAAGTATTAGGCCTATACTTCTGAATATGAACTACAGATATCTATATGATATAAATATTTCTGTATTTCATGTTCACAAGTGTGATACAATAGCTAGTCTTCTGCTTCTCTGTCTGTATGTATAGGTTCTGAAAGGAATATTCCTTTATAGCCCTTAATTAGCTTGTAGATTTTCTCACTGGACCAGATTCTGGTTTAACAAGTCACTATATTTCTCGTCTTTAATAGAAGAAACTTAATTTCTGTATGTCTGTCTGTTTCAGCCAATCTAACCATTTCCGCCAAAATTTTCAGAAAATCCAATCCATGTTTTTGATTTAACCTATAACCGGTGGCCTCATTTTGGTTTAACCAATAGCCGGTGACCTCAATTTGACATTATAAACAATATGGCGTGATAAACACTTACCGGTACATAATCAGGATGGATTAAAGGTTCTTTTGGTGACCTTTTGAATATTTTTAGTTGGGATGAGGAATTTAACTATTAATTATGTAAGTTATGTATGTAATTTGATTTGAGGATGTTTCAAATGCCTTAATTTTGGCTGAGAAAAGCAGTGCGTCGAGCCATCGCGGTCCTTGCGTAAACTTATGGCTATATCCGTATGAGAGTTCGCGTTCCGAAGAATAACAAAAACGTAAATAACAGCATAAAAACATAAAATATGAATGTCTGGAACGCAGAACTCTCATGTATGGGAGTATGGAGAACCGAATCTCAAGTTCCGAGTTTCCGGTTGGACTTGGGGCCAAAAGTGGAAAAATCCGATAGGTCATCATCACGCTTACCTGGTCAATCGATAACACACCTTTTTATGATTTAAAAATCATTGATATGATTAGCCGTATTCGACTGGTAAGGTACGTAAAATTCGCATGAAATTTTGCGTTGGAGTGTGATAGGTCCTTGTAAAAGCAGGTCACATTGCCCATTCAAAGTCAAGAATAGTCAAGCTCATAAGTGACCTTCCAGCATTGCCCATTCAAAGCCAAGAATAGTCAAGCTCATAAGCAACCGTGCAGCAAGTACATTATCGTTGGAAGTTGTAAATTCGTGGATGTTGTAAATTAGTGGATGTTACTAATTTGCATAATATTCATGCACCAAAGTAGTTTTGCCAAGTGTCTATACTCAAACCTGCCAAGTTTCACAATTTGTGTGTGACCCTCACGAATTTGGACGCCTCCCACGACCTCACCGTCGTATTTTGAAAAATAGCCATAACTCACGCTTCCTTCGTTTGCTCAGGATTTCAGTTTAAACCGGAGAATACCGAAAAAATGTCCTCTTTTTGCACTCTCGAGGTCGTCAAAAACGTGTTTGCTCTCAACTTCCGCTACATTCAGACAATCTCAGTCGGCGAATTTATATTTTATCTCCGAGAAAATGCGTCACCTGGTCTAAAAATAGGTTAAGGTAAAGGTTTCCGATAGTCTTAAAATAGTGTGGGTAAAAATAACTCGAGTATTCGAGAACTATTTTAGCTTATAAACTGTATATAGAGACTGACTAAAGTGTAAATAGGGTGGTGGATATAAAACCATTTTAACTTTGTGTAAGCGATTACTCCAACAGACTGGAAGTGTGCCAACTTTGGCAGAAATTCTACAACAGAACAGATCAGATAGCGATTAGAGCCGAAAACGACCAAATGTGTACTTCTGTTTTTATGTACATGAAATATTGACAACATTAAAAACGCCAGAGAGAAGAAGGTTTATAAATCAAAGTACCAAAATGGATGGGAGATCGAGTTTACCTGGGTTACTAAGAGTGAAAAGGGCAACAGCTTTGCATTTTGTAAACTTTGCCAAAGGCATTTCAGTGTTTGCCACGCTGGAAAAAACGATGTAAAAAGGCACAGTAATAAAGATCTTCATAGTCGGTCATTGAAAACGTCAACTTTTGCAATCGGTGTCTGATTTTGTTGTTACCAAGACAGACCAAGATGTTATCAGAGCTGAAACTCTCTTTACCAACTTCATTGCAGAAGATAACTCGCCATTTTTGATAGCAGGTCACTTTAACAAACTCAATGTATAAAATTTTAGTAAAATAAAAACTGAAAGAAAACTTGATGCTTATCTTCATTTAACAGCTACCTACCAATCCTACTCCTCCCCACTGCCATCCCCAATCTCTAGTTTCACATGAAGAGAAAAAAAATGTCACAAAAAATCTCACTCTTTTCCATTGTCAGTGGGTTTCTCCGCAAATGAACTAACATGGAAAAGGGGGCTAAATCCAGGCTTCGCGCCCAGTCTCACTCTTTTGTTAATCAAAAACTTGGCAGATATGTATACTTCTATCCTTTACCCAAGCATATATGTTTTATTTCATCATAAAACAAAATGCTTAGTCTAAATAGGGAATAAAAATTTCACAAAATGTTTGACCAGTTACTTTTTATGCCATTTTTGTTATTCTTTTTTGCATAACTGTAGAGTGGCCATTTTGTAACCTCAGACATCACCTTGAGGAAACACTGCTATAGTTGCTAATTTTATACCTTCTGATGAAGAAATGGCAATAACATGGGTTAAAAAAATTCAACTACAAAATTGTTTTCTAATTTGATTTTCATATTTGGGGTCCTTACCTGCTTTTTCTTGAAACAGAAGGTGGTTTCTTTCAAGAGTAAGGATAAATCCATCCTCGTAATTTTTTTCACAGAAAACATTCCATGTATATTTTTATTCTGTATTCAGGTGGGTATACATATGCCGTCCGCCCTTTATACCATAAATTTCAACTTTTTCTATCCAAGGGCTATGGCACCAGGGCTGAAAATATGTAAGGTGAAGGAAGGTCATGGAACAGTATTATGAATCTTGTTTGAATGGACAGACCAGTTAATTAATCATAAATATCGGAAGCAGGGCTTGTAAATTCTTAAAATTTTTACTCGTCCCACATGACCAAAGATTTCTGTTATGTACACAAAAACAGTCAAAAATTTCACTCGAACTCCAGCAAGAGCCACTTGTCATGGCGAGCGGATGAGTGGAATTTTCCAGCCCTGGGAAGTAAATATATTTATCTATAATCTGTTTCCATCAAATTAAGTTGCAAAAGCATCAATGCGACAGAAAATAATAAACAACTAACTTGACATGGCTAAATGTATTTTTTAACTGGCGGAGGAACACATCCACGAATTTACAACCTGGTGTCATTCAGTATCAACAGATCACCAAAATCAACTGCGGATTAACTTTTAAGCATTTAAAGAACTTGCTCTGCAACAAAATTTTACCGGATGATTGATTTGGTGCTATTGTCTCAGTAAGTCCAGTGCTCCAGATAGCGTCTGTATCTACGTATATTACGGATCATTTGTTGCCGATACGGAACAATTATAAATTTTATTGATATCCGGTACGGATGCTTTTCAAGCCGTTACGGTTCTTCTTTTTTTTCGGTAAACCGTACCACCTGGGTGAGTTCATATAGATGCTTGCATTATAATATCATCAGGAATAGGAATAAGGAATAAAATTTTATTGCACAGATATACCCTAATCATGGGTTATAGGCAAATGACTATACAACAATGTTGGTAACATTTAACAAAACACACACACACACACATACACACGCATGCGCACACATAAACAATTACATCAATATAAACATTATTTGCTGTTCAATACAGTAATAGCAATGGTTTGGAGTATAAGATTGAGACTAATTAGAATAATTATAGTTATACGACAGAACATTCTTGTAAATATTTACCTACAGCTTTTATAACACTTTTGTCATTATTTGTCATTATGTTAAGAAATGTTTTTGCCGGATCTGCACATGGAAAAATATCTGAATGCTTCAAAATATCAAAAAGTACTTTCCTTTGATTTTCATATTTTTGGCACTGACACAAAAAGTGAATTTCATCTTCTACAGTATTACATATATTGCATAACCTATCTTCTAGTTTCTCACCCAAATATCTACCACGCTCAATTCTAAGTCTGTGAGCACTAATTCTAAATGAAGTAATACATTTCCTTATAGATTTATCATGTATATATTCAAGATATATTTCAAGTCCAAAATTCTGTTTCAAAAGTCTATATGTTCTTAATTTTTTCTTTGTTTCTTCCCCTAACATTCGCTTTTTCCAAAATGATACAAATCTTTCTTTAAGTTTATTTTTTATTGAGACGAGTAAAGAATGAGAATTTAATGTACTATGGTTATTCCAAACATGAGAAAATCCTAGGTCATGTAATATATTTTTAACAAACTGTACCCAGAGGCATCTATTATTGAACTATTTAATTGCTCTAAATAAGCTTTCACCGTTAATGACTCACTATTAGACTGAATAATATGCAACCAAAAATTTAGACTAGCTGTAATAGTTGTAATCAAAGAAGGGAGTTGGCCAAGTTCACTAAATACCGCAAAGTTACAAGCTTTAGAATGAACTCCAAGAACATATTTGCAAAACTTTATATGTATTTTGTCGAAATCAGTATTTTTCTTAAATGACAACTCAAACAGCTCATCCACCGTCTTAGTTTTATAACACGACTTATATGCTGACCAAATTTCACTCCCATACAATGCTATAGGTTTGACAAGAGTTTCAAATATATGTAAAATTGCAGACGGTTTCAATCCTTTATCAAAAATACTTTGTTTTATTGAAAATAATGCTCTGTTGGCTTTTAGACTCAAATGCTTTTCTGCTATTGAAAACTTTGCCGTGTTAGAAAAGTTCACACCAAGGTATTTATAGTGATCAACATATTCTAATTCTTCATTCCCAATTTTAAACCTATATCTGTCCTTAGAAGTGCGACCAGTTTTAGAAAATACCATGATTTTAGATTTATCTATATTAATAGCCAGACCCCAATTCTTACAAAATTCATTAACTTTGTCTATATTATTTTGTAAACCAATTTCAGAAGTTGACAACAAAACCAAATCATCTGCATATAACAAATGATTAACCTTGGAATCGAGTAATTCAGGTGCATCATCCACCAACAAATGATCACCAATATCGTTTATGAAGATATTAAATAACAATGGACTTAACACATTACCTTGATGAACACCTTGTTTTATCAAAATAGGTTGTGTCAAAACATGCTTACATTTGATGCGTGAACTGGAGTCTTGATACATGGATTTCAGTAACTCATAAATTTTCCCATTTATTCCTGCTCTTTGCAGCTTTAATAATAAGCCTTCATGCCAAACAGTATCGAAAGCCTTCTTAAGGTCAATAAAGCAAGCATATAACTTATTCATTTTACCAGTCCTTTGAACATATTTATCAATTATGGTTTTAAGAATAAATATTTGATCAGAGGTGCGAAAATTTTTACGGAATCCTGCTTGTTCTTTAATAAGAAAAGATTTGGTTTCTAAGTGATTAGAGATTCTAGTGTTCAAAACATGACAAAATAATTTCCCTAAACAACTGCTTAAAGTAATTCCACGATAATTGTTCGTATCTGTACAACTGCCTTGCTTATAAACTGGAACAATGATTCCTTCTGTCCAAGAAACTGGAAAATTACCTTCTTTTAGAATTTTATTAAACACCTTAACAATAGTTTGCTTGATAAATGGAAGAGCTGATTTAATCATTTCGTTTTTTATCATATCATAAGCACTTGCTTTATTGTTTTTCAATTTTTTGCAAGCTTCTAAGATTTCCGTCTCAGTAATTTCATAATCTAAGTTACCATTTTGAGGCATTTTTTCATACTGATTTAGTTCTTCCCTTATATCATTTAGCCTGTCACTGTCGATTTGATGTGCATTATTTCGTAATAAATCTTGAAAATGCGTAAACCATTGCATGCGATTAATTTTTTCTGATTTATCTGAGGGTAGTGAATCATTTTTTAGCTCATTTATAATTTTCCAGGCAGTTTGAGGATCATTTTCCATGGCATTGTCTAACATATTTGTAAGATTTTCTGTGTATTTTCTCTTTTTAAATTTAACCAGTCTTTTATAATATTTAAGTTTACTATAATATTGCATACGTAATGTTCTACTGAAAACATTTCGATTAAAAGCATTTTTTGCAGATTTCAACTCCCTTAATACACTTCTGCAGTCCTTGTCATACCACTTCTTATTAGATTTATTGATGCGTTTTCTGTTCGGCTTAAATGCTCTCCTCAGTAAGGATTTATTCCCTACCAATACCAAAACATCAGTAAGTTTATGTATCAAAGAATAAGCGTGTACACTATGTGAATTAGCTTCTTTTTGAATGTCAGAAATCTTATTTATTACCTCTGGAGTATTGAAAGTTGCTTGATATTTAAGTTTTGACTCCTCAGACCATAAAAATTTGTCTGGCAGAGGAATATACGAAGTATTAGACTCGTTACACATGATGTCTTCTTCGACTAAATTATCCTTACATATTTTTAATTTCATGGTTAATGCACAATGATCAGATAAAAGACTAATGTCATGAACATTCATACTGAATATTATATTAGATAATGATCTACTTGAAATGAAATAGTCTATGACACTACTGCCCCTGGGAGTATGACAAGTAAACTTACCAATGAAATCTCCCAATGTGCGCCCATTTACAATATACATCTGGTTATCAGAACATAAATCGACCAACCATTTTCCATATTCATTTACAGTCCTACTATCACAAGAAATGCGTGGAAGAATATATTCACAATTATCATCATCCGGTAATGGTAAATGGCGATCATCTTCTTTTTCTATACAATCCATAATATCACCTACCCTTGCATTGAAATCTCCACAAAGAATAACTTTACCCTTACAAGAGAAATATTCAATTTGTTTTTCAAGTTTCTGTAAAATATCTTTGCCATTAACTTTACCATAGGTAGAATTAGAAGGTGGCAAATATACAAATGCTAAAAACAAATCACAACTAAGCTTAGTAACATGTTTCTGTACCCTAACCCATATAACGTCACTGTCAGAAATTGGATCAAATTTACACGCATTCCTTAGAGATTCTTTAACTAAAACTGCTACTCCCCCTGATGCCTTCCACGCTTTCTTGTGTTTAGGTCTATCTTTTCTGAAAACATAGAAACCTTTCAAGGAAATATCAGTGCTGGCTTCAGCGTGCGTTTCTACCAAACCAATAAAATCTGATTTATTCAAACAGTTAATTACCTCTTGATCATATAATTTGTTACTCTTAATACCATTTATCTTACACTCCAAACCATTAATATTCCAACTACTGATTGTAAGTAAATTTTCAATATTAACTCGAGCCATGTATCATTAATAGCTTCAGCAAGTAAGATTAGAGTGAAATGAAAGATTTCGCGAAACATTTTTCTGCACTCAATACTTAAGTAAGTTACTTCTATTAAATGAATTTAATTAATCAAATAAATACTACTCAAAGCACAAATATGGAACAATATATATATATATATATATATATATATATATATATATATACATATATATATATATATATATATATTACTCCTGCATATACATATATATACACATATACATACATGTAATACATAAATACGCATGCGTATGTGCCTGCATGTGCGTGTATATATATATACATACACACACATACAAACACACATACATATACCACTCCCATATAAATATATATATATATCCTTTGTGATATTACTGTAAAAATGTACACAGTTTTAATTACACTGACCTATCAAGTCTCTGTTATATAAACAAATCATCTGCAAACCATGCATGATGCGTATTTATCCCAAACATGTATTACTTATCACACATGCACACACTTTAGCTCACTTGTGAATAATAAATAAAAGTCATTATTTTAGCATTTGCATCAAAGTTCTCATGTAACTGTGGATATCACCGACTCTATTAATAGCCACCACGACTCCCATATGTATGGCGGTGACTCATCCGCTTGTCATCCCCCCTGTTCTCATCTCTGTACCTATAGCCACCGCTACTTCCATATGTACGGCGGTGACCCATCGCCTCGTCGTTGTCCCTTCTATCGTCCCTGTAATGATAGCCACCATGACGCCAAGCATATACACTGCGGTGACCCATCCTTTCGTCATTACCCCTGTTATCGACTCTGTAATGATAGCCATCGCGACTCCCAGAATATATATTGCGATGACACATCCGCTCGCTGTTGCCTCTGTAATCGTTTGTGTATCGATTGTCCCCACGCCCCCATGAATATGTATCGGGATGATCCATCCACTTGTCATTGCGCCTGTTATCGTCTCTGTAATGGTAATAATCGTCATTTTCAAAAGACCTATTTTGACGACCCATGTTTTCATTGTTGATTCTGCTTTCATCTCCGTATCGATTGTCGACGAGATCAGTACATATCCTCTGCTGATCCATTTGCCCATCTTTGCTATACATATTTGCTGACTCATCTTTGCTGTTATTATGATGTCTGTAACGGTAGCCACCGCTATTCTCAAAAAATGTATTGTGATTATTCATCGGCTCGTCCCTTCTCCTGTTATCATCTTTGTATTGACTATCATCATGACTCCTGTAATATATATCGCGAGGATCCATCCACTTGTTATTGACCCTGTTATCTTCTCTGTATCGACTCTTGCGGTTACTCATGCTCTCGTTGTTGTTGTCTTTTTTCAAAACTTGAAAGATCATTCTGCGCAGATTACTTGCGAATACATCTATTCCATCCGGTGCCAAGCGCAATAAATCCTGTCTGTAATATGATTTAATAGGAACCCCCTGTTCCGATAAGATTCCATGGTCAAGGAATGAAACAGTCACTTTTCCATTTTCTGATATTTTCTTCTCTACCCTTGCATTAAATATGTTCCTTTCGATGTCTAATGATCGATCTCCTATTGGTATTGGTTTTGAAACTATCACTTCACAATCTGGTGCTACTTCTTTTAAAGACTCTATAGCTGTCACCATATCAACTACTCTGTCATCAGTTGAATCGATCTGTCTGATATTATTTATTCCAGTGTGCACAATTATTAACTTGGCATCTTTCGCTTGACTTATTACTTTATTTATGTCTTGAATCGTGGGTGCTTTCAATTTCTTAACAAATGTCCTTGTTGATTTTCCAAGTACTGCTTGATTAACTTGTCCAGAGATGGAATCTCCTATAAGGTATACTTTGTCTCTCTCGGAAACTGTTGTACGTCTTTCTGTTTCAGCATTATGCTCTTTTGTGTTGTCATCGTTAGGCTGTGTTGCATTCGTTGATTCCTGTGTGACCTCATCAACCTTAGGTGGTGTTATAGTTTTCTTGTTCTGAGCTGAGTCATCAACTGGCTGCCCTTCAGCTACTTCATTTAATTGTGGTTGTTCATGAGTTTCTTCGGTAATTACAATCGGGTGTTGTTCATTAGATTCTACATTTCGAAATGTGACTTCCTCATCGTCTTCATCTGATAATTCTGTATACATATTTTGGGTTAGGTAAGAACTTGTATCTTCAACTGGGACATTAGTTCTCACAGTTTTATTTGGTTTCATAAATTCTTCATGGTGTGTCATTACAGTTAAAGATTTTTCCATCTCCTTTATGGCTTCTTTAGCTGACTTCATATCTCTTTTGAATTCTGTCACTGATTCCTGTAATTGGTTGTTCTTTGAGTCTAATGCTTGAAATTCTATTCGGCACTCCTTTGATACCTTGTCTATTCCTATCTTTAAAGTTGAGACTGACTTTTCTACCGACTGCATAGAGGTTCTTGCAGTGTCAAAGTTCGTATCAATTTTCTTCTGCAAACTGGCAATATCACTCGACACATCATTTTCTTTGTCGGCTGACTTCTCAGGTACCCTAGCATGTCGTAGATCCTTGATTTCACTGTGGCATCTATCAACTGACATAGTTAGATCATTTGATAAAGTTGAAATAGACTTCTGCATTTCTTGTTGCCTTGACTGTGTATAATTTAATTGATCTTTCAGTTCTGATCTAAACTCTAGCTGTTGTTGCTTGATCTGGTGTACTTCAAACATCACACTCTGTAGAACACTCTCAAAATTTGCTATTATCTTGACTATCTGTTTGCTATCTACTGACTCAAGGGTGGCACTGTTTTGATCTTTCTTTTCTTTGACATCTGTCTTATTTATCTTCTCTTTCCCTATGACGAATGAACCATTTACTGACCCAGGTACAGGTGTTTCACTTTTGTCTTTCACTGGTTTTCTGCCTGGTGTTGTTGGTACATTGATCACTGTTAGCTTCTTAGGTGCGCTACAGGTATCGCTAATTTTTCTTGGTATCACTATGACCTGAGGTTGAGTATTTGATGTTGGTGGTTTTTCATTGGCGTTGATAGGTTTTATGGAGGATGTTTCTGTCTTTGACACTTGTGGTTGGACATCTGTCGTTTCCCTCATCGCCGCCTGTAATGCTAACTTATCAGCCTCTTCATTTCCTGCAATTCCAGAATGTGCTGAAACATGCTGCCATGTAATTTTAATGTTATTAGCCTCAATAGCAGTCATCAATTGTGTCCATTCGTCTTTATTTTTTACATTCTCCCCATTAGCATTTTTCCATCCATTAGTCCTCCAATTCTGAACCCATTCTGTTACTCCATTTATGACATACTTGCTGTCTGAATTAATGATAAGGTGTTTCAAATTATTTCCACCAGCTACTTGAATAGCTTTAATTGCTGCCATCAATTCTGCTTTATTGTTAGTAGGTGTTGCATCACATTTTAATGATATGCTGTTATTCCAAGGGTGATGCTCTCCCCAATATAGTCCAATCCCCGCCTGGGCTGAAGCCGCACCATTTCGAACACAGCTTCCATCTATGTAGACATTTTGTACCGTCTCATGTTGTGCAAGTTGTTTGACTTCCCTCGGTTCATTCAAATCTCCTGTATCACAGCCCTGTACATCTTCTTCCTCACTTAAATCATCGGCTGTAAACTTTGATGCTGTCTTTAACTCTGAGACCTCCACCTGCTTTAATATGCTTTGCTCATAATCACATTTACTGTACGTATTTTGGCCATCATAAACAATAAAATTCCCAAATCCAGCACTTAACATTGCTTCTGCAGCATCACTGTATGTCCCAAAACCTTTGTACCTTGCATTGAGCTTCCTTATGCGTCACAGTCACCGAGAAGCTTACTGGTTTTAAATATTTTACTCCTGAATTAGTCTGTCTAATGCATTGAAAACAGATGGACTGTAAACCAGTCGTTTCAAACTGAAAGTAGAAAGCATGACGTTGAGTAATGACAATCAGTCCTCTTGAGCCCAAAGATAAATCGGTGGAAAATTGTTGATGCAATTACGAACAACTCCATGTGTCTGCTGAGAAAGGTTCCAAGCAAATGCATTCTTCATCATGTAACACTAATGTTGGGGCATAGTCAAGAGCACTGTCATGGCCACACACCAATAACACAAATCAATGTCTAAAATGGCTACAGAAACCAACTGGAAGTTTGTTGACTTCTTTAGTCTTGATGGATCTTGATTTCTGTCCAGATATTTTGAGATCATATTTATAGTTTTTGGTTCTTGTTACTATTTAGCAGAGAACTTTTTTTCATGTGTGTCATTCAGGTGCATAGCAGTATAATAGCCCAGTGAAATGTTCTTCTGATAAAATAAATCACAGTTTGTATATCAGTTTCAGTTTGAGATTTACATTGTGTGAAGCATAGACGGGTCATGCTATATAAATTGGACTTTAATATAATTTTGTGTTTTTGTGTAAATAAAAGAGTGTATTTTCAAACATTGAAAGCAGAAAAAGTTTTTTTTTTACAAGAAAAGTCACAGTCTAAAATACTGTTAATATCGAATCTGTTTACATGTTACATCAATCCATTCAGTGCAAATACTGAAGCAGAATCGTAGATACTGATCCAAGAAAATTTTGACCAGTACGGTACTGATTGAAAAAAAAATTATCTGGAGCACTGTAGGTCATAAAAATATAACAAGAAATAATTTTAGGTGTGGCTGTCATGTGTTTTATTTCTTGTATCTACGAATTTGCCACCTTCAAGGATACCTATTTAAAAAAAGTGCATTCGTGTAGGATGGTTGCTTAAGAACTTGAAAAAATCCTGAAATTTGAATGGGCCATGTGACCGGCTGTTACAAGAGCCTATTTCACACCCACTCAAAATTTCACGGAAATTTCAGGTACCTTACCAGTCAAATACGGCTATTGAAAATTGTTTTCAACTCAGAGAAAATGGACAGCACACAGAATAACCGAAAAGCACAGAAATACCGGAAAGCACTGGAATAACCGAAAAGCAATTAAAGAAATTATGATTTTATATGAATTATCATTGTAATTTATTACTTTCATGGGCAGGAGCGGCTGTAGTGTAGTGGATAACACTCCGGACTACCAATCCAGGGGTCGCAAGTTTGATCCCCCCATTCTCCGGTCTTTTGGTTGAGACTTTAAACCGAGGTCCCGTCAACGTATGACCTCATTGTGGGTGGGACATTAAACCTGAGTTCACTCACTCACTCACTTTCATGGGCAGGAGAAGCATTGGAAGAGAAGTTTTCTGCTCCACAGTTGTCTTGGCTTCAAATGTTAATCCAAAAAGTAGTGCACCAACATAACAGAAAAGCACTAGTCGTGTTTACCAACAAAGTTTATGTCTCAGATTGTGACTGATAGTCTGTTCACAACATAATAATAGAGTATTTGACTATACACAGTCATGCTATTTTATTTACTAATTTGGTTTGTTTTGCTTAAAATATTACATAAAGCAGATGGCAGTTCATATTCCTGCATATAACCGAAAAGCACTGGAAAAAATGCTGAGCATCATTAGCGCCTTTTCCTGTTACAGTGCTAGAATAGTATGAAACCCAAGCAAATAAAAGTCTCACAAATAACACTACAAATGATTTCCAACCAAGAAAAACCTAACTAAAATAACTAATTTTTGAAATTTGCTTTTCGGTTATTCATGTGCTTTTCGGTATTTCTGTGCTTTTCGGTTTTTCTATGAAACCAAATATGGATAGTAACATTATTTCAGCAAGATAGAATAGACAGGGAATGTTTATAAATTGAAATATTAGTAGATATGTTGGTGTGTTACGCTTTATGTATACGGCTTTTGGCATCTGTGACCTCTGACCGCCGAGAGCAAAATCTGAGTGTTCATACGCAGTGCAGAACTCTGAACGTGCTTATAGTACCATGGGAAAAGAGACTGGAGACAGATAATTTTTGGGAAAGGAAGGCACTGATTACACCATTTTTGGCGCAGGAGGGCGGTGCCAAATAGGGGCAGGGGGGCGGCGCCCCGCCATTCCCCATTAGGGGAATCACTGATGTTGTGAGGTTCTTGTGTTCTGACCCCTCTGAGTAAATATGGTGCCCTGTCAATTACCTTACATAACATTAACACCAATAAAGTTCTTAAGGTGACTAGATATGCACAATCAGTGCAGTCACATGAGTGCAGGCTAATCTGAATATTTTTAGTTCACAATGCCTTAAGATGAATTTTCTCATGATGCAGCTATTTTCTGGAAAACTTCTAATTCTGATTGACATTTGAAACAGAGCTCCAGATAAGAGGGGGTATTGAGGATAATTCGAAGATAATTTTTCTTATTTCTCAACGAAAACATATGTTGTGACCCCTCATTAGAACCGTCTCAACGAGACGGTTCTAATGATGGGTCACAAAATATGTTTTTATGGAAAAATTTGGATAATTATCCCTAAATTATCTCTGTTACCCCTTCATATCTGGAGCACTGTTGAAAGGAAGGACACTGCACCGCATGTTAAATGTTGGTGACTGCCATAATCCTATTTCCTGGATTTATTAGTACTGTGGAAAGTGACAATTAGACCATCTTTTCGTCAATTAATTTGTGATTTTTGGATTTTCAATATTCACCTTTTAAATGCTTTATTGCATGGGGAAAAATGTTCCATTTTTAGGACAGTAACTAATTATTTAAGGTGTCACAATTTTTAGCGTTTTTAGGGTAATTATTGTATATGTTTAGAGTATGAGTTCAATGTATGTTAACTGTTTCTTTTTCAGACTTGTAAGCTTGGCCTCTTGAAGACAGGCAATGGCAGAAAGGCCAGAAGATTTAAACTTACCCACTGCTGTGATAACTAGAATTATCAAGGATGCTGTGAGTACCATCACACTGCTCCAGAATAAGAAGGGGTTATAGGGATACTTTCCCTTATTTTTCCTTTAAAAACACATTGTCATGATTGCTCATTAGAACTGCTTCGCCGAGACAGTTCTAATGGGGGGTCACAAAATCTAATGTTTGTAGTGAGAAATAAGAAAACAGTATCTCTTCCCTCTTCTTGTCTGGAGCTCTGCCACCACCACAAAACAGGCTTGGGAATTCAGAGCCCTAGATAAGAGGGAGTATTTGTTGATAATTAGGGATAATTTTTGTTAATTCTGTATAAAAACATATATTGTGGCCACTCATCTGAACCGTCTCGACGAGACGGTTCAGATGAGGGGTCACAACATATAGTTTCAATGAGAAATAAAAAAAATATCCCTCAATTATCATCAAATACCCCTCTTAGTTAGAGCTCTGCTTGGGATATAAAGAGTGTAGTGGCGGGGAGGTTGGAGTCGTAGTTATGGGTTAATTTTTCCCTGTTTCTCCATATCTGTTAAAACTCCTCATTTAAAATACATGTATTTCCGTTTTAGTCACTTGTTACAGTATGGCATCGAGTATCACGTTCTAAAAATAAAATGGTGTAATATGAGGGTGAAAATGCATGTCATGTTTCTATCTTAGCCCATAAAGCACCGTAAAAGGCAGACCATAAAATTTACATCAGCTTATTTCTAAAAAAAGTTCCATTTAAGCTATATCAGATTCAGAATTTAAAGACTAGAGGACAGACAGCACTATAGATCCATATGAGGTGGCCCAGTCTGATGTATGCTGTATGTAAATTCATCTCACATTTTTGCTGCACCTGCTTTAAATAGCAAAGTGTGATGTAGGCGTCCCATATTTCCTAAGTCCATTTGTCTATTTCATTCACAATTTGCGCTGACCTGGCATGAAAGTCTATTCAGATGACTTATTTTCTGAAACCATGGCACCCATTGTTCTCAAATTTCACATGCAGCATAGATTGCAGGGCTTAAGAATTTTAAATTGAATTCGCCTGTACAGGGCAGATATATATACCTAAGGACTGTTTCATCATAACAATTTTCTAAAGTCTTCATTTTCAAGAAAACAGTCAAGAAAACCACCCTTTTCTGCAGTTTTCTTGGCTGTTTTAGAGTTTTGTGGCAGTGAGAAAATCCAGCATTATACGGAAATAATAAAGTAACATGTGCCTTTCATATGGGCTTGTTATATCTTAAAACTCTTGATGCAGTATTGAGATAATAAACCATTTGGACCACAACATGATAAAACCAACAAAGTGGCAAGTATGCCCAGCAAAGACTCAGATCACTCTGGGCATCCGCACAGTCTGATCAGAGTCTTCGCCCTTCCGCATGGAATTAGCTCAGATCCCTAGCTACCCTTCAAAGGCAAGCAAAGACTGATCAGACACAGTGGATGCCTAGGCTAATCTGAGTCTTCGCTGGGGGCAAATGCCACTTTGTTGGTTTTCTCATGTTACGGCTCCTTTGCTGTTAGATAAATACTCTTTTTAGCACTAGGTTGGCCAGAGTGGGATAGGATACTCATCATGTCCAAATTTTAGGGTATGTTGTCATGATTACTCATGATATTAAGATTTGAAATATTTACCTCTGCTTTAGATTCCTGATGGTGTAAATGTATCTAAAGAAGCCAGATTAGCCATTTCCAAAGCAGCTAGTGTATTTGTCCTGTATGCCACCTCTTGGTAAGTAAATACTACAATCAGCCCTCTTTATAACGGCACTCATTACAACAGCACAATTCTATATAACGTCAGTTTGATTTGCATGGAATGGTCGTTTTGTTCTAAATTTGTATTCTTTATAACAGCAAATTCAGTTTAACGTCAAAACATTTGGGAACAAATGGGGTCAGTGTAAAGAGGGTCCACAGTATATTTTATGGGTAATAAGACAGGACTTTTTTTCCTTCCAGAAAATCCCAAGCATCTAAATTCATCATACAAATCGGCTTTAGGTATTTGTGATTGATTTGAAAGAGAAAAATCTCTTTTAAGGTATTACATTATTAAGAAATCTGTATTTTATTTGTTAAAAATACAGAGATTGTTTGTGATGAAGTTCTTTAAAACCATATACTTCTCCAGCGCTGTCCTAGTTGAGCACACTCTTTACGAAGTATGTTTTGTGTCTATGTACTGATAAATAAGCAATGATAAATGCTGGCAGCTGTTGATAGTGCTGTATTTCCTTTGGAAGAAATAAAAAGCTTCAGAAAACTTGAGATTTTTTTAAAAGCTGAAGTGGCCTGTTCAATCCTTGAGAGAACCTCCTGTTTAGACCCATCATCTGAGACAACTGCTCTAAGGTATTTGAAGTGTGTTACAGTACCCAGCTTCTGTCCTTTTATCTTGATCTCCCTATGGATGTCATTGTCGCTGTTTGTCATCAGTTTAGTCTTCTTAGCACTGATCTCCATCTTAAACCTTTTACACAGTTGGCGAGACTTTCAACTGGGGCTTCTAGTTCCTGCTCTACCACAGCTAGAGCGTCTTTGTCATCTACAAACTGCAGATACGTAATATTTCTGCTGCCTTTGCTAACCTTTCGTCATGTTCTTCCAGAGCATCAGACACGATGAGTTCGAGAAAAAATGTTGAACAGGGTGGGTGACAAAGGACATCCTTGCCTTACTCTAACTGTTATTCTGAATCATTCTTTCGCGCTGCCATTCATCAGGAATGCACTTGTAGCCTTTACGCAGAGCTGCTCAACGGTGCAAACTAGATTTGCACTGATATTGTACTTCCGCATTGTGGCCCATGAGGCTGCATGCCATACTCTTCCAGAGGCTTTTTTGAAATTAATGAAGACAGGGTACAGATTTTATTTATTTTTTAAGATACTTTTCACACAACATTCTAAGGTTGAAGAGCTGGTCAGTGGAACTCCTTTCTGCTCTGAACCCGGTTCACCCCAGGTTAAATCCCCTGGCATTTCTTATTTCCGTTTTTATGCCCAGAACTTCAAAGAAGTTGAAAGGGCAAGTTGCTGTCGCCTTATCTGTTCGTCAGTTCTTCCTCTCGTCCTTAACGCCTGATGCAGCTACTGGGCTGGAGAACCATAGCGCCTAGGAAATTGAAAGTTATTTCCCTGACAATCATTACTGATGTAGCTACTAGGCTCAAGAACCATTGTGCCTAGGGTTTAACAATCCCATATACCAATATGTCATGAAAACTGAGGGGACCCATGCTGTTTTCCTCTGTCAGATTTGTACTTTTATTATAGTTACCTCCCCTTTCTTAAAATCAAGATAAAGTCGCGTTACCATAATATCTAAAGAAGTATTAAAGCTAGGATAATGATATTTAGTATACAGTTTTGGGGTGAGATGTACAAGATCTGATTAATCTATGGGCAAATTTGGTTGAAAATGACTTAGTTAGGCCCTTCAGTATTCAAATTTGCAATTTTCCGACTTCTGAACCAGTTTGCCCAGTTTTGGGAAACAAGTAGTCCTTGATGTACAAAAAGTTTTGGCAAAGATAAATAAATGTGTTAATTAATTACGGAGTATTTATCCTGATGGTCGCCTATGCAGATATGGGCTCAAGTTTGTTGGGCCCATGTTTCTACAAAATAGTAATAAGAAATTTAAATCGTCCAAACATGTGGTTTGCCGTAGTCAAAGCGCCTCACAAAACCTTAAAAGTAGGTAGATATAGAGCTATTATTTTCGGCGCAATTACGTTAGCTGGTAACCAGCAGGTAATTATAATTTGAACATGCTATCACTTTTTTCACTTGATTAACGGCCACTTGTCCCTGATTGTGCAAGTACAATTGAATTACTTTTAACCGACTGTGAGTTCAGTTTACTTTTATCCTGAACAATAGCCATTCTATCAATTGATCGCATATTTCAGTTGACTGTTTCTGTGAACTAAACATTGATTTGTACAAATGTTTATCTTACGTTTTTTGTGTGAAATAAGGATTGGTATCCACCCAAAAGGAGCCGATTCTATCTAAACAAATATGTTCAGTGTAAAGAGATTACAGTTTCTTTACGTTTCTCTCTCCTTTTACGTCTGGACTTTTCTGTCAAGCCAATATTTTACAGGGCAAAAACAATTTTTATTTTCGTGGATATTCACATCCGCGAAAAATAAAAACCGCGAAAATTAATCCTTATGTTTTTGGGGCAAATCTGCGAAAATTTAGCGACGCGAAATTTTTTCATTATACGGTATATGCTAATGTTGTGAAACCTTTATTTGCAGAGTTAGCTTCAGCAGTGTCTTTTGGCTGGCAAGTATTAATCCATCAATCAGTCATTCAATCAGTAAATCAATCCAAATTGCACCGACAGGAAACATAACATCTAAAATGAAGTACGAGTCACTAAACATAATATAAGCCTTGAATGCAAGGCAGTCAGCTCTTTCTTCGCCATAT
Source organism: Ctena decussata (assembly GCA_963989385.1). NCBI lineage: Eukaryota > Metazoa > Mollusca > Bivalvia > Lucinida > Lucinidae > Ctena > Ctena decussata. Next base: position 126,882,868 of record OZ022498.1, read on the forward strand.
TAGGTCATTACAATGTTTAAACATTGATTCAGCACATATACCATGAAGATAGCCTTAAAATATAGCTACAGAGCCTTCTTTTCTTTTCTTCTTGGTGCCTTGTTCGGTTCCTGTTCTGCTACTTACTATCTGCGACCCAAAACTTTTGTTTGTACGGTTTGTCAGGTGTACCTACTCAGTCGACAGCTTAGGTCATGTTGAGCCAGTAGGTCATTCGTCAACACCGTTCCTGGGCAGGCTTAAACCTTTTAAGTGGTTAACCAGTACCAAAAAAGCTCGCGCTAGTAGTATCTGACAACTACCGTTGGGTGATAACGACGGAAACCACAATATTTCAGTCAAGAACAGTCGGTCTCCGATGAGATTATGCATTAGAAAATGAAAGATAGGATTGACGTAAAGAAGAAGACGCACACATTAAAAACCTGGCCACCCTTCCCACATCTGCTGCAAGCACAACAACCCCTTGTCCTACTATATTCCAATTCAGTAGCACGCCCCTGCACTAGAAGCTACCTAGCACCATCGCGACATACAGCCACCAACGACCCAAAATATAACTTCAGAGAACATGTTGACAGAAATGCTATTATGAAGACACGATTTTAATAGAGCTGCAACAGGAACATTGGCTTTTGAGGTTATAATATATAACACATTTCTGTGTAAAAGCTCAAAAGTGATACAGAAATACGGTTGCACATGAAGGACATAGTTTCAATCAGAATGTTCACAAGTGTGCAACTCGATTGTCAAATCAGATATATCGGTCACTTGAAGTATCCAGACGCACAATGCTACCGAGATCGTGAGAACCATCAGCTAAGAGTGAGGTCTCCAAATAATTTTGGAAGGAGTTTTGGAACAAGGATATTTTAGGAAGTACAACTTGGTACATGTATACGAGACATGGTCATTTTTGGACAACAACGGACATCAGAAATTAATATATTTATTTTGGTGCAAACTTAGATAATATTGTAGTCCTAGTCCTTCAGGAAACTAGGGAAATAGGTACCCTCTGCGAATTCCACAACAGTATACCAAAGCTTATGCTAGCCCATTTTTCCAGTTGATAACTACACTAAAAAATCGCGCTTAGCTATACAACACAAGTGGTTACATGTTTAGGTGTAAACATGTTTAGGAATATGTCATATAGCTAAACATGTATGCCTTTTCTATTATTTTTCCGGACAAAGTCTGCTAACTACGTTTTATTCTGTTACGCATTTTTGATGAATCCATTCTCTCTTTTCCCCGTTGAAGAACGAAAATAAGAGACGAAAATGTTGACAGGAAATTTTCAAAACAAGAAGGTAGATATAACCAGTTTTGTACATGTTTAATTTCTAAACCTAAACCTTAACATGTTGCAAATTGAACATGTTACGATTTAAACACATAAAAAATCGGACTGCTTTTTTGCATTGGATCTAAACATATTTTTTACAGTGTAAGTAAAGTGAAATGACTTTTATTTGTCACCGACATAATTACCTTTCAAGCTTATATTGTAGCATTCAGTAAAGGAATAATAACACAAAAATGACACCAAACGCCTCATTGCAAATGTGGCAAGTAAGTGAACAGCTTTTTATTAAACAGATAACCACTAAGCTGACTTCACTGGAGCTTACAATATATGGCGGCCTCATTGGCCGAGTGATAAAATGGTAATCTTACCGCCAGCTCGGGTCACATGTGGGACTAGTCAAGTTCTAGTTGTGGGTGGTCAGGAGCGGTCTTAAGGCTAAATTGTATTAACATAAGAATTTTACCTGCGTTTCAGTCTTTTAAATGTGTTTATCTGTGAAAATACTGGTCAAATGAGAAACCAGAAGTTGCCACTTTATCCGGCGTTACTTTGAATTTCGCATATTGTGTTTCGATCTGTGCTTCCTCGAACAAAAAATCATGAGCAATCGGCTGTTTACTATGTAGTTATATTTAAAAATGCAAATTCATCCACCAGTTGGTCAAAAATTAAGGAAACTGGAAAAAAAGTACGAACCCTCTTGCTTCAAATGCTGTCTGAGCGTTTGACCGAACATGCAAAACAATTTTCTCCTTGACTGATTGCATATTTCAACAATATCTATGTACCAACAGAAGATCTGGCGATTAAAGGCATCTATGAAGATCCGGATAGGCTAGCTCTAATGCTCACACAAAATCTCCTTACGTTATAAATAAATAGTTTTTTCAATCCACCTCGGAAACTGTCAACAAAAATGGCGGCGAATCCTACGAAAAATACCGCAATCCGGCGTGAAAACACCGCATATCCTGCGTTTCGACCGCTTTTCCGGCGTTACGGTTGGTCCCTGTGATACACTGTCCAGGTGTCATTTGGCAGGAAAAAAAGCATGCTTTGTACTGGCTGACTCAGGTCGTTTGCACTTTACATCAAAGGATACCGGTCTCCAAATAGATTACCATAAAAGTTCTGAATATTGAGACATATGTCTGAGCAAACAGTGTAGACTTTGATCAGACTGCTCCTGAATATGAGCAGTCTGATCAAAGTCTACACTGTTTTGTCATTCTGCTTTCATCTGATAGACCAATAAAAAAATTATTGATTTTTTAACTGTTCGGTTGTCCCAATTTCTAGAATAAAGATCGCTTTGTAGATCAAACAGTACCGACCTGTCTAGACTGTGTATTTTGACTCAAGCTCATCATGCATCCGAAAAGAAAACTCATTGGTCAACGGTCCACATCTAGTTGTGAAATTTCGCTAAATGATTGACAGGTGTAGCAAACACCGTCAGTAACCATTACACTGGATTAACGGATGGGTGACAATAAACAAACTTTCAGTAACTAAAGGTGAGAAAATCATGATAATTATAGCTATAAACTGCAGTGTGGCTGTCTTTTTAACACGTTTACAGTTATTCTTTCCAAATTTTTATGTGTTGGGGATTTTCTTTTACTTGCCCGGCCGGGCGTCGAGCTGGAAATAGCACTTGTCCAGCCAGATTTGGAGCTTGTCCCGGGCGTCCGGGCAATGGATTTGTCAGCCCATGATTTATCCCATGAAGGTTCAATTTCTTGATAGACGCTGAAGAAGCTGTATCAGTAGAATAGGTTAGAAGGCTGTTTGAGGATTATTTCATAGTATAGTCTGAATCGGGGCTGCAATGGTCAGTGAAAAACATCTGGAATCTGAAATTCAGATTCCAGATTTTTTTCACTGACCATGGTAACCCTGATCGAGACTGTACTACATGATCATCCTCAAATGTTTTATCCAGGTCAGAGAAAAGTCAGGGAATATTGTGATTGGTAAGGGAAATTTGGAAAGGACTAGAAAAGTCAAGGAATAAAAATTAATGGCTGCAGCTGTCTTAAGAAAATATACTTTTTCTGTTCAATAGTAAAGGATGTACTTTCAAGAGAGATATTCCATGCACATCTCACTCCTCATTGGGGGCTACTCCTAAAGTAAAGAATTTGCTCCCTCGGGAGCTAATTCTTTCCTTTCAGAGTTTCCCCACTTTCCAAGTGCTACAGTTACTTGTTGAAGTACATGTACATGTAAAGAGTAAAACTAACTTTTGGATATTAAAAAGGTATGGAAAAATGTAAAATATGACAGGGAAAAGTCAAGGAATTTATTTAGAAGCGGAAGAAAAGAGGCTACCCTGTCAGTATAACACTGTCCTCTATAATGCTATGCCTTTCTGTAAACTCCAAACATTGCATAAGAAAGGGATTGTTTTGTATTATTTCAGTTCTAATAATTTTGCACTGAAAGGCAAGAGAAAGACAATATCTGCCAATGATGTTCTGTCAGCACTGGAAGACATGGAGTTTGATCAGTTTGTAGATCCTTTGAAAGAGTGTTTAGCAGGTGAGATAATAGTATTGAGGTCTACAAATGGGTGGGAACTCAGTCAAAAAAGAATCCCACTCTAGATTGGGCACAGCATATGAAAGTTGTTTTCTGTCCTTCTCTATTTGCTGCCTTTAAACTTCCCTGGTCTGAAGCAGGTACTCATATACTAATGGGTTGACAGGCTTTTTCAATCATTGGTCCAGTGGGATACGAACCTCTGACCTTTTGTGCCATAGCCAAGTGCCTCTAACCTTTTAACCTTGGCATTTCTATGTCGGAAACATAAGAAATGTTAAAACAAACAACATGAAGCAGTCGGAATATAGCTTGAATTTCCAAGTGTGTGCTATGGACCTTCATTGTCCTGATGATGATAATCAGTTTGTGTCAACCACAACTAGTTATATATCAGAAGTCCCAAATCTCAGTGTGTCTGACCTAATACTATCATATATAAACTCCTGTAGAGTTTATATATTATAATACCAGGTTGGAGACTCTGAGATTTGTATGATTGTGTGATATTCATCTACTCTATACACAAATAATATTCAGAATAGTGAGGGGCCATGGTCGAATGGTTAGAGATGCTCAGTTTTGGTGTAGAAAATTGCCGGAATGTCGTAAGATCCCGTCCAGGTTGGTTTCGCCATCCGACGACTGGAAAACTCTGTCAACCCAGAAGTAAATAATGGGTATCTGTTTGGAATTAGGGAAGGATAAGGCAGTGAAAGGAGAAGACTAGGCTCCGCCTTTCATATACTGTGCTCAAGACACAGTGGGCCTCTAACCCCCACTGCCCCTACGGCTACCCTTTATAATACAGGAACCTTGTATTAAGGGTTCCATTTGAAAAGTTAGTATGAGCTTTATTACCTGTGTATATGTAAAACGCCATTCCATCTGTAAAAGAAAATCAACAAAACGTTCTATATGCTGTATTCCTGTGAACTTATCAAAAACTTAATGGGTACTCTTGCAGGGAAAGCAGAGCCAATTTCATTTTAGTCTGCCTTCTCAATAGGGGTTACCTCTTAAAAAGAAGAATTTGCTCCAATAGGAGCAAATTCTTCCCTTTAAAAAGTTTACCATTCTTAGTGTGAGATCCTCTGACAGGAAAGCAAGTAGTACCCATGAAAGTTGTATTGCTTAAAAAAAAATTATGGAAAACAGTGGCCACAAAAACTTTGTGCAAAAATGAACAAAGTGGCCCCTCTAAACATCAACAGTATTTGTAAATGTTTTGACGTTTAACTGAACTTGCTGTATTAACGATTACATATTTTGAACAATAAGCAATACAGTGCTCATGAAAATGACATTATAAAAGTTTGACGAATGTCATTATAGTGAGAATTGACTGTGCAAGCAATATTTATCAGAAATAAGGGGCCGTATTCATAAAACGACTTAAGTGGTTGCTATGCGGTTGCTAAGGCTAAATTTCTTTGAAGGAGATTCCCTACAACTATGAAATTTGCTCTGGAGGAACAGTCTTTGTAAGACTGTTCCTCCAGACCAAATTTCATAGTTGTAGAGAATCTCCTTTATAGATATTTAGCCCTAGCAACCGCATAGCAACTACTTAAGTGGCTTTATGAATACGGCCCAAGGTAACTTTTTTTCAGCATATAAGAGAGGTCAGCAAGGGAAGAAAGACCAGAAGAAAAAAGAGAAAGAAGCTGTGAACCAGTCTAAAGGTGATGATGATGATAATGATAATGATGACAATGATATTGAGGAGGTGGAGACCATTGATGATGATGATACTGGGAACCAGGATGAGACAGGGGCCCCTACAGCGGGGCAGGCAGTATCAGCTAATGGGGACAGTGAATCTGTGGTGGAAATATCAGATAGCAGTGACGATTGAAAAAAGTGTTGTGAATAACAACATAAACTGCATGGTGGTATGTGGGCATGTGAAAGGCCCCAAAACAGTTTAATGTCACTTCTCAGTGCACTAGCTAAGGCAGTATTGGATGACATTTGGAATTTGTCATTATTACAAGGGGAAACAACTTTAGTGACTTCCTGTTGGCTACTCAAGACAGCATGGCTGTACTGAAATGGAGTCTACTCTTGAAAGAAAGAATTTGTTTAAAGAACTGCTCCTGGAGGAGCAAATTCTTTTAAGAGTTGACCTCTATTGAGAAGGCAGACAAAACTGAAAATGGTAGAATTGCTGTCCTGAAAGAGTATCCATACAATTTTATGGAAATGACCAATAAATAGCATCATCTAGTCCCTCCTATCTAGGGGTCTGCTTCTGTCCGATCCTTTGTTATATTATATATGGTATAGATAGCAAAGAACAAGACTCCAGATTATACTGGGTGTTGAGGATAACTGAGGATAATTTTCATAAATTTTCGATAAAATACATGTTGCCACCTGTCATTAGAACTTGTTTGTTGATGCCGTTCAGTTGAGGGAGCATGAAATAGGTACTGAAATAGGTATTAACTCGCCTGTGACTAGCATAATGTGAGACATTGAGGATCTTACACGAGTGGTCATTTGATATGAAATTTATGAAACAAGCATTTGGCGAGTTTCATACATTCATTTGAAATGACAACGAGTGTAAGATTCTGTTTATCATATGACCTTAATAGTGTGGTCATAAGGTTTTTATGACACGACGATATCCACTGAATAACAGGGACGTCATATGATAAATAGGTGTTACACCTTTTTGGCATTGGCTGTGTATTTCTAGTTTAACTCTGTTTGTGTCATTTATGTATACAGGCAAGACACTGTGTTCTGTGGAGAATGTTATGTAAAATGAATTGGGAAAGAAACACTAAGTATCAGAAAAGAATAAGCATAGCAGTCACTACAGCCTCTGCATCAGTGTCCCTCTTTGCTTTATAGTTTTATCAAAATTTTTAAACGATGGGCAGAGCACTTTCGGGTGAGCTGTCCTCTATTTAGAGAGATCTTGTTTAAAACATCCTGGGCCCAGTTAATAAGCTTTGTCCGCGTTTTGAAGTTGATAGTCAGTGATTTGTTAAGTCTTCTAATACACATAAAATCAAGAGGCCTCAAATTGCTGAAAAAGGGTAACATTTTTGCATATATTGCGTTTGAAATTATAATGTTTCGTTAACTGACAACTTTGTTAGTTTTAAAAAACTGGGCCCTTGTGTTTTTTCTCAATTAAATTTGAAGCTGGTTAAATCTATTGCAGAAGAGGCACATGCGCCACGCAAAGACTCGGATCAGCCTGGGCATCCACCCAGTCTAATAAGAGTATTTGCTGTGGACATGGAGGTAGCTTAGACACTTATCTATGCTTTAAGCGCACGGTAAAGTCTCTGATCAGACTGGGCAGATGCACAGGCTGATCTGAACCTTGCTGAGTGCATGTGCCACTTTGTTGGTTTTTCATGTGGCAGCTCAAATTGTTTTTACTGCAATCAATTAATGAAATTGTGAAAGGTAGACGAGATCAAAGTGCTGCTTCAGGAGCAGCCCAATACATGTCTGCACAGTTTGTCTAGGCATTATCATCTGGAATTTTGGAACATTTACCACATGTGTTGTCTTCCTAATATCTGTTTTATGCAGTCCAAGATGGTGTATAGTCCGCTTGATTCCAAGTGCAAACAGTGTTTTGCATATTTTCTCGAAAAGGATGAAAGTTCCAATAAATGTCCCAAAGTCCTAATGATTCTGATAACTATACTTAACAGGATACAGAAAATCCGAATTCTTGGATGCTTTAGTGAATTATTTTCCATTAACAATTTATAATGCAAAAACTGAGCAATTTCACTGAAGGATGTAGTATGCCAGTTAGAACAGCCATAATATTGTTTGCAAACTCGTTGCTTACTACAGTTGTGGGCGTATATGAATGAAATAGTACACGTAACACATTGTGTTACCTGTCATGTGATACTATATTTTAGTATCGATTGAACTATTTTACAATATTCTGAGTAAAAAGTGTATTTTTCAAAATATGATAATAGTGAGGCAATATGTAGGAAAAATAGATTCAGAAAAAAATTCAATTAAGTATGCAAATTTTGTTCTAAGGATAGCATTCATTGGTCACAAGCTATAATACTTAGAGTAAAGGGGAACTCCAACAGCAAAGTTTTACTCCCTTGTAATTAAAAGGCAAAAATGACAAATTTTTGTAAAGAAATTTTTTTATGCTAAGCCATGCAGTTCTACAATATTATGACTTTGTTATGTATGGGATAAGAATAAAGAATAACTTATTCAAAAATTTTCTACATCTCACCAATTTTGAGAAATTATTGGGATAGCCGTTTGCATTTGGGAGCAAATGGACTGTATTTATTTATGACATGTAAATAAACATGTAAACTTTTAGAAGTTGTCTTTTACTATTATGTATCCGTTTTAAGTTTGAAAGTTATTTTTGGAAGAAATGTCAAGTGTGGCAGCATCTAATACCCTTATCAAGTTTTGTTGATGTACAGGCTGATATGGGTCTTCACTGTTCCAGATCTCTGCAGAGGGTAATGAGCATATTTCCCTAGGTGCAAATCCAAACAAAATATTCCATTTTAGCACCCTTTTAAATTGAGTCAGGGTGGCCACAAGCTCTGGATCATGCAAGGAAATATTAAGATGCAGAAAATCTGCAAACAATCTGGGAATTTTGCTCCATACACATCAATATATAGTACCGACCCAAGATATTGGGACAGAAGGACCAGAGCCAGCAGTATAGAACCAAATCAGTCTTTATAAGGAGTAGGGGTGGAACAATAAATCAATGTATCCTGATAGTGGTTGCCTTGATAGTGCTATCGTGATAGTGTTTTCAACTATCAATAACTAACAATACCAGTAGTTTTGACAGTTTTTGTTCAATATCATTTTCACCTAGTGGACTGCATTTTGAAACCTGTCTTCCAGTTAGAAATATGAGGGGTGTCTGCTTTACATAAAAAGACTGTGTTAAGTGATGGTAAAGCTTACACTTAAAGAGGGCAGCTCTGGTATGTAATTTAGAGAAGTGAAACTTTCTTAAATCATCTATCTATACCACCTCGGTTGTTGATCGCTTGTTCTGTCTTCCCTTTTGCTTTAGATCTATCTATTCTATTCTTTCCCATAACCTTACAAGGTTGTTGGGGCACCACAGATTATTTCGAAACAATCCCCTTCCAGCTTGTCCTGTTTTCAGCTGCCCTATATGAGCTGGCATAGTCCATTCTTGTCCACTCCTAAATATTGCCCTCCCACCTCTTCTAGGAGCGGCTGTAGCGTAGTGGATAACACTCCAGACTACCAATCCAGGGGTCGCAGGTTCGATCCCCCGCTTCTCCGGTCTTTCGGATGAGACTTTAAACCGAGGTCCCGTCTCCATATGACCTCGTTGTTGGTGGGACGTTAAACCCGAGTTCACTCACTCACCCACCTCTTCTTCTGTCTACTTGTTATTCCTTTCACTGTGCCCTGTAGAATCGTCTTTGCTAAACCAGAAGATCTTTAGACATGGCCAAACCACCTCAGTTTCTGTTTCTTGACCAGGGTCAGGAGTTCATCATATTCTGCAATGGCTGCTTCGATATTTCTGCAAACCTCCTCATTGCTTATATGGTCCTTGTACGAAATGTTCAGTAACCTTTGGTAGCATCTCATCTCAAAGGCCTGCTTTCTTTTCTCTAACTCTGCTGTCAAGGTCCATAATTCACAGGCATACAGAAATATGGAAATGACAAGAGAGCGCATAAGTTTCACCTTTGATCCTAGAGATATGTTGTTATCTCTCCAACTGGGCTTCAACTTTGTAAGAGCTGAAGTGGCTTGTGCAATCCTTGACAGAACCTCCTTTTTAGAGCCATCATCTGAGACAATTGCTCGAAGGTACTTGAAGCTTGTTACTGTACCCAGCTTCTGCCCTTTTACCGTGATCTCCCTCTGGATGCCATTGGCGCTGTTTGTCCTCAGTTTGGTCTTCGCAGCACTGAGCTCCATCTTATACCTTGTGCAGGTTTTGTCCAACCAGGGATTCTAGTTCCTGCTTTTCCTCAGCTAGAGTGTCTATATTATCGGCAAAATGCAGATTGGTAATATCATCTAAACTCTTAACAAATCTGCAAGATTTCAAGATGGCGATAGTATTGTTATGCATCATGATGTGAGACCCTTGTTAGTACTAGTATCCTGATAGGGGTTTCTCCAATAGTGATAGTGGTCAAAATTTGGCAAGATAGCCTTTTTACGGAGCAGTATGTCCAGGATCTGTACAGTTTCTATTCACCAGCAATATGTGAACACATCACAACTTGTTCACATTCTCAAATTCCACAGTAAAGGAGATGTTCAAATAATATTTAGGGCAGTTCAGAATGGGGAAAGTAGAAAGCGTTTGTCATATTGTCAAAGGTGCCCATACAATCACTGCATTGCGGAACAATTGAAAAAAATGATGACAATGCAAAGTAAATTCAAATACTGGTCTTTTTTCTCCTCTACATGAAAAGGTAAAGGTTTCCCATAGCCTAATAGTCCTAGGGGCAGTGGGGGTTAGAAACCCACTGTATTTTGGGCACAGCAGATGAAAGGCGGAGCCCATCTCCTTTCGCTGCCTTATCCTTCCCTGATTCGAAAAAGGTACTCATTTACTGCTGGGTTTACAGAGTTTTCCAGTTGTTGGATGGCGAAACCTGGGCGCGATCTCACGACCCTCCGGCGACTTAATCGAGTCGCTCTAACCACTGTCAAAATTAATGTCTCTTTTCCATATTTATGAACCTGGATAAATTTTATTATTTCCTCATAATAATGTCTGAGATACATGGTAAAAGCTGGAGTTATGGTCACAAGACAGAGAGAATTAGGTCAATGTATGGTAATTCACGGTCAACTGCAGTGTTATATCATTATTCAAAGTCTGATCCAAATTCATCACAGAATGAACGAGATGGTAAAATCAATGGATGATCAAAGGTTAGTCTGAATGACCTTCAAGTACCATAATATTATACTGAACATTCCAAGTTTAATGCTAATCCATCAAAATGAAGTGTCCAAGATATAAGGCAAACACTGAACCATGAAAAGTTGGTCATCAATATCCAGCTCTATTGTTTGTCCATATGTGATAGCTATGCAAGTTAGATTAAACATTGACCAACTAGAGATATTATGCAAATAAACTTTATTTGGCTAAATGCTGATTCTCAAAACCGGTTTGTTAAGTAAAAGGTAAAAGCATCCACATTGACTGGACAAATTTGGTTGACTATGCTTTAGCAAGCAGGAGCGACATAGGGCTCACTTTCTTGTGGCATTGTTAGAGCCAGTATTGTTGTTGTCAACAATTTCTACCCACTGCGTTTAGCTCTATTTCTCAGAGACTAAGAGACCTTTTATAATGGAACTTCACATAGGCTTACATCATGACATTGTTTCTGCAATACCAGTGTTGTTTGCTGGTCAAGGTGTGACCTGGACCATCTTCTCACATAGCCAAATTTTGGTCTACCCACTGCATTCCAGGGTTTAGCTCTGTTTGTAAGAGACTACCTATTGTAAAGAAACTTCATACAAGCTTGCATCATGACATCATCTCTGCAACACTAGTGTTGTTTGCTGACCTTGACCTTGATTCACATTGTTGAACATTATTAAATAGCCAAATTTTCATTTACCCACTGCATTTAGTTCCATTTCTCAAAGACAAAAAAACTTGTGATAAAGGTACAACTTGCATCATATTGTCTCTGCCGTACCAGTGTATTTGTTTGCTGATCTTAACCTACTGTACTTTCACACTCTGTTGAACATACCGGTAACCAAATTTGAGTCTACCTACTGTGTTGAACTCAGAGACCAAAATACCTTTTGTAAAGAAACTTCATACAGGCTAACATCATGGTATCAGTCGTATTCTCCTCTAGGGGCAAATTATTTTATTTAAGAGTAGACCCCATGTCAAAGAGCTATCTCATCCAGAGAAGCAAACAGAAATTCATGCAAGTTAATATAAATTATTTTTGGCATGAAGGGGTCCAAACCTATGAAGTCCTTCACACTTTCATACTGAAACACTACAGCAAGCTAGCTGATGGAAATCGATCAAATAGTGTCAAATTCACAGGACCATGAAAAGAAGGCCACCACTACCTTTCCAATTCTGGTGCATGCCCATGTAATATATTTCAGTCCGACTTGTACTGGTTAAGATCGGTTGCTCAATCATGCTTCATCTGGCTGTACACTCTGATGCTCTAAAGTCTTAAAGTCTTGAAATAAAGTCAAGGCCACATAAGTCAAAATTTAACTACCGGTAGAATTGTTTGTAAGAAAAACAAACATCTCACACCCCCACTTACGAAAATATCAGGGTGACATTGAAAGTATTAAGCTGAAAAATCAAATTATGGATGTCTGTAAGTAGTAAATTAAAAGTAAAACACACCCTATAAACTACCCAACCAAATTTTTAATATCCATAATTTGATTTATGGATAATCATATGTTGATTTTTGGATATCCAATTAATGTACAACCTGATGTTTGGGTATCCATAATCTGTTTTATGGATAACTATAATATCTTTTTTGATAGTCATAATTTGATTCATGGACATCCAATATTCATCTTCATTTTGTGATATCCTAAATATGATTTATAGCTATAAAAGATTCCATTGTCCATGAATCAAATTTTGGATACTATAGAATGAAGATGATTTCTGGATATCCTTAAATTGATTTCTGGATATCAAAAAATTTGAAATATGGATTTCAGTAAAGAGGGAATAAACAGTACTCAATAATAATCAGTCAATATGATTTTAGAATATCCATAAACAGAATTATAGATATCTGTTTACTGATTATCAGGTATTGGAAATTCCATTTAGCATACAGAATACTGGATAACAAAAAATATATTGAGATCCATAAATTGAATTATTGATATATCCCAGAATTCCATTTTTTTGTTTTTTTTTTTGTTTTCAATATCACAAAACCAAGATGAAAATTATTAATATGGGGTGTGTATAATTATTCTCTAGTTATGGTCATCCGTAATATGATTTTTGGATGTCCATAATTCAATTTATGGATATTCAATATTCCGCTTGATTTTGTGATTCCCATATGTCGATTTAAAGATATCCAAAAGTTGAACTGTAGATATCTATAAATCTAATTTTGGATAACCAAAAATTAGGATGAATATTTGATATCCTTAAATTGAATAATCAAATTATGAATATCCATAAATTGAATTGTGGATGTCCTAAAACCAGATGGATATTTGCTATACAAACACTGACTGATGGATGTTGTTGTATCGAATTATGGATATCCTATAATTAATATAAATTTCCCATAAAATTAGCTTCCATTTTACTATTTATTCAGTATTTTGGCATATCTATTTGATTTTTGGATTCCCATATTTCAGTTTGTGGCTATCCAATATTAATCTTGATTTTGTGATATTCTAAATTGATTTATGAATATCTCAAAAACGAATTATTGAGATCCATAAATTGAATTACAGACATCCATATTGAATGATGGTGTCCAAAAATCAAGTTATGAATATCCGAAAATCTAATCAGGGATATAAAAAATCAGAAATATTTCTGGATATCCATAACTCAATTTCTCGATATCCATAACTCATTTTTTGGATATCCATCATTTGATTTTTGGATATTTATGGGTACCCATAATTCATTTTTGGATATCCATAATTCCATTTAAGGATATCAATTATTTATATCTGTCCATGAATCAAATTATAAATAATATCCATCTATCGAATAAGTGAAATCCATAAATTAATTTTTGCATATCCAATAATCTGCTGTATTTTTGTATATCCATAAATTAAATAATAAATATCCATTATTTGATTTTTGGATATTTATAATTTGATTTATGGATATCTATAATTGGAATTGGAATTTTGTATGGATACAAAAAAACAACAAATTTTTGGATATCCAAAAATCAGTAAGCAAATAATAGATATCCATAAATCAAATTATGGATATAATTATGGATATCCAAAAAGTAAAGAGTAAAATGGCACCCCATTATTATGGATATCTGAAAATGGATAAATCGATATCCATGAATAGGGAATAAAAAGTAAAACTGTTTTGGGTAGGGTTTTACTGTTTATTTCCTATTTATCAATATACAGAAGTATTAAAAGGTATGCATAATTAGAAATTGTGCTTCTAATTGATAAATATTTCTGCCCAGCTATGGATATCACTTACTGATATATGGATATCAATAAAACTAATAAATGATATCCATTTTTTAAACCAATGATATTCATCAATCATTTAGATTATTGGATATCCATATTTCAAATTAATGTTATCCTTTTAAATTATGGATACTCAATATTATGCTGTAATTTTGGATATCCATGAATATATGTATATTGGGTGCCTTTAACTGATTATTCCCTGTTGATGGATATTCATTCATCAGTTTTTGGATATCTGAATTTGAAATTTTTTTATATCCATAATTTTTTTCCAGATATCTGTATATAATTATAGCTATCTGATACTTTTTTTAATTTCAAAATGAATAATGGATATTTATCAATGGAATTATAGACATCCAAAAATGTAATATGCATATCCAGAAGTAGGGAATAAAGAGTAAAATGGGAATCTGAAAATAGATTAATAGATATACATAAATTGGGAATAAAAGTAAAACTGTTTGGGCTGGGATTTTACTGTTTATTTCCTATTCATCAATATCCATAATCAAATTAGTGATATCCATAAAAGATCTAATAATGGATATCCATAGTTCAAATTATGGATATCCAATAATCTGAATTAACTAATATAAGTTATTGATATCATTTATTTGATTTCTAAATATTAATAATTTGAATTATTGATATTCATAATTCTGCCTATTTATGTATATCACTAACTGAATTATGGATATTAATTCAAACTTATTAGTGATATCCATAATTGGAATTAGTGATATCAATCAATCATTTAGATTACTAGATATCTATAATTCAAATTAGTGATATATCCTGTTCGAATTATGGATATCATTAATTCGGCCAATTTATAGATATCCATAATTAGTCTTGATCTTAACCATTATTTGATTAATGGATATCCTTATTCATCCGTACTGCAGCCACTTTATTTATATTAACTATTAAAATAATGGATATCCATAATTCAAATTAGTGATATCACCAATTCGATCTAAGAATTTCAATAATTCATATCCTGCTTATTGATATCACTGAAAATTAAAGCTAATTATAGATATCTATAATCTAAATTATGGATATCCATTATTTGATCTTTTGATATCAATAATTCAAAAAAACAGATTGAACAATGTGATATCACTTATTTGAAGTATGGATATCCATTATTTGAGTTAGTCATATCAATAAATGGGTTGAATTATGGATATCAATAATTATGGATATCCATATTTCTTATTATGGATATCTGTAAAAAGAAAATAAATAGTAAAATGGCACCAATTTTGTGATATCCAAAACTCCATAATTCTAATTTTGGATATCCGTAAATATGTTTTAGGTTATCACAAAATCAATATGAAAATCGGATATCCATAAATCGAATTGTGGATATCCAAAAATTGAAAAATAGGTATTAAATAGCTAAACAGACTTAGACCGGATAAAATACTCGTGGTAGACATTTACTCCAACACCTAAGCCTAGCCTAGATGACATCATTTCCGTGTTCATTTCCGCTTGATTTCTTTCGTTTTCAGTTAGGAATTTCTCGTGTATTTTTGTAAACCATGTCTTATTCTGCTTTTCGATTTAATTATGCTATAGTATGTCGTGTTCCCTATAGTTTTGCCGATCGGGGAATTAAAGATGAGGGTCGACGGATTGAAATTGAAGAGGCAAGAGCTCAACATAGGCAACTTGTTGACACTCTTAGAAAATGTGAAGTAAACATCATTGAACTTCAAGAGGACGAGGATTACAGAGACTGCTGCTGTGTTGAAGATTGCGCTGTTATAATAGGTGCAGTTGCTTTGATTGCCAGACCAGGGTTGAAAAGTAGGCAAGGGGAGGTAATATATTTTTTAAAGTTGTCTATAATTTCATGCGCTTTATCAGGTTTATGTACCAGTCATTTGGAACTCTGGCTAATCCAGTACCAGGGAATAGCTGGTCTTTTCTCTCTGCAGAGTCGGGGTAGATGTCTGATCTATTCTATTTCAAAAAGTAGGGTTTCTGCTTGTAAACCAATTGGCCGAAGGAGTTAGTGGAAGTATATATCGGAAAGTGGGTGAGATGAGTTTGTAGCACCATTAAAGGTGTAGCACCATTAAAGGATAATGGCCGTCTTTTTAATACTCCCAAGGACAAGGCAGATATTCTTAACAGACAGTACCAGTCTGTCTTTACTCACGAAGAGCCCAACATCCCAGTTCCAGACCCAGATGGTGACCCATACCCTGATATGGATAGCATCACGGTTACAGAAGAAGGCGTGAGGAAACTGCTTCAAAGAAGTAATCCACGCAAAGCCACTGGCCCTGATATGATTCCGGCAAGATTGCTAAAGGAATGCTCAGAAGAGTTGGCACCATTATTAACCATCGTCTACAATAAGTCTTTACAGACAGGAACTGTCCCAGACGACTGGAAAACCGCCAATGTTTCTGCAGTGTTCAAGAAAGGACAGCGTTATGACCCCGCGAATTATCGCCCAGTTTCTCTGACCTGCCTTTGCGGCAAGATTTTGGAACATGTCATAGTCAGCAGTGTAATGAAACATGTGGACTACCATAGAATCCTCTCAGACTGCCAACACGGCTTCCGTGCTAGAAGAAGTTGTGAGACCCAACTAGTAACTCTCTGCCATGACTTGACCTCCTCGCTGGACAAGGGAGTCCAAACAGACATGGTAGCTCTCGACTTCTCCAAAGCATTCGATCGCGTGCCTCATCAACGCCTTCTGAGGAAGCTTACACATTATGGCATTAGAGGGAGCACTCACAGTTGGATTGCGTCTTTCCTGTCTGACCGTTCACAGCGTGTGGTTGTTGAAGGAAGTTCGTCTGATGGTGTGCCTGTCATCAGTGGGGTCCCCCAAGGTTCAGTCTTGGGACCTCTGCTCTTCCTCCTCTTTATAAATGACCTCCCGGATAAGATTGCCTCAAAGACAAGACTCTTTGCCGATGACTGCATTGTGTATAGGCAAATCAAAGACCAGTCAGATTGTGTAGCACTACAAGAAGACCTTAACTTGTTGGCTGAGTGGGAGACCAAGTGGGGTATGGAGTTCCATCCTCAGAAGTGCAGCGTCCTGAGTATAACAAGATCACGCAGCCCTACTAGATATCCCTATCGACTGAAAGGCCACATCCTGGAGCTCCAAGACAGCACAAAGTATCTGGGTGTTGACTTGCAGTCCTCATTGTCCTGGAAAGATCACATCGACAGGATCACGAAGAAAGCTAACAGTATGCTGGGGTTCTTGCGTCGCAATCTGAAATCTTGTAATGAGGATACCAAAGCCAACGCTTATTTTACCATGGTCAGATCTAACCTGGAATATTGCTCGTCAGTATGGAATCCCTATCACAAGGATCAAGTTAATAAAGTAGAGATGGTACAGAGAAGAGCTGCCAGGTTTACCACCAACCGCTATAGGAATACTAGCAGTGTATCATCTATGCTCCACCACCTGCAGTGGGAGTCACTACAGTCAAGGAGGTGTAAAATACAGCTAACCCTCTTCTATAAAGTGGTCCAAGGCCAAGTTGACATCCCAGCTGCAGAGTACTTGACACCATCGACAGCAAGAACCAGATCAGCACATACAAGAAAGTACAGGCAGTTCTCATCTTCTACAGACAGCTTTAAATACAGTTTTTTCCCCCGGACAGTACCTTTGTGGAACTCTCTTCCAGCTGCTATAGCTGAGGCCCCTTCTTTGGTATCCTTCAAAGAGGGGCTGTCCACCCTTTCATTCTAAGCAATATGTAGGGGCCCAGATGCTGAGTAACTTACCATGGTGGGAGCTGTGCTGTCGGGGACGTAAGGGCCCTGGTACCTCCAAGGAAGGCAGATTGGTCTTTACCTGGTAAGCCAAAGGCATCTGGGAAATTCTTTCTTCCTTCTATCTTTTTATTTGTAGTCTTAAATTATGTTTACATTAAAAACCTTTTTTTTGCATTTATTTATATAACCTCTGTTATTGTATATCTCACAGTCTTTATTCTCTTCTACCTGCCTATATTCTCTTTGTTTTCATCTTTACTAGCGTTACCACCCGAAGTCAACCCGTTGAGTAATAGTCAAATGTGACGGTTCAACGTACAGATGTAGATGTAGATGTAGAAAGCAGTTACTACTCTCTTGTTGAGGCACTCCAGCAAGTGGTTTTTAGTGGAACTTTTTTCTTTAAAGATGCTTAAATATCAAAATTTTAGGTTAAACATACCCAAAACCATTTCTCGTAGCTAAATACTGACTTGCAGCATATTGCATGACCTCTTTTGTCTATTTTTATCATTTTTTGTTTTGAGGTGGGTTTTCCAATAGTAAAAATATTTCCTTCTGGTTTCCAGCCTTTGATGAGGTTCATTTTAATTTTAATAAAGCTGGGAACCACCCATTGTGACATCACAACAGAAACGATGTCATCTTGTTCTTGTTCTTGTTCTTGTTCAAAACCTCCTTCAAAGGAGAACCGCACCAGAGTGCGTCGTCACGGCTGGTAGAATATCCCTTCTGTATCCCTCCACCAAGAATATACATATGTACACTTACTCTGCGTTAAAGTTTCATTATAATATTTATTTCTAGGTATTAGTATCAGTGTCCGCCTTGCTGGACCTATTCGCCACTGACTTTAAAAGTCTAAATCTATGAGTATGCAGGATGTATAACAATCTTCGACTATGATACTCAACTGCTGTCAAATCCTTCAGCTTAATTCGCCCGACACCAAGCAGCACTGAACTGTCAATAATAATCTGTACTTTCTGCTCCACAGTAAGGTTAGTCCAAACAGTATTAGAGAGTTCTGAGAATTCCTTAATAAGCTGACTCAAAACTGGACGTCTAACGCCATCAAGAAGTGGACAAATCAAAATGAAATGCTCGACTGTCTCTGGATCAGTACCACACAATGGACAAATTGCACTAATCTCGTTCCCATTGAATTTTGCCCGATTTGTTTGAAGGATATATGTACCAGTTATTATTTTCAATTTTACTGGAAAACGTGTATTTTCTCTAGCTGAGCCTGTACTGTTTTGCAGAACTGGGTGTAATTTTCCAAGTCTTACTGAGTCAGAATTCAGATATTTGAGAGATCCATATAATGGCTTAAGAGTTTGCAATTTCTCTAACCAATATGAGAAAATTGCTGTATTCACTGTAGATTTCCATAGTAACCGCTCGACCGGATTGTCCAAATAAACTTCCATCACTAATCACCTGATCTGTTTTGGAATATGACCATTTCAGCAAAGGGTTGCTTGCAGTGTCAGCTACTCTTATGCATCTTTTTGTTTTCCAAAAAGATATTACTTATGAAAATAACTGCTATAAGATATAAGCATAAATTCTTCTGAAATGATTTCATGTTAATTTTATATGAAATGGTAATTTTCAAGAATGTGCTTGAAACATGCCACCCCTACAGCAATAATGGTTTATCTTGAGGCGGCCATTATGAAACTGAAAAAAATACATTGCAAGAGATTACTTTCCAAGCTTGAGAGCAAGCCACTGAATTTCAAAAACTCTACTGGACAAACCTGACTACGAGAAATGGTAGTAAACTGAACCATGTAAGTGGAATTTGCTGTTTCTTTATCCTTTAAGTATAAACTTCGAAAAACCACTTGCTGGAGTGCCTCAACAAGAGAGTAGAAATACCGGAATACACTTAATTACCGGAATATACCAAAATACACATTTTTACATACCGAAATACACTTAATATTCTAATAAATGTAATATTATCCAAAACGTCGTTTAGTAACAGCTGCATGTAAAAACAGGCAAGTGAATGACCCATACAAAGACCCTAACCAGCTTGCAATCTGCACAGTGATACCTATCCAAGGTCCATACCCTGGTCCATGTATTCTTACTATTTTTCTATTCTATTCTATCCCATAACCTTACTAAGTCGTTGGGGCACCACAGATGACTTCAAAACAATCCCTTTCCACCTTGTCCTGTCTTCAGCTGCCCTAGTTGAGCTGGCAAAATCCATTCCTGTCCACTCCTTGATATTGTCTTCCCACCTTTTCTTCTGTCTACCTCTTCTTTTTCCTTTCACTGTGCCCTGAGAAATCATCTTTGCTAAACCAGAAGACCTTGTGACGTGGCCAAACCACCTTAGTTTCCGTTTCTTGACCAGCGTAAGGTGTTCATTGTATTCTCCAATGGCTGCTTGGATCTTCCTGCGAACCTCCTCATTAGTTATATGGTCCTTGTAAGAAATGTTCAGTAACCTTCGGTGGCATCTCATCTCAAAGGCCTGCGTTCTTTTCTCTAACTCTGCTGTCAAGGTCCATGATTCACAGGCATACAGAAATATGGAAATGACAAGGGAGCGCGTAAGTTTCACCTTTGATCCAAGAGATATATTGTTATCTCTCCAAATTGGTTTCAGTTTAGTAAGAGTTGAAGTGGCTTGTGCAATCCTTGAGAGAACCTCCTGTTTTGAGCCATCATCTGAGACAACTGCTCCAAGGTATTTGAAGCTGCTTACAGTACCCAGCTTCTGCCCTTTTACCTTGATCTCCCTCTGGATGCCGTCTGCGCTGTTCGTCATCATTTTGGTCTTCTCAGCACTGATCTTCATCTTATACCTTGTGCAGGTTTGGGAGATGTTCTCCGTACCTCTGAACTTCCTAATCTGTGTTACACCAGCTGCACACTTGTCACCTATGTCCCAGTGTCCAACAGTAGGCGCGGTCATTGTTAACCCGGGCTGCGACCTATCTGGTATTATGGTATTGTTTAGGTTGTCAACCATGATGTTACAAGGGCAGAGTTCACAGCCGAAATCCATGATTATTGTATGGCTTGCCTTGGTCACGAACACATGGCCCGTGCAGGGATCAAGCTAGACTCAAAGTTTAGGGAGAAGTGACTTCTCCCTCCAGCTGAAATAGGGAGAAGTGACAGCCGTGAAGGGAGAAGTGGTATTGCGCGATTATGACATTTTTCATTCAGTTTTAAAGAAAAAAAGCTATTATGCATACTATTAACATTAAATTGAAAGATTAATAAGCTGCAATGGGTTTATGTGGTAAATTGTCATAACAGCTTGTTTGTGGAATGATTTGATGAAAATTCTACCAAAAAAAAAAAAAAAAAAAATTTTTTTTTTTTTTTTTTTTTTAGGGAGACTCCCACTTCTCCCTAAGCCAAATTTAGGGCGAAATTTCGGCCCCTAGGGCGATTATTTCGCCCAAATTGCCCCCTAGCTTGATCCCTGCCGTTGACTCAAAGAGTTCTTCCGCCCTGGCCGTTGACTTCTTCTTGGAAGACTTCCGCCCAGTGATGTTGTGTTAACACCACCCCTTGTTGACCCATTGGGTTGGGAGACTCATGGAGGTGGGGGCGTCTTATTTCCTCCCATCGAGTCATTGACTTGTCCACTGCCTTTGATAAAAACAACCAGATTCAAAGAGCCAAAGTGGCGGGGGCGTATCCCTACCTGTCAGTTACCCCCTTAATCTAGCTGTTTCACCAAGCTGAGCAGGGCTCACTCGGGTCTAGCTGCTTACACTTGAACACCGTTGACTTCTTCTTGGAAGACTTCGCCCAATGGTGCTGTGTTCACAGGTTTGTTAATAGGTTTTGTTTAGAGACCTAGCAATGACTCCTAGGTGGACTGCCTGCCAAGGCTAAGAGCTCCACCTACCCCTTCTAGTTTTAATTAGAGACTAGTAACTATTAGACAGACCACCTGCACAGGTTGATGAGCCCCATCTGCCCACATGCAACTGGTAGTATTCTTACTACAGATGCAAAAATAGCAATTTCTGAAATAGTTCTTATTTATCTATTCTACCAATATTTAAGATCATTTTGATAATAAAAATGTTTATTTTTGGTGTATTTCGGTATATTCCTTTAATAAGGTGTATTCCGGTAATTTTAGTAACCCTTTGTAAAGTGTCAGAAAAGTGTTATTAGAGTTAAAAGATAAAAGCAGAAGCTGGTGGTAAGGGAGAGACCTAAATCACCAGGCAAACCGGTCGCCTGAACTGGCAAAGTGAGAAGAACTGGTATGTGGGCTGGTAGGAATTTCAGTTGACAATAGACCTGTAGGAAATTGCTTGATTAGTATTACGGACCAGGAACTCATATGTGACCTTGTACAACATAACAAGTCAGCTGTCAATGTCAAGGATCTGGGGGATACCAGTCTAGATCCTTCAGCATGTTAAGATGTCCTAATATGTAGGTAATTGCATGAACTCAGTTAATTTGTATTGTTTATTTCAGACAAAAGAGATTCGGCGAGTTTTGAAGAATGACATGAAACTAAGAATTGCTGAAATAACAAATCCTGATGCCTTATTGGACGGAGGAGATGTGCTCTTTACAGGTAATTGAGCTCTGGGAAATTTGATGATACTATATTTCTTGGGTTATTGGACAGAGGTTTTCCCTTCCAAAACAATCCCAAAAATCTAGATCCTTATTTTGGGATTGTTTTGAAAGAGCAAAACCATCTTAGGCAGGTATATCATGAGACTGATTTAGATATTTGGGGTCATTCTAGAGATGGGAAAACTGTTGTATAGCTGAATAAATATGATAATTTTTAATTCTCCATTTGGACATACCTTGTAACTGCCTCAGTGAGTTCTATTGTGGGGTCACTGTTTTTAAGGAGATACATGAAATATCAAAATACCCACTTCATTCAGAGGTCTGTTATAGGCTCCTTTTTTTTTTCTTTGACAAAGTGCATCATGTGTTATATAT
The DNA here is from genome assembly GCA_963989385.1 of Ctena decussata. Classification (NCBI taxonomy): domain Eukaryota; kingdom Metazoa; phylum Mollusca; class Bivalvia; order Lucinida; family Lucinidae; genus Ctena; species Ctena decussata. The sequence continues at coordinate 126,905,699 of OZ022498.1, forward strand.
ATAATGTTTCATGGAAATATACCATCTTCTTCAGGAAAAGAGATCCTTGTTGGTGTTGGTCATAACACAAATGAAAAAGGTGCCACTGCTGTTGCTGAAGCCTTCCCAGAATACTTTGTAATACCTATCTACATGGATAAGGTTCAGGCATTACACCTGAAGAGTGTTTGCTCAATGGCAGGAAAAAGTGTCATAGCCATGAGTACCTCAAAAGATGGCGAAGAAATCTTAAAGGTACATTTTATAAGAAGTACAGATATTTTTTTAGCTGTTGATAAGAGGGAGTATTTGGTGATAATTACTAATTAGGGATAATTTTTGTTAATTCTCCATAAAACCATATGTTGTGTCCCCCTCATTTGAACCGTCTCAACGAGACGGTTCAGATGAGGGGTCACAACAGATGGTTTCAATGAGAAATAAAAAAAACAATTATCTCTAATTATTATCAAATACTCCCTCTTATCTAGAGCTCTGACTGATATGGTATTGATGATAATCTGAGGTCTGATTTATTTCTCTTTACAAATTATATTGTGTTTCCTCATCACAATCCTCTTGCATGTATTACTATACTTTACCTAGGTCAGTAGGTGAACTTTCATGAAGTTTTCTGGTTTCCCTTTGTTATGTGACAGTGTGGAAACAGGCAAAACACTGTCTTCTGAGTAATTCTTGCTGTATGGCCTCTTAATAAAACTGTAATTGTCTTTATGTTTACTTGGACAAAAGTTCCCAGTTTTGCTATTTTGACACATTTGAGGGTATTTAAGTTTGCAAATTCATCAAGCTTTCTTATTATTCCTTTGTGAAATTATCATGTTAGTGGATATCAAAGTTCGCGCATTTATTTTGACCCCAAAAGTCACAAACGTTGGTACACCACAAAAATTTGTACAATTACAGTATATTTGATTCTCATTATGTTGAATTTATTCAGAAGTTTTACTTTAAAATATCACTGTTTTGACATAATGGTGTAAAGAATTTATAAGAAAAAAAAATGCAAGCTTTTCATACTTTACTTGTATTAGACACTAGAAAGAACTTGGAGGTTTAGTTCTTAATTCCCAATTAATTTCTTTTTCCTTAGCAAATTCGAGAGCGGGCACAGTTCAGCTATGAGGTCCTAAAGTTGGAAACTGATGCAGCATCTAATATGTTATACATCAACGGAAGGCTGGTACACAGAACACGAGAGGAGATTAATGAAAACAGCATGAGTGTAAGTTTTGTCAGAGTGATTTGGTATGTCTGTAAGGAAAATCAATTGGATTTGGAAGTATTTGACTCCTTTCTCATAGGGGGCATCTCTTACAGGAAAGAATTTGCTCCATACAGGATCCATATGTGAGTAAATTCTTTTTTCTATAGGTATTGCTGTCTGTATGAATGATGTCAACAATGGCGAAACAAATTATTTGATGGTAAAGGAAAACATGCAGAATAAGTTCATAAAACAAGTCGAGATGGTATGGTATATACATTAATGACAACTTGCCTTGTTGTTGTTGCAATTGTCCCTGCATCAGAACTTGAATACCCTTTGCAATATGTTCATGATTCTTCACGGGTAGATGGGCTGCGTAGTGCAGTTGGTAGCACATCTCACTCAAGAGCCCCAGTCCGGTCACTTTTGTTTCTCCCTCAGCTGATACAAGAAGGGCAGTTGTTAGCTTCCAGTGTTCCCGACCATGTGACATGTCTGGTAAAAATTCATTTCGTCAGGTAAAGCACCTGACTCATAAGTCAGAGGTCCTGGGTTCGAAACCCGGTCTGGCCACATACTTTCGTTTCTCCTTCCGCTGATTCAAGAAGGGCAGTTGTCAGTTACTGGCGAAAGTATGTGCACTTAGTACTGGTTAACCGCTTAGGAGGTACAAGCCTGCCCAGGAATAGTGTGGTTAGGTTAACTGACCGTCCCGACATGACCATAGTTGTTTACCGTGGACGTTAAGCATTAGCAAATCAATCAATCAGTCAATCAATCAATCAATCAATCAATCAATCAATCGTCTGGTAAAACTATTCAGAATTTTCAAGTACATTTTATTCATTTTACTAGATTTGGTGCTGTAAACTCTCACAGACTTTCATGAACTCTGAGCTACTAACAAAACTACTGGCAAAAGTATGTGCACTTAGTACTGGTTAACTGCTTAGGAGGTCGAAGCCTGTCCAGGAATAGTGTGGTTAGGTTAACTGACAGTCTGGACATGACCATGGCTGTTTACCCTGGACGTAAAGCAACAAAACACCAACTTCAGGGGTATTATATACAGTAATGACATTTTTTGCATTGTTGTTGTTATTGTTTTATGTTCCGTTTCATGGTTATAGCTGCAACTGTCTACTTCATAACGTGAGTTTCTTTTGCAATATTTCATGATACTTCAGAGGTATGTAAAACAGGCAATGATAATGTGCAACATACCAGAACAAGAATACTCACTTCCATATATTTTAGATTACCTTTGGTAAGTACAAGAAAAGCTATTGCTTTCATAAGTCATGTTAGCAGCTCAGCATCCTACCCAGTAATCAAATTTTTTGTTTACAATTTTATGTACTGACAAGGGAAGTTCAGTTAATGTTTTTGGCTGCTATTTTCTGTCTGCTGTATACCTAGAATGTGCTTTCAAGTACCGTAATCGCCCCATTTACCGCACATGCCCCTATAACCGCACACCAAGGTCATTTCCGGAAAAAATTCACAAGCGCACACTGTTTTTTCCTTTTGAAACTCACAAAACGCTTACCATTACTGTTTCAACAGCGACAGTGTTTTCAGTTTTGTTTTCCCGACGCAATGTGCGAAGAGAGCAACTCTATCGGTCTAAATGTCAATCATGCATCCTCGCCGATATTTACGGAGTTGGCCGAAGTGTTATGATGTGTACGAGTGCAAACACTGTTACAGCGGACTCGGATCAGCTTACACATCTGCGCCGTCTGATTAGCGTCTTCTCTGTCTGCATCAACAATGGGAATGCAAATGATCGAGCTTACAAAGTTATGAGGTTGCGGGGGTGCGCAGGCTGAACTGAGTCTTTGCCTTTCGAACATGCGAAAAGGCGCCATTTCTCAGAGCAATTCTTGTCGTATATAGCGATAATGTGCACGTGCGCCAAAGTGCGTTTTGGAAAGCTACATGACCGACAGATGAGAAACCCGGGTTGCAAAACGATAAATTGTCATTACGACAAACTCTTGTTTCCTGAAAAAAATCAGTCTGAATACTTGCGCAAACTGAACGAAGCGACCAGCCTGCGCATATGCATGGTCTGTGAATTTAAACAAAGTTCGCGGTAGCCATAGGATAGGTTTATCATTGGCATAGCCGGCCCGTGGGCCTCAAAAGGGCCTCAGGACACATCCGGTCAGCAAACACCCGCATCATACAGTGCATTTGCGAACATTGACCATTCTTACAAATCTCCAGGATTCGCCGATAGTTTGCAAAGTAATTGTTTAAAGATGCGCAGACTGGTCTAAGGCTTTGCTGTTTGCACATGTAATACGGTACCTTTCTCATGACACGTTGCCAATATTTTTGCACCCTTGGACGTAATATAGGACAGACAGAAACAGGAAAGATCAAAAGGACCGCATCTTCCAGAATTAGAATGTCTGTGTTATTAATAGAAGCCCGTGAATTTAAAGCAGACCCCTTGCGGTGAATGAATAGCCAGAGCACTGACAAACACATATTAGGTCATCGTAAATGTGTTGAAATACTTCCTTTCTTTCGGAATATTTATTTGGAATATTGAGGAGGATGAAAAGAATGAAATACATGCATAATGAGGACATATTTAATACTGAGAGGTATGAGATATAATTTGCGACTTGACATGAGATTGTTTTTCTCCCGGAAATTGGCAATTCAAATAGTTCGAACACTAAATATTGTCATGACACTTCGAACACCCCGATTAACTGTTCGAACTAAATAAGAATTTACCGTATCGATTTTCCTTAACATCTTTACAGTAGACAATGACCGTTTGTTGTTGTTTTTCTTTTTTTTTTCGTTCTGAGCGTGCGGTTATTAGAAACTTTTTTAACCACACCTTTTTTGTTGCAATTTTGAAAAAGTTAAGCGCACCGTGCGGTAAATGGGGCGATTACGGTAATATGATTTTCCCAACAGCTGCAGGCCAGGTGAGGTATTCTGGATAATTCTGAGATTTTTTTCTTAGTTTTTAACCAAAACATGTTGTGGTCCTCATTGTAATCATATGAAGGGCTAAAATGTGTTTTTCATGGAGAAGTATTGAAAATTATCCTTAAATTATCCCTGTTACACTTGCCCTTATCTGGAGCATGGAGTCCATCCTCTGGGTATCAGACTACTTTTATTCTTGTTTCTCTGCTATTCTAACATCTTTATTTTATTCCGTAGGTTTTGGATGAAAAGATCTTGTATCCCAAACATCAAGTATGTGTCACAGAATTAGAGAAAGCAAGAGCAGGTCTTTCCAGTTTAGTCTTACTCATACAGAAAGAGAAGCGTCCCAGGAAAATAGTCTCCAACTTGGTTGACGAGGACATGGAAAAATATGCCACCATTAAGACAATGAAATAAATTGAGTGATTGGACTAATTGCATCAAAATGCTACAGATTATGGAAATTTTTTACAATAATTCCAGGATATTTCTTATTTCTCAATAAAACATATATGGACCGCGACAGGACAAAACCAACAATGTGGTTGTGCGCCCAGCGTAGACTCAGATCAGCCTGGCATCCGCCCACATCCGCCCAGTCTGGAGTCTTTGCTGTCCGCATGAAGGTAGCTTAGACCCATAGCGAACCTTTCAGCGCATAGCAAAGACTCTGATCGGATTGGCCTGATGCCCAGTCTGATCAGAGTCTTTGCAAGTGCACATGCCACATTGTTGGTTTTCTCGTGTCGCGGCTTATATTATAACTGCTGCTTAAGGTGAATGGGTACATATCCATTTTTTTTCTGCCATTTTTACAAACACTTCCTATTTGCATCTGCAGATTACAAACCCCTTCCAAAAGGGGGTCTAACCTAGAGGAGCAAATTATTCCTTTTAAGATTTGACCTCCATTGAGAAGGGAGTCAAATTTTTAAAATGGCAGAGTTGCTTCCCCTGGAAGTGTGCCCATTCACTTTAAGGCAGTTCTGATACATGATTTTATGGAAGAATAACAGAAATAGTCTTGGACTTGTTATCAAATACTCTATATATCTGTAGTCCAACATGATGATCATTAGATTCATTACAAATATAGATGCCATAGTGTGCGAACAAATTAACATTTAGCATTGCTACATAGTATATACAGCAGCAGCTTTTGAGGCAAAGCTTCAGCTATGTACCCAGACCATTCCATGCATTAGCATCGTTTTCTGGGTTTAATCTTTGTCTTTTGTGTAAATTTGCTTTTTGAATACATGTACATGTAGTATGTTGAAACATGAAACATCTTCCCATTTTGTGGGATTTGAAAAATAAGTGTCTTAACAGAACTCCAGGGATTTTTATTATACTTTTGGTTTAATTATTCACAAATCTTTGCAGTACTGATGCTGGGGTGACAGTGGGTTTTTATGGAGATTGAAAGAAACCTCTCAAAAAAATACCATCAAACCCAACTTTTATCTGAGGCTAAGTAAATGTCACGGCAAATTACAAAGGGTAGAAAATCAAAATTTTATGACTCCTCGAGTTACGTTACAGTAGAAATATTGTTCAAAAGGTTTGAAAGCTGATCTAAGTCTAGACTGGTTACAGCATTTCTGAAACACTGGTCATTTTGTTCATTCCCATTATTTCATGGCCATATATAAGCCACATTGTGAGAAAACCTGTTTTTAGGAAGACTGGAACTTCTTGTGCACCAACTCCCGTGAACAATGCAGTGATGTTAGAGCATACATTTGCCCTGACACAAACTGGACGTTATGGAGTTGAAAGAGGCCTTTGTAAATGTTTCCAGTGGGCAAACAACCATGGTAAAAATCTACCCAACATTGATTCAATTTCATGGATGTTGCATCAAAGTTGGGTTGACATCCAAATATTGCGTGCCCACATGGTTGTGACTGGAATAGTCAGTTTTGAGATGCATGATCCTGGCTGCAGTCCCAACATACAGGCTCTTCGTAAAAGCCAAACTTTGAGTGATAAAAGAGGAGTTCCAGCATTCTAACATGCATTGTATAAGAGGGTGCTCATAATACATTCTAAAACTATTCCATGTTTGGGTATCCCCAGTGAGACTTAGCTCAGTGAGAGTCTGAGTTATGAATTTTAATCAAAGTTGGGGTGGGTGCTATTATTGACAAACATTGTATGTTGTACATGTAGAATCTAGACAGCCAACATCATGAGAAAAGGTGCTTCATGGTATTTTATCTTAGTATGAATGTCAAGTCTGATTTCATGTCAGCAAGCTTTTTTCGATAGGACCCTGTATAGTGTTATTTGAAAATTTCTCATTAGAGTCAGCAAATCTATTGGCTAGCAGAAAAGGAGCCAGGCATTTAATCCTAGAATAAAATGTTAACCACCAAGCAGGCACGTATATTGAAACAAATTAACACTTTAAGCACCAGTGACGAAAATAGCATAATTTGCAAACAGCATAGATCCTGATGAGGCGGCTCATAACGAGCCATCTCATCTAGATCTACACTGTTTGCCCTTTAGTCTTTGAATTCTCAATTTGAAATGTCTTGGACAAGGCATTTCTTTAATGTTTGCAGACGTAAATTGTGTCATCTGCTTTTTGGTTCTTAAAGTGTTAGTAGAGCTGCTGCAGCATCATGACTTTGTTGATGAAACAACATTGTTTCAGCATGTACCCACGACATAGCAGTGACATTGATTCCCATGTTGTTTGCAAAATGGGGTCTAAACATGCTAGTACTGGTACTTGCAAGATAAGAAATTCATAAAATGAAGAACACACCAAAATAAAGCAACCTACAGTTGTGAAAAGTGAATCTGGTCAGTAGGCTGTGATGAGTAAGCAGTTTGAATTATCTGGGCTCTTTCCTCAGGCACATTTTCCCCTTGTGTGGCTAATGTATATTGTATTGGTTGTAGGCAAAGCCTGTTAAGTTTCTGTGAAGTTTGGTTGTAAAATTTTATACATATGTACATATTACCCACATTCTGTATATTTGAAGTAGTTGTAAAGGTGTTTATCATATTTACTTTAAATTTTCAGACACAACAATCTGGGCCTGATTTTTAAAAGCATTGTTAGCCTAAAAATCATTAGTTGAGGCTTTGTCAAGGGTTACAGTCTCACAAAATCAGCTTTGGTATTCATTTTTTTTGCTGAAAATTGTGAGTTTTTGCACTGCAAAATTTCCTCTCATTTTTTTGACAAAAAAGGGTAAAGTTATTAGGTATAATATGTTTGAAAATGTAATGTCTCTAGCTAATGACTTCAATTTTGAATGACTTGGCCCAGAGCTCTTAGACATGAGGACTAAGGGATAGTTTTTCTTATTTCTAAGTCGTACGTTGTGATCACTCATATGCACTGCCTCATCTAGGTGGTTCAGGTGAGGGGTCAAATTTGACCCCTCATCTGAACCACCTAGATGAGTCAGTAATATTTGTAATGGAATTTGACCCCTCACCTGAACCACCTAGATGAGTCAGTAATATTTGTAATGGAATTTGACCCCTCACCTGAACCACCTAGACGAGTCAGTAATATTTGTAATGGAATTTGACCCCTCACCTGAACCACCTAGATGAGTCAGTAATATTTGTAATGGAATTTGACCCCTCACCTGAACCACCTAGATGAGTCAGTAATATTTGTAATGGAATTTGACCCCTCGCCTGAACCACCTAGATGAGTCAGTAATATTTGTAATGGAATTTTCCTTTTTAAATTGGACAAGTCCATTTGGTCTGCCAGGGGATCTCTTATAATTCTGAAGACAGACTGTGCTGACTTCGATCAGACTGCTACATAGGATCCATTTGATTTTGGTCCGTATTGTTTGTCATACAAGCTGTCTGAAGGTTTGAGGTAAATATGATAAAACCCTATTGCTTGTATATATCATTTCATATATGGCAATAAAGGGTTGGTATTTGCTTGAGAAATATATATTTTACCAATTTGCATTTTGTTACTATATTTAGCAATTTAGATTTTCTATGATATTCTTTGGTAGTGAATTTTTGAAAATAATAAAGACATATATGTTTGAGGTTGGTCACATGACTGTGCAAACAGTGACAACTTGGATCAACCTGCCTATTCTTGGAGTCTGATCAGTGTTCCTTGTCATATTAAGTATATGATTCATGAGTTATCTGTCAGTTGATTAATTTGCACAATTGTGTAGCAGCAGGCCTATTGGAGTATGTCTGTTTGCACATGCATAAGGATCCCTTTTAGTTGATACTGCTAACATACTATTTGATGCTGCTAACATATAAGTTGATACTGCTAACATACTAGTTGATACTGCTAACATATTGAGTGGTTTTCAGGCTCTTTTTGTTTAAAAACAGGGAGAAAGAGGCAGTTTTTTCACATGTCAATTGCTAATGATCTAAATATTGAATTCATTCAAAGTATAGCGGCCCAGCTGCATATGTTATCCAACTCTTCGTTGACTTAATACATGTTTGGCTTGTATTCTTAAAGGCCTTGACAAAAAACAACAGTGGCTATATAAACAATTTTTATTTGACAAAACTCAGAAAGTATGTACTTGCAAAGAAATATGCATTTGTAATACAGGTTTGAATATTAAAATTCCATCCTAGAAACATACTAAAAATAAAGTTTTTGGGGTGTGTCTGTTTTTTTGGTGATGCAGGACCATTTATGTTAAGGCCTGAAAACCACAGTTTACTTTTTAGGGCCTAAAATAGTAACTTTGTTGTGCCTTTAGTAGAAAAAATTGTACATTGTTAAGATTTTGGTTACTTGGAGTGTTGAAAGGAAAAATAAGATTGGGTTAACAGTATCATTATATTTCATTATTAGAGCATCAACTCATCAGTTACTTAATTATATATTCATGTACTGTATTGTTAATTAAAATAATTTTTGTTCATTACAGAAATGAGTTGTGGTATGAAATGATTTTTATAAAAATGGCAGTCAGTGTATATGTAGAGTAGCCTTTTAGGAGCCTAACTTGCTGTTATCTGTTTTCTGACAGCAAATTTTATAAATAGCTGAATTTATCAAGGTTTTTACATATGCATATAACACTGGATTACTATTTATGCCCTTAATATTTGAACAGAAATGTCTTAATAAGTGTAGACCCAGATGATGATAGCAGCACTGTTTGCCAGCTATTGTACAGAACATCCTGACAATAACACTTGGGCTGTCACATAAGGTAAATGCATTAAGAAAAAAGTAATTTCCATATTTGCTGTGACTTATGGGACACTTTGACCAATTTCTATATTTAGCCTATGAAGGTCTATGGGTACCCTCCATTTTTAGGGCCCCTTTTTAGCTAGCCTGAACGAAGTTCAGGAAGAGCTATTGTACTACCGTCGGCGTGAGCGTAAGCATTAGCGGCGGCAGCGAATCTCTCCTGGTGTTAGGGACTGCGTCTGCGGGGACTGGACCTGCATGCCTCCCCGCGAACATCCCCTCTGCTTTAGCGCGGTAGCGGGTGCTGAGACCCACTCTGATGTAGAGGTTACCAAAATGTTAAAGCTTTACGTTAAAGTTTTTTAGGTGATGGGCAAGGCGCTGTCAGGCAAGCTATCCTGTCCCAGTAACAGGTCTTATTTTTAGCTCACCAGAGCCGAAGGCTCCGGGGGAGCTTATAGGATAGGCAGTTGTCCGTCGTCGTCGGCGTCTGTCGTATGTCGTATGTCGTCGTCGTCGTCCGTCAACACTTTTAAACAACATCTCCTCTGAAGCCACTGGGCCGATTGGGCCAAAATTTCATCTGTAGCATCCTTGGGCTGGGGGATTGAAAGTTTGTGTTTTTTATGAAAATCTGCCCCTTAGTTTGGTTGCTATGGCAACTTAGAGTTCCCATAGACTTATAATGGGGAAAATTGAAAAATGGCATTTTCTGCCAAGCCATTGTAGAAATATTGACAAAACTTTTATAGAAATGTTCCTTGAGAAGTCTTCTATCAGCTATATGTTTTTTGGCCCACTGCCCCTTTTATTGGGTGCCATGGAAACCAAAATGCAATCAAAAAGTAAAAAAAATACTTTAAAATTATCTCCTCTGAAACCACTGGGCCGATAAGGCCCAGCTGTCATCTGTAGTATCCTCAGGCTGGGGGATTGAAAGTTTGTGTTTTTTATGAAAATCTGCCCTTTAGTTTGGTTGCTATGGCAACTTAGAGTTCCCATAGACTTATAATGGGGAAAATTGAAAAATAGCATTTACTGCCAAGCCATTGCAGATATGCTTACAAGACTTTTATAGAAATGTTCCTTGTGAAGTCTTCTGTTAGCCTTGATGCTTTGGGGCCCACTGCTCCTTTTATTGGTTGCCATGGAAACCAAAATGCAAAAATAATGGAAAAAATAATTACCAAATTATCTCCTCAGAAGCCACTGGACCGATAAGGCCCAGATTTCATCTGTAGTATCCTTAGGCTGGGGGATTAAAAGTTTTTTGTTTTTTTTGAAAATCTGCCCTTTAGTTTGGTTGCTATGGCAACTTAGAGTTGCATTGACTTATAATGGGGAAAATTGAAAAATGGCATTTACTCCCAAGCCATTGCAGATATGTTGACAAAACTTTTATACAAACGTTTCTTGAGAAGTCTTCTATCAGCTATATGTGTTTTGGTCCACTTCCCTTTTTATTATTGGTTGTCATGGAAGCCATAAAGCAAAAGAAGGAAAAAAATTCCTTAAAAAATGATCCCTTCTGAAGCCACTAGGCCGATTGGGCTCAGATTTTATCTTTAGTATCCTTGGGCTGGGGAAGTGAAAATATGTGTTTTTCTTTTATGAGAATCAGCTCTTTTGTTTGGTTGCTATGGCAAATTAGGGTTGCATTGACTTACAATGGGGAAAATTAAAAAAAAAATGGCATTTACTGCAATCAGAATATGGAAAACAGTCATATATTTTGTTATCAACTCAACAGACTGTGAGACTGAGACTTTGTAGTAGTATATTTTGTATTAGCCTGTACAAATGTGACAGCAGTTTTGAAAGCAATTTTGAGCTAGAGATCTGGTGAGCTTTGTGGCCCGTGGGCCTCTTGTTTTGCTGTTTTTACAAAGGGAGACAACTTTGAGTTCCAATTTGCTTCCCTTAGTGAGAAGTCTTCCAAAAAGGGATCTATTGTTAGAGGAAAGAATTAGCTCCTAAAATGCAAATTCCTGTAGAAAATGACCCTGTTGAGAAGGTTGCATAAATTAGGTACATGTTTCCCGTGCCTAGTGGCTGTAGGGGCAGTGTGGGTTAAAAGCCCACTGTATCTTGGGCACAGCATATGAAAGGTGAAGCCCGTCCCTCTCCTTTTGCAGCCTTATGGCTGCCTTCCCTGAAAATGTATTAATTCGCTTCGATATTAAACCTTAAAGTGCCACAAACGAAAATTGTTCAGTTTGCAAACAGTGTAGATCCAGATGAGGTGGCTCATCATGAGCCATCTCATCTGGATCTACACTGTTTGCCCTATAGTCTTTGAATTCTCAATATGATACAGCTTAGAAAAAAAACAATTTTTTTTTTAAATTTCTGCAGACGTAAATTTTGTTGTCTGCTTTTTGGCGCATTAAGGGGTTAAAGCAAGAATTGGTGGTGGAACGACAAACAGTGCATTTCCTTCAAAGTCAGACTGTTCCATATGAGGGGGAAATATGATGATAATTTTATGGTAATTTAATGCAGTCTGTCGATAAAAACAGTAAGACAATAAAAGAGCCCCATTGTATATATATCTGTAGAGCAGGATTTTAAGTGTGATAGAAACCTGGGCCTATTTGCTCATTTAACAACATTGTTTGTTAGGGGTATACATATATAAGCAAAAATACTGCTAATGTTAGCCAAAAAAGTGTGAGGAGCTTTTGCAGTGCATTTTTTCTCACATTTCTTTGGCAAAAAGTATTAGTACACTTAATTTTGCATGTGCTAGAAAACTTAATGAATCCTTGAAAAAAATGTTAAGCTTCAACTGGGCCCTGGTAAATCATCTTGTATAGGCTGTTTTGTTTGTTCAGGGACTACCTAAGAATCTCAGTCCAAGACTGATTTATGTGTTGTGATTTTGTTAGGAAAGAATATAATAATTTCTAAATGTTTAGTGTATTAATTTTAGTTTGACAAATGTTAAGTGTATTTAGTATAAAATTTTCTCTCAGGATAGGAGAAATGAAAAAATTCCCTGCAGTTATTTGATGAGGGGTTCATATCATATTTAGCCAAACCTTTTTTCATGCATTTATAATGTGCAGCATAGCATCTTGTGACTATATGTTAAAAAGTTTCTTAAGTGTCACATTTAATATTTGACATTTTGAAAGTCAAACTACGTAATATATAAGCTCATAGAATCTTTATTCATTTCATGTATATCAAATACACTGTTGTCATTCATGATTATCTTTCACTGTCTGAAAGCTCTAAATAGAGAGTTTTTGATGATTCTAAGATAAATAAGGTCAAAACTGAGTTAATCATGTGGATGTGTCTTTGTTTAGATTACTGTACAATCTACTCTAGAGGTAGTAAGCACAAGTTAAAATATACTTAGCAAGCAGAAAATGCAGTTAAATTATTTGCTTTAACATAACATAAAATATTCCCAGGTGGCACACTGTGTTGCCACAGTATCATATTGAGAGCCAGCCATAAAACACCCTTTAAAGTCGAACAGGAGTAAACAAATACCAAAGTACAGATACTTTTGTTTTGCTGAAAGACTGATGTTGGTTAGATACCATTCTTTTATTACTTTAACATTTTGTAAACTTTGAGTACTTTTGAAACTTTTGTGGCAATGGCATAATTATGCAGACAGGAGACTCCCGTAATAACCCTAAATATTCGGACAAACAGGTCTGAGCAAACAATGTAGACCCAGATCAAACTGCTCCAAGAGGGTCTACATTGTTTGCCATTCACTTAGCATCATTTGGTTGCATTCATGTGTGTAAAATCTACTTTCTAAGAATTTTCGAACAATAATTGTCTGGCTTTTGGGTGTCCGAAATTTTAGGGTAATTACGGGCAGTGGTAAGGTGCATGTGTACATACCCATTTGATCACCATTTTCACAAAGGGAAACAACTGTGATTTCTGTTTGCTTCTACTGTTGACATAACCAACATAGCCTGTCTGAAATTGGTACTACTTTTTAAATGCGTCAAAAAGCAGACAACAAAATTTACGTCCGCAGAATTTCAAAAAATGTTTCGTCCAAGCGATATATTGAGAATTCGAACACTAGAGGGTCAACAGTGTAGATCTACACTGTTTGCAAATTTAACTATTTTAATTTTTGGCACTTCAAGTGTTAAAGAAATAATTTCTTTCCTGTAAGATTTTACTGCTTTTGAAAAGGAAGGCAAAAGTTTTAAATTTTGAGTTGCATCCTCTGAAAGTTTACCGTTACACCTGCAGTTTGCCTTTTTACATAGTCAATCTGCGAATCATTGGGAAACAAAAAAGTGTAAACAGATCAGTGTAAGCAGCTGTGCAGGCTGATTGAAGTATTCACAGTATTCACAGTATGCTTGTATCTTCATGCCTCTTGAGGCATCAGTCATTTGTTTTTGGTTGTGTAGTATTTTGCAAATACCATAAAAATTCTAAAAATTGGGACATCTATAATTATTACCAATTTTGTCCTAAAATGAAAAAGTTTGGTTTTACAGTACTGTTATGCATCCAAACAATGCAGACAGAATGGCAAATAGTGTAGATCCCAATCATACTGCTCTTTCAAGAGTGCTCAATGTTTGGTTGTGAGGATAGATTTTCTTCTCAGAAAAATGTTTCTCTGTTAGGGAAAAATTGTTTGTCAGTATGGTATGCATATTTCAGAATATTGCTTAGGTTGTTGCTGTTGTTCTAATTCTCATAACAATGTTCCCACAGAGGCTGAATATTGCTTATGTAACCCAACAACATGCTTATGTAAAAAATTCTGACCTGTCAGTATAAAGTGTTAATAGTTTTCTCAAAAAGTGATTGAAGTTCCTTCAAATTATGCAACATAAAATAAACAAAAACAAATTATGTAAGTAGTTCTTGCATAATTAATTTTTCAGGAAGTTTTGCATGAAAAGAATATTTTCAAAAAGTGATTCCTGTTCCTTCAAATTATTCAACATAAACAAAAACAAATTATTTAAGTAGCCCTTGCATAATTTTTCAGGAATTTTCGGATGGATGGAAGATTTTTTGCCTTTTAATACTAAGTTTTAAGGAGTGTGAAGGTAAACTGAAAGTCCATAAATGAGGAGACAGTTTGCAATTAACCCTATTGCACTCAGAACAGGCAAAACTCCATAGAGTTTTGGCCATTTTGAGTGCAATAGGGTTATGGAAACTTCCTATTTAGAACTAAAGTTGTGTAATTAGACATTGTTGCCGTAACCTTGCTGTTTTCTACTACTGTTCCATCTTTACTTTTAGACAAGGCCACTTTTTAGCAAATGATTGTGCTTAAAAATTTTAGATTTTCGGACATTTAGACCAAAGGAAGCAGTTCAGGTTGATCAGGGCCTACACTGTTTCCATTCCATCTGCATCTGTTGGACATAAAATCAAACTACCCATTTTAACCCTATTGCACTCAGAACAGCCAAAACTCCATATAGTTTTGGCTGTTATGAGTGCAAAAGGGTTAAGACAATGACAATAATTTTAGGTTACCATGGTACGTATATATAGACATTGGAAGAATATCAAATAGAGCTGACTCTGATCAGACTGTTGTTGCAGTGGTCGTAGCAGGGATTGTGCTGTTTTCTCAGACATGTCTGTCACACACCAGATAGGTGGCAATCAAAACCGCTCTTAACAGTCGAATAATGCGGATCAAAAACCGTTAGAAACAGCATTTTCGATTGCAAATTGTCGCCAATTTGCAATCGAAAACGCTGTTTCTAATGGTTTTTGATCCGTGTTTGTCAACTGCAAGAGCGTTTTCAATTGCCGCCTACCCGGTGTGTGTCACATTAGTTAGAATTTACAAGACAACTTTTCAAAGCTGTCAAACAATGAGGGTTGGCTGTTATGATACCGTATTGTATTCGTATTCCATCCACAGCAATCCCAAAATCAAGTTCCATCTTATAAGGCATATTTAGATATTTTGATTCTTTTAGAAAGGAAAACCCCATCTCATAGCTGAATTTCGTACCACTATTTTAGATATTTTGGGTTATTCTAAAGAAGCAAAACTCTGTGTTATAGCAGAATAGATACGGTAATATCAGGATAAACCACCAAGAGAGATCACTCTTGCGTAAATTTACATCCAGTTTCATAGGCAGCTTAATTTGAAAAGGAAAGAAGTTGTTTTTTCCATTTGTGTTACCCTACAGGGCTTAGATAGTAGAACACCGAAAAATATTAATTTTCTCTTTGTCTCAAATGAAAAATAAAAGTTTTTTTTGGTGTCCCAATATTTAAGCACATTAGGGTATCTCCTTTGTAAAAATGGCAGCCACTTTAATCATGTTGTTTCTCAGCCTCTAATTGGCCCAGTTTTGAATATGAAAAGTTTTTCCATATTTTTTTGTTCACCTAAATGGAGAGTCATACACGTATTTCCCCCATGTGAGTGTAGAAGTTTATTTTAATACATTTTTTTTAACAGAGATTTTATGTTTCTACATTGCCAAGTACATGTAAAACCTTTTTATATATCTTTTGAAATGTACTTTTCTATTTTTTGGCTTAAAAAGTGTACTTTTTCTCATGCTGCAGTTCAAAGCTGGATGTAGACAATAAACATAACTTATCCTGGTGGTAGATGGATTCCAGCTGAGTTGCAAAACAAAAAAATCATTCCCATGTCTTAACATGTATTCATGGTATACAATATTCATTATTGCTTTGCTGAATAAACAAATATCAAACTGGTTCTGGTGTTCAATCATTCTAACTACCAGATATTTTGGGACAGGCTACTCTCTCCATGATTTCTGGAATGGGCTTATTTCATCTTTAGTGTGGTCACTTACCCTGCTAGGGGATTTTTTTTAAAACTTTGTAGCAGGATGGGAAATAGTGTAGAAATTGACCAGAATGCTGCTAGTGGAATATTCTAATCTGGTTCTACATGCATGCATTTTATCCTATTATTGTTTTTTCAGTTCTTATTATTTTGGTATATTCCAGATACATGTATTTGCTCACCTGAAACAAAGGCTTTGAGGGAAGTTTGCAACTGTTGATTGATTGATTGATTTGATGCTCAACGTCCACGGTAAACAGCTATGGTCATGTCGGGACGGTCAGTTAACCTAACCACACTATTCCTGGGCAGGCTTAGACCTCCTAAGCGGTTAACCAGTACTAAGTGCACATACTTTCGCCAGTAACTGACAACTGCCCTTCTTGAATCAGCGGAAGGAGAAACAAAAGTATGTGGCCAGACCGGGTTTCGAACCAGGACCTCTGACTTATGAGCCAAGTGCCCTACCGATTGCTTGCAACTGTTGACTTTGTCAGTAGCTTCATCTCCTCTGAAATTGTGTACCACAGCAAATATGGGCGGATGTGGAGGGGCACTAGCTTGCAATGTTAATGGCACAAATTCTGATCAGTCTACACAGCCAGGCCTGGAGGTTATAAAACTTGAGTACATTCTCAAACTCAAAATAAAGCACACTGATTGGCTACTTCCGAGCACATGCTCGGAAGCAGCCAATCAGTGTGCTTAATTTTGAGTTTGAGATTATACTCAAGTTTTATAACCTCGGACACTGATCAGTTATTCTTTTTCACACCTGATTATGTACCATCTCATCCTGGTTGTGGTGTTTAAAAATTTCTACAGCCGAGCAGACAGGGTGACCACTACTTCTGAGTTACAATACATGTACGTAACTCAGAGAGTGAACATTTCATCTGAATATGTATACAGGTATGCTTAACTGAGATGGATGGTTACTACTGCATCCAAATTTGAATCCAGATTACTATTGATATGGTGACAGACAGTATAAAGGATTAACAATGCAGTTGTGTTTGATTCTTTATTAACAATGATTCTTTATTAACAATAATAGTGCCCTTTAGGCACAACTGTCTCATATATACAGTAGCGATAACAGAGCATTTCTTAAAATTGCGATTTTTCCAAAAATAAAAACAGTATGAGAAAGTTCAATTCATTAGAAAAATAAAGATGTTTAAATTTTCAAAATCCGTATAGAAATAAAAAAGTTATGTTATGTCAAACTACACAACCCCTCAAGTTTTGTCTGACAATTTTATCGATCGATCAATTCAATTTACACATCGCTCAGTTAAGTATTTTTATGTTTTACCTGTCGCGGTGTATCAGATTTTCTGTCGCGCCATTGCCGACTGTGTAAACAGTGGGTGTGTTTTAATGCTTTGCGCACAGATGCGCTAATGTTTACACTTCTAAAATTAACTCCAGTTTGTAGAGGAAACCCTCAGCTTCAATAGGGTACCTTTCGTTTGCTTTCGGATGCATAAATAGCGAAGATATTCGCTTCTGAAAATTGACCAATCTTTGCAGCCCATTTTTTCACGGAAATATACGGAAATTCTAAAAATAAAAATAACCATGAGATTCATTGATCAATTCTACGTCATACTGAATAAATTAAAAAATTTGTAATTTGATTGGTTATGCAAATGAGCTACGTCAAAACAACAAGGGGTCATGACATGACTGAACCAATCAAATTGGGAAAAAAATGGCTGCCGCTATGCGGTAAAATTTCACATATAGGTACTCGCTTTGAATATTTGTTTCTCCGCTGTTCGATTATACTTCATTTAACAAATATGGAATAATGAAGGACAAAGGTTATATTTACATCAAAATAATTTTCTTTTTTTGAAAATAACAAAATTTCATGTGAAAATGTTAATTTGTAAATGACCGATTTTGCACTGTTGTCAGAAGGGAAGCTGTAAATTTGCCGACACTCTGTTATCTCTATATACAGCAGTCAAAAACACATGGACTGGTCTTGCGAAATTGGGTCTACCCTTAAAGAAAAGAATTTACTTCTAGGAAAGCAAGTTTTTTCTTTAAGAATTAATCCATTTGGAAGGGGAGGCAAAAAATGAAAACCTGCAGTTGCTGAGATGTTGAGGGAAGCTTATAGGAAATCACAGAAGTTGTTCCTCTTTGTGAAAATGGCAGAAAAACTTGGATGTTTGCCCATACTTTTAATGATAGAGTTATTACTGGGAACTGAGGATACATGCTTCATCCCAGTTACTAATATTATAGTCTTAACTATAAAACTATGGGAGCCATTATTAGCTCACCTGAGCCGAAGGCTCACAGGTGAGCTTATAGTATAGGCAGGCATCCGTCGTCCGTCCGTCAATATTTTCAAACGACATCTCCTCTGAAGCTACAGGGCCCATCGTTACCAAATTTCATGTATAGCATCTATAGGCAGGGGGAACCAATAATACTGTTTTTTATCCAAATTGCTTCAGAACTTTGGTTGCTATGGCAACTTAAAGTTTCCATTGACTTGTATGGGAAAAATTGAAAATTTGCATTTATTGCTATGTCACTGCAGATATTTTGACAAAACTTTTACAGACATGTTCCTTGAGTATTCCTCTATCAATCACATGAACTTTATGTAAATTGCACAATTTGGCTGGTTGCCATGGCAACCGAATGATTAAAAATAGAAAAAATATTCAAAAATCATCTCCTCAGAAACTATGCAACCAATAACGCTCAAACTTCACAGAAAGGATCTTAGTACTAGCTTCTATAAAAATACTGTTTTTCTTGGCAGTTGCTCTAGCAGTTTGGTTGCTATGGGAACTTAAAGTTGCCATTGACTTATAATGGCAAAATGGAAAATTTGCATTTATTGCTATGCCACTGCAGATATTTTGACAAAACTTTCATAGAAATGTACCTTGAGCAGTCTTTAACCAGCCATGTTAAATTTATGCAAATTGCGCAATTCTGCTGGTTGCCATTGCAACAGAATGGTTAAATATAGTAAAATATTAAAAAATCATCTTCGCAGAAACTAGGTGGCCAATAAAGCTCAAACTTTACAGAAAGAACCTTAGTACTAGCCTCTATAGAATTACTGTTTTTCATGGCAATTGCTCCAGCAGTTTGGTTGCTATGACAACTAAGAGTTTCCATTGACTTATAATGGGGAAAATGGAAATTGGCAATTTTTGCTGTCTAACTGCAGTTATTTAGATTTTTTTCTACAGAAATGTTTCTTGAGTAGTCCTCTACGATTCATATGAATTTTCTCCAAATTGCTGAATTTGATTGGTTGCCATGGCAAAATATAGGGTAAATTTTGGAAAAAAAAAATCTTCTGCCCAGAAGCCATATGGGGGATGAAGCTGATATTGTGCAAACGTGTTGATGACAGTAGCCTCTACATAAATTTTATTCTTTTTCTTTCAATCCCATAAGAACTTTGGTTGCTATGGCAACTTAAAGTTTCCATTGACTTATAATGGGAAAAGTGAAGCCATGCGGGGGATGAAGCTAATACTTCACATACATATTAATAACATGAGCCTCTACCTAAAGTATGTTTTATATTATCATTGCCCTTGTGCATTCGTTGCTATGGCAACTTAAAGTTTTCATAGATTTACAATGGGGAAAGTGGACATTTGCTATTTATTTCTGTGTTACTGCAGATATTTTGACAAAACTTCACAGAAATGTTCCTGGAGTAGTCCTCTACCAGCCATATGAATATTTCCCAAATACCTGATTTTGATTGGTTGCCATTGCAGATGAAAGGCCAAATTTTCATTTTTTTTTTTTTTTTTTTTTTTTCAAAGATCTTCTAAGAAGCCATTAAGGGGGGGATAAAGCTTATTTTTTTGCATAAATGTTTGTGATATTATCCTCTACATAAATGGTGTTTTTTATTGCTGTTGTGCATGCTGTTTTGTTGCTGTAACCTCAGTGCTTCAGTGCTCAGGTGAGCGATATAGGGCCATTGGCCCTCTGGTTTGATAGTATTATATCCAAAATACAGTCAACTCCCGATATCTAGAACATTGCTATCTCAAAATAACTTCTTATATCATAGAATATATATATTATTTTTTATTTATTCACATTTCAACTCCTGTTATCTCAAACTATTGATATCTCAAAGTAAATTTTCTGGTACCAGAAAATTTACTTTGAGATATCAGTAGTTTGGGCTGAAATTTGTCTTCGAGATATTGAGAGCTGACTGTAGCTTTATCATGAATAACTTTATGAGACTGCTCTATTATATCACAACAACAAAATTTAATGATAATATGCTTAAAGATAAATATACAAATGAGTTTGTAATGATATAACCCCATATACATGATACACGTACTACAGAGTCATAATGAGAGAATACCGAAAACCATGATACAGCGAAAGCATTACTGCAGCTAGCCCTCTGAAATCCCATAAAACCCAGTCAGCTTTCTTGACTTGCTAGTGCTCATACTGGCATGAAAAAGAGGCTCTGTAGGGCACCTGAGTAAACCCATCATTCATCTGGAGGCTCCAAAAAGCTGTTGTTTTTTTCACCATTTATACAGATGGCGACAACTTTTCTGACCTCTGGCTAGCTGAGGAATGTAGCCCTTCCCAAATGGTATCTACTTTTTAAGGAAAGAATCTGTTCCTGGAGGAGCAAATTCTTCTTCTTAGGAGTTAACTCCCATTTTTTCAAAAAGGCAAATGTGAAAAAAAACAGTCGCTTTCACTGACGGTGTACCCATTCAACTTAAAAAAACAACCTAATGTGCTTAGATATTGGGACACGTAAAAACTATTAATTTTCCATTTGGAACAAATGGAAAATTAATGGTTTTGGGTGTCCCAATACTTCAACACATTGGAGTATTCTTGAATTTTTAAATTTGCATTTCTCAATAGCACTGATAAATTCACAGTTTTAAATTTTTATAACTGTTTCCTCATTTGCCATAATTATTTCGTAATAAGACAAGTTTCCCCTTCAAAACAACTCCAAAAATCTAGTTCCCTCTTATGAGAGAGATTTTTACATTTTTGGAATAATTTTGGAAGAGAAAAATCCATCTTACAGCAGAAGTACACAAGACTATTTAACACTTAAAACGCCAGTGATGAAAATGGCAGAATTTTCAAACAGAGCAGATCCTGATGAGGTGGCTCCATCTAGATCTACACTGTTTGCTCTCAAGTTTTTGAATTTTCAATGTGATATAACTTGGATGAAACTTTTTTAGAAATTTTTGCAGACGTAAATTTTGTTGTCTGCTTTTTGGCGCTTGAAGGGTTAATGAAATGATTCTGGAGGAGGAAAAACTGTCTAATAGTGGAATTATTATGGTATAGTAAATATTTCAAGTGTTTGTCCCATTTGCAATATAGGCTGTCAGTAACATGCAAGTTAATAGTGTTTTTCAGCACAAGCAACCAGCTAATTACTCGTTGTGTTATGGAGGAAATTCAACAGTCTTGATCTCATGCCAGTCCTCTTGTTACTTCCTGCTGGTGTTGCACCTTCCTCAAGAATTACCTGTTTCTTCATCACGCTTTTCCGCTTGAATGAAAATTGAAAAGTTATCGAGCTTGATCTTCTTCGGGAACACCAGTTTTTTGTACTTTCCTCAGATTCATCTGGAAGCCTTTGGAACTGGGAGTGATTGATAATTTTATGGAAAACCTGACCAATATTGTGGTTTGTTTTGGCAGCCACCTCAAAATGAGCATGTTCCCAGTCTATACTCACAATGCAGTCAGCCATTACACTATGTACCTGTCTTATTGACAGGTCACTCTTGTTTCCAGCCACAACTATGGGTACATCTTCTCCCTTTTTGAGAATGATTTTCTCCCTCAGATCTGATAGATAATCAAACGAAGCATCATCATCTACGGCATATACAAGAACAAAAGCATCACAAGAAAGTACCCCTGGCCCCAGATGCTTTTTTGGAAACAAATCATCCCCACTAATGTCCCGAATTTCTATTTCGTAGCGACCAACTCTCTTTTGGTACACACCATCAAAAGACTGATTGTTGTGGGCTGAGAAACTCCTGTTCACGTATCTGTGAGCAATAGAGGTTTTCCCCACCCCCTTAGCTCCAAGCACTGCAACCCGTATTTTGGTGATGCTGTCTGACAGTGACCTGTCTCGGCCTAGCAGAAGTTCATTTGTCATACTGAAAATAGAAACAAACTGAAAATTAAATATCTTTCAGTGCTCCAGATAAGAAGGGGTAACAGAGATAATTTTGGGATAATTAGCCATATTTCTCCACAAAAACGTATTTTGTGACCCATCATTAGAACCGTCTCGTCGAGACGGTTCTAATGAGGGGTCACAACATATGTTTTCGTTGAGAAACAAGAAAAATTATCTTTGAATTATCCTCAATACCCCCTCTTATCTGGAGCTCTGTCTTTATTCAGTTATAAAATGGGCGGTTATCTAACCAAAATTACCGCAAATATGTAAATCAGTCTTGTGAAATTCTGTCATGAGATGGGTTTGCCCTTTCTAAATCAATTCTATAAGTCTAGATCCATCTTGTAAGATAGATCTTGATTTTTGGAATTGTTTTGGAAAAAACATACAAGTCTGCATATCTCACTTAAGAGCATGTGTACTCATGGTACTCAGAATTAAATACCAGCAGTTTTCAAAAAGCCACACTGACAGATAAAGCAACATTTGAAAGACAAATATTTTTTTTGCAATTATTCTTTGCTCTAAATTGTGGCAAGTCTATAGAGATACCACAATATATCTTGTGAAATGTAGTCTGCTTAGACTCAGTCTTCATTTTTTTCTCTTTTTCACAATTCCCCATCATTAACACATTGCATATGCAAAAAAAAGAACTTTCATTAGACTGCATGGATACAAAGGCCAATCTGACTTTTTGTAAGTTTTACATACATTAAGGGACGTTTCCACATGACTCTAATGAAATGATAAGCTGTCCGTATTTCAGAACCAGTTACCATATCAATTTTGTTATGGGAGTTTATTCTTACAAAATTACTGCAAATAAGTCTTGCTTGATTCAGCTATAAAATGTTATTTTTCTTCCAAAACATCCCAAAGATCTAGATCTGTCTTACAAGACGGATCTAGATCTTTGAGACTGTTTTGGAAGGGAAAAGCTCTGGGGCCGTATTCATAAAAGTCTTTCGTTGCTATTCTGTTGCTAAGGCTAAATTTCTTAGAAGGAGATTCCCTACAACTATGAAATTCGCTCTGGAGGAACAGTCTTATAAAGCTTATAAAGACTGTTCCTCCAGAACAAATTTCATAGTTGTATGGAATCTCCTTTGTAGATATTTAGCCTTAGCAACAGCATAGCAACGACTTAAGTGGCTTTATGAATACTGCCCCAGTTTTATAACCGAAGAAATACAATAGAAATATAAAACTTCATTACCTTGACAGATTTTCTGGGCACAAACTGAACAGTTTCTTCAAGCACTTCTTTTGATATGAGGTAGGAAGCGATCTGTCTTGCCTTATATAGGAAGAACCTATTTCTTTTTTCAGATTCTTAGAAGGGGATCAGGAGCTAAAAATACATCTACAAGGTGGCTAAGGCTCATCTTGACAAAACTTACCTTACAGCATACATAATCTGCGTGCCATGAGGTACCGCAAATAAAGTGAGTATGGTCACAGAAGCTGCAACTTAAATTTTGGGAAAGTGTACATGGTCCAAGAACCAATGTGATAAAATGGGCTTGGGCTAATGAGGTTGTGCACAGTTACAGCTGCAGGCTGATCAATATATTCACAGTTGCATGTCATTAGACATGGCTTGCTGTGACATAGCTGTAACATTCCAGCAGCCACCGTGGTCAATTATCACTTGCGGATACTTTCTAAAAAAAATTCAAGCAATTATCACATCTGAACATGTTTTCTTTTCTTTTGTTTTTCTTGAGAGAAAAATTGTCAACAAAATTTACCACAGTTACCCTAAATATTTGATAATGCCTGACCAAACAATAGAGACCAGGGCCGTATTCATAAAACGACTTAAGTCATTGCTATGCTGTTGTTAAGGCTAAATTTCTTTGAAGGAGATTCCCTACAACTATGAAATTTGCTCTGGAGGAACAGTCTTACTTTGAAATTTGCTCTGGAGGAACAGTCTTACAAAGACTGTTCCTCCAGAGCAAATTTCATAGTTTTAGGGAATCTCCTTTATAGATATTTAGCCTTAGCAACAGTATAGCAACGACTTAAGTGGCTTTATGAATACGGCCCCAGGCTTAGGAGCATTCTGATCCAGATCCATTCTGTCTTAAAATCAAAACAAGAATTCTGCGAAATGCTATGTCGCTTCCACAGTACTAAAGATCATAGGTAAAAGAAATTGTATTAGAAATGGACCAAACACGCTAGGATCAATGCAATTTTGATGTAAAATTTTACTAAGCAGAGTGTGAAATATAAGTCAAGGGTAAAAATAAGTGCAACATCCCTCAAGAACATTCTAAGAAGAAACTTTATGCCAAGTTTGATAATTGCAGGTATCATACTTTTAGAGATAAGGACAAATATGCTCAGGTCAACACAATTTTGGATGTAAAATTTTATGAAGTCAGCCAAACATGAAATATAGGTCAAGGGTAAAAATAAGTGCAACAGCCCTTGAGCACATTCCAGGAAGAAGCTTTATGCCAGGTTTGATTATTATAGGTATCATAATTTGAGAGAAATGGACTTAAACGCTAGGGTCAATGTAATTGTTGAAGGACAGAAATACTGACGGATGAACAGATGGACTAACTAACAGACTGATGGACTGAAAAGTGAACTCCTATATAGCACCTTGCTAAAGCAGGTGGAACAAAAAACAGGGCCTGATAGTATCCACTTTCAAAGCTGGAAGTCCATTACAGAATCCAGTATGCTAGCTGACTGACTGTTTTGGGACTTTAGGTGAATGGACTTACTTTTGGAGGAAGCAACTCTTCTAGTTTCATTTTTGTCTCCCTTCCAAATGGGGATCAACACATAAATGGAAGAATTTGCTTCCTATGGAGTTGACCCAGTTTGGAAGGGTTTTGTCAGACTAGGGAAGCATATAGGAAGTCACAAATATTGTTCATCTATGCAACTATGGTTAGGAAAAGTGTTTGTGAAACATTGTTCCCCCAACTGTATGCCTGTCTATAAAGACGGTTCATCCCAAATGGTTTCGGAAGAAGACCTCTATCAGCATGCAGCTGTTTTTTGCTATCCCAACGCTTGTAGGGGTATCTTATATGTTCATGTAATATGTGTGTCAACTGAAAAAGCTAGAATAAAATATGTTTAAACAAAATGGTTAAGTCAGAAAAGGAGCATAACTCAATAAAATAGAATCTGCTCAAAAGTTAATCAGATTATCTACAGCTTGGTCCATATCTGAATGCCAAATATGAAAACCCTGCCTTAAAGTTTTCTTGTCCAAAATACCTGGGTTGGAAAAATGGATATAACTCAGGCAAATATTTATAGAACATGATTTAAAATTAGTCAGTTCATCTACACCCTGGTCAGTATCTCTGTTTTAAATATACCTTAGCTCAAGTAGTTCATCAGCTATTTTGTTAACCATGTTGTTCTGATATAGAATGTCTAAGTCCGAAAAGGAGCATGACTCAACCAAAGATGACATGTGTCATTGTATCTTGTGTAATGCAGCTTCAAGAGGGATATTTTTACCAAAAACAATCCCAAAAATCTAAATCCATCTTACAAGATGGATTTAGATATTTGGGATTGTTTTGTAAAAGGAAAAATCCTGTCGGATGACTAGATAAACCATTCCTGTTTCATATTTGTTTATTCATACACTATTTTTATTAATTATTTCAACCAATGTACAGGACATTTTCCTTGTAAACAATTATTCTATTTTGTTTACCATCACTGCTAAACAATCCTAAATACGAAAAACAGAAATGAAGCATACCAGGAGAGGCCACAGTAACAACCCTCCCAAGGCATATATAAGCCGCGTCACGACAAAACAAAGTGGTATGTGAGCCCAGCGAAGACTCGGATCAGCCTGGGAATCCACCCAGTCTGATCCTAGTCTTTGCTGTCCACATGGAGCTAGGTAAGAGCCATAGCTACACTTTAAGTGCACAGCAAAGACTCTGATCAGACTGGGCGGCTGCCCAGACTGATCTGAGCCTTCGCTGGGCACACATGCCACTTTGTTGGTTTTGCCGTGTCAGGGTTCATATTAATTTCAATAAATGCCCTGCAGAGTATTTTCCCATCTGAGAAATAACTCTGGCTTTCTACCATCACACAACTGCCCTTCTTGAATCAGCGGAAGGAGAAACGAAAGTATGTGGTCTGGCCACATACTTTCGTTTCTCCTTCCGCTGATTCAAGAAGGGCAGTTGTCAGTTACTGGCGAAAGTATGTGCACTTAGTACTGGTTAACCGCTTAGGAGGTCTAAGCCTGCCCAGGAATAGTGTGGTTAGGTTAACTGACCGTCCTGACATGACCTTAGCTGTTTACCGTGGACGTTAAGCATAAAAATCAACCAACCAACCATCTACCATCACAGAACAATGCGCTAATAGAAAAACATTTGCTATCCAATCACAGTAGTAAGGGAGGAAAAAAGCTAAATTAACTCCCAACTCCGCAGAGGTCAGTTCCCTGATGTCTCTAGAAGATGAACTGTTTGTTTATGTTTTGATGGTGGGAGTTCCAGGAAGACTTCTGTTATTGTAGTTAGTCTACCATGATGAGCAAACCCTGCCATGCCTATACATATATGGTAAAAGAAGAAGAAGAAAACAAAACAAAGAATAAACAAGAAATGTTACAGTGTGTAACAAATGCCCCCGAAGGCCCCTTAAACTGACCTTTGCCCCTTTAACTGACCTTTGAGTCCTGGTTGTGACTGTGACCTTGAGTGTGGAGCCTGAGTCTTGCACATGACATTCAGTAGTTTTTACATTAGTTGACCTTTGACCTCTGGCTATGACCTTGACCTTGGATGTGAAAATGTATGTCTTGTGAATGGCAAATCTTCTCAGTAGGCTTTATCTTTCTGTAATGTTTGCGTTGGTACTTTTCTGAGTAATTGCAGAGACATGATTTGACCTCTGACCCAAGATTGTGACCTTGACCTTGGATTTGGTAGCGTAAATATTGTGTATAACACATCTTCTCATTATGGTTTACCTTTCTGTGAAGTTTGATGAAAGTAGCTTCAGCAGGTTTCAAGTTATCGCAGAGGCAAAATTTGACCTTTGACCCCTGACTGTGACCTTGACCTTGACCGTTGTAACCTAAATCTTATGTGTGACACACCTTCTCATTATGCTTCATCTTTCTGTGAAGTTTCATTCCATTTGCTTCAGTAGTTTATAAGTTATCGCTGAAACACGATTTTGAGACATAATTTGACCTCTGACCCAACTGTGACCTTGACCTTGGGTGTAAGGACCTAAGTCCAGTGCCCGACACACCTTCTCATTATGCTTTATCTATCTGTGAAGTTTGATCAAATTTGCGTCAGTAGTTTTAAAGTTATCGCTGAGACACGATTTTTAGACACAGTTTGACCTCTGACCCAATTGTGGCCTTGACCTTGGGCGTAGGGACCTAAGTCTTGTGCGCGACACACCTTCACATTGTGCTTTATCTATCAGTGAAGTTTCATAAAATTTGCTTCAGTAGTTTTAAAGTTATAGCTGAGACACGATTTGTAACAGGAGCAGTTTGATCATGGTCTCTACTGTTTGCCAATCAGCCAGCAATGTTTTGATACCTCACCAAGTAGTACCATATTTGTTTGGTTATAAGATGAAGGTTTCTCCTTTCCAAAACAATTCCAAAATTGTAGATCCATCTAATAAGATGTATCTAGATTTCTGGGACTGATATGGAGAGAAAACCCCTTTTTATAGCTGAATTACATAAGACTTAGTTGCACATCTGCGGTAATTTTGGAAGGATACACTGCAGTTAACACAGAATTAAATGACTTGAGAATAATTATTTGTTTGAGAAAAACTGAAATTTCTGTTGAAAGAATTTCAGTTGGTAATAGCATGGCAACCATTGTTTGCCATGGCTCAGAACCAATGACGTCATATATCTGTTACCATAGCACCTAAGAGTTCATATTGATGTCTAAGAGACGTCATTGAGATGTCACTCTGCCAAGTTACTAAGCACAACAGTTGGTCATTTCATAGTTGCTATGGTAACAGATCTATGAGTCATCTCACTTATAACTTGTGAGGAGCATGGCATACACTGAGCATTATAAAGGTCAAACTAGGGTCATTATTTGAACAAACCTGATAGTTTGCAACCATTTCCAAATGGTTCTGAAGAAGAAGATTTTTGAATATTTTTCTGTCTTGCTATAGTGTATGCCATGCTACAGTGTATGCCATGCTTCTCTCGAATTATAAGTGGGATGCTACCTGAAATTCCAACAATGGAAAAGTGTAATTTTCTCAAACCTATAATTTATTCTCTAATAATTCAATTCTCTGTTAGTCATACAACCTAACAAGAGGCCCTGAGTCACTCACCTGAGCAAAAAGGTTATAAAGGTCAAACTAGGGTCATTATTTGAACAAACCTGATAGTTTGCAACCATTTCCAAATGGTTCTGAAGAAGAAGATTTTTGAATATTTTTCTGTCTTGCTATAGTTCAAACCCTGGATCCTCTGGGGCCGGGCCATTTTGGACCCTGGGGCATCGTTTCAATAATCTTGGTAAAGGACCACTAGGCAATGCTACATACTAAATTTCAAGCATCTGAGCCAAGTGGTTCTGAAGGGGGGGGGGGAGGGGGAGGGTGCATTTTGACCCTGGCGCCATCATTTGAACAAAAGCTAGGCAATGCATAATACCAATTTTCAAGCATCTGCACTAAGGGGTTCTGGAGAAGAAGATTTTTAAGTACATTGTAATTTCGAGCCCAAGACTCCTCGCCCCAGGGCCACCATTTACTTTAACTTTGTTGGAGTCCACCAGGCAATGCACCATACCAAATTTCAAGCATCTCAGCCAAGTGGCTCTGAAGAAGACGATTTTTGAATATTTTTCTATGTATTTCTAGGGCTCAAACTCAGAAGACCCTGCCGCAGGGCCATTTTGGACCCTGGGGCCATCATTTGAACAAACTTGATAAAGGACTATACGGAAATGCCACATATCAAATTTCTAGCATCTGAGCCAAGTGGTTCTGAAGCAGAAGAGTTTTGAATATTTTTCTGTGTATTTCTATGGTTCAAACCCAGGACCCCCTGGGGCAGGGCCATTTTAGACCCTGGTCATTATTTTAAGAAACTTGGTAAAAGACTACTAGTCAATGCTACATACAACATTTCAAGTATCTGAGCCAAGTCGTTCTGAAGAAGAAGATTTAATCATCTGAGCCTTACAGTTCTGAAGAAGAAAATTTTCTAATATTTTTCTATGTATTTCTATAGTTCAAACCCAGGACCCACTGGGGCGGGGCCAATTTGGATCCTGGGGCCATCATTTGAGTAAACTTGGTAAAGGACCACTAGGCAATGCACCATACCAAATTTCAAGCATCTGAGCCAAGCAGTTCTGAAGAAGATTTTTGAATATTTTTCTATGTATTTCTAAGGTTCAAACTGAGGACTCCCTGGGGCCGGGCCATTTTTGGCCCTGGGGCCATCATTTGAACAAATTTGGTAAAGAACCACTAGACAATACTACATACCAAATATCAAGCATCTGAGCCTTGCAGTTCTGAATAAGAAGATTTTTGAATATTTTTCTATGTATTTCTATGGTTCAAACCTGGGACTCCCTGCCCAGGGGCCATTTTGGAGCCTGGGGCCACCATTTGAACAAACTTGGTAGAGGACCACTAGGCAATGCTACATACTAAATTTCAAGCATCTGAGGCAAGCAGTTCTGGAGAAGAAGATTTTTAAGTATTTTTTAGTTTGGAATCCAAGACCCCATGCCCCAAGGCCATTTTGGACCCTGGGGCCACCATTTGAACAACCTTGGTAGAGGTCCACTAAACAATGCTTCATACCAAATATCAAAGCCCTAGGCCTAGTGGTTTCAGAGAAGATGTCATTTAAAGCAAATTGTTGACGACACATGACGGACGACAGACACTGGGTGATCACAATAGCTCACCCTGAGCCTATGGCTCAGGTGAGCTAATAAATACAGTAAATTCAACATATTCAGATCCGAGAATATAGATCTAAGGATACAATAACACTTAGAGATATCAAGGAATCTATGTTCTAGCAACATACCACATTTTTCACAGTCCTCTGTGGCCTAATGATTAAGAGCATTGACTCTTCATTATAATAACAATAATAATATTAATCTTTATTTACAGACGGTAACAAATTTTCGCTACCATCTTATCTTCCATGAGGTCCTTTTACACTTTAAACATATGATACAAACAATTATACGTATTTGACACAAAACAAAATGATCCCTGAATAATTATACATTGTCATTCCATGGGCCTCCCACTTTAATTATGTTGGTCCCGCCAGCCACAGTACCTGCCATGGTATACACACCACACTCCCATCAGCATGTGCCACACACCCCTACAGCAAAGGTGAATGCCATCGTGATATCATCCATGTCTGCTCTGCCATGCTATAAAGTAAGACATGCTGTACGCACACACACAAACCAACCAACTGGTGAAAACACATGCACAGGTAAAATCTTAAGGTCTTCCACCACTGTAAGTTAGAGCCTTGGCCGGAGCAAAAGTGAGAAAGCCAAGCCAAGTTTTGCTTGTAGTAGGCCAGGTGATTTTTAGGAGGTCTGGTATTCACCCACCTTTGCTTTACAATCTGCTTGACATAAATGAAATATTCTTGAAGGGCCATAAAACCCATTTTCAACCCTTAAAGCGCCAAAAATGAAAAATTGTTGAATTTGCAAACAGTGTAGATCCAGATGAGGTGGCTCATAATGAGCCACCTCATCTGGATCTACACTGTTTGCCCTATAGTCTTTGAATTCTCAATATGATACAGCTTGGACAAAACATTTTTAGCTCACCTGGCCCGAAGGGCCATAGTGAGCTATTGTCATACCAATGCGTCCGGCGTGCGTCATGCGTCGTCACACAATGTGTCCGTCAACACCTAAAAACAAATATTCAAACATCTTCTTCTGTAAAACTACTGGTCCCATGGATCTCAAATTTCACATGGAGCATGACCTGACTCCAGGGTCTCAGAATTGTAAAATTGGGTCAGGTTGAAAATCCAAGATGGCCGCCGTTACTAAAAATAGCAAAAACAACAAAATAAACTTCTTCTCCAGAACCACTAAGTATATTTGTCTGAATTTTGGCATGGAACATCAGTAAAACCTTGGTATTCAAAATTGTAAAAATGAAAAAAATCTGTAGCGGAGTTTTGTCACAGTGACCTACTTTCTGTTTATGAGTGTAATTTTGCTCAAATGCCAATGTAAAAAAAGGACCTATTTAAACAACTTCAAACAACTTCTTCTCTAAAATCACTGAACCCATGGATCTCAAATTTCACATGGAGCATGACCAGACTGCAGAGTTTCAAAATTGTAAAATTGGGTCAGGTCAAGAATCCAAGATGGCCGCCGTTACTAAAAATAGCAAAAACAACAAATTCAACTTCTTCTCCAGAACCGTTTGGTATATTTGGTTGAAAGTTTGCATGGAACATAAATGGGGCCTTGGTATTAAAAATTGTAAAAATAAAAAAAATCTATAGCGGAATTAGGTCACAGTGACCTACTTAGCATTTACAAGACTGATTTTGCTCAGATGTCAATATCTCAAGAAAATGCAACCAATTCTGACCAGACTTTGTCAAAAATGGTTCTTGAATGGAATTATTTCAATTTTGTGCCAGTTG
Organism: Ctena decussata; assembly: GCA_963989385.1. NCBI lineage: Eukaryota > Metazoa > Mollusca > Bivalvia > Lucinida > Lucinidae > Ctena > Ctena decussata. The sequence continues at coordinate 126,937,762 of OZ022498.1, forward strand.
ACTATCCAAGATGGCCACCATGGGGGCCGTTACTAAAAATAGCACAAAGATAAAAATGACAATTACTCAAGAACCCTTGAATGGAATTGGACCAATTTTGTGTCAGAATGTTCCTTGCATTAAGCCATTTCGAGTAATTGCAATTTGGCATTCCAAGATGGCTGCCATCTGGTGTTACTAAAAATAGCACAAACATAAAAATGACAGTTACTCAAGAACCCTTGAATGGAATTGGACCAATTATGTGTCAGAATGTTCCTTGCATGAAGTCGTTTCGATTAATTGCAATTTGGCATTCCAAGATGGCCACCATCTGCTGTTACTAAAAATAGCACAAAACATGAAAATGACAATATCTCAATAACCGCTGAATGGATTTTGATGAAATTTGTGTCAAAATGAGTTTTGCATTGAGATGTTTCAAAAATATCTAACTGTAGACCAGTCATATTGGCCTCTGTTACTAAAAATAGAAAAATGTGAAAATTAGAAAATGTCAATGGAATTGGGCTAATTTTGTGTCAGAATGTTCCTTTCATTAAGCTTTTTCGATTTTTTCCATTTTGGCATTCCAAGATGGCCGCCATCTGCCGTTACTAAAAATAGCACAAAACATGAAAATGAATATATCTCAGTAACCGCTGAATGGATTTAGATGAAATTTGTGGCAAAATGATTCTTGCTTTGAGGTGTTTCAAAAATTAACAAATATAGATACGTCAAGTTGGCCTGTGTTACTTAAAATAGTAAAATGTGAAAATTGGAAAATTACTATGGAAATGGACCAAATTTGTGTCAAAATGGTCCTTGCATGAAGGCTTTTCGATTTTTTGCATTTTGGCAATCCAAGATGGCCGCCATCTGCCGTTACTAAAAATAGCACAAAACATGAAACTGGCAATATCTCAGTAGCCCCTGGATGGATTTTGATGAAATTTGTGGCAAAATGATTCTTGCATTGAGGTGTTTCAAAAGTAAATAAATAAAGACCAGGCAAGCTGGCCTCTGTTACTAAAAGTAGCAAAATGTGAAAATAAGAAAATCTCAGTGGAATTGGACCAATTTTGTATCAGAATGGTCCCGTTGCATAATAGCCAGGTGAGCAATATCAGGCCCATTTGGGCCTGTTGTTTAAATTTCTGCAGACGTAATTTTGTCGTCTGCTTTTTGGCGCATTAAGGGTTAAAAATGAAACTATTGCATTGTAATTTCAATCACCTTTTCTAAGGAAGACAGACAACTTTAACCCACTGCATTCTGGGTATTTTTTGTCGTCTGCCGAAATTGTCGTCTGCATCAAAAATCAAGAATATTTTGACAATATTGGTCTAACTAACTCTTGTAGAAATGATGTCTAGGCAGCAAACAGTTTGGATCTCAGATCAGGCCCCACGTTTGTGGGGCCTGATCTGGATCCGAACTGTTTGCCCAGATACCCCTTTAGGGGTATCCCGAATTGAATGGGTTAATGATTTCTTGTTTGCTTCTGTTGAGCAAAATCCCCTTTCAAAAAGGCATCTACTCTTAAAGAAAAGAGTTTGCTCCTATGGTAACAAATTCTTTTCTTGAAGAGTTGACAGGGGGCAGATAACCATTCACCTTATGTTCCAGGGGTTAAAAGGTTCAACTTTTCAGTGGCACTTGCTTTTAACTAATGTAGCATGTAGTAGGAGGAAATAAATCTGTTTACATTCTAGCTGGTGAGGGAAATAAACTTCTATTTATATTCTAGCTAGTAGTGTGAGTGTAAGAAAGAATTAAGGAAATTCACACGAACAAACTTTGTAGAGGTCCACAAAACAAAATGATCCCTGAATAATGTTGTGTACATATAGTAGGAGGAAATAAATCTGTTTACATTCTAGCTGGTGAGGGAAATAAACTTCTATTTATATTCCAACTAATAGTGGGAGTGTAAGAAAGACTTAAGGAGTTCACACGAACCACAAGCATCAGACCGCATATGCGAGCAATACTTGCTATGGGGTACCAAAGGAGTCACAACTACTGATAATACAGTAAAACCTGCCTTAAAAGATCACCTCTGCTAAGCAAAAAATTGTCTTACACTTAAAGCGCCAGTGATGAAAGTGGCAGAATTTGCAAACAGTGCAGCTCCTGATGAGGTGGCTCATAATGAGCCGCATCATCAGGATCTGCACTGTTTGCCTCAAGCCTTTGAATTCTGAACATGATATAGCTTGACGGAAACATTTTTGAAAATTCAGCAGACACAAATTTTGTCGTCTGCTTTTTTTTTGCGCTTTAAGGTTTAAGCAAGAACCTGCGTTAAGCAAGAAGTTTTGGCCCTTCCCTTGGGTGCTTGCTTAAGACAGGTTTGACTCAACATTTATAAAATTTAACCAGTGCACCTACAAAGCTATACATATACAAGCATATTTGAGCCGCGACACGACAAAACCAACAAAGTGGTTGTGTGCCCAGTGCAGACTCAGATCAGCCTGGGCATCTGCTGTCTGATCGGAGTCTTCGCTGTCCGCATGGAGCTAGCTCAGGCCCTAAGCTACCCTTTAAGGGCTTAGTGAAGAGTCTGATCAGAATGGGTGGATGCCCAGGCTGATTTGAGTCTGCGCTGGGCACACAACCACTTTGTTGGTTTTCTCGTGTCACGGCTCATTTTTGGTGTCAGAGGCTATTCTGTGTCTGTCCTGTTCATACACTCTATTACTGAACTGCAACACAACAAAACCACCAAAGTGATATGTGCGCCCAGTGAAGAATCAGATCAGCCTGGGCATACATCCAATCGGAATACAGTCTTTACTGTCAGCACGGAAGTAGCTTAGACGCTTAGGTAATCTTTTAAATCAGACTGGAGTCTGCCAAGTCTTTGCTGGACCCATATGCCACTTTGTTGGTTTTGTCATGTCGCAGCTCATTAATTATTATTTTTCTCACATCATGGCTAGATACTGTCTGTTATCATAGGATTTAAAATATATATTTATACATTTTAGATATATGAGTTCACTTCCAGTTGTAAGGGAACAAGTATTGTGACTTGCCATTCGTTTCCCTGAACAAAACCCTTCTAAATAGAGGATCTTACATGAGTGCTCATGTATTATTGAATTTATCAATCAAGTTGGGGAAAAGGATAAGATGTGAGGCTATGCCGAGCGTCTTATCTGTTTTCCCCAACAAGTTCAATAGATCCAATAATACAGGAGCATGAATGCAAGATTCTGTTTATCATATGACACTAAAATCACAATTTTATGCAAATTTTGCACTTAAACATCACAATTTTGCCATTAGAAAATGCGACATTTTTATTGACATCAACGCATATCGTTACAACGTGATTTACATATTTAATCCACATGTTGATTTTTGCTTTTAATGCATGGCTTTATTACACTCTCAAATGTGATGGCATGTGATAAATAGGGATCTTCTTCCGAAGGAAAATATTTGCTCCTGTAAGAACAAATTCTTTCCTTTAAGAATTGACCCATTTTAAGACGGGAGGCAAAATGAAAATGGAAAAGTTGCTTCCCCTAACAGTGTATCCATTCATTGATTGATTGATTTGTTGCCTAACGTCCACTGTAAACAGCTATGGTCATGTCCGGATGGTCAGTTAACCTAACCACACTATTCCTGGGCAGGCTTAGACCTCCTAAGCGGTTAACCAGTACTAAGTGCACATACTTTTGCCATTCAACTTATGTTCCAGGGGTTAAAGGAAATCATAATTCAACACCGCCATGACACCTGCTTTTAACTCAAGTCGTAGGAGGAGAGAATTTGTTTACATTCTAGCTGGTTAGGGAAATGAACTTCTATTTACGTTCTAGCTAGCAGTGGGAGTGTAAGGAAGACTCAAGGAAATTTCACACAAACAACAAGCATCACAGGGCTTGTGAGGGATAAGCACTATGTGGTACCAAAGGGGTCGCAAGTACTAAGACTGCACTATAAAATTTACTGGTACTCATACAAAAGTACATATACACAGGTAAATTTGTATATTTTGGTACAAAAAGCATATCACTCGTACATCAAATGATGATCATAGAATATGTGACTCTACCTTTAGTAAAACAACAAAACACAAAAGAGCTGTCCCTGTTTTAACATTTTGTACACCTTATTCCTGTGAAAATCATGGAATCTTTTTATCCATATTTAGTGTCTTCCTTTGGTGGAATATCAAATAGTGTATTAGTTCTGCACTAGCTGCCTATGCATTTTTGCCACACTTTAATGCTCAAATTTTTATAACAGTTATTCTAACACAGTGCGCCTATAGAAGCAATGGGACGTTACCGTGTTTTATTCTGCAACAATTCACTGTTTCGGGGCGCGTGAGTCTAACTGCTGACGTCACTGCAACAACTGACGTAATTTTGTGACGTTTTGAGACGTTAGACGTGTAACGTCTCTTTTTCTTTCTAAAATCGCCATAAAAACGTACATTTGTCTTAGATACAGTTTAGAATATTGGCGGAAGCCTGAACACGCTGGCAGAAAGATTGGGAGAATTTGAATGAAAAGAATAGTTTTTCGGCGTGTTTGAGCGTTAGAATCGAAATAGTTCAGCTCTAGCATTGAATTGTTGAGTAATAATTCACTATTTGTCGGTCAGTTGTAAGCAGATATATCACTCACGCTCCGCGCTCGTGATATGATCTACTTTACAACTGACCTCCAAACAGTGAATTATTACTCAACAATTCACTGCTAGAGCTGATCTATTTCTTAAACTAAATATTAGCTGCAACACGACAAAAGCAACAAAGAGGCATGTATCCCAAGCGAAGACTCAGATCAGCCTGGGCATCTACCCAATCTTATCAGAGTCATTACTGTCCACATGGAGCTACCTTAGACCCTTAGCCACCCTTTCAGTACACAGCAAAGCCTTTGATCAGACTGGGCAGCTGCCCAGGCTGATTCAAGTCTTTGTTGGATGCACATGCCATTTTGTTGGTTTTGTCATGATGTGGCTCATATCATGAAGGCGCAGTCTAATCAGAGACAACAATGTTTGCAATTTCGTCATCATCTTCAGAAAACAAGAGGGCCATGGTGGCCCTGAATCGCTCACCTGAACATTAATCAGTTCACTGGCTCTGGTGAAGATTTATAAGAGATTTTACCATATATGGGAATGGCGGCCACCTTGGTCATGTGACCAAGATCATTTGTAGAACTTTGACCCATGCAGGCTCCATATGAAATTTGAGTTCAGTCTGCCTAGTGGTTTCAGAGATGTTTGAAAATGTTTATGGATGGATGACAGAGGCAGCTAACACCAATACTGTAAGGCTCAGGTGAGCTAAAAATGGCAGAGTCATTTTCCCCAAAAGTACCCGTTCATGTTGAGTTCCTTTGATGAATTTGAACTAGACTGAACTAGGCGAACACAGATGATAGAATGGTAGCATCATTATCTCACTGTGGTGAAATTAATGTTTTCCAAAGAGTTTGTGGCTGGCAACATTGCAATGTTAGTTCTGATTCTTGCAGAATAAGTTTATTTAGATTTGACCCAGTGACCTAGTTTTTGACTTACATGAACCAGTTTCAAACTTGACCTAGATTTTATAGATAAACTTTCTGACAAAGTTTCATGAAGACTGGATCAAAACTGTGCCCCCCTAGGGTGTACACAAAGTTTTTCTAAGAATTGACCTAGTGACCTAGTTTTTGACCTGACATGACCCAGTTTCAAACTTGGCCTGGATATTGTGAGGATAATTGATCTGACAAAGTCTCATGAAGATTGGATCAAAACTGTGCCCTCTAGAGCGTACACAAGGTCCTTCTTATATTTGACCTAGTGACCTAGTTTTTGACCCGACATGACCTACTTAGATATTGTGACGATAAACATTATGACAAAGTTTCATGAAGTTTGGATCAAAACTGTGTCCTATAGAGCGTACACAATGTTTTTCTTATATTTGACCTAGTGACCTAGTTTTTGACCCAACATCACCCAGTTTCAAATTTATCCTAGATTTTATAAAGACTATCATTCTGACAAAGTTTCATAAAGATTGGATCAAATCTGAGCCCGCGAGAGTGTACACAAGCAAAAGTTGACGGACGGATGTCCGTCCGGACGCACATACGACGGACGACGGACATCATGGTGTCCAAAAAGCTCACCCTGAGCACTTGGCTCAGGTGAGCTAAAAAGATAATGTACCCAGAAAGCCATATTTTCAATGCTTTTCCCAAGACTGAGGGGTATAAATTTTTTATAACCTTTGCATTTGAATTTGTAGGTAGGTGACTGATCAGACTAAATGAAAGCACAAGCTATTCTGAGTCTCTCCTGCACATACAATTTGTATGGTATTTTTCTCATCTCATAGCTCAATTTTGTCTGCTTGCAGAGGATTTAACTCCTTTATTGACCAGTGAAATTGTCCTTATCATTTGGATGAGTCCATTTCTAAGTTTAGGGGCTTATGGTGGATGTTTACATTTTTATTGTATTTTGCATAGAAATTCCTATAAGCAAACAGTGTAGACCTTGATCAGAGGCAATGTTCTGCAGCATCTAAACTAGGTCTGCACTGTTTGCGTATGTCCCCAAAACCGGTTTCCAGTCTTAAAATGGTTAGATTTATGGATACACTTACATGTTTCTGCTATGACTACAAAGGGAAACAAGTCTTGTGACTTCATGTTTGCTTGCCTGGACAACAGAACCATTCCAAATAGAGGTCAACTCTTACAGGGAAAAAAGTTGCTCCTTTACGAGCATCTTTTTTCCTTTAAGGTGGTGATTTATGGTAAATGTAAAAATCTGCATAAAACCAGAAAAAAGTAACGTATCTCCCTGAAAGTTAGCAGACTTCTTATTTTCGTTGTTCTTTACCATTTAGAATACAAAATAGACGTATATGCTGCTTAAAAAAGTGTTTTCATAAGGACAGATCAAAGGGTAATTTTCTGCGAATAAATCTGAAAAAATAATATCGTTATTGAAAATTTACGTAGTGCTGAAGGTGTATTATTGCATAATGAAGAGCGTCCTAGCAATTATTTATTCCAACTCTTTCTCAAATTGTAATGTAGACCAGATGAAAACGGTAGCTTTTTCTCAATGTTCAACCATGTACAAAGTAAATGTACACTGGACGCATTTATTAAATATAGGGTAGGCAAGCATATCTATGTAACACCTACAATATAAATAATACATTACTGACATGATCAGTGGTGTGTAGATGAAATTGTTCAACCTTGTTAAAATAGTATCACCTGTCTCACCTGTGTGTTTTGACAAAATAATTTGGACACAGACTGCATCTTTTTTCATCTGCTCAGCCTGATAATGTGTGAAAGAGTTTGAAAAAATAATTGCTAGGACGCTCGCCATTATGCAACAAGGTACTCTAAGCACTAAGTATATTTTCATTAATGATATTATTTTTTCAGATTTATTCGCAGAAAATTACCCTTTGATCTTCTCTTATAAAAACACTTTTTAACATTAACAAATGCTGCATTTTGGGATTCTAAATTATGAGAAACAACATAAAGAAGGCATCTGCGAAGTTTTGGAAAGATCAGTGTTATTTTGAGTATTTTATGCAGATTTTTGTCTTTGTCCCAAATCAGTGATTATCACCACCTTAAAGAGTTAACCCCTGTTAAGAAAAGAGGTAAATATAAATATTGAACCCATTAACTTTAATACATGTATGCATGAAAATACAACATTTGATCTGAATGAAGCCCCCTCTTTCTTTCTTCCTCTCTCTCCCCCCACCCCCCACACACGCACACTAACAAATATATAAATTAGGGTACAAAAATAAGGGTAGTTCCTGTTTTCTTCTGTCATCCTGTTTACTCTTGAGAATTTCATGTTCGCAGTCACATGTCACATACAAAATAAAGGCAAGTCCTGTTACATATATGAGCCGCAACACGACAAAACAACAATGTGGCATAGGTGCTCAGTGAAGACTCAGATCAGCCTGGGCATTCACCTCTGATCAGATTCTTCGCTGTGCACTTAAAGGGTAGGTAAGGGTCTAAGCTATATCCATGCCGACAGTGACGACTCTGATCGGACTTGGTGGGCGGCCAGGCTGATCTGAGTCTTCACTGGGCGCACATGCCATTTTGTTGGTTTTGTCGTGTCGTGTCTCATAGTATACACTTTAATAACAGAGGCAACTTTAACAGCTCGGTAAGGACTTCACCAGGAAACATGCTCAACAGCCGGTTGTTACACAGGGGGTGGGGACCTCAGAGGGGGCAACTGGAGAGGAGAGTATAAACTAGTTATCTTTTACATAGGTACCAACTACAGATTCAGTTTCTCAACAGTAAGAGTAAAATTTGCTCTCTTCACTCCCTTGACAGATTCACTGATCAACAGACACTTACAAATTTTTATTACAAAGATAGTGTTATTTAACTTTTGAATTAAAACTTGGTGGCTATGTTTTGTCTAGAATTTTATTGCACAAAAGACATATGTCAGTAACTAAACCACCAATGAGCAAATGAAAATTTTGAAACTTTTGGTTCTTACTTCCCGTCGGCCGGACCGGGTAGTGCAATCGGTAGGGCACCTGACTCATAAGTCAGAGGTCCTGGGTTCGAATCCCGGTCTGGCCACATACTTTCGTTTCTCCTTCCGCTGATTCAAGGGCAGTTGTCAGTTACTGGCGAAAGTATGTGCACTTAGTACTGGTTAACCGCTTAGGAGGTCTAAGCCTGCCCAGGAATAGTGTGGTTAGGTTAACTGACCGTCCCGACATGACCTTAGTTGTCTACCGTGGACGTTAAGCATCAAATCAACCAACCAACCAATCAACCCATCGATAGGTCCAAATTAGAATCTAAAATCCCCTTCAAGCTTTCCAGTTGGTGTATTTACTTCCAAGCCCTGGCTAAAATTAATTCACTTAATTCCTGCATGCCACATGCAAAGATTGTTTTTTACCGATCTAATCCCCAGAGTTGCCCAGCTGCCTTGTATGGGGTAAAACCATTGATTGGTGTGTTAGTAAACAAAATGTGAGCTGCGACACGACAAAACCAACAAAGTGGCTGTGCGCCCAGCGCAGACTCAGATCAGCCTGGGCATCCGCCCAGTCTGATCAGAGTCTTCGCTGTCCGCATGGAGGTAGCTACCCTTTAAGCACCTATTGAAGAGTCTGATCAAACTGGGCGGCTGCCCAGGCTGATCTGAGTCTGCGCTGGGCGCACAACCACATTGTTGGTTTTGTCGTGTCGCGGCTCATGTTTCCTCAGTCAATTGCCCCAACCACCTTGCAAGGATTAGACTAGACTTTGAGCTGACAAATTTCCAATAAACCCAACTTTAAAGGGTGAAGATACTGTCATTCAGCCATTTTAATGAAGGGAAATAACTTCTTTGATTTCCTGTTTGTTTCCCTGGATAACAAAGTCCCCAAAAATTGGGTCTCCTTTTGAAAGAAAGCATTTTTTCACACGGGAGCAAATTCTTTCCTTAAAGAGTTGACCCCCTTTAAGAAAGGAAGCGTTAATATATATTGGCATTAAAATATATTGGCAAAAGTTGCTTTCTCTGAATTTGAAGTGTTAATTGTCTGCTTTCTACTATAGCTGGCAAGTGTGGCTGTTTTAAAGATCATGACATTTAAGTGAATGAACTTTAGCAAGAAATATTTTAATAAATAAAGCCTATACATGTACACTGTATTTATATTTTCCCTAGCTCATTTTAAGAAATACAAAATCTGCACAAAAGACACTAACACATACACATATCAATATTTCTATTGCATATATACAAATCTTAACCAAGCTGTGGTATTTCCACAAAGCCAAGTAGACATTTCAAAATTTTTCTGAGACATTCAAATACTGAACATTTTACAATGGTTGTACTGACCCTTTCAAACAGTGAAATACAGAAGTATGATTTAAGCAACTAAGTTGTCTGTCTTTCCCATTCTCATAATGATGTCCCAGCCCAGGATCCAAGGGGTGGGCTATGGGGCTTATGTCCCACCACCTAGGGTTCTGTGTCCAATATAATGCAGGACTGTAGACAAAGAGAACCTGATCATAATTTGCGATGATATTCCATAAGGTTACATTGAAATATATGTTGTGCAATCTCATTGGAAACCCCTTGCTGAGGGGATTCCAATGAAATGCCATAACATAAATTCAAAGGAAAGCATGATATTATGTTGATTTTTCTTCAAATACTCTGTTTTATCTAGAATCCTGAATATGGCCTTTTCTTAGGGTCCTAAGCACCACCAATTGTTCAGAGAGCACCCCGCCAGCTAAACTAGATCCAGATCCAGCTCTAGATCCAGGCCTGTGTACCAAGGGAATGAATCTGTAATGTGCAGCTACTGTCACCAAGTCTGTATGGGGCTTAATTCGCTTGAAGGAAAAAAGATGAAACCCTTCTCTTGTTGAATAAATTAACTTAGCCACACCCACTTTGGAATTTTAGCCAATCATATTATTTGATGATAATAATTTCATATTTTGACAGACTGAACAACAAACAGTGTAGAAACAGTGTAAATCTAGATAAACTGGCTTCTTCAAAAGCCAGCTGATCTGGATCCGCACTGTTTGCAAATGCTGCTTTAGCAAAAAAAGGGTTATGGAAGCAGACACAAATACGGCTGTTTAAGACAGGTTACCCATAATAAAGGTTTATTTTCACTTTATTTCGTTTCAATGGATTTCACAAAAGTGGCTGATAATGACAGATGAGCACATGATAAAGGTGACACATAAACAGGGGTGACACTGTTTATCTACTGACTATCTGTAGAGTTTTGTGACATATTTGGTGTGACAAGGGCTGGGGTAGTAACAGTGGTTGTCATGGCAGCAGATGAAGTTGCAATGCCTTCTGGGACTGTGACTAGCTGTTCCACTTCCTCCATCATGGCTTCTGCCTTCTCATTCAGAAGAAGCTGAAATACAGAGATATTACCAGGCCCCGAGGTTATAAAACTTTTTTTGTGCTCAACTCAGCTGAGCATGAAATTTTCTCTGCTGATAAATCTGAAAATGCCAACTAATGTTGGCATTTTCATATTCATAAGCAGAGAAAATTTCATACTCAGCTAAACTGAGCATGAAAACAACTGGACTTATCAGTAATTTGTTATTTATAAGCAGGTAACATTTCATGCTCAGCTGAGTTGAGCATGAAAAAAGTTTTATAACCTCGGGGCCAGTTTGAGTACAATCATGCCTTGCAAACCTGAAATTTCATTCCATTTCGCAAGTTTTGTGATAACTCCTCCAATCTATCATTAACATAGCTGAAATTTTGTATTGATATGCTTTACACACAGAATTCAAATAGGGTCAAGTCAGGTAAATTCTGACAGAAGGGAATTAAAACAAAATCAACTGAGCAAACAATGAAAATCCCGATGAGACGGCTCATTATTTTCACAATTGCAACGGTATGTCCGAATTTACCCACTGTCAGAAGTTACAGACTCGACCCTAACATTGACATCAGTTTGCAGTTCTACTGCAGAAGCTGCAAATTTCTTATTTCCAGGACGGAACAGAACTGAGCATTTACCAGGTGTGAAAAGGACAGCTATCACTGGACAGTCATCTAGCCTAAGCACCTTGTCAAAATTTTTTATAAAACAAACATCTAAATAAAGATGCTAAAAATATTTTAATTTTGGCACCAGAAGCCCCACCCTTGGGTCTGACCCTGGAAAACAGAGACCTGAATCTACAATGTCTGCCAAGACCCCTTGTAAAAAGGTAAAGGTTTCCCATAGCCTAATAGCCGTAGGGGCAGTGGGGGTTAGAGACCCACTGTATCTTGGGCACAGCTGATGAAAAGTGGAGCCCATCCCTCTCCTTTCACTGCCTTATCCTTCCCTGATTCGAAAAAGGTACCCATTTACTGCTGGGTTGACAGAGTTTTCCAGTCATCGTATGGCGACAGTGAGCCTCGAACTCACGACCTTACGGTGACTTTCTGCACAATAGCCGAGCCACTCTAACCACTCAACTACGGCGCCTTGTAGGGAACGCGAATAAGCATAAATGAATAAACAGTTCCATCAAACTATCAGGGAAAGTTTAATGTAGCAGCCTCCAAAGTGCAAGCAAAATAAGCTCTGTTCAGTTCATAGAAGCCCCTGTAGCTCAGTGGGTTAAGTGCTAGCCTACTGATCTAGCGGACCTGGGTTCAAGCTCCATTTGAGGCGAAATTCTTTCCTACCATAAACAGGGTTTCATTAAACACAGCCTTTCATTATCATCCTACCATCGTCCTGATATGACTGAAATACTGTTGAAAAGGATGTAAAATCGCGAGTCATACTTCCATCCGTTCATCTGATAAGTTCATAACATTATTAAGTCATGGTTTAATCAATATTTGGGGTAAATAAAGAGTTTTAACCAGTGCTCCAGATAAGAAGAGGGTTCTAATGAGGGGTCACAACATACGATCTTTAGATTAGTCCTTTTACCCTACCCCTTCTAATCTGCAGCATTGTTATTCATCCACTGCCCAGCGGGCACATGACGTCAAAATGATGTTGTACTGACGTCGATGCAACACCGTCATGCCGCATTGACGTCAGTACGACGTCATTTCAACGGCATGTGCCTGCTGGTTGTACTTACTTTAGCAGATGCCACAATCTGTTTAGCAACTTTTCTGGGCAAGTGTTCCACAGATCTTACTAGAACCTCTGGGTCAGCACTCGCTATGGTACTCAGAGTTCGGAATCCAGCATTGTACATCAACTTAGCTCGACCCTGCCAAGACAAATAAATCCATATGAATCAAATACACAAGTACACATAGGGTGTATCTGATTTGCACCCGGCGCATGCAGCCGGCCCATGCAGCACATGTGACCATGGGTAGGTCAAGAGGGGGGGGGGGGGGGGTCAAACTTTAAAGGGGGGGGGGAGGGAAGCTAGTGGGAGTGACACCATTTAAATCATTTTTTCTACAGAGAGTAAAATGAAATATGATTTCAGTCTCATCATCACCCTCTAAGCAAACACTCTATAACTTATTACATGGTTGAAAATAGAACAACCAAACAAGTAGCCCAAAGGGCAACAATTGCTCACCTGAGAGACATTGTAAACCTATAGGGATATTTAAGATGCTCAAGGGCAGCTAACTCCACAGTCAGTGGTCCAATCAGGCTGAAAATTAAACTCATCCAAAACATTATGTATGCCCTCATTTAATATATGCAAGTTTAAAAAGTGTCCGATCAAGAGCACAATAGACAGAGCTGTCAAGGGCAGCTAACTTCGTAGTGGTTGGCCGGATCTGGCCAAAATTTGAACTTGTTTAAGATATTATGCATTTCCTCATTACCTGCAAGTTTGAAAAGGATCTGATCAGTAGAAACCAAGAAAAAGTGGCGACATTGATTTTTTGGATGCTCAGGGCAGGTACTCCATAGTCAGTGGTGGGATCTAGCCGAAATGCTAACTAATCCCAAGCTTTTATGCATATCCTGCAAGTATGAAGAGGATCCAATGAAAAATGAAATTGTGATGACATTGTTTTCTCCATTATAAGACTATGGGATTTTTTTCAAATGCTCAAGGGCAGCTAACTCCGTAGTCTGTGCTCGAATCCGGCCAAATTTCAAACTCATCCAAGCTCTTATGTATGTCATCATTACCTGCAAGTAGGATAATGATCTAATCAAAAACCTTGATTGCAGCACCCTGAAAGTCAAACTTGCTCGAGATATTGTCATGCCGTACATTTGTGTGAATTTATTTTAAAATCCGTTGAAAATGTAGGTGCTAGAGCGATGACAAAGTTTTTCTAAAAATAGCCACAGTGACCTTGACCTTGGGCACAGATCCTGAAAGCCGAACTTGCTTGAGATATTGTCATACCCTACATTTGTGTCAAGTTATTTCAAACTCCATGGAGAAATGAAGGTGCTAGGGCTATGACAAAGTTTTTCTAAAAATAGCCACAGTGACCTTGACCTTGGGCACAGCACCCTGAAAGTCTAACTTGCTCGAGATATTGTCATGCCCTACATTTGTGTGAAGTTATTTTAAAATCCACTGAGAAATGTAGGTGCTAGAGCGATGACAAAGTTTTTCTAAAAATAGCCACAGTGACCTTGAACTTGGGCACAGCACCCTGGAAATCAAACTTCTTTGAGATATTGTCATGCCCTACATTTGTGTGAAGTTGATTTAAAATCTGTTGAGAAATGTAGGCGCTAGAGCGATGACCAAGTTTTTCTAAAAATAGCCACAGTGACCTTGACCTTGGGTGCAGCACTCTGAAAGTCAAACTTGCTCGAGATATTGTCATGCCCTACATTTGTGTGAAGTTATTTTAAAATCTGCTGAGAAATGTAGTTGCTAGAGCGCTGACAAAGTTTTTCTAAAAATAGCCACAGTGACCTTGACCTTGGGCGCAACATCCTGAAAGTTAAACTTGCTCGAGATATTGTCATGCCCTACATTTGTGCGAAGTTATTTTAAAATCTACTGAGAAATGTAGGTGCTAGAGCACTGACAAAGTTTTTCTAAAAATAGCCACAGTGACCTTGACCTTGGGCTCAGCATCCTGAAAGTCGAACTTGCTCGAGATATTGTCATGCCCTACATTTGTGTGAAGTTATTTTAAAATCCGTAGAGAAATGTAGGCAATAGAGCGATGACAAAGTTTTTCTAAAATATGTAATGACGTTGTTTTCTCCATTATAACACTATGGGATTTTTTTCAAACGCTCAAGGGCAGCTAACTCCGTAGTCTGTGCTCGAATCCGGCTAAATTTCGAACTCATCCAAGCTCTTATGTATGTCATCATTACCTGCAAGTATGATAAGGATCTAAGCAAAAACAGTTGAGAAAACGTGATGACGCCATTTTCCCCATTATAACCCTATGGGATTTTTTTCAAACACTCAAGGGCAGCTAACTCCGTAGTCTGTGCTCGAATCCGGCCAAATTTCGAACTCATCCAAGCTCTTGTGTATGTCATCATTACCTGCAAGTAATGATGACGCCATTTTCCCCATTATAACCCTATGGGGGCTATCTGTTGCAATGGAAACCAGAGTTCCGAGCTGATCGGCACCAAAACCTAATGCAGCCTTTCCCCCACCCAAATGATGCTTCAGATAAAATTTCATTGCGATCGGCCAACTGGTCTCTGAGATATTTATGTTTGAAAGTGTTGACACACGCACGCACCCACCCACGCACCCACGGACGGACGACGGCTCGACTCCCATCCTATAAGCTCACCTCTGAGCCTTCGGCTCAGGTGAGCTAAAAAACAAAGCATTTTGGATTGGGCGAACCCTGGTTTGAATCAAATGTCTGTGTAACATCACCATTTGCAATAAATTTTACATGTTAAATTCAATCTTATAGCTGACTACTGAACATTTAGCATCCAAATAATTACTATGTTTATGGAATTTCACAATACTTCAAGTTTTAATGACTGACATATACTGTCTCATGAGATGTAAGCTCTTTCGTCATTCAGATTTTGCTCGCTGCTTTTTTGACACCATATATTGTCAACATTTGAGCCAATCCTAGTCGCTTTGTTCAAAGTGATCGGTGTGCACCGCCAAGGCAACAACGTTCCAAATCAAATGCTTAGCCGATCAGCCATTACTAATTATAGATACTGGCTTGCACCAACAGTGTGAACTGGGTGCCAATCAAATGCACGCACAATCTCAAGAAAAAGACTGAATAATTGCAAGATACCTTGAATGCCAACTCATATATCACCCCATATCAAAAAATAAGAATTTTCTTGCTGATCCTCTATTTCTTTGACTATAAGACAGAGCTCTAGATAAGTGGGAGTATTTGGTGAGGGATAATTTTTGTTAATTCTGCATAAAAACTTATGTTGTGACCCCTCACCTGAACCGTCTCGACGAGACACTTCAGATGAGGGCTCACAACATATGGTTTCGATGAGAAATAAGAAAAATTATCCTTAATTATCATCAAATACTCCCTCTTATCTAGAGCTCTGATAAGATGAGGTTTTTCCATTCCAAAAGAATCCCAAAACTCTTGATCATTCTTATAGGACTGATCTAGATATCTGGAATTGTTTTAGAAGGGAGAACCTTTCTCATAACACAATTTGTTAAGACCTATCTGCAACTGTTTGGCGACTGGTCAGCAATAGATCGGCAACTGATCACTGACAAGACAGGGATTGATCTGCAGGTCATCAGCAATTGGTCAGCAACTTATTGGCGGTTTAACAGCGACTGGTTGCCAACAGGTTGCAAGGAAGTTTCAAGCATGCACTGATTGACTGCTGAATTGCCGAAGGTTTGCAGTGCCAGCTTTAATGCAAAGCTGTTTTAATTGCAGTAGGGTTTCTAACACGTCTCTGACAAGTCCCCATTCCATTGTAACCAGTCATCAAAGAGTCATCAACTGGACACTGACTGGGCGTTCATTACTCTAAACTAGTTGCAAATTTGCTGCCGATCCTACAGCGAGCTGTTGCAGAAAGGTTGCAGGTCATGTGGCGATTTGTTGGCCACTGACTGGCAATCATATTGAAAGGGTTAAAGTAGCTGCAATGGTCATATAGGTTGCCAGTCACTTGCGAATGAAATAAGCTGCAAAGAGGTTGCATCGCAGTCGTGAGCTCTGTGGGACCAAAGCATTAACCCATTGCATTCTGAGTATTTTTGTCGTCTGCTGAAATTGTCATCTGCATCAAAAATCGAGAATATTTTGACAATATTGGTCTAACTAACTCTTGTACAAATGATGTCTAGGCAGCAAACAGTTTGACTCTCAGATCAGGGGCCTGATCTGGATCCAACCTGTTTGCCCAGATACCCCTAAAGGGGTATCCCGAATGGAATGGGTTAACAAGATGAAAAACCTGTCCTTTATAAAAACTTGCTGCATGGAGGAAAATTCTGATCTTTTCTGCTTCTTGTTCGAATAGGTAAGATTAAAAATAAATATTATTACTGTAAATAAAGAAGCATTTCAAAAATACATTTACTACTAATAAATTACTAATACTATGTTTATGAAATACTCCCATTTATTATTAATAACTGTATTTATGAAATGCTCCATTATATAAACATACTGTTTTAGCCAACCTGAAGGTAAAGTGGGAACATATAAAACAAAATCTGAGAAAGTTCACTCAGTGGTCAATGCTTTACAAGATATACATTCATCAGGTGTTGATGGGGAAGTTTCCAGAAAGTGAGCATACATGAGCACATGTTCAGTTGAACGTTACAGAAAACAAAATGAAAATGTGCAGCAAAAGCCGATCACATTCTGACTCTGCAGTAAAAGTTTCCAACTGGAAGAAAAAAAGAGAGATTTTCTATACTGATTTCAAGATACTGTATCTATCCAGTTATAAGACAGGACTTTCACCCTAATATCTAAACTAGTATTCTGTAATTCTACTATAAGATGGGATTTTCCCTTCCAAACAGTACCAAAAATTTAGATCCATCTTCTATGAGGGATCTTAACCCTACTGCACTCAGAACAGGCAAAACTCTATGGAGTTTTGGCTGTTCTGAGTGCAATAGGGTTACGTTTTGGGACTGTTTTGGAGCAGAAACCCCTGTAACCAAACAAATATGGTAGGATTCCCAATAAAGTGTCAGCTCAGCTCAGATCAGATATCACACTGCTTAACTACCCAGGGTTGACATTCATCCTCCATTTCACAATACCCTGACTTTTCCCTGACATTTTACAATTTACATACCTTTTTATGGATCCAAAAGCTGATTTCACTTTTTACTTTAACAGTGCTAACTGTATCACTTG
Organism: Ctena decussata; assembly: GCA_963989385.1. Lineage (NCBI taxonomy): Eukaryota > Metazoa > Mollusca > Bivalvia > Lucinida > Lucinidae > Ctena > Ctena decussata. The sequence continues at coordinate 126,955,571 of OZ022498.1, forward strand.
AAAATTAGGAGTTACTTTTCAAGGAAACTAGAAATGTTTTTCAGAGAAAAACTGATGTCCCCCCACCAGCCCATTTCCCATCCCTTCTAATGAATAAAAAGCCTGAACAAGTAAAATATCTAGACAAGTTTGGAGAAAATCCATCCACTGGTTCTTAAGATATCCTACATAGATGACTATAACGTTGAAAATGAGGTCAAGGTCACCAAAATCAAATCACCTCTTAAACTTATCCAAATGATGTATCCATGCAAGTTTGGTGAAATTCCATCCATTGGTTCCGAAGATATAGTGGGTACAAGAAAATGTCATGTAAGTCCTCAGGTGACCTTGAATATGAGATCAAGGTCACCAAAATCAAATCAGCTCTTAAACTTGTCCCAATGATGTATACGTGCAAGTTTGGTAAAATTCCATCCATTGGTTCAGGAGATTTAAGTGAGTACAAGAAATTGTCATCTAAGTCCTCCAGTCCTTGCAAATGAGGCCAAGGTCACCAAAATCTGACCAGCTCTTAAATTTGTCGCAATAATGTATCCCTGAAATTTTGGAGAAATTTCATTCATTGGTTCACGAGATATAGTGGTTACAAGAAATTGTCATCTAAGTCCTCCAATGACCTGGAAAATAAGGTCAAGGTCACCAAAATCTAAAAACTTCTTAAACTTGCCCCATTGATGTATCCATGCAAATTTGGTGAAATTCCATCCATTGGTTCGAGATATCACTGGTACAAGAAATTTTCATCCAAGTCCTCCAGTGACCTTGAAAATGAGGTCAAGGTCACCAAAATCTAATCACCTCTTAAACTTGTCCCAATTATGTATCCATGCCAGTTTGGTGAAATTCCATCCATTGGTTCAGGAGATATAGTGGGTACAAGAAATTGTCATCTATGTCCTCCAGTGACCTTGAAAATTAGGTCAAGGTCACCAAAATCTAATCACCTCTTAAACTTGTCCCAATTATGTATCCATGCCAGTTTGGTGAAATTCCATCCATTGGTTCAGGAGATATAGTGGGTACAAGAAATTGTCATCTATGTCCTTCAGTGACCTTGAAAATGAGGTCAAGGTCACCAAAATCAAATCAGCTCTTAAACTTGTCCCAATAATGTATCCATGCAAGTTTGGTGAAATTCCATCCATTGGTTCAGGAGATATAGTGGGTACAAGAAATTGTCATCTATGTCCTCCAGTGACCTTGAAAATGAGGTCAAGGTCACCAAAATCTAATCAGCTCTTTAACTTGTCCCAATAATGTATCCATGCAAGTTTGGTGAAATTCCATCCATTGGTTCAAGAGATATCGCGGGTACAAGAAATCTGTCAGAGGGACGCCGACGCCGAAGCCCGGGATCCGCACTGAAAACAATATGTCCCCCCTCACCTTTGGTGGGGGGACATAATAATTTGCTCCCCCTAGGTAGCAAATTCATTCCTTTACAAGTAGCTCCGAATGAGACACTGCATTATTACATGTAGATTGTATATGGGAAAAATGAAGACTGATAAGACTGCAGAGATGTACAAGCTGATTTTAGAGTCCCCTTTTTTGCTTAAGTCATGAAGTACATTTCCATGCAAAGCAAATCAGATATTTACCAGTTTGACACCAGGAATCTCCATCAGGGGAATTAACTCTGCTGTTACACAGTATGAAAGTCTTTTCACAAAATTTCCCATTAAATCTTGATATGCCCAGAATTCCTCCATTTCCTGGCAAAAATGAGCAACACAGCTGGCAAAACTGGCAGCACTAGAGAGGAGGTTCTGTATGAAACCTCTCGGCTGTTGAAACTTCTCTGCCACCTCCCAAATTGTTTTCTGCTTCCAGAGGTCATAGAGCATCAAGGTCAGATAGAATCTGTTAACCACAAATTCATCCACTTTCTGGAAAACGTACAATTAAACTTTGTTATAATCTACTGTGACAGAAGCACATAAGCAAACAGCTTTTTTCATGATTTTATAGTTGTATATAGCTATTTTCAGCTTTGCATATAGAGAGTTACATTAGTTATCTATTACAAGTTTCAGGAATAGTCCTCATAAACTCTTGAGATTTTCTTGCTTGTTTTGTTCAGTCATCTGGTTCACCATGGCCACAGTCCCTACTAGGTATAAAACCATTACAAGCACATCGTCTTGGTGTGTGTTGTGTTTTGCCTCAGCAGGGGAGATAACTCAAGAGGACAAATTTCTTATTGTAATTTGTTGTAAACAGAAAGCTTTTTTTACTTTGACAAGTTCAACTATATAATTCTGATACTATAGGAGTTACAGTTAGAAAAACACATTTTTTTTTATTTTGACAATGGCGATAACTCTGTAAGAAAACATCAAAATTTGCCTTTTAACAATTCAAAGACCACTACACATGACAACTTTGAAAAAAAAATCCGTCAAAATGGACTTGGTTTTGAAAGGAAACAAAGTGCTCAAGGACACATGTATGATGGACAGATGCACAGACAGATGAACAGACTCACAGACTGCCTAATATCCCACAGCTAACATGCAGTAGGGTACAAAATCAAACAGCTTTCAACCTGCACAAACTGCAAAACAGGTTGGACAATGGCCTTAGATGCAGGATCAAGAAATTTGTATTTTCATGGCCGTCGGAACAGGGTGGCAGGGGAGGCAACCGCCACCCCAATATTTTTGGCAAGAATACGATTCTCCTAAAGAAAGAAGAAAAACAAAAGAAAGGACACTTTAAACCCCACATATCCCAACTGTGCAAGGTCACAACAGATGTCATGCTAGTTCAGGCTTTAAAAATTGCCTACAGGCATAAAGGAGTAACGATGAAAGATGTAAACGGGTGTTAAAGAAGACACACTTTTGCACCCGATCATCACATTGTGATTATTAAGATAATCCATGGTAAGTTCTTCAAATTATGAGTAGGACAAGTCTGATGTAAAGACCAATTAAATCATGTGAAAATATATCTTACAACATGTGCCAATAGGAGTCATGCAGATCAACCTATGCATCTGTGCAGCCTGATCAGACTCTTACCTTTGTGCTTACATCATGTTTTAATCCTGGAGCACCTGAATTGTGAAAAGTGAAGGCACTGGTCAGTCTGATCTTATGTGCAGACTGCTTTAAATATCAATACTTAAATGATAAGATACATTTTCACACGTCGCCACCCAATCGTACTGCATTAAACAATGAATCTGTTCGAAAATATTCTCAGATTCTTCATTTACTTTCGAGCTAGCCCACTTTGATTCTAAGTGTATCCAGTATTCCCTATATATCTGGGGATCGCGGGTTTGAACCCCAGTCACAATGGATTAATTTTCACTGACTTCTGACACCACTGATACCGGACTGGTGCAGTGTTGCGTTTTATATTGCCTGGGCGGTAGTTAGTGAGGCAGTGGCCACAAGGGCTACGGTTGGGCACTCTGGCAAGCGGAGTACTAACATTCTGCGCGGACATGTGTTTGGCACAGCTGTAATGGTCCAAACGTGTAGTCGAACGGATAACTAGGCAAAACAAGCCTGTAAACATCAAGTTTCCAGAATTTGAATATAAATTTTATGCTGTTAACTTCATAGCTTTACTCAAACTGGATGGCTGTACTACCATTATGGGTTTAAAATTTCTTCCAAAAAAGAAGAAAAAAAAAAGAGATAAGCAACTGAGAAGTCTAATTATGAGTGTCAATAAAAATTCATATCGCTAACTGAAAGCAACATCATGTCATTGCGATGACGTGATGTAAAAATAATACGTCGTTATTTACTTTGAAGGGTTGGGGCTGTGGGTGGGGAGGGTAGAGTTGTGAGGGAGGGGGTATCAAAATCCGCCTCCCCAATATCAAAATCGTTCCGACGCCCCTGTATTTTTGCTCTTGTCTATCTGATCTTCTTCTTCCCGTCTTCTAAAAGATGGCTTGATACAGACAGTTATACATGTACTTGTACTGTCTCAAATGGCCATTAAACCCAAACCAAGCAACTAACCATCTGCTCCTCATCAGACCAGAGTCTGCACTGTTTGCAGCTGTCAGTTAAGCTGCCAATAAAATGTCTGCTCATGCATTTCTGTCCAAACAAACAAGATTTTTTATGGCATGTTTTTTTTTTTCCAACAACCTGGCCAGGAGGCTAAAAAATAAAATCCAAATATACTGTCCTGTTGTAACAAACTGTGACTTCGAAGCAAGCATATCTTTTATAGCCCTTGTAAATAACCTCCCTGCTATATCACAAGTGAGCCAAATGTCACTCCAAAGGTCTCTCTCACAGATATGACAATAAATGGGGATGTTTTACCTAAAAGGTTACATTAACTCTCACAGATAGTTTATTGTTGTTTTGTTTCCAGATGATAAGAAACCTACCAGCTTTGACTTCTGTTGTGATGCTTTTCTGGCCAAGTAGGACTCAGGAACTCCAATTAGTGCTGGAACTTTTAGCTCAGCAGGGGACAAACTATTCATCTATAAAAAATAAAACAACCTTCACTGGCAATTTGTTGCCACATCTATACTAAACATTGGGACACTAATGTTTCTACAAACAGTGCAGAGTTAAATCAGACTGCTCCTAAGGAGCAGTCTAACCAAACTCTGCACTGTTTGCCAGCACCTTCATTTTTCATGCCTTAGAAGAATAGACTTGTCCAGATTCAGTAGTAAATCTGTCCATTAAATATACGAGGGGCATTTCAGAAATAATGTAAATCATCTCTTGGTAGTCTATTGGCTGATATTTATCAGTAGTTTTATATATCATTGGAAAGGTAAATTCAAGTGCTTTAGAATGGTACGCATTAAAAGAATTTCTAAGTCACTCATGCATGACAGCAAGTGCTTATACGTCATGAGGGTGTGGATACTGAAAACTGTTCATTTACACTGAAAATCTCTTGTGTTCTATTGCTGTTTGCTCCATGAAGAATGATATATTTTAATAAAGAAACACGTAATACTATCCTTTAACTGTAAAATTAGAAAGTTATACAGAAATCATTTCCAGATTCTACACCAGTTACATAATAAACCAGATTTTTTTCGTTGCTATGTGGATATAAATGCTAAGTTATTATAGATGCATTATAACAATAAATTGTGATTTTCGACTATATTCAGATCCAATTTCAACAAATGACAGACATTTAATGACTGAAATGATTAGGTCACTATATTTTGTTACGACTGGCATCAATTCACTGATGAAACTGGGTGATACGTGTGCAAACTCCACGCTGGGAGTTGCAAAGTAGTAGCAATTCGTGCAAAATACAAAACAATAAAATAAAATTATCTTCTAATAAAAAATAACAGGCTAAATATATTTCTCTTTGTTAAATGTCAAAAATTAGAAGGACATATTGAAAGCATAATTCATACTCAAAGACTTGAAAAACTTGTTATTTTATATGACATACCGACATTGGAATATGTGCGTGGGTGGGGAAACTAATCGTAAACAAGAGGCCCACGGGCCACAAAGCTCACCAGAACTCTAGCTCAAAATTGCTATCAAATTTGTAGAGGCTCAAAATTGCTGTCACATTTGTACAGGCTAATACAAAATATACAACTACTAAGTCTCAGTCTGTTGAGTAGATAACAAAATATGTAACTATTTTCCATATTCTCATTGCAGTAAATGTCATTTTTTATTTTTCCCCATCGTAAGTCAATGCAACTCTAATAATATGCCATATCAACCAAACAAAAGAGCTGATTTTCAGAAAGAAACACAAATTTTCAATTCCCTAGCCAAAGAATACTAAAGAAAAAATCTGACCCAATCGGCCTAGTGGCTTCAGAAGAGAATTTTTTTAAGCCTTTATTTTTTTCTTTCCTTTTTTTTTTGCTCTATGGCTTCCATGACAACCAATAAAAGGTGCAGTGGGCCAAAAACATAAAGCTAAAAGAAGACTTCTCAAGGAACATTTCTATGACAGTTTTGTCAACATATCTGCAATAGCTTGGCAGTAAATGCCATTTTTCAATTGTCCCCATTAATTTATGTATCAATGCAACTCTAAATTGCCATAGCAACCAAACTAAAGAGCCAATTTTTGTATAAAAAAGACATAAACTTTCAATGCCCCAGCCTATGGATACTACAGATGAAATCTAGACCTTATTGGCCCCGTAGCTTCAGAGGAGATATTTTTTTAAGTATTTATTTTCCATTTTTTTTCCTTTTGGTTTCCATGGCAACCAATACAAGGAGCAGTGGGCCAGAAAACATACAGCTGATAGAAGACTTCACAAGGAACATTTCTATAAAAGTTTTGTCAACATATCTGCAATGGCTTGGCAGTAAATGCATTTTTTCAATTTTCCCCATTATAAGTCAATGCAACTCTAAGTTGGCATAGCAACCAAATTAAAGAGCCGATTTTCATACAAAAACACAAACTATCAATCCTCCAGCCTAAGGATACTACAAATAAAATCTCGGCCTTATCAGCCTCGTGGCTTCGGTGGAGATAAAAAAAAATTAAGTATTTTGTTTCCATTTAATTTTCTTTTTGGTTTCCATGGCAACCAATGAAAGCTGCAGTTGGCCAAAACACATATAGCTGAGAGAAGACTTCTCAAGGGACATTTCTATAAAAGTATTGTCAACATATCTGCAATGGCTTGGCAGTAAATGCCATTTTTCAATTTTCCACATTATAAGTCAATGCAACTCGTAGTTGCCATAGCAACCAAACTAAAGAGTCGATTTTCATAAAAAACACAAACTTACAATCCCCCAGCCTAAGGATACTACAGATGAAATCTGGGCCTTATCAGCCTTGTGGCTTCAGAGGAGATAATTTTTAAGTATTTTTTCCCATTTTTTTGCATTTTGGTTTCCACGGCAACCAATAAAAGGAGCAGTGGGCCAAAAAACATGAACCTGATAGAAGGCTTCTCAAGGTACATTTCTAAAAAAGTTTTGTCAATATATCTGCAATGGCTTGCCAGTAAATGCCATTTTTCAATTTTCCCATTATAAGTCTATTGGAACTCTAAGTTGCCATAGCAACCAAACTAATGGGCAGATTTTCATAAAAAACACAAACTTTCAATCCCCCATCCCAAGGATGCTACAGATGAAATTTGGGCTCAATCGGCCTAATGGCTTCAGAGGAGATGTTGTTTAAAAGTGTTGACGGACAGACGACGACAGACGACATACGACGACGACGGACAACTGCCTATACTATAAGCTCCCCTGGAGCCTTCGGCTCTGGTGAGCTAAAAATCAGGTAAGCCACTGACAAAAGCGTATAAGGTGCCATAAAAGATTATTTGAGACAAAACACAAGCATGACGAATTATATGTAATTTCTTTTCTGTTTTATATCTGTCATCAAGCATTCACTTTCACTTAAACTGACCTCAAAACCGAAGTTTAAACAGCCTACTATGCATTTCAGTTAAGAACAGGAAGTGACGTCATCAGAAATGTGCATTGTTCCATGGTTAGCCTACTTTGCAAGGCAAATCTTATGTTTTATGAAAGCTGATACAATGCTTTTTATACTGGAATATTTTCAGTATTATAGACAATATAGTTATCAATCCAGAGCTGCTTGTATCCACAGTTAAGAAAATTTGAATTTGTCTTCACATGAATATATCTTCCATTTCTGCTCAGTGTCCCTACCCTAACAACAATTGTCAAGGCATATTTTGAAGAATATACCAGTGACTCAAAATTTTTGAGTGAAGGCCATTGGGTGATATGTAAACCTAAAAGTTAAGACGTAAAGTTTAAAAATCGGTCAACATTCCAAGGAATGGCAGACTCATTTACACTATTTCTGAAATGCCCCTCGTATGTCTCAGTTGCAGAACAGTCCATTTCAGATATGGTTCAATAGCAGATTAAAATTTAGTTCCATCAAGATAACATCACTGTTATTCTCTTAATATCTAAGTTGTTCCCTGTAGATAATATCTTTGTGCTCTCAAGATAATGTTATAGTTGTTCCTGCAATATCTAAGTAGCGTACTCAAAATATATTTAAGTTGTTCCCTCAAGATAATATCTAAGTTATTCCCTCAAGATAACATCTTAGCTGTTCTCCCAAGATAATATCCAAGTTGTTCCTTCAAGGTAACATATTAGTTCTTCTCTCAAGATAATATGTAAGTTGTTCCCTAAAAGTAACAGTTCCTCTCCCAAGATAATATCTAAGTTGTTCCATCAAGGTTACATCTTAGTTCCTCTCAAGATAATATCTGAGTTGTACCCTCAAGGTAAAATCTTAATTCCTCTCACATGGATGGATGGATGACCTGCATTTTTACATCCTTTTTAACTGTATTTCAGTCATATCAGGACGGTGGGTGCGTGAGAATGAGAGGCTGTGTGCAATGGAGCTCTATTTAGGATTGAAAAGATTCCCGCCTACAACGGGGCTTGAATCCGGGACTGCTAGATCAGCAGGCCAGCACTTAACCTACTGAGCTACCAGGGCTCCAATTAAAACTATAAGTTGTTCCCAATAGATAAAATTCAAAATGTTCTTTTTGTTCCCTCTTGATAATATGTATTAATAGGTTCATTTTATCTTGAGGCTTCAAGATATAAACTCTATACGGCAAAATATTATACCAAGAAAACAAGATATTATCTTTATGGGAAAAGATATTATCCTCAGGGGACTAAATATGATACTGGGGAGAGATGACATTACCGTATTTACCTTAATTATTTGGACGGATTAAAATAATTATTTTTTTTACTGTCCGAACATTTAATTTGGCAAAAATTATAAAAAAAATTTAAGTGTCCGAATATTTACGAACGCCGAATAATAACCAATTAGCAAGGGTATGCACCGGCATATATACGGTATACCGATAGGTGTGAAAGTAAACAACTAGTTTAACTAATGTATTCTTTAATCAATTAGATTATATGAGAAAATAAACTTCATAGTGGCTTAGGGTATTGTCTTTTCTTTTTTCATAATTTAATTTTATAACGACAGCTTGGACAGATGAAAAGTTCACTGCGGCAGCGCTGCATGTCTATTACGTCACCTGTATACAGATGATCAACCAAAGTTGTTAAAAATTAATTGTTCCATGCAAGATACATAACGGTAAATTGCTGAACAAAACAACTTGCCAAAATTGTCTACTTACGTCGGCAAAATAACGTAAAGAAGCATTGCATGACCGGTCACACAGTGTGGCGTTGCCTCAATGTTTTAGAAGGCAGCAGATTAGTACCGCGCAAACAGGAATGACTCTTATCGGACTGCGTTGCTGCACACCGGCTGATCAGAATCTTCACTGCTCGCACATACCATTTTGGAAGGTACCTTATATCACAGACCGGCTCGTACTCTGAGCCGACCCGACAAAACCAACAAGTGGTTGTGCGCCCGGCGCAGACGGGATCCACCCAGTCTGATCAGAGTTTTCGCTGTCCGTATGCTTAGCGCATATAGCGAAGTCTGAGGTTGCGGCTGCGCAGGCTGAACTGAGTCTTTGCTTTTCGTACATGAGATAAGGCGCAATTTCTCACAGCAATTCTTGTCATTTATAGCGGAAATGTGCACGTGCGCTAAAGTGCGTTTGGGAAAGATACATGGACACATGAGAATTCCGGGTTGCAAAAGAAATAAATTGTCATAACGACAAACTCTTCTTTCCTGGCAAAATCAGTCTGAAGTACATGCGCAAACTGAAAGCAGCGACCAGCCTGCGCATATGCATGGTCTGTGCATTGAAACAAAGTTCGCAGTAGCCGTAAGAGTTTATCACTGGCATAGCTGGCTCGTGCGTCTCAAAAGGGCCTCAGGACACATCCGATCAGCAAACACCTGCATCATACTATGCATTTGGGAACATTGACCAGTCTGAAAAATCTCCAGGGTTCACCGATAGTTTGCACCATAATTATTTTCAGATGCGCAGACTGGAATAGGCTTGGCTGTTCGCACATGTAATACGGCACCTTTTTGACGACACGTTGCCAATATTTCTGCACCCTTGGACGTAATATAGGACAGACAGAAATGTTGAAGATCAAAAGGACCGCACCTTCCAAAATTACAATGTGTGTGTTATTAATAGAAGCCCGTGAATTTAAAGCAGGCCGCTTGCGGTAAATAAATAGCCAGGACACTGACAAACTTACCTGATGTGTTTAAACAATCGCATATTAGGTCATCGTGATTGTGTTGAAATACTTTCCTTTCTTTCGGAACATTTATTTGGAATATTGAGAATGAAATACATGCAAATTGAGGACCTATGTAATACTGAGAGGTATGAGATATAATTTGCGACATGACATGAGATCGTCCCCCTCCCCCCTCCGGAAATCGGCAATTCAAATAGTTCGAACACTAAATATTTTCATGACCGGTAATTTCTAATAGTCTGAACACCCCGATCAGTATTTATTTTTTAACTGTTCGAACTAAATGAGAGTTTACCGTAAATCAATTGTGTTGTTATCTTCTTTTGATCATCGATATCAGATTCTTGGTTTCGTCATGAGAAAAAAATACAGATGTCCAAAATTATCTTACGACGAAACGATCTTATCACTTCGTTTTTAGTTGATAGTTCAGCTTGTAGGATTTGAACCATGTCTTAGCAAAACCCGTTTTAGTGTGCAGACACAGACCAGATTGCGCATATGACTTGTCCGGTCATGGTTTGTACACTCTGCGGCAATACAATTTTTCCAAGACGGGTTTTGGCAAGATGCGACTCATTGTATAACTTACATTTCATCAAATGTCCAGGTCCGCCTTCAGTGTCTTCAAAGACACCGCCCGTTGAGTCCCAGTCTTGTGGCAAGCGTCCATCAATTCACTCAGTCATGCATAAGGAAAAGGCGCTTATGGTGTATGCGAACGGTGCAGACTTGTGTCTGCGAAAAAATGTCACACAGTCTGTCCAAGAAGATTCTAGAAATGGTTCCTTTCAACGATGATCCAACATAAACTATGTGCATCTGCATCTACTCTGTTCTCTATCTACAAATAAGCTCCTTTGTCCATGCCCCGACGTAAAACAGTTTGCGCGGTTAACGAAAAGAGGGAGGCTTATTGTTTCCGCGAACAGCGTAGACCAAATTGCGGAGAAAAAATAATCCATGCAGTCTGATCAGGAAAGTCTAAAATTAAGAATGACAATTTTTAAGGTTATTGATCAATTCAACTCAGACTTCATAGATATGTAGAAAAAATTTGTGTCTATCCTGTTCTCAAAAAAAAAATAAGCTCCTTTACCTACGACCCGAAACCTATCTTACGAGCCACGTGGTAGACAAACTTCTCCTCCGCTAACTGCGAACTAAGTACGTCCTGACAAGGCTGCGCATGTGTGAATCTTGACTGATACTTCAAAGGATATGCATAGTTCACAAAGATGCGAACTGCGCATGTCCAGATAAACGGAAAACATGCGCAGCGGTCAGGACATGTGTAGTTCATATATGCCGACGACCGGTTTTTCTCCGACGCTGATCATGCAATGGTCGTAGATTGCATTGGGAGCATGCAGGACATACCGATTACCTCATCTAGCCGGAAGCAAAGATAAACATAGCAAACAAGCAAAACTGATAGCCTATAATGAAAATTTTATGAGAAACATGGGACGTTTTTTTGTGTCCGAACATTTACGGACAACTAAAATACCCTGGTCAGTACATGTCCGGAAATATAGGGTACATAAAATAGGTGGCGTTTTGGGAGAATATAGGGTGTCCGAAAATTTACGGTGTCCGAAAATTTAGGGTAAATACGGTATACTGAGGGCAAATTATAGAGGATAATTTCTTTTTCCAATAGATAATATGTTTCGGCCTCAAGAAAAGCTAGAGAAATAGTTTACAGTACCTGTGTAAAATATATGAGCCACGATGGTGAGATGTCTTTGACCATATCATAAGGTGTAACTAGGTACAGCAGGTGTAGGTGTGTTGATAACACCAATGGTTCCTCAGCTGCCTTAAGATCTTGGTATAATCTCCCAGCATAGTCAGGATCAATGGGGCCTGAAATTACATGACAAAATTCAAACATCAACTTGTAAAAAATGCCTAGGCAACCAGTGTAGACCCAGATCAGAAAAGTCCATCGAAGCCATATTATCAGGTCTAAGCTGTCTGCAACTCCACTAAGTGCTTTCAGGAAACCAAAATTTTTGTGATCTCCCGGATGGATGAGGTGTACAAATTGTTTGGTAAATAAGCAGGGCTGATGTTACCATAACCACAAAAGCTGGCACCCCAGCAATAGATACTGCTGTTTTCTACCATGACAGCTATACACTCACTATTCTAGTTAAATTTAAAGAGTAACTACACTTCAGGAACTGACTGAATCAGATCCCAAACCCTATCCCCAACATCAAAGGGAAAGATTGACAAAGACATCCCAACAAACAACAAATCACAAGCGATAAGCCGAGTCAGCAGCTCTTTCCAAAATAGATGGCAATTCAGCTATCTTTATTGAACTAAATAATTTAGACCAACAGACGGGTTACAACGGACTAAGCCTGGCCCAGAGGTTATAAAACTTTTTTCATGCTCAACTCAGCTGAGCATGAAATTTTCTCTGCTTATAAATATGAAAATGCCAACTAACGTTGGCATTTTCATATTCATAAGCAGAGAAAATTTCATACTCAGCTAAACTGAGCAAGAAAACAACCGCACTTATCAGTAATTTATTATCTATTAGCAGGTAAATTTTCATGCTCAGCTGTGTTGAGCATGAAAAAAGTTTTATAACCTCAGGGCCTGCTTGACTGCAGTGTACAACCTTTCCCCGGCAGAAAACTGCCTACCAGGACTGAAAACCTGTCCAGCAAAGCAACTTTGTTGGGATACAGGCCCACTCAGCCCCATGAAGTCCAGTCTCTTCTGGTTCATGGTTAAAATAGTATTAACTTTATTTACAAAATGCTCCATTATCCAAAAGCATCAATCTTTAGATAAGTTTTGAAGCTAGCTTGGGGCAGCATATAAGAGCAAAAACTGATGAGACTATGTCACAAGCAAGGATGGGGATGGTACAAATAAAGTTCTAAACCAAAATGTATCACCATACCAAATACAAAACAAATGCATCAAAGGATTTGGATAATTTGATATCAAAAACTGTAATGCAACACTTTAACGTAAGAAAGTTGAAGTCTGTAACCTTGGAGCTAGATCAGATGCAATGGTGTGTCTGAAAATGTCCAATATCTATCACAACACCAAGTACAGACCAAACCAAATGAAAGGTTTGGATGGTATTAGAGCTTACAAACTATAACACAAAATTTATTTGCTGACAGATGAACAGACATATAGATGCACATGAAGCAAAAGCTATATATACCCCTCATTGCATTCCATAAGCTGTGGGAATGAAAAGCAGATGTATACAATACCTTTAAAAGTAGCTCTACCAAGGTGTGAAACTTCAAGACTATGTTCAATCCCCTCATCTGACTCATGTCTGGTCTGAACCACCAGCCCCAGGTCTATCAGCTTTTGTAGAGAATCTTTACACAATTCAAGGATATCCACATTTAAGTAGTTCTGCTGAAGCTTGGCTAGTGAGTTGGTCATGAACTTGAAAACATCCTCTGTAGATGGTGTGATCTGAATTAGTGAACAACCCTCACATAGTGTTAATACATTAATGCCTATGGACTTATGTTTCTTGCACACCAGATAAGGATATCTGCGTGTTTCACCTGTATCTGCAAATCTTATCTCACTAATGTTATCTCACCCAGGACCGGATAAAAATCATGTGCATTCAATGCATTGGTTGAATAGGAGCTCACTGAAATATGTCAAGTGATGTTTATTTTTCAGATCGTGACATCATGAGCATTGCTAAATGATGTCACCGTATGCTACTTCTGACCTTAATGTAAATAAAAGCACCGCAGGCACTGCATAATACGCTGCCACTGCTGGGCATTGTAACTTTTTTATTTTTTTAGGTACATAATAGCTAAATAGCCACAGAACTGGGAGAGACAGAGATATGATGTCGTAACTGTAAATAGATATTAATATGAACCACTCATACATGAGCAGTCTTGTGCGATTTCTAACAAAGTGGGGCATTCTGACAGTAATCTATGTGTTGAATCTGGAGAAATTAAATTGAAGTCTTCCAGATTTTTAGTTACCACATAAGTTACCCTAAATATGGGAAAGTAACCAATCACTAACTATTGCTGCCTTAAGCTTGAAGTAGAATACTTTCACCTTTTTTTGCCACTTTTACATCACATTTGCTGCTGGGAACAATGAAACCCTTCCAAAAAAGAGTCTACCCTTAAAGAATTTGCTCCTAGGAAGCATTTTTTTTCCATCAAAAGTAGACCCTCTGAGAAGGGAGGCAAGAAAGAAAATGATACAGCTGCTTCCCCTGAAAAAGTTCCCAATCATCTTAAATATCTATCTTTGGTTCAGTGGTTACCGATATTAAGGTTCACTTGTCTTGAGCAGCTTTTACTTGTTTGTTAATAATACAGTCAAGTCTCTATATCTCAAAGTCAAACTTCAGCCCAAACTACTGATATCTCAAAGTAAATTTTCTGGTACCAGAAAATTTACTTTGAGATATCAGCAGTTTGAGATAACAGGAGTCGAAATGTATATAAAAATAGGAAATATATTCTTTGATATAAGAAGATATTTTGAGATATCAATGTTCGAGATATCGGAAGCTGACTGTATATTTTTTGTGTATCTTTCCAGTCTAAGAGTAGTATTTCTGCTTGAGTCATATCATCAGTTCAATTAGATGGCTACTTATTTTTTTGTATCAATCTGAGAAAAATCAAAATCGTCAGTGAAACTTAAACAACAATATCAGGAGGATAAACAAGGTGTTTTTGACAAATAACATCCCACAGAGCACAGTGTGAGGTTTGCAAAGTACTCGTACACTTCAAAATGTGGAACAATATCACAACTCTTTTGTTATCATAGACTTTTCCCTTTCTAAACAATCCCAACAACCTGGATCCATCTTATAATATGAATCTAGAAATTAAGGGATGTTTTGGGAAGGGAAAAGTCTCTGATAATAAACTAGAAATGTGTCCATAGGACACGGATGCCCCCGCCTAGAGCCCTAAGTAAGATGGCGCCTTGTTTAAGGTACTGGCACTTGTAACATAACTAGGTTCACAAAGGCAGACTTCTGTGGTTCATGTTTTATTGTTTTCCTTGGGCAGATGTATTGTGCTTCTTGGACCAAGAGAAGTGTGTGTGTGTGTGTGTGGGGGGGGGGGGGGGGGGGGGGGGCTTGGAGAGGGGGGGAGGCTTGGAGAGGGGGTTGTCATGACTGTGATATGTGATAACATTCTGTATCTTATCACAGAAATGAATGCCATGCAACTTTCCAAAAGAAATAGCCCCGAAACAAGTAACTTTTCAAAAACTAACAAAGGGAAACCATTATTGTATGAAATGAAGTCAAAAAGGGCCATAACTCCCACAATAATTGACAGATTTTACCAAACATCGAATTTGACCTGTATTGTATGATTATATACCTGTGTATAAAATATGAATTCAATACACCAATGCTTTCAAATGATAATGAATAGAAACCAGTTTTTCATACAAAATGAAGGTGAAAAAGGGCCATAACTCCCACAATAATCGACAGATTTTGCCCAACAACGAACTGGACCCGTGTTTTAGGATTATATACCCATGTATAAAATATGAATTCAATACACCAATGCTTTCAAAAGATATCAAATGCAAATCATTTTTTTCATACAAAATAAAGTCGAAAAAGGGCCATAACTCCCACAATAATAGACAGATTTTGCCCAACATCGAACTTGACCTGTATTTTATGATTACATGTATATACCCGTGTATAAAATATGAATTCAATACACCAATGTTTTCAAAAGATATCGAACGGAAACCATTTTTTTCATATAAAATAAAGTCGAAAAAGGGCCATAACTATCACAATAATCGACGGATTTTGCCCAACATCGAGCTTGACCTGTATTTTATAATTATATAGCTTGGAGAGGGGGTTGTCATGACTGTGATATGTGATAACATTCTGTATCTTATCACTGAAATGGATGCCATGCAACTTTCCAAAAGAAATAGCCCCGAAACAAGTAACTTTTCAAAAACTAACAAAGGGAAACCATTATTGTATGAAATGAAGTCAAAAAAGGGCCATAACTCCCACAATAATTGACAGATTTTACCAAACATCGAATTTGACCTGTATTGTATGATTATATACCTGTGTATTAAATATGAATTCAATACACCAATGCTTTCAAATGATAATGAATAGAAACCAGTTTTTCATACAAAATGAAGGTGAAAAAGGGCCATAACTCCCACAATAATCGACGGATTTTGCCCAACAACGAGCCGGACCCGTATTTTAGGATTATATACCCATGTATAAAATATGAATTCAATACACCAATGCTTTCAAAAGATATCAAATGCAAATCATTTTTTTCATACAAAATAAAGTCGAAAAAGGGCCATAACTCCCACAATAATAGACAGATTTTGCCCAACATCGAACTTGACCTGTATTTTATGATTACATGTATATACCCGTGTATAAAATATGAATTCAATACACCAATGTTTTCAAAAGATATCGAACGGAAACCATTTTTTTCATATAAAATAAAGTTGAAAAAGGGCCATAACTATCACAATAATCGACGGATTTTGCCCAACATCGAGCTTGACCTGTATTTTATAATTATATAGCTGTGTATGAAATATGAATTCAATACACCAATGCTTTCAAAAGATATCAAACAGAAATCATTTTTTTATACAAAATAAAGTGGAAAAAGGGCCATAACTCCCACAATAATCGACAGATTTTACCCAACATCGGATTTGACCTGTATTTCATGATTATACAGCTGTGTATGAAATATGAATTCAATACACCAATGTTTTCAAAAGATATTGATCGGAAACCATTTCGTATGTACATACGTACGTACCCTACGTACGTACGTACGTACGGACAGCGGTGATACTATATGGCCCCCCACCCCATTTTTAATGGTGAGGGCATAACAAATCTAATGGCAGAATTTCATAACCACCTCATGGCAAATTTTCACAGACTGATTAAGTTATTTGGGTCGTTCTAGGGAGAGGAATCCCCATTTTATAGCCAAGTAAATATGGTACACACTTCTACCTGAAGAACAACCCATGTTTCGTTTTTACTTTTTAATTCAGCTTGCTCTATTACCATAGTTGCTCAAAATTAATACTAGGACATCTTTTAAAAGTGTATTGGTATCCTGCCATATTTCTGCCATTTTTACAATGGGAAACAATTTTTGTGACATTCTGTTTGCTTCTCTGGACAAAGAAGCCCACCCAAACTGCAGAGTCTACTCTGAAAGGAAAGAATTTGCTCCTCCAAATTCTTCTCTTTAAGGAAAGACCCCAATGAAAGGGGAAACAAATTCTTGACAAAAACTGCTTCCCTTGAAAGTGTTCCTATTCACCTTAACAATTACCAGAAATTTCCTGAAATTTGAAAATACTAAACTCTTTAACCAGCCAGGCCCAGAGATTATAAAACTTGAGTACATTCTCAAACTCAAAATAAAGCACACTGATTGGCTGCTTCCGAGCACATGCTCGGAAGCATCCAATCAATGTGCTTTATTTTGAGTTTGAGATTATTCTCAAGTTTTATAACCTTGAACCTAGATGTTTAATAGTGGTTTGGAATGGCAAACATTAAACATTATTTACTACTTAAGGCACAAAATGTGTTGGTATATAGGGTCTACACTGTAGCAAATTTTGATATTTTAGTTGTGACAAGAAAAAAGATTGTCTATAAATGCATATGTGAGCAGCAAATGTTCAGACCAGCCAGTGCAACTGCACAGTCTGATCAGAGTCTTTGCAGTTTGATCAATCAAGTATCAACCATAAGGAACTAGTAGACAGAAAATAAAAGCTGTAGCTGGACTGTACTGTACAGGCAGACTGGTTTGAACTGCGGTTGTTCATAAATATAATATGCCCTACTTTCGTATGATGTGGCTCATTAAGGTTAAAAGCTAGAGAAGTTTTACTACTCTACTACTATTTACAGTTTGATTCAACAACTTAATTTTCTACATCAAACTGAAGAAAAGAAAATGTCAGTAAATGTCAGTAAAGGTTAGCAATGAAACAAATAGTCTCCCTGGGCAATTACAATTCTCGCCGGGAGGAAAACATTTAAAAAGACAATTTCTGAAAACTGACGTCCCACAGAGCACAGTGTGAGGTTTACACAGGACTAATGTATTTATATGCGGAAAGATATCTTTACTTTTTTGTTTTTTTTGTTTTGTATCAGTCTGTACTTTAAGTGACCGAGAAAAAGATATTTACTTGGTTCAGTTATCGTTGAGGATTCATAAAGCATGTCAAAGCAACAAAGACTCAAGACTAGCTAGACCGCAACATGCAACTAGAAACATGTTAACTAATAGGGCCCCGCCTTTATATGGGACTATTGATGGCATTAAGTCATATGTTACCAACTGGAAATAACAATGAAACCTTTCAGTTTTAAAGTTATAGACTGGCTACAGTTTCTACACTAAAAATTACTATGGGCATAATTCTGTAAAAAATGTAGATGGAGTTACAATTCTTATTCTTTGCTGATTGTCTGATATGCTTTATATTTTTAACAACTTCTGTGAAAATATATTTTGCTGTTTTAAAGCTACAGAGTGGATGGACACAATTTCCATACACAAAATTACAAAGGGGCAAAGTTCTGTAAAAAAAAAATATAGGCTGAGTTATAGTTCCTGTCCTCTGCATATTGTCTGATGATGTTTCATATTCGAACCAAGTTTTGTGAAAGTATCTTATCTGGTTCTAATTCTCTGCACATCATTTGATGATGCTTTATACCTGTACCAAGTTTCGAAAAAATATCTCAAACGGTTTCAGACTTATGGCCCAGACACAATTTCCATACTTAAAATTATAAAGGGGCATAATTCCGTAA
Source organism: Ctena decussata (assembly GCA_963989385.1). NCBI lineage: Eukaryota > Metazoa > Mollusca > Bivalvia > Lucinida > Lucinidae > Ctena > Ctena decussata. Next base: position 126,974,600 of record OZ022498.1, read on the forward strand.
AAAATGTATGTGGAGTTATGGTTCTTTTTCTCAGCACATTGTCTGATAATGCTTTATAACTGTACCAAGTTTCGAGAAAAGATCTCGAACGGTTTCAGAGTTACAGACAGGACACGATTTCCAGACATAAATTACAAAGGGGCATAATTCTGTAAAAAATGTAGATAAGATTATAGTTCTTGTCTTCTGCACATCATCTGATGATGCTTTATAGCTGTATCAAGTTTCGAGAAAATATCTTAAACGGTTTCAAAGTTACGGACCGGACACGATTTCCATATTAAAATTTACAAAGGGGCATAATTCCGTAAAAAATGTATGTGGAGTTATGGTTCTTAATCTCTGCACATCGTCTGATAATGTTCTATAACTGTACCAAGTTTCAAGAAAATATCTCAAACGGTTTCAGAGTTACAGACAGGACACGATTTCCAGACATAAATTACAAAGGGGCATAATTCTGCAAAAATGTAGATATGGTCATAATTCTTATCCTCTGCACATCGTCTGATGATGCTTTATAGCTGTACAAAGTTTCGAGAAAATATCTCAAACGATTTCGAAGTTACGGACCGGACACAATTTCCATACTAAAATTTACAAAGGGGCATAATTCCGTAAAAAATGTAGGTGGAGTTATGGCTCTTGTCCTCTGCACATCGTCTGATGATGCTTTATGGCTGTGCCAAGTTTTGAGAAAATATCTCAAACGCTTTCAAAGTTACGGACCTGACACAATTTCCATACTAAAAATTACAAAGGGGCATAATTCCGTAAAAAAAGTATGTGGAGTTATGGTTCTTGTTCTCTGCACATTGTCTGATGATGCTTTATATTTGTACAAAGTTTCGAGAAAATATATCAAACTGTTCCAGAGTTATGGCCCGGACACAAAAAGCTGATGGACGGACAACAAAGGGGCATAATTCCGTAAAAAATGTAGGTGGAGTTATGGTTCTTGTTCTCTGCACATAGTCTGATGATGTTTTATATTTGTACAAAGTTTCGAGAAAATATCTCCAACCGTATCAGAGTTATGGCCCGGACACGAAAAGCTGACGGACAGACAGACGGACGGACAAGGTGATTATTATAGGGCCTCCGCCGACTTCGTCTGGCGGGGCCCTAAAAATGGTGCTTAAAAATATGTGACCAGCAAAGACTCAGGCGAGCCTGCACATTTGTGCAGTCTGGTCGGAGCCTTTGCTGCTTGCAAACATGTATAGGCCCTCAGGAATCTACAGGCATTAAACGAAGACTCTTGTTTACAATGCACAGATTCACAGACTGGTTTGAGCCTTTGTTGTTTCTAAAATAAAGAGTCACATCATGTGACTTAAAGCAATGCAACAGTTTTGTCCTGTGATATTCCAATCATCTTTATCATTTACATGGGGTCTATGGAGGCCTCACTGTTGGCTGTATGGTTGGGACCAATTCCATTGATGGCTGATGTGACAAGTGAAGGCTCTGATCAGACTGCACTCAAGTGCAGTCTGATCAGAGCCTTTGCTTGTCACCAATGCCACATTGTTTGAAATCACATGATGTGGCACATAATATGTTAAGGCATGGCTGGTACTATATAAGGAGGATTAACTTCTAAAGTGCCATTCTTTCTCTTGGTCACATGGTGTTAGCCGTTTGTGGCAATTCTGATCCACTGATTGGTTAAATAAATTTTCACACCTTCACCTGTACAGGTAGCAAATGCTTTGTACTGTAAAGAGGCCACCCCTACCCACCCTCTCTGAGAAATCCTGTGTGTAAGCACATTTTTGGCTTGACAAGGCTCAGTTGTTCCATACATGCCTTATCTTCCAAAGATTTCTACATCCATTTCATTGTCTGTGTGAACAGACTGTGCAGTCTGGGTCTTTCCTGTTTGCCTCCCTGCTATTCTGCTATTAAAAAGGATTTGCGCCGCGACACGACAAAACCACCAAAGTAGCATGTGCACCGAGCGAAGACTCTGATCAGCCTGGGCATCAGCCCAGTCTGATCAGAGCTTTCACTCTGTATGGAGCTAGTTTAGACCCTAAGCTGCCCTTTAAGCACACATCATAGACTCTGATCAGACTGGGCAGATGCCCAGGCTGATCAGAGTCGATGGTGTGCACACATGCCACTTTGTTGGTTTTGTTGTGTTGCAGCTCATTTTATAATAAATTGACTGACAGTACCTGTAAACCAATGGTTGAGAGAATGAGGTTTCTCACACCCTTACCCCCATCATACACAAGACTACTGTGACAGCTTTCCAGGGGACCAGCAAGAAGATCACAAATCTGAAAGAAGGTGTTATACTCAATATGGGCATACCATATACAGTGCTCCAGATAAGAAGGAGTAACAGAGATAATTTTGGGATAGTTAGCCATATTTCTCAATAAAAACATATTTTGTGACCCATCATTAGAACCGTCTCGTCGAGACGGTTCTAATGAGGGGTCACAACATATGTTTTCCTTGAGAAATAAGAAAAATTATCTTTGAATTATCCTCAATACCCCTTCTTATCTGGAGCTCTGCATATATTCTCTTTAATAAGCTATGTTTCGGGTACTTAGAAAGACAGCAGTCTGTATATAAGAATTCAGTATGAGCGTCCAAGCAGGAAAGAGAAATCTCACTTATGGGGTTGGAATTTCAACTCACTTGAGGGGTTGGAATTTCAACCAGGGACAAGACTTGCCAAACCCATCCCTGAAATTCAAACCCCGAGGGTGAGATGTACCTACCTGTATCTTACATGTACTGGCTCATAATAGATTGTTTTTCTCCCACTTTAAGCGAGATTATAAACCTCAAATTGGATTAAAATTCAAGACAGGAAAAAGTTACTTTTTAATTAATGATCAGAAGTACAGTTAGAGTAGCCCAGTGTGTTTATCAGGTTTTAAAATGAGGTGAACACACAGTTTGTCAGTCAGTTGTAAGTAGATATATCACTTGCGCTTGGTGCTCGTGATATGATCTTCTATATACAACTGACCTCCAAACAGTGAATTATAACCCAACAAGTTACTACTAGAGCTGATCTATTTCTCAAATAATGCAAATTTTGAGGATGAAAATGCCAGTGCAAGAAGTAGTGCAATATTGCTTTACCTACACTCTCATACAGATGGGGTACTAACCTTCTCTCTGTCATTGGTTTTGCATATGAGAATACTCTCCCCTGATGTATCAATACCTGCCCTACCAGCCCTCCCAACCATCTGCTTGTACTGACTTCTACTGATGAAGTACTGGCCTACATATGGACATCGAAGTATTACTCTGGTCAGAAAAGAAACATTAATAAAACATATTAAAATGCCCACCCAATCCTTTTCTCACACAATTACTCAAGAACCTATGTACACAATGACACACCTACCAAGTTTCAAACGAATCTGCTGAAAACACAATAGAAGTTGCACTCTAAAGGCATGCACATCAAAGTGATACATACAAACGCACTTGTTCGAAAGTGGTTAACCTTTCAACATGTTCCATTTACACTGGCTACTGACTTTTCTTAAATGCACCTATCTAGAGAAACTGTCTTCATCAAGGGTGCCCACTCTTCATTGGAATAAAATTCCCTGACTTTTCCCTGACCTCGTCCCATTTTTCCGTGACCAAAATGTCATTATGTAAGGGCGTGTTTACACGAGCAAAGTTTCTATGTCACAGAAACTTTAACAAAGAAAGTATGACAAACATTTTGCGTTTACACGGAGCAAATTATTTGTTAAAGAAAATGTGCCATAGAATCTTTGTCACATAAACTTTGGCAATGAAATATTTGCTGCAGTGTTCACACGACCAAATATTATTCGTCAAAGTTACCTGCAGCGATGAAACAAAATCTTTGTCACGTTTTCCACGCTTGTAGCAATGTTCTTTGTTACATAATCTTTAGCAAAGTTCTCCGTTTACACGGACAAATTTAATTTATCGAAGTAACTTTACCATATATATTTGTCAAAGACACATTGTCATATTTTGGCATTTACACGAGCAATTTTTTCTGTGACAAACCTACTTTGTCATAGAAACTTTGGTCGTGTAAACACGCCCTAACCCTCACAATCTTCCATTTAAGCCCTTAGATTTGCCCGTGCAGTACCTGTTTTGGGACGCAGAAAAATCAGCAAAGCTTTGCAACAATACAAACTTGACTAAACCACTTGTTCCAGAAAAGCAGTTATAGAAAAGCACAATATAGAACTTTCAACAGACACTGTAACCATCAATAAAAGCACCGCAGGCACTGCATGATACCCTGCCACTGCTGGGCATCGTGACCTATTTTTTTTTTAGATATATGCAGAGCTTCAGATAAGAGGGGATATTGAGGATAATTTGAAGATAATTTTTCTTATTTCTCAATAAAAAAACATATCTTGTTACCCCTCATTACAACCGTCTTGACGAGACGGTTCTAATGATGGGTCACAAAATATGTTTTTATGGAGAAATAGGGATAATTATCCCTAAATTATCTCTGTTACCCCTTCTTATCTGGAGCACTGATATGTGTAATAGCTAAAGAATCACAAAACTGGGATAGACAGAGACATGATGTCCTTACTGTCAACAGATATTAATACTAGAACTGTCGGAGAATCCGACTATACCCCCGCTTAACTGCTTAATCAAATGGTGTTATTTTCGTTACAAAATGCATAGAGAGAGAACTCATTGTCACCATGTATACCAAATACAGTCGAATCTCGGTAGTTCGAACGCCGATTTTTCGAAATTACCGGATCTTTCGAAGTTGAAACACTGTCCCGGTCGCAAGCCTATTAATTCTATGCAAAAACACTTCTGCAAATTCGAATTTCGATTATTCGAAAAATCGGATTTTTCGAAAGAAAAATTAGGTCCCGATGGAGTAAATTCATTATAAATATCCCTCTATTATTCGAAATCAAAATCCATGCTCCGAAAATAACACCTATTGTCCGATGAGATAAATATTTACAGCCTCAGGTCATCACTGCCATCTGTACAGGTAGTTATCACTTCACGACCACTAACGTTTTGATGGCTTAGTCATTCATTTCTGTTGAGCAAAAGGTGTCTGTCTAATTGCATAATTGATGAGGATTATCTTGTTTGAAGCTTGTAAATTTAAAGGCTAAATGCAATGGCTTTTTGTAACCAGCAAAGGCTCGGACTAGCATGCACATTCGAACTTTGGTTTCGTACGGTTTGCACACGAAAAATACAGTTTGCACACGGCACTAAACAGAATCTTTAGCTACACTGCGCAGACTGACAGGCTGGTTTGAGTATTCGTTATTCCCAATATATTGACTCCGAATGCCTGAGGAACCTTTTCCGTGACAAGGCTCAGATGACCGGTTGTGTCGTTTTTCTGAAAACGAAAGTAGCCCAGTTCTTGGAAGCATAGTACAGTAAAGTCCAAGATAGAAACAAGTCAGCATTAGCGGCTAGCCTGTTTCCGTTCAGTCTGGATTGGATCTCCGCCGGTGTTTCATTGTCATAAAAACTTGATTTGCAGAGCTGGGAAAACGTTCGGCTGCTTTCGGACAGTGCACGTGTGCTAAACACGTGGGGTGGTCAGGCGATCATGGATGTTTCCGGTATGTAATGTTAATTATTCTACGATCTGATTTTGTTTTCATTGATTTGTAAATCCATGAACGTCAGTAAGCATAGACATAGACAAATAAAAAAAAGATTGGACTGTCTTAAAGCCGCCGTTATTATGAATTCCGGAAATGAACGGGAAAGGCCGAATTCGAAAATTCGAACTACGGATAATTCGAATGAAATAGTGAGGTCCCTGTCAGTTCGAATTATCGAGGTTTGACTGTATCAATATTCAACATAAATCCCTTTCTATGTAATATGGAATAAAATGATTTCACATTGACAGAAAGAAAAAATAATAAATACATGCAAGAAATAAGTCTTTATCAGTCTGTATACCAAAATTAATATGAACATTCAAACTTGAATGGTTGATGTGAAATCTGTTACAAAAAATTGCATTATTCAATTCAGGAGAGGAAGAAAATTGGAAAAATGTAGGGAAGAAGAAGCAGGAGAAGACTGGTTCTCAATCCCAGGATACAACAAGTTATCATCAACCTGCATACAAAATATCCCTACTCTAACTTACAGAATCTGATGCATAGAAATCCTTTGCAAAAATTACATTTCAAAGTAAAGAGAGAAAGAAAATCTGACAAATATACAGGGAAGAATATGCAGGAGAAGGCTGGTTCTCAATCCCATGATACAGGAAGTCATCATTAACCTGCATACCAAATATGTCTACTCTAGCTTGCACGGTTGTGGAGAAATCTTTGACGAAAAATTTCATTATTCAAAGTATGGAAAGAAAGAAAATTGGACAAATACAGGGAAGAATAAAAGCATCGCAAACGACTGCGTGATACCCCGCCACTGCAAACCTTTTTCATACACCTATTTCTCCAGGTTTACTGTTTCTCTGTATAACCCCAGGGCAGGGGCAGCCTAACCACATTGAAAAAGGATAAAAGTCTTTGTCATGACAGGACACTTCAATACTCTAATAACTTACAATGAGCTTCGGATAAATCACTTACCAAGTTACCACACTAATCAAATACAATTTTAGTGATTTTAAACTTGGCAATGGGGAAGGGGCAGATAACTCCTTAAGAGTCAAATTTTAATCACCACAAGAAGCTTTTATTACTTCTATCATCAGATGTAAATTTCTGAAAATCTTTTTCACATGAATGTATATAGATTTTTTTATCATTTTATGCATATATAGCCCAGGGGCAGGGGGAGATAACTCCCATGGGGTAAATTTGAGCATCACGAGAGGCTTTCATCACTCTGATCATTTGCTATAAGTTTCAGAACAAGAGCTGTCGCCTGACAGCATAGCTCGCCTGAATAGGTGCTTGCCCATCACACAGTCGCTATGGTGGTGTGGACTGCTATGTATAAAACTTCGGGCAAGCATGTCCATAATGACAACACATTTATAAACAAAAGCTATCTCAGAAACGTCTTAAAATAAAAAAAAAATCCACATGAAATTTCAAAGTCCATGAGCTTGAGGTCAAAGAACTAAGGGGTAGGGGGGAGGAGGGCAGGGCTAGGATGTATCAAAGCCTTTAACTGTTATCTAACATCAGTCCAAGTATTAGTATCAACTGAGTCCATTGTGGCACTGTGAAATTATGTCTTCATTAATATAACACTAATCAAAATCTTTAAGACAAAACTCAAAGTCCATGACCTTGACATCAAGGTCATCCAGTCGGGTAAGTATATAGTGTTTTGTAAAAACTCAAAAAAGTGTCTAACATCAGTTCAAGTGTAAACTAAATCTCTGCCAAGCATTATGAATCAGTACGCAATTAAAAAACTTTAATAAAGACCAAATTTCCTAAGTCCCTGACCTTGACATCAAGGTCACCGAACAGGGCTGGGGTAGTACTCTGTAAAACTTTGGGCTAATATCTAACTACAGTGCAAATATAAAAAGAATTCATCTATGGGTTCAGGAGATATGTGTCATTAAAAAACTTTAACCAAAACATCCAATCAATAAGAAGACAATTTTCTAAGTCCATGACCTTGACATCAAGGTCACTGAGGGGGGTGGGGGTGGTACCTTGGAAAACTTCGGACCAATATCTAACTACAGTGCAAGTATCAAAGGAATCCATCCATGGGTTAAGGAGATACTGGGCTTTAGAAAACTTTAACCAAAACATCCAGTCCCAAAAAACTCCCAATTTTCTAAGTCCATGACCTTGACATCAAGGTCAAGGAGTGGGGTGGGGTGGTACCATGTTAAACTTTGGACCAATATCTAACTACAGTGCAACTATCAAAAGAATCCATCCATGGGTTAGGGAGATATAGGTCTTTAAAAAACTTTAACCAAAACATCCAATCCGGACGCCGACGCTGACGCGGACGCTGACGCTGACGCCGACGCCATGGTGACAACAATAGCTCTTCCTGAACTTTCGTTCAGGCGAGCTAAAAATTGCTTCCAACTCTGATTTTATATGGAATTTTTCAGGATTTTATACATGTATATAGCCCCACAGCAGGGGCAGATAACCCCTGATGATAAAATTTTTGTGCTCATACAAAGCTTTTGTTACTTCGATCATGTTTGTGAAGTTTCATCATGATACTCCAAGTAGTAAAGGAACTAGAGGCCAGAAACCATTTTTTGTACAATGACAAGTGCCATAACTCTGGCAGAAATTAACGAAATTTGTCCATTAACAATCCCAAGCTAGACATTCTTGGTACAAAGGCAAGAGCAAAATTTGAAGGAAATCTGTTGATAAATACTTTAGTTATCAAACGGAAACAAAGTGCGGGCGGACAGACGGACGTACGTACTACGGATGGGCAGACACACGGCCGGCCGACATGAAAACATAATACCCCGCCACTAAAGTGTGGCGGGGTATAATAAGTGGGAGAAAGCCGGTTTGCAATCCCATGATGCAATAACTTGTCATTAACCTGCATACCAAATATGACCACTCTAGCTTGCATGGTTGTGGAGAAATCTTTGACGAAAAATTTCTTCATTCAAAGTATGGAAAGAAAGAAAATTGGACAAATACAGGGAAGAATAAGCAGGAGAAGCCTGGTTCTCAATCCCACGATACAACATGTCGTCATCATTCTGCATACCAAATATGACTACTCTAGCTTCCACGGTTGTGGAGAAATCTTTGACGAATAATTTCATTATTCAAAGTATGGAAAGAAAGAAAATCGGACAAATACAGTGAAGAATAAGCAGGAGAAGGCTGGTTCTCAATCCCACCATACAATATGTCATCATCGACCTGCATACCAAATATGACTACTCTAGCTCCCACGGTTGTGGAGAAATCTTTGACGAAAAATTTCATTATTCAAAGTATGGAAAGAAAGAAAATTGGACAATTACAGGGAAGAATAAGCAGAAGGCTGGTCCTCAATCCCACGATACAACATGTCATCATCGACCTGCATACCAAATATGACCACTCTAGCTTGCACGGTTGTGGAGAAATCTTTGACGAAAAATTTCATTATTCAAAGTATGGAAAGAATGAAAATCGGACAAATACAGGGAAGAATAAGCAGGAGAAGGCTGGTTCTCAATCCCACGATACAACATGTCGTCATCAACCTGCATACCAAATATGACCACTCTAGCTTGCACGGTTGTGGAGAAATCTTTGACGAAAAATTTCATTATTCAAACTATGGAAAGAAAGAAAATCGGACAAATACAGTGAAGAATAAGCAGGAGAAGGCTGGTTCTCAATCCCAGGATACAACATGTCATCATCAACCTGCATACGAAATATGACTACTCTAGCTTGCACGGTTGTGGAGAAATCTTTGACGAAAAATTTCATTATTCAAAGTATGGAAAGAAAGAAAATCGGACAAATACATGGAAGAATAAGCAGGAGAAGCATGGTTCTCAATCCCACGATACATCATGTCGTCATCAACCAGCATACCAAATATGACTACTTTAGCTTGCTGGGTTGTGGAGAAATCTTTGACGAAAAAAGGGGACGGAAGGACGCAAAGACGGACGGATGGACAGATGTAAACCAGTATACCCCCACTTTTTCAAAGCGGGGGTATAATAAACCACTTATTCTGACCAATGTAGATTTAGATCAGGTTGTAAAGCATTTCTTTGAGCTGAGAGACTCTGTTTCTTATTCTGTGATGTGAAACATACCTGTGAAGTTTTATTCAGATATCATAAACTGTAAAGGAATAACCGCAAAAAAACATTTTTCCAATATGAACAAGGGCAGAAAACATTCCGTGAATAAATGCTCAAGTTATCAATCGAAAATGGTGAGCACGAACAGACAAACGGACACCGGAAGGTATAACATAATACTCGGCCACTAAAGTGTGGCGGGGTATAAAAACTCATATTTTTGTCCAAAAATTATAAATGTCCCTGACTTTTTAGCACTTTAGGATTCCCTGACCAGTTTCCAAAATTCCCTGACTTTTCCCCCAACCTTGAAGAAAATTCAAATTTCCCTGACTTTTCCTGACCAGTGGACACCCAGTCATTTGTTGTTAAATGGTAACAGCCCACGTACCATGATGTGAAACTGATGTCATAACATAGTTACTTGAATGGATGTCATGACATCCAAATTAAATTTAGCTATGATTACAGAAGTTCAATACAAGGACAAAATACTGCCATTAGACGTTTATTGTATCGTAATTTTTCAAATGTTTCTCTTTACCATATGCAATTTGAGGCATATATGGCTTAAAATAAAGTGTAAATCTAAAAATTGAATTTATACTTTTGATGTTCATTGAATTATAAAGTTAGTAGTTGTTCACACTTCATGAAAATTAGCTCCAACCACTAGCTTCTTCACCCAATATGAAGGTTCAAAAATCAAATTTCAGTTCTTAACGGTCGTTTGAGAAAAAGTGGAGGGCAAAAAATTGATTTTATTTCTTTACTGCTGAATAAATTTTCACGAAACTTTGCAGACCGTAATCTATTACCCATACAAACTCATGCAAGGAATCTCAGATTTTTTGACAGTTAAATAAAAAAATGTCAGATCAACTACATGTTAAAATCTGTCCCGAATCTTTGAAGTTTTACGCTTGGTTGGTGCAATTTTTGGAAGAGCCAGTGTTGTACACACTATATTATGTGCATCCCTTATATGGACATTTACTTATAAATATAGGAGAAACACACAAAAAAATCCTTTTCAAATGATTGGCTAATTATCTAAAAAGCCTCTTGATTACTCAGTAGTGAGTGAACACATTTCAGACCACATGGTAATTTGTGAATGAATAATAGTATTAGTATAGTAACTATAGAACAACAATGGCTGTTCTACCATTATGGTTACCTCCTGTGTAAGGATGGCATAAAACTGAGAAGAAAAATGGTAATGATTAATAGAGAAACTTCTTATTCAAACGTCAAAAAATTCTACATTTCCAAGCATGAGTTCGTATAGGTAACAGATTATGGTATGCAAAGTTTCATGAAAATCTATTCAGTATTAAAGAAATTAAATCGATTTTTTGCCCTCCACTTTTTCGCAAACGCATTATAACTGCATATGAGTTGCTGCTTAAAAGACTTAAGTGTAGTCAGGCAAAAAGGAACAGCTATCCTGCATCCATTTACTAAAGGAGCTCCAAAGATTCTATAGGTACCAAAAGCAACTACCCTTATCAACATGTAACTAGAAAGATAGTAACTAATAGGGCCCCGCCTTTATGAAACTGTTGAGTCATATGTGCCAAACCAGAAATAACAATACCAGCTTTCTATTATCATGTTGTTCCTTCATATTCAATATGTTGTTTGAAATTAAGCCTCAGGTAGTGTCATTAAGATATGGACAAAATACAAAATCCTGACTGATTAAAACGTGGGCAACAACTCTGTGAAGCAGGAAACTGATGTTACCATTCTTGCATTCTGCACACCTTCAGATCATCTGATGATGCTTTATATTTGTACCAAGTTTTATAAGAACATCTTCAAAGGCATTAAAGTTATAGAGGGGACAAGATCTCCAAACCTAAAATAACAAAGGGTTATTCTGTTGAAAATGAAGGTGTAGTTATGGTTCTTTTTCTCTGTACATTGCCTGATGATATGTTTGTACCAAGTTTTGTGAAAATATCTTCAACAGTTTTAAAGTTAGAGAGTGAACATGGTTTCCAGACTGTAAGCTACAAAGGGGAATAGTTCTGTAAAAATGTAGATGAAGTTATAGTTCTTATTCTCTGCCCATTGTCTGATGATGCTTTATATAATGTACAAGTTTCATGAAAATATCTTTGATGGTTTTAAGCTATAGAGTGGACACGGTTTCTGTACTCAAAATTACAAAGGGGCACAATTCAGTAAAAAATGTAGGCAGAGTTATGGTTCTTGTTCTCTGCACATTGTCTGATGATGCTTTATATTTGTACCAAGTCATGTGAAAATATCTTTAACTGTTTCAGAGTTATGGAGCAGAACGATTTCTGCACTCAAAATTTCAAAGGGGCACAATTCAGTAAAAAATGTGCGCAGAGTTATGGCTCTTGTTCTCTGCACATCGCCTGATGATGCTTTACATTTGTACCAAGTCTTGTGAAAATATCTCTAACAATTTCAGAGTTATTGAGGGGACACGATTTCTGTACTCAAAATTACAAAGGGGCATAATTCAGTAAAACATGTAAGCAGAGTTATGGTTCTTGTTCTCTGCACATCATCTGATGAGGCTTTACATTTGTACCAAGTCTTGTAAAAATATCTCGAACAATTTCAGAGTTATGAAGCGGACACGATTTCTGTACTCAAAATTACAAAGGGGCATAATTCAGTAAATAATTTAGGCAGATTTATGGTTCTTGTTCTCTGCACATCATCTGATGATGCTTTACATTTGTACTAAGTCTCGTGAAAATATCTTTAACGGTTTTAGAGTTATGGAGCGAACATGATTTCTGTACTCAAAATTTCAAAGGGCATAATGCAGCAAAACTAGAAATGTGTCCACAGTACATTGATGCCCCCGCCTAGTGCCTTGAGTAACATGGTGCCTTGATTAAGGTACTGGCACTTGTAGAATAAATTGGTTCATGGAGGCAGACCTGTATAATCTTAAACACAAAAGACCAAGTGTTGCCCAATGATTGAAATGTGACACATACTGCAGCACTTAATACAGTTTCAGAGTCACTATAATATTATGGCCAAAATAGAAAATATTGTATAGTAAAGAACCTGGTTAGAAACAAAGTCAGTGGACCGTGATATAATATGGATCATCATGACCTGATTCTTGTAAATTCCTGTTGAACTTATAGATATTAATCCTCATACAAAATTTCGAGTTGCTACAATAATAGGAACCCTAAAATCTACCTCTTACAAAAATCTTAACCTTGCAAATTTAGCCTAAGTCCGAAGTCAGTGGAACCGTGACATATGGATCATTATTCCCTAATTCTTGTATATTCCTGTTTTACTTATAGATATAAATCCTCATACAAAATTTCAAGTTGCTACAATGATAGGAACCCTGAAATCTACCTCTTACAAAAATGTTAACCTTGCAAAATTAGCCAAAGTCCGAAGTCAGTGGACCATGACATATGGATTGTCATACCCTGATTCTTGTGTATTCCTGTTGTACTTATAGATATAAATCTTCACATGAAATTTCAAGTTGCTACAATAATAGGAACCCTGAAATCTACCTCTTACAAATATGTTAACCTGAGTCTAACAGGATCACGTACGTACATACGGACGTACAGACGTACATAATAACGTACAAACGTATGCACAACCAGAACACTATATGCCCCGGCATCATATGATGCGGGGGCATAAAAAGATGTAGGCAGAGTTATTGTTCTTGTTCTCTGCACATTGTCTGATTATGCTTTACATTTGTACCAAGTCTCATGAAAATATCTCTAACAGTTTCAGATTTATTGAGCGGACACGAAATGATGATGGACGGACAGACAGATGGACGGACAAGGTGATTACTATAGGGCCTCCGCAAACTTTGTCTGGCAGCCTGGCAGGGCCCTAATGAATGGTTTAACCTACAGCACATCAACTTCACAAAAAATTAACATAAGTACCTCTTTGCAGGCAAGTTCACTCCAGCAGCTAAGGTAGACGTACAAGCTAGTAAACACAATGTTCCTTCTATATATGCCTCTTCTATTAGCTTCCTCTCATCCATAGTGAGCCCACTGTGGTGGTATGCTATACCAAAGTGTATCGTGTACTGCAACACTGGGCAGATCTTTCCTGCTGCATCATTATAAAGCTCCTTTAACAGAGCTTTCCTCTCCTGCTTCTGAACATCAGAAAGTTCCCTATAATAAATGAGCACATGTTGGGTAAGTGTTAGCAGACTTTTAATTTGCTACAATGTATGTAATAGTTACAAGTGTACTGTACAAATTCAAATATGGCAGAGTCAATTAAAGAAATTTTAAAACTAGAAAATTGTGTCTGTAAGACACTAATGATGCGCCCGTGCAGCGCCTGTCACATGACGTGTATATCCATAAAGCACCTACAAAGAATCCATTGAAAACATACCCTACCATGTAAAAAATTGCCCAAAATGACTAAGTTAAAAAGGCTGTGATTCTGTCAAAATTAATTCTAGACCTATCAAAATGCCTCATGCATATCTTCAAATACGCCCACAATATGTAGACAAGGTTTGAAAAAGATCTATTGAAAACTGTGGAGCAAGTTGATTACACAAATTCCATACCCTACAATGCAAAATTTCCCTAGAATGACTAAGTTCAAAAGGCCATAATTCTGTCAGAATTAATTCTAGGTCCAACAAAAACCCACATGAACATCTTCAATACATTCACAGCATTGATGCAAGGTTTAAATAAGATCCACTGAAAACTGTGAGAGGAGTTGATTACACAAACTCTATACCCTACAATGCAAAAATTTGCCTAAAATGACTAAGTTCAAAAGGCCGTAATTCTGTCAAAATTACTTCTAGCTCCAACAAAAATCCACATGCACATTTACAATACGTCCCCAACATGTATGCAAAATTTGAAAAAGATCCATTGAAAATTCTGTCAAAATTAATTCTAGCTCCAAGAAAAATCCACATGCACATTAACAATGCGTCCCCAACATGTATGCAAAGTTTGAAAACGATCCATTGAAAACTGTGGGAGGAGTTGATTACACAAACTCTATACCCTACAATGCAAAAATTTGCCAAAAATGGCTAAGTTCAAAAAGCCGTAATTCTGTCAAAATTAATTCTAGGTCCAACAAAAATCCACATGCACATCTTTAATATGTCTCCAGCATGTATACCAAGTTTGAAAAAGATCCATTGAAAACTGTGGGAGAAGTTGATTACACAAACTCTATACCCTACAATACAAAAATTTGCCTAAAATGACTAAGTTCAAAAGGTAGTAATTCTGTCAAAATTAATTTTAGCTCCATCAAAATTCCATATGCACATCTTCAATATGTCCACAACATGTATGCAAAGAAAAAGATCCATTGAAAACTGTGGGAGGAGTTGATTACACAAACTCTATACCATAAAGTGTGACGAACAGACAGACGGATGGACAGACAGACAGACAGACAGGGGCAAATCTTAATGCCCCCTGACTATCGTCACGGGGAGCATAAAAATGTCTGAATACAGTCAATGTCATGAACTTATGGTAACCGTAGTATATTACAGGTGTATAGTGCTGCATGATTACCTGCTGATACCAGATCCACAGCCATTTCCACAAATGAGGAATTTTAAACAATCATTATTCAAAACTTAAGTTTTCGACTGTTAACTAAACTTAAATTCACATGATCTTATTTTATCTGTCCGGATATAATAATTGTTTATAATCTGGATACTCTCCATTTTATAATTATGTCCCAAATTCCTGCAATTTCCTGTATATCACTCTGCATGAAAACTATCTTACAGTAAACAACAATGACATTGCATTTGCAAGAACTCACAGATGGTCTAAAATGGTTGAAACCATTGTGTTTGGCAATATATGCCGTATATCGTACATATTATGGTATCTTATTAAATAACATGGAATTTTGTAATTCAAAATTTTACTTTTTATACAGCTCCAGTATATTACAAAATGTAGAAAGACAAAGCTGGTTACCTCTTATATTTGACCATCATCTTGGAGAGCATCATGGCCACATTTTCACAATTCTTCTTGGTTGGACAGAAGACCAGACAAGAGTTGTCTGGAATAACTTCTAGAACCAGTCCAAATAAGTGGTCTGGATCCATTTTCTCCATCTCCGGTTTATACTGAAAAATGAAAACCAAGACCCAATTGTTCAAATCAGCATTAGCTCAACAAAATTGTTACTAAAAGACTCATTAAAGTCTTCTAGTACACATAAAAACAAGTGTACAAATATGAGCCGTGACATGACAAAACAAACAATGTGGTTGTGCGCCCAGCGCAGACTCAGATCAGCCTGGGCATCCACCCCTTTGACCAGATTCTTCGTTAAGTGCTCAAATGATAGCTAAGGGTCTAAACTACCTCCATGCGGACAGCGCAGACTCTGATCAGACTGGGCGGATGCCCAGTCTGATCTGAGTCTGTGCGGGGTGCACAACCACATTGTTGGTTTTGTTGTGTCGCCGCTCATATTATCATTTTTGCTAAAAAAATGTGTAACATTTTTGCACTGCAAAAGCTTCTCTCATATTTTTCAGCAAAAATTGATGACTTGGTTTTGCTTATAATACCTTTGAAAATGGGGCAATAAGCACACATCATGGGAATTTCTGAGGCATACAATTATAAGGGCACATATTCTCACCGGTTTATCCCTTTGATTGCTTGTTTACAAGTGCTGAAAATTAACACTATCTTTAAGTTTGCATTTACAAAACTTCTCCATCCTTGTATGACTATAAGCAGCTTTTCTCTGATACTTTTAAGATTAAATTCTGTTTCTTTCTATATCTAATAATTCTCAGAAATGTGCATTTACTAGGAAGGAAGTCTAATGCAAATATTTAATATCATTTTGAAAATGTTACCGTATTTCTTCGGCTATAAGACGGGGATTTTTCCCGCCGAAATTACCCCCCAAAATCGCCCCCGTCTTATAACCGAGGCTTTGGACACCCTAGCTATTTTCCCCAATGTCCGTGAGCAGCTGGTCACTGTCCATGTTCGTAAATATACAAGGTGCTCCCAAGTTAATATGTCCAGGTGCATCGCAAAACCCAATAGGTGTTGAGACATAAACAATACCTCTAGTACCGATCACATGAAATGATGCCGTATGCATACACTGACTGCATCTAGCAAAACCGAATTTCTCTACTGTGTGCCCTCATTAAACTCCTATTGAATTCCAAATCCACAAACAATGTGTAACATTATCATCTTTATTTTTTTTCCTAAACAGTCATACGGGTATTTTTCTGCAACCTTTTGTCTTTGTCTTTGTCTTTGTTGATGTATTTTCCTCCTCTAGGTAGGAGCACCGTTCCGCACAGGAACGTGATTAAAGTTCAGGTTAAAAGTTTATGTTAAAATCCACAACTTATAAAAATCTAGCTGGCCGACACCTAAAAACTTCTATGGAAAGTCTATGTACACGTCGGATGGCAGCAAACAACCATTACCCCCTGGGATTTTCTAACTGTAACTTGCGTACGTGGATTTTATAAAAACAGTTTCTTGACAGTTGTTCTATATTATCTTGTACATCTTTCAATTCTGGGACTGTCTTTACAACAGACTCAACACAGACCAATGTCTTAAGAACAAATAACCAATCCGTACAATACTGCTCCCACAGATTTACACCCAAGTGTGATATAATGTCTCTCAAAGAAGTAATAGTTGATTCACGGATATCATAGAAGGCTGGGCATCGTGACACTAGGTGTAGTAGATCCTCATCTCCCAAACGGCAATGACGACACACTGCATCCACTGTACTCTTACTAAAGGTCTGACGGTTTTTCTGAAGTATGTATGTGCCAGTCAGAATCCGTGCTTTTACCACTGCTTTCCTGACATCACTAACTGAGGTAAAACCTACAGGTAAAACGTAAGGCACTTTTACTCTTTATCTCCTGACTTGACCCGAGTGACCTGTCAAAACTGAGTTGGTTATGTAATTATTTTGAGAGCAGTATTGATCGAGCTGTAGTAAGATCAAAGAAGCCGCAACAAGTGCGTCTGTCAATGACCTTTAGGTGACACAATTATGTTTGTTGAACTACTGGTGTTGGATTATTTATGCTAAATATTCGGCCAGTGAATAAAAACAAAATCTGTTTAATATGGATTCTTGCATCATCAAACTGGGATACAGGAATATGTTTTCTCCACTTGTGTACATGCAAAGCTAAATTTAACGTACGGAAATACGACCTTTGCTCATACTGGATAAAAATAATGAGGTAATTAATCAAAGATATTTATGCACATTACGGTAACTGCATAGCCGACCGTAGACATCGGTCACCTTTGGTGAATTTAGTAGTTCTCGCAGCACCTCAGCAGAATGAAGTAACGGGGCCCCGATCATCCGATCATGTTGGGGAATTGGCAAAAAATAGGCCCGTCTTATAGGCAAGGCTAAGCTAAATACTTGCCCAGACAGTCCAAAAAACACCCCCCGTCTTATAAACGACTCGCCCTATAGCCGAAGAAATACGGTAAGTGCACAGTGCACTAATTAGGTTGAGTACGGTATCCAATTTCTCCACCTGTTCTGTCAACTGAACCAATTAATATCAATACAGGCAAAAGTGGCTATCAACCAATATAATAAACAGCTGTATCAGCTTGGTTCACAACCTTTATCGAAAGTACCACTTTTTGTTATTGGCATTGCTTGACAGCCACCCAGATTGGTCGACAGCACGGGTAAGCCAACTGGTATTGACCTCCGAGATTGCATTTGCATAGTTTATATCATGCCCCCCCTGATTTGTACAATTTATACATACCTGAAAGCAGACAATTCTATCATGCAGAAACTGATCTTCCAGACATTTTGCCTTTGTGTTAACAGAGTAGATATTATCTGACAATTTTATCGTTTCTGTTAACTGAACCTGAAATAGAAGAAACATCATCAGAAAAAAATTGGAAGACAGTCTGAGCAGGGTCTCCACTGTTTATTATTCAATCCATAGTTTCTGACTCACAACCAGTCACCACATACATTCAGTTACAAGACAGGTTAATTAGACATTTTTTTTCTTGAAATTCTTGATGATACTGCAAACAGTGTCGACCCTGATCAAACTGAAAGGCAGTCTAACACTGGCTTGCCATATTTTGTTGTTGCCAAGTTTGTCTAACACTGGCTTGCCATATTTTGCTATTGCCAAGTTTGACTAACACTGGCTTGCCATTTTTTGTTGTTGCCAAGTTTGTCTAACACTGGCTCATCATATTTTGCTGTTGTCAAGTTTATCTTACACTGGCTTGCCAGTGTTAGACAAGCTTGACAACAGCAAAATACAGCAAGCCAGTGTTAAACAGCAGCACTGGCTTGCCATATTTTGCTGTTGCCAAGTCTGTCTAATGCTGGCTGATCAAATATTGGTGTTGTCAAATTTGTCTAAGCCAGTGTTAGAAAACTTGGCAACAGCTAAATATGGCAAACTAGTGTTAAAGAGCAGAGCTGGAAAATTCTCAAAATTATCGCTAGCCCACATGATCAAAGATATGGTGATTTCTATAATATTTACAAGATACAGCAAAAAATTTCACTTGTCCTCCAACAGGAGCCACTTTTTGATATGGGGAGCGGATGACTGACGTTTTCTAGCCCAGATAAACAAAAATGGCAATGACAGAATATCATTTTTTTTCTGTGTTTGACTGTATATACCTATATGCCTGTAATACACAGTTCCGAGTCACACCCAGAATGTCACTCAAAATCAGGTGATAGCGTATACCTGGCCAATGCAAGGACAACTTAGCATGTGACGTAGTCTCACAAACAAATCGCACGTGGTCAATATTTTACATAAGTGCGTGATTTTACCTTACAGTATATGGAGGAATGTATACCTGTTTAGAGAAAACAAACTAACACCACTTTCAATAAACTTATCCTGCTTTGCAAAAAACAGAACGCATAGGAGATGCATGATGCGCCAACTTCCATCTGTAGGTCATGAGGAGGCTGATTCTTCACCATAGATCGCCAATATTTATCAGACACTTGCAATTGGCATTTGTTTTTCCGCCATCTTTGTGTAAAGCTTGTGAGACGTAGTAACAGTAACTAAGTAGGCGGAGCTTAGCGGCTATTCTCGGAACTATGTATTGCCATTATGGCCCAAAAAAATTAATGACTAGCAAAACAGATCACTTACAGGTCTAAAGTCATTGGTATAGACCTCTGCATTCAAAAACTGCTGAAGATCTTCTATATTGTTCAGAGTGGCACTCATTCCTATGATCTGAATGTTTCCTGTAAATAGATACACATATACACCATCCAAATACTATCAGATGACAGCTGCCCTCAGATATATTTGATATTTTTCTGTATGAGTAAAACATGAAACGTATCACGATGACCTATAAATGCTTGAGTCAGGGGGTATGTATACTTATATTCCTAGCAAATGCCATGCCTAACCTGATGTGAAACTTTTTAACAGGAGAACTGTAGACATATAAAGATACAATGAAAAGTACATATATAGTTGGACAGGGTATAATAGCATTGATGGAAAATAGTAAGCTGTAACATGTAAACAGACTTGCCAAAACCTCAAAACAGGTAAAAAAAAATTAAATACAGATAGCTAACATGACACTTTATTTTTTCTTGTGCTGAGAACAGTTTGTTGCTTACATTTTCACAGAACATACTCCTGTCCATTAATAATTTTCAGGCAATTTATGCAGCCAATATAAGAGTTTGAAATAAATATCAATATCCACTGCCCCTAATTCACAGAACTAATAAATTTGGGTTGGATCACATTAACATTATTTAGTTAAATAGACACTGCCTCTTCAGAAAATCTGATGCGGGATAATGTGCCAGTGTTATTTCAGGACACCAAGTCACAAAAATCAATACCATTGGAGTGTAATATTTTCATCAGTGTGGATTCTAGAGTTGCTCCTCTGCTACCCCCTTCACCAATCATGTGTAACTGAAATAATAATGACACCATATTAAGCATAAGCATAATTTGTAGCCCCACACGGAGCGCTAGGTTAAGCCCTGGCGCACTGATCTAGCAGTCCAGGGTTCGAGACCCGCTGGAGGCCAGAATCCTTTCGATCATAAATGGGATTCCATTGCACACAGCTTTTCATTATCATCCTCTCATCTTCCTCATGAGACTGAAATACTGTTGAAAAGGACCTAAAATTGCAAGTCATCCACCTATCTATAGACCCATATACCAGAGCTCTAGATAGAGGGAGTATTTGCTGATAATTAGGGATAATTTTTGTTAATTCTGCATAAAAACATATGTTGTGACCCCTCATCTGAACCGTCTCAACAAGACGATTCAGATGAGGGGTCACAACATATGTTTTTGATCTGAAATAAGAAAAATTATCCTTAATTATCATCAAATACTTGCTCTTATCTAGAGCTCTGATATACAGGAAGTTCATTTTTATCCAGTTATAAGATGATTTTTTTCTGCTCCACCATAATCCCAGATATATAAATCAGTCTTGTGCCATTCTGCTGAAAGACTGATAGATTGATTTGATGCTTAACGTCCAAGGTAAACAGCTATGGTCATGTCGGGATGGTCAGTTAACCTAACCACACTATTCCTGGGCAGGCTTAGACCTCCTAAGTGGTTAACCAGTACTAAGTGCACATACTTTCGCCAGTAACTGACAACTGTCCTTCTTAAATCAGCGGAAGGAGAAACGAAAGTATGTGGCCAGACCGGGTTTCGAACCCAGGACCTCTGACTTATGAGTCAGGTGCTCTACCGATTGCCCTACGTGGCCCGGCTCTGCTGAAAGATTTTTTTTTCTTTTCCAAAACACTCAAAAACATCTCATCCAAATCATAATCAGGTATCCACTGGTCATTTTTTTTAATTTACAGCGAAATCTGCACATATGTATATTGTACCTCTCTTACATTATCATTTCTCTTGAAAGCCATGTTTTCAAGGTCCCAGGTACCATTGACCAGACCAAAGTATAAACAGACCTTAATTAAGGAGTCACCATTCTAGGCAGCAATATCTCCACAGCGTATTATCTTGACATTTCAGCTCCTGTTACCTCAAACTACTAATATCTCAAACTACAATTCTTGGTTTCTTGGGCTTTGAGATAAGAATTACTGCAGAGCAGCATAGCCTTATTATAATGCTACTCATTACACTGTTTTGCATATAATGCTGTCATGTTAAGGTTGTTGTTGTGTTGTTGCTTTAATTAAAAGTAAACAGCTATAGTCATGTCGGGACAGTCAGTTAACCTTACCACACTATTGCTGTAACTGACCAAATTCAGATGAACCTACAGAAGAATGTAAGGCAAATGAGCATTAAATGCTCATTTGCCTGTTATTCTTTTGTAGTTCAATCTGAACATCACATACTGACTTATAGTGCTACAACTTTCTATGGACCCCAAATACTGTATTATAAAGGCAATGAAATGAAATGTACATGTATTTCTAAATCACACTCTCATGATGCTAACCTCATCCACAACTACAAGTCCCAGACTCTCCATTCTCTTATTCTCTATCAGACTGTTCACAATCGAGTGAGCCTTTTCTATAGTTGCAATGTACAGGGAATTCTTTTTCCGTCTGCTGATTGGTGGAAATCGGCCTTTGCTACCAGCATATTCTTCCACCAAGAAATCTAGGTCCACAGCAAACTGGGAAAGATTCCGTACCTGTATAAAATAATTTTCATGATTCATACTTTAAAGTCAAAATTGATATGCTGGTAATCCTTTTGTTTTTGTGAGGCTACAATTTCTTTATTTTTATATATTTTTAAAATTTGAAATTTCTTCAATTCTCCACCCAGCAACTGTCAATCACCTATTTCCACTGGGTCTTCCACTGCTAAATACTAGAAAGACTGCTGAATTTGCATCAAATTTGAACACAAATTGTTTTTCTGTCCAGCTATGAATCATAACAATGTTGGCAGAATAGTAAAAATGTTGGCAGAATAGTAAAAACAGCAGACCCCAAGCAGACTGCTTTAGTAGGATTAAGAGCAGTTTGATCTCACTCTATCATACCTTGAAATGTTCTTGTAAAATATCAATTTTTTCTATACTTAAATTCGTAGCAGCTGTAGGAAATCTTATTACAAAATTACTGAAGAAGAATTTAAGATGCAGGATTTGAACTGAAGATCTTTACACATAGTGGCTGTACAGTGATAAGACTCTGAGCCTGCACAGAAACTAGCTTATCATATGGATTAGCTATAGCATACCCTAAAGTTGTCAACCTCCTTAATGAAGAAAGACCAGCCTTTGCTTTTCACATCCAACAACTCATCACAATCCACAAAATGATTATGTGAACAGGGGAACTTTAAATCCTTTAAGTGCAAGAGCCTTTATTTTGTGCTCCAGGTAAGGTGGGGGTTTGAGGATAATTCTGAGATATTTTTTCTTATTTCTCTATGATAACATATGTTGTGACCACTCATTAGAACCATCTCAGTGAGATGGGTCTAATGAGGGTCACAACGTCCTTTTTTCTGGAGAAGTATTGAAAATTTTCCCCAAGTTATCTGTTACCCTTTCTAATCTGTAGCACTGGTACAAAATAAAGGTTCTAGCACTTCAAGGATTCACAGACTAGTCTAAGAAGTCCTTGTCTGCAAGATAGTTAAGCACCTTTCTTTGCATGTGTGATGGTTCAATTAAGTACTTATTTAGCACATCCTCCAAGACCCTATATTCTCAGCTCAGGTTTTATTACCTTTTCTTGAACAATGGAAACAAATGGTAGAATCAACACAGCATCTTTCTTACGACAGAGGATCTCTTGTAGAATGAGTATTTCTGCTACTAGAGTCTTGCCCCCACTGGTGGGTAGTGAGTATATTAAGTTCTTTCTTTCTGTGACAGCTGGTAGCTTCAGACACTCATCCTGCCAGTCTGTAGGGATAAGGGAGTAAAAGGAAACTTAGGTAGTTAATAGATAATATATGATGAGATTTCAAGGATACTTCTGGGACAATTTGAGCTGCGACATGACAAAACCTACCCAGGCTGATCTGAGTCTTTGTTGGGCGCAAATGCCACTTTATTAGTTTAGTCGAGTCATGGCTCGTTTATTTCTTATTTCTTCCCTGAAACATTATATTATTGGTAAGTAGGTCTTGAGACTTATCTATAAGGCCAAGAGATTGATAGCAGGTGTATATTATTGTAAAGCCACAGCACTTGGATAGATTTAAAAAGATCACAATTACATTGTAGCAACTGAGGGAAGCCAAGAAAAATTTTCTTTTTCCTACATTTTTTTACACAGCTGTTATTTCAAACTAGCCTTACTCAAAACAATTTGATATGGAAAAAAAACAGGAAAAAGAACTAAGTCATTTCAAATAGCTTTTTGCAAGCTTATTAAAGTTGTGTCATCTATAGCCATGCTAGCCAACTAGCCTATCCTTTTCAATACAAACTTAGTCTCCAGCCACAGTATGGCTGTAGTTGTGCCCTATAAAACTAATATCACGAGTAAAATCTTTGACTCACCATACAAAGTTTTAATGCCTCGCTGTGTTTCAAATAATTGCTTGACTTTTGATGGTAGACCATAGAATGGCCCAATGTCATCTGAAGTCTGGTTCCTAGCTTGTATCATGGCAGCTTCTAACTGAACTCGCTCCAGAACTTGTTCTCTCAGCTGTTGGACTAGAGAACCGGGCCCTTGTGGTGTCTTGTGACTTGCATTTTCCTAAACATATATTTATATCAAACAATTGAAATCTAATTTACCACATACATATAAACAAACATTTTAAACAATGTACATATTACCAAGCTCCAGATAAGATGGGGTCATAATGATAATTCAATGATAGTTATTTTTATTTCTCAATGACGAGGCGGTTCTAATGAGGGATCACAATCTCTGTTTTTATGGACAAATAACAAATTGTCTCTAAGTTATCCCTGTTACCCCTTCTTATCTGGAGCACTGAATTAATATGAAAACCATTTTATATGTATGCAAGAGTGGTGCTTAATGCATATGCTACCAACAAGGTCAGCCTGTGCATCTTCACTGTCTGATCAGAGCCTTCACTGTTTGCGCACACCACGTACCAACCAAAAAGAATCTTCAAGTTTCAAATGGCAGCTATAGCTAGACTGCATTGTTCACAGACTGTTTTGAGTTGTCACTGTTCGCAAATATTTAAAGCTTTTTTTGGTATGACGTGCCTCATTTATGGCAATTTACCACCCAACTGTTACTTTATCTTCTTTAATATTTGCCATAATACAGCAGACAAATTTCGAGACATCAACCGATAGAAAAACCATATCTATTGTTCAAATATCAGGCCAACTTCGATATCTCGAATTCCAAGGGAATGGAGAACCCACTTCGAGTTTTCCGAAGTTCGAGATAGGCAAATTGTGACTTCACCAAAATTTTTGTTCTATACATGTACAATATCTTAACTTTCGTAGAGTCAGTATTTCTACAAAACGTGTGTAGCACGAACGTAGTAAAACTGTTTCTACTGAAAACGGGATTGTTACTAATAGCCTGCATCAAAAGGCGCCGCTCAATACTGTTCAATCAATTAAATTTCAAAGGCGCCTAATTGACCGAACTTTCCAATCGAACGCACCTGACCTGTGACATATACGCGGTTCAAGGTCAATTAACTTACACACAAAAACAGCTGATCAACAAAACAATGTCTGCATCGTTTCACGCAATCATTGGATAATTATTGTATAATTTGGGATAATTGATTGAACTGCGATCAATTAAAGACAATTGTTCGGTAAATCGTTCTTTTTCATTGTTATTGTTCGATGTTTGTACCAATTTGCTTAAAGACAAACATATGCAGGTTTTTCATTACCGCAAAACGTCTACACAAAATAGCCGTCATTTTCTTTCCGTGGTTTCAGCGATCTTTTTCTGAATACACATTTTGACTTCGACACAAACAGTGGTAAAACACATGGAAAGTGTCTAAGGGGAATCAAAAATCACTTCGATACAACAGTGTTTTCGTTATAAGCGAGTTCGACACAACGGAGGTCGAAATGCAATATTATATAGGGGGGAATGTTCGGGAATGGGAGATCACTTCGACACTAGCAGGGTTTTCGAGATAAGCAAGTTTGACACAACGAAGTTGGCCTGTATAAGGATAATTAGTTTTTATTATGATGAGGCACTGTGGTCTAGAAGTTAGAGCTGCTTGGTTATGGAGCAGAAGGTCGGGGGTTCGAATCCTGGGTTGGATCAACCAGCTAATGGAAAACTCCCTCAGTCAACCCAGCAGTAAATGGTACCTGTTTTGAATCAGGGAAAAATAAGGCAGCAAAAAGGGAGGGATTGGTTCCACCTTTCATATACTGTGCCCAATACACAAGGATATGGGAACCGTTTACCTTTTTTCATGGGGACATAAAATAGTGTCCTAGTATTTAAAGTGAATGTGCACTTTCAGGGGAGGTAATTTTTAGCCAAAAGTATGTCTCCTATTTCACTAAGGGATTCTCTTAAAGAGAAGAATTTGTTCCTATGGAGCAAATTCTTTCCTCTAAGAGTAGCCTCTGTTGTGAAAGGCGTCATCATCCAGCAAGCACACAGGAAGTCACATTCCCTTAGGAAAAAGGGAGTTTGTCCATTCCCCTTAAGTTTAGTATGTTATTTAAGGTCTACCTGAAGTCTTTTCTTCAATCTGTCTTGCAGGGATTCAGCAACTATAGGTGTAACAGGTGCTTCTGCTGCTGGTGTTTCAGTAATCATACTCTCCTGTTTTGTAACTCCAATATTCACAGCGTTGTCATGTATCAAGCTGAGTCTCTTTCCAACACCATTTTCAGCTAAATCAGCATGCAACACAAGGTCAACACTTGAAATGCTATTTCTTTGATTTGAGGTAGGTACTGTTCCAGCTCTTAAGCTTTCATTTAAACAACTATTCTGCATGTTTCTTAGCACTTTTGATCCTCTCCCAACTCCTACAGAATTCAAATGACTATTCTTCCCTCCTCTTTGCATTTCGGATTCAACAGATGCAATATCATTTTCTAGTGAACTCTTCCTACGTTGATGTTTATTTTGCTCTCCTGAATTACTGTCTCTATATGACCCTATAAGACTTTGCGTATGACTATATATATCTGGATCAATTTCAACCAAAGTTCTTTTACTGTCTCTTTTTCTAACAGAGTTTTGTAATTTTGCCTTAGCTCCAACATCCAAATCATCAATTTGAGATAAAACAGCAGAATTATTAAAGCTGTCTTCAAATATATCACAGTCTGAGGTTTCATCATTATCTTGTGAATCAACTATTAAACCAGTCTGATTGAACACTGATGTAGACTGTATCTGAGAATTGTCTTGAGTAATTTGTAACTGAGTACCACTTCTCAAATGGTACTGAGAACCACTTACAAGCTCCTGCTTTGACTGACTGCATTTGGGCACCATCTGTGAATTATCATACTTCACTTGATCATGAGTATATGAACCATGATTCTGCGTAAAATTGTGGTTCACATTAACATTTGAATCATTTAAAGATGTATCACAACTACACTGAGTATCACAGCCAATAAACGAAAAACTGAAAGGTGTACAAATGCGTCCCTGACATTTAGTCGCTTTGTTTTCAATAACAATTTCTTTTTCAGTAGACTTCTGTGAAGGTTTATACCCCAGAAACCTGTTAGGAATAGGGGCTGTGAGGGGAGTCTGACTTTGAAAATACTGACTTTGTGACTGAGCTACCATGTCACTGCTGACTTGTCTAACCTTAATCACTGCCAAGCTGTCATTCACATGTTGAAATTTGTTGTTAGCCACAACAGTCTCATCTACATCTTGTGTTTGTGTCATAAAACTGGCCTCTTCATTTCTGTTACAAATATCATTCACCAACCTAGGAACATCTCTTTGACTCTGTCTCACTGGAACCTGTTTATTTGGAAGTCTACCATCAATAACTATTTCTGCTACTGCAAAGTCACTAGAATCGAGTGCACCTGTATCAGCTGGGGTCAATGTTTTCTGAAATAATTAACCAAAGTGTAACCCAGTGTTATGAAAGCAATCATAAACTGGTTTGAGCAATAACAGACACAGAGTATTGTACTTAACCTAACCATCAAAGCCTGGTTGTTCAAAACTACATGAAATGTTGCTCATTAACCCATTAATGCCTAGTGGACTCTTCTATCTGTATATATTGGACGAGTCCATTTGTCATTTAAGGGGTGTCAGATTTAGTTTAGTTTTAGATTTTTTTTTTTTTTTTAGGAAAAATACCCATTTGTCGTAAGTGTAGACCCTGATCAGACGCCGCGTTTGCAGTGTCTGATCTGGGTCTGCACTGTTTGCCTATATCCCAGTTTTTGGGGCGCTAGGCATTAATGGGTTAATGATGTGTTGAACTGACTACATAAGCATTGCCATTTTTTTGTTGTTGTTTCACTGCAAAAGCTCCTATCATTTTTTTCAGCAAAATATATTGGTTCTCTTAATTTTGCATGTACATGTACTAGAAGAGTTAACA
Organism: Ctena decussata; assembly: GCA_963989385.1. Classification (NCBI taxonomy): domain Eukaryota; kingdom Metazoa; phylum Mollusca; class Bivalvia; order Lucinida; family Lucinidae; genus Ctena; species Ctena decussata. Next base: position 127,002,928 of record OZ022498.1, read on the forward strand.
AACCCTTGACCAATAGAAGGTATCAATGCTTTGTGTAGCTGGGCCCTGAGAGGAATGCATGTAAATAGTTTCGACAAATTTCTGTAGTAGTTCTGGATGAGCTGTGAAAGCTATTTAAATCAACGATGGCCACCAGTGGCTTTACTGGTTGATAGACTGGAACTATTTAAGGAATGAATTTCATTTTTCTGAGGCTTATCGAAGTGTAAACTACATTGGGTCACGTGCAAAGTGAATGAACCCCGAAGGGGTTCATGTAAACTTTGCTAGTGACCCAATGTAGTTTACACTTCGATAAACATCAGAAAAATTAAGTTCATTGCTTATATTTACATTCGTTTCAATCAAATCTTTCCTGGAAAATCTTATATAAGCCCTAAAATTGAAGAATAAAACATGTACACGCAGGTTTTTCTGCTAACAGCAGAATGGCATGCATGATGTCATGACGTTGCTGACGTCCAATCAGCTGGTAGAGAGCCATTGTTTATTTTTACGTCATTGACATCGCGTGTCTCAATGTAATTATTTTCATTTAGATACATGTGGACTATATATGGGAAATGTTTCCAGCAAGTTATCAGAAATTCCACGCAGCAAATTTGACAATGAGAAAAAGTTAACTGATGGAAGACAGAGGCTTATTATTATAGCATTTTATTATTTTTAGTAATTGCAGTGATTCTGGATGGTCCTTTTGCAAAATTTAAAAGAACTTGATACCAGGATCGTTAAAAAAATAGCAGATGATCAATGAGCATATCGCTTGTATCTTTACATGAAAACCGGGAGGTCTGTCGTTGCTCATGGCATGTAAGGTGGAAGGGTGCGCTTCCATATCTCTTTTTATTTCTGCCTTTTTTTACAGAGGGAGTCTTATTGTGACTTCCTGTCTGTTTCCAGAACTGTCGCAGCCCTTCTCAGGGGGCCCTGCTCTTGGTGGAGGAGTTTGTTCCTAGGGGAACAAATTCTTCCCATATGAGAGGATTGGCTTTGGGAGGGGAAGCAGCTGTCTAAATGACAAAGTTTGTCCCCCTGTAAGTGTGCCCTTTCACCTCATATTGTAGTTGTATTACCTAAGTGTGCATATCAGTCTTTTTTGTTTGTGATATGATCTGTCATTTGGATTTCTTGCCTTGATTATATTTAGTTATTCTATTATCTATTACCTTCTGTAGGTGCTCCTATGTGGGCCGAAAATTCGTAATAAACTTCTTGTATCTTGTATCTTGGTAAGAATAAATCTGGCATTTCAGCTGTTTCTGAGGAAAAGATTTTTGAAAATTTTGCTTTTGGTTGATTTAGTAAATGACATCATTCGTGTAATTATTTTGAAGTTTGATGAACTTTGGCCTTAAGGCTTTATGGAGATGTTGTTCCAAAAATGTGGTGGCTGACACACATCGATACATCACAACATCTCACCATGAACACTTTGTGCTCAAAAGAGCTAATATCAAATATGATATCTTAGATCACATATTCAAAAGTAACTTTAAAACAAAACAAAACCACACAAGTTGCAGGAATTCAAAAGCTTATCCAGGGTAAACAGTACCTCTATAACAGATGTTCCCTGTCTATCCTCTGCATCTCTCTGACTGGTTTCAGGAACATTACTGCAGCTCTTCCTTTTCTTTCTGGCTCTTGAATCAAATGAATTGCAGAACCAGTCACTTGATTTCTCAGGTGAAACTTTAACTGGCACTTTCTGAATCTGAAAAATTTAAGGAATGAGGTGAATAGGTAAACTTTCAATGGAAGCAACTCTGCCATTTTAGTTTTGCTTCCCTCGCAATGGAGTTCAACTCTTAAAAGAAAGAATTTGCTCCTCTTGGAGCAAGTTTTTTTTCAGGAGTATACCCCATTTTGGAAGGGCCATGTTGTTTGTGGAAGCAAACAGGAAGCAACAAACTTGTTTTCCTTTGTATAAATGGCAAAAAAAAGAAAAAGGAAGCAACAAAAGTTGTTTTCCTTTGTATAAATAGCAAAACAAAAAAAACAAAAAAAAAAAAAAAAGAAAAGAAAAGAAAAACATGCAGGTGTACCCAATCACCTTTAGCAGTAAAATACTGCATTTGCCACATTGTTGCAGAGAACATTACGGATTTCTCATTAGGAACATACAACGCCTCAATCCACTACTGCAACATGTCGTTGTTGGAGCAGGTTCACAAACATTCAATTATATCAAAATAATAATAACTAGGAATGTGTTCATAGTACACAGATGCCCCCACCTAGAGCCTTGAGTAAGTCAGTGCCTTGATAACGTACCGGCACTTGTAGGATAAGTAGGTTCATAGAGGTAGACTTGTATAATATAAAAGGCCATAGGCAAAGCATTGCCCAATGTTTGAAATGCGATTCAAACTGCAGCCCTTTATACAGTTTCAGAGTCACTGTATGGCCAAAATAGAGAATATTTTGTATTACAGAACATGGTTAGAAAACCAAGTCAGTGGACCTGATTCTTGTAAATTCCTGTTGTACTTATAGATATTAATCCTTATACAAAATTCCAAGTTGCTACAATAATAGGAACTCTAAAATCTACCTCTTACAAAAATCTTAACCTTGCAAATTTGGCTAAAGTCCAAAGTCAGTGGACCGTGACATATGGATCATCATGACCTGATTCTTGTATATTCCTGTTGTACTTATGGATATTAATCCTCATACAAAATTTCAGGTTGCTACAATAAAAGGCACCCTCAAATCTACCTCTTACAAAAATCTTAACCTTTCAAAATTAGCCTAAGTCCAAAGTCAGTGGACCATGACATATGGATCATTCTGCCCTAACTCTTGTGTATTCCTGTTGTACCTATAGACATAAACCCTTTTACAAAATTTCAAGGCGCTAAAATAATAGCAACCCTGAAATCAACCTCTTACAAAAATCTTAACCTTCCAAAATTAGCCCAAGTCCGAAGTCAGTGGACCGTGACATATGGATCATCATACCCTGATTCTTGTGTATTCCTGTTGTACTTATATATATTTAACCCTTATACAAAATTTCAGATTGCTACAATAACAGGAACCCCAAAATCAACCTCTTATAAAAATGTTAACCTGAGTCTAACAGGATCACGTACGTACAGACATACGTACGTACGTAATAACCGAACGCATTATAAACGGTATGCACAACCGAAACACTATATGCCCCCAGCATCATATGATGCGGGGGCATAAAAAGACAGACAATCAGAGTCATTTCTTCATAGACGTCAGTTCAGTTGATCCTAGTCACAAAAATTTATCTTTAAAAGTACCTGTCAGCTACATTATTAACGACTTCAGTGGCTGTCACTTTGTTAGCGCGAGGTTTACAGAGAACAGCGAGGCTCTGATGTCACAAATCAAGTTACCGCGACTTTGAGCGGTTTTCATACTGTTATAATTGAATCAAAGAAATCAGTTTTTTGGCGGAATATTTTATCTGACAGTTGACAGTAACAAATTGCCATAGCCTTTAGAAGGACATTGTTTGCAGTAGATATTTGATTTGTAGTAAGCCTTGATCCCTCATTACTACTGTAAGGCAGTTATACAGAGGAACACCACAACCTACATTGCTACAGAATATGAACAAAAGTTACGCACATACCATATTAAATCTATTAAACCCATGAGGCATTGCAGTTTACAAAAGGGGGTGTTATTTAGAGCCTAAAGGGAAGTAATTCAGCCACTGCCTAAATACTTCAAATAATCATTATTGAGGTGACTGAATATACTTTCAAACAAAGTAATTCCACTATTTTCCTTTTTCGTCTCCCTTCTCAAATGGGCACACTCTTCAAGGAAAGAATTTGCTCCTCCTCTGGGAGCAAATTCTTTCCTTGAAGAGTGGACCCCATTTAAAAGAGCTATGTCTTCCAGAGAAGCAAATAGCAATTCATGTTGTTCCCCTTTGTAACACTGATTTTCCTTGAAGAGAACCCATTTGAAAAAGCTGCATCCTCCAGAAAAGCAAACATCAGTTCATGTTGTTCCCCTTTGTAAAACTGGAAAACACAGAGGTTGGCAAGTCAGTATAACATTAGTTTTGGCAAAGAGGCAGTGGATGTCTATTAGAGTTGAGGCATTTACTAGGAGTAATACAGCAATTATCCCCAACCCCACCAAGCCCCGAGGTCAGCTGCCCGAGGTTATAACACTTTTTTCATGCTCAAATGAGCAAGAAAATTTAAACTCATACTACATAAATTCAGAGCATTTTGCAGAGATTTTTATGGTTTCCACCATTTGCTTTTCACATGAGTTCTCTTAATAAGGCTTTTCAGTATTTCTAATTTTATTCAATATTAAATTTTGAGCACAATCTGAGCTGAGCATGAAAAAAGTTCTATAACCTCGTGGCCAGTATCTGGACTTCTGCATTCGTAAGTATATTGTTTGTCTTATTCAGACACTGCTGATTTGTCTTTTAAGGTACCTGGAACCACTGTCACGTATTTCACCTTTTTTTTAAAAAAGAGAGAGAACTTAATTACTTCCAAAGTGTTTCCCTGGATGACAAAACCCTTCCAAAAATGGGTTTTCTCTTACTTGAAAGAATTTGGTCCTAGAGGAGCGAAGTCTTTCCTGTAAGATTGTTCTGACCCTTATTTAGAAGGGAAACAAAATGAAAATGGCAGAGTTGCTTCCACTGAGATTGTATCCATTCACCTTAATAGCTTTATCAGCCTCATTTAAACAGTCAATCCACCAAATCCTGGGGCTGTTTTACAGGAAAGAGAATTTAAGGAAAAGAATGTAGACTCTGACTAGACTGTTCCTGAAAAGGCAAAGAGGGGAGGTGGAGGAGGAAGGGGGTGGGGGGCTTTGTGTTGGCATATACCTTTTCTTCTCCTCTTCTGGCAGAGCAGTCCTCTAGTTGTTTACCTCCATGATTACTTTGGTGATAACGATTTCTGTCTTGATCTTGACTGGAAGGCAATGTTGTTGAAGAACTTCTTTTCCTTGACTTTGAAATTCTTCTACTCGGGCCATCATCAATGTCCAACATAGTCCTTTCTTTGTTCCTATGAAGAAACTGATAGGGTCGAGTTGGGAAACATTGGACAATGACATTTTTTCCTTAATAAGTCAGTTGTTTGGAATTAAAACAAAATTAACTAAGCAAACAGTGAAAATCCTGATGTCAGACGGCTCATAATGAGCCATCTCATCTGGATTTTCACTATTTGCAAAGGTATGTATGACTTTAAGCGCTGCCTGAAGTTACCTGACTCGACCCTAATTACAGAGTTCCAGATAATTGTGGGGTTTTACAATTACTGTTTATAGTCTGATAAGACATGTTTTTTTACTTCCCAAAACAATCCGAAGATAGATCTTCCGAGTTCGTCTGAAGAAGGCAAGAAAGCAAACTCAGCCAAGACCTACAAACACTTTGTGTTTTCTACATGGACAGGTCCTGGAGGCTGTGACTAGTGCTAGATACTTTGGGGTGGACATCTCCAGTGGCGTGTCGTGGAACTCCAACACAGACAGAATCACTGCAAAAGCAAATAGCACACTGGACTTCCTAAGAGGGAATATTAAGACAAAATTACCTAAAGTGAGAGTCTGAGAGAGATGGCCTATAACACTTTGGTCTGCCCCCAACAGTTTCTGGACTATGCCTTTCCCATTTGGGACCCATATACAAAAGGCAAAATACTCCAGACTGAAAAAGTTCAGCAAAGAGCAGCATGCTGGACTACTAATAATTTTGACACTAGATCAAGTGTTACCGGAATGCCTGACCACCTTGGTTGGTGCACTTTAGAGCAAAGGCGGGCTGATGCTCGCCTGTCCCTTTTTTATATGGACTTGTGGCAATTTCAACCCCAGAATATACTGAACCCAACCCTTGTGTGTCCCGTTATTGCCACTCAATGACTTTCCGTCAGGTCCAGATTAATTAATTAGAACTCTTCAAAATGAAAGTGAGATTTTAATTGATTGGTTTCATTTTAAAGGTGCTGCTTGTTAAGATTCTTTTGTCCAGATGCCTGGAACTTGTATGGTACAGATAGCATCTATTATTATCACTATATTTTTTGAGGGGTATTCAGGCATTTAATATTTTCATCATTATTCTTCTCCTCCACTCAGGTCTTGTATGTAGTTTTTTATGATTGATCGATGACTGCCATTCTAAGAGTTAGGACACTCCGTTCTTTTAATAAATGAGGCAATTTGTTTGGTATGTTCCTGGGAAGCAGATGAAATAGTCTGCAAAGTGGGCCTTGATCAGGCTGCTCTTTTATTTGCAGTCTGGCTTGGGTCCACACATGCTGTTTGTTCAGACAAACTTGTCCAATTCCTTAGTACTTGTACATACATCGTTAGTCTGAGGTAGGGTTTACTAAAATGCTTAGGGTATATGCCAAGACTCAGGCATGTTTAATGGCAAATTTCTTGCTCAACAGAGTGCTAATACATGTGTCAACTGTAGAGTTCAATGCTGTTAGTATTGTTGTGCAACTTTCCTCAAAATGTTTTCATGTTCATAATTGTTTACTTGTTTGTGACTTGTACCCCGGCTAGATCCACTGAAAACTGTAGGAGTTGATTACACAAACTCCATACCCTGCAATGCAAAAATTTGCCTAAAAAGACTATGTTCAAACGGCCGTAATTCTGTCAAAATTAATTCTAGCTCCATCAAAAATACACATGCATATCTTCAATATGTCCACAACATGTATGCAAAGTTTGAAAAAGATTGATTGAAAAGTGTGAGAGGAGTTGATTACACAAACTCTATACCATAAAGCGTGACAAATGGATGGACAGACGGATGGATGGACAGATGGACAGACTGACAGACAGGAGCAAATCTTAATGCCTATCGTCACGGGGGCATAAAAAGCTGGTCAGCAACTCAAAGTATTAAAAAGACTGGGCAAAAACCTTTGCAAACTTAGCAAATTGACAATCTTTTATACTTTTATTCTCTCAAATCTTAATTTTTGTCCCATTACTTGGTTATTTGCTCTAAAAATAACACTTCCAAAATTGAAAAGATCCAAAAAAGGGCCCTGAGGTTAGTGTAGGAAGATTATACCAGCTCATATGATGAGTTGCTGACCAAAGCAAATTTACCTGCCTTGGATGTCCGAAAATTAAGAATGATGGCCATTGATACTTTTAAATTTTAAATAATTTAGCTCCACCTGTTCTTTCTGACCTATTAGTCAAAAGGGAAACTACAAATAATTTCAGATATAACACTATTTACATGTACCCTAGGTGAGAGCGACAAAGCAGGGTAAGAACTCATTTCACTATGCCGCACCTGTGCTGTGGAACTCTTTACCAGATGACTTTAGATCTACAACATGTTTTAGTCAATTTAAAGTTTTAATTTCTCAGTGGAATGGGGCAAATTGCACCTGCTCTGCCTGTGATACCAAATTTTAACAGTTTTGCTCCACATCATGGATGCATCATATGCACCTTTTATGTTGTTTTATTGTTCCGCTGCTTTTAACACTTTATGTTTATTTAGTTAGCCAACTATATATGCTTTTTGTGTCATAGTAGTTCTTATGCTTTTTTAACTCTTAAAAATGCTCATTTAATGGGGGGTATGATGGGGTACATTGATTGGATGGTGGAGCGGAGCTTGCTGTTTAGTAATTGAGCTGCCAGCTGGGAAACACCACCATCTAGTGCAATGTCCAAATCTTTGTCTATCTTGCCCTTGCTGAATGAGTTATAGTGCACTGTTGCCATTCGGAATGTTGCCTTAACATGCTTGCTTTAGTTACCTTGTTTAGTTAGTCACTGTCTTTGGTGGTGGTGGTAAGATAAGGCAAATTGACTTGATGGTGGAGTGGAGCTTGCTGTTTAGCGATTGAGCTGCCACCTGCGAAGCCCCACCTTCCAGCACAATGTCCTGGGTCTCTGAATTCTTATGATCATGCCCTTGCTAAGCAGACTAGTATTACAAGCTACTTTACTATCCTATGTGCTTATACATGTATGTTTAATGTGCTAATATTGTGGGTTTTTTCTTTCTTCTTAGGGCTAGTGATTATGATTAATTATATGTTTTATTATCCCAAAGCAGTTGGGTCGGACATGGTTGTTTGTATGGTGTGCAGACACTTGGGTCTGATGACATGCGGACAGCCTGGCCAGATGCAATAATTTCATCTTACTAATTGATTATTCATTCTTACAGCTCTTTTACATTTGTTGATCATAAACTCCTGTTTTAGCAGTTGGTTCTAAAGCTCGTCAAGAGCATATGTTGTATTGTGATGTAACTGGCTAACTTGAAATAAATCTGATCTTATCTAGATTTCTAGAAACTTCTATAAGGACTCCTGTTTCCACTGGGCATAGTCCAGTGGAACGCTCTACCGTAGACAGTAGTATGCGTGCCAACCCTTGATGCATTCAAGGATGTAGTCTGCAACACTCCCAACCATAGATCCTCAATACATGGTGTTTTTGCCGGGCCGGGTAGCGCAATCGGTAGGGCACCTGACTCGTAAGTCAGAGGTCCTGGGTTCGAATCCCGGTCTGGCCACACACTTTCGTTTCTCCTTCCGCTGATTCAAGAAGGGCAGTTGTCAGTTACTGGCGAAAGTATGTGCACTTAGTACTGGTTAACCGCTTAGGAGGTCTAAGCCTGCCCAGGAATAGTGTGGTTAGGTTAACTGACCGTCCCGACATGACCTTGGTTGTTTACCGTGGACGTTAAGCATCAAATCAACCAACCAACCAACCATGGTGTTTTTAGCAATGTTTTAACCCTTCTGTTTCCATAAACTTTTAACCTATCATCTTTTTACATATCTCACTATCTCTCTTTTTCCTAATTATCCTTATTTCTGCATGACAGGGCACATACCTTCTTAAAATGTCCGCCAGGGCATAAGGAAGTACATAGAAAAAAAAATGATTTTTTAAGCTTTTTTTCTGAATGTCAGCAAAAACGTCAAAGTTATTAATAAACAATTATGCACCAGTCATTTGCAACCATGTCCCCTATGGGGCTTGGGATAGCGGGGGCATAGCAGGGCTTAAGTACCATGTTTTTACCTTAGAGGTGTCCCTGCAGTGCCGTGGATACGCAGGGCTTTTGATTCCCGCCAAAACAGCAGGGAAAATAGTGGAGTGTTTTTGACGAAATTTACCGCGACACGTTGTCAGAATATGCATTTATAAAGTGCCTTTGGGAATGCAAAGGAGAGCTTATGCTATACCCTCGGCTTTGTAGTCCAAGTGCTCGTTAGTGTTTGCGTTAGCACTAGTGTCAGGGTCCTTGTTGGCGTCTTTGATCAGGTTAACCAATGTTAAGAACTGTGTTTATCTCGATGTTCAACTCTGTATCTTACAAACTACAGCAGCTATGATCATAATACTTCGTACAGATATTATATCCATATGACTGCAGCAGCTGCATCACTAATCGAATGTATTTGACCTATATGTCACGGTTGACTGACTGCTGTTTGGCACTATTTTTAAGACAAAATTTTAAGTTTTGAAAATACCTTTGAGACAAGAGAGTTGGTCCTTGGTTAAATAGTATATCCCTATAATTGCAGCAGCTGCAAATCATCCCTTGCTAACTCTTGTGCCCTTGACCTTAATTGATGATCCATTGATTTTGCCTTATATTTCCAACACTGATTGATGGATTAACATGATCCTGACATAATGGATCAGTCTGACATTGCAAATGAGCTCATATTATTTATAGATCACTGTGACCTACATTTTATGCTTCAGTGATTGTGAGAATCAGGCTCCCATGAGGCACGCTTTGTTGTCTTCTGACAACTATTGTTATATGTTTGTATGATCCCCTGGGAGGAGACCTTTACCAGGGATTTGACATAAAAATGTCCCCAGAGTGCAGGGCATGGCCATTACTAAAACCTTGTACCGCACCGCACCGGCTAAAACCTTGTACCGCACTCACGGAAATTTCCGTGCAGAGTCGAGTAAATTCCGAAACTTTACCGCACTCACATTGTATGCTATCTATATTTACAGATTTGTTCCTCTCTTCCTTTGTGAGAGTAAATAATGAAATATCTACATGTACTATTAAATATTTACTGTATGTCAAATTTATGTCAACGAACATAATTCTCCATCTCAATATATATACATAGGATCACTTTTCCATTTTCTGCAAGCAAATTTTCAATTTAAATACTTTGAATATTTTCTATGCATGCATAATAATATGGCAAATTTACATTACACTGTCGAGGCTTTTTCTCCAAAGAACTTATACAAGTAATTCTCTGGTGATTGCAACATAGACATACTTTTAAGAGTCACTCCCAACCCCTGTATAAAAAATTTTCAGATAGATAAATGTATATATATGTATATGCGATTTGTTTAAATCTTGGAAATTATACGGATAAAGTTAGCTTAAAACAAAAATATATATTTAAAGTATATCTCACTCTTTTTTACAGTAAAACCAACCAAATCTAAACGCCAGGGACTGCCATGAGATAGTTATCCTGAGAATTTATTGAAATGTATAAAACCGATATTAAAATCCTTTTTGAGGTTGGGCAATTAAGGTTTCAGCATGTATAAATTTGTATCTACTTCCAGTACATTAACATGTCTTGTTAAAAAACTTTCTTACAAAACATTATATACTAAGTAACATACCCTTTGCCTACGGAAGAGGCCGTAAAATTCGGTAGGGTTTGTAAATCTTCGGCGGTGCGGTACTCTATTTTACCCCAGTGCGGTGCGGTGCGGTACAAGGTTTTAGTAATAGCCGCAGGGCATATATCAGAATCAGAATCAGAATTGTTTACTGGTGATACATCCAAGGACAATCATTCACCAGGACCTGTGAATCAGGGAAGCTAGTCCCTAGCCCTTATAAGAGAAGGAAACTTAGTAACTGAATCCTTTGCACCCTCAGCAGCAGAAATAAGTGAATCTTCCAGGGAGTTCCAATCTCTAATAGTCTGGGGGAAGAAACTGGACTTGTAAATGTCAGTCCCAGACAATGGGGTTTGAAATGTCAGGGAATGATGATTCCTGGTACGCCTATTTGGGGGAACAAGGTCATTTATGGGTATACTGGCTGCACCCCTCAGACCTTTGTAAAGCATTATGAGTCTACTATCTTTCCTTCTCTGTTTTAGGGATTCCCACTTAAGTTTCTCCAGAATGCCAGTCATACTCCCAGTTTCATATGTGTAATTTCCCGTTACAAATCTAGCTGCCCTTTGCTGCACCTTCTCAAGTTCATCTTGAAGCAGTATACTTTGAGGGTCCCAAACTGAACTGCCATACTCCAGGACTGGACGCACCAGTCCCGTGTATGCTGACTCCTTAACATCTTGTGGACATGCTGCCAAGTTACGTCTGAGGAAGCCGAGGGTCCTATTAGCCTTTGTGCAAATATTACTGACATGAGTGTTCCATTTCAAATCATTGGCAATGGTTATGCCGAGATACTTGATAGTTTCTACATTACTGAGGAGTGAGGACCGTTCCCTCTAAGGTATAGGAAGCATTGATCTTCTTGATCCGTTTCCTTGTAATTTGCATTATATTGCATTTAACAGGTTGAAATCTCATGCCCCAACTCCTTGCCCAACAACCTAAATGATCTATATCCTCCTGAAGTTTCACCGTGTCTTCAATATCTCTGATTTCACGGTAGCAAACACAGTCGTCAGCAAAAAAGAGTGCAGAGTGAAAAGTCAATATCCCCGGCCCCAGGGGGGGCTGTGGTTGCAAATGACTGGTGCACTACTGTCTACGATGCATAGCGACTAAGTTAAGCCCCTTATTAAGGCCTAGGTATGAATTGACCATGAGTTGGGCATGAATCAAACAGGAATTTGGTACACTCATTTGACCTATTCCGGTGGATTCACCTATTCCGGTGTATCCTGTTTCTTTCTCTGCAACGAAACAAGCTAGAAGCGAAATGATTTTTAGGTGATTACTTTCAATATTTATTTGTCAAACCCACATATAGTAAGGATCTAATTTATCAATCAAAGATACGGAAAATTGAGTTTAAAAGTGGCTGGTAATGCATATTTAACAAGAAAAATGACAGATGTTTTCAGGCCAACTGTGAAAATAGGGTCGGACAATATTTGTGTAAACAAATATGTCGTAAACCTATATGTCTGTCGATTGCTCATTTTATTAGCTATCTAAACCGATTGATATCAAAATGAAATAAAATCAGTTACTTAGGTTTATTGAAATTTTAATTTATTAGCTCATTTAACCCGGTACGACGACTTACCAAAATAACCGGAATAACCGAAATACCGAAATAACTACCGAAATACCGGAATAACCGACGATTTACCGAAATAACCATGGAAAATACCAAAACAACCATAATTATCATAAAATTTACTCAGAATATACTTATCCTAAATTAATTCATTGCGTTAGACTTGTACAATATTAGAACTTTTTTTTGATTGACTTGGTATAATGTTTCCTTTTTTTTTTAAAGTCCCCTGGTTTCTTTAAACTTGCGTTCCATATCATATAACTGCATAACATTTTATTTATTTATCTATCCTACATGTATATAATCTATACATTTTGGCTTGTTTAATATAAAATAAATATATTTGGTTCAAAAAAAGATGATGGGATATAAAAAAAGTTACATGTATACAATTTGAAAACCCGTACAAGCTATTCGATGTCTGATATTTTAACCAACTATAGAGAGTAGTATTAGAGTAATATGTTTTAATTACATTCCATTTTCATTTAAATTTATTTGTTTTATATATATTTTGACATTATAATTTCATACAAAAATATACATATATGACTGCTGTCATAATGTGGAAAACAGTTGATATATAATGACTATGAAAATAAGGTGATTCACCGAAATAACCAAGAAAATACCAAAATAACCAATATTTTTGAAAATACCAAAATGGCCAATATTTTTCTTTTTAGAAATACGAGTCTGGGATAAGCAAAGGAGCGGCGTTTCATCCATAAAAATATCATAACTACCAACATGGTAATTAAGTATGAACGATTTTAAGTTTTGTTTAAGCAGTGTTTGGGAAATTATGTTAAGATCACACATATCAACGCCGCCATAATTTAACACAAAAATGCATCCAAATATTGTTTATTTATTTATAGTGTTTATATAATATAACATTACAGGAAATAATATTTGTTTTTTCTTAAACTGAAAATGTCAAAAAGATATCAGTATATATCAATTATAGGGTAAAGTATTTGTTGATGTAGTACATTTGACAGTTGCATTAAAGGCAATCAACAGATATATTAACCAATCAGTCTAATCCGTTAATCAAATTAGCACATCTTTAACTGTCAGCCAATATGACAACTGAGAACTTACGAAGAAAGAAAGAAAGAAACAAAGGGGAAAATGAAAAAAGCCAGTTATCTGAGGAAAATGAAAAAAAGCCAGTTATCTGTCTAATAAATAAGTTTAAAAAGTATAAAAACTTTTTTTTAATGATTATTTTTAAAACTCCACTCTACACCACCCCTCTGCCGATCCAAAAAAAATAATCATCATGCAATTTTTCAAGTCTGAGACCTTTGCCTTTAATCAGAATAACTTACAACTTACAAAAGGCTAAAATAATTGTGCGCACTTCTTAGTATGCGAAAAGCGAAAATGAATGATTCTGATCAGACTGCGCAAATGAGCCGGCAGATAGGAGCCGTTCCTGTCCAAACTTGCACACTCAATTATAAACAGAATGAGAGAAATAGAGGAGCACGTGCAGCTTTCTTTATTCCTTCTTGTGAGATGACACTTCCATATTAGATCTGTTCATACGTCTTCGTTTTCAATAAAATTTGATTATGTTTTAAGGTGAATGGGTATTTTTTCATGGGAAGCAACTCCGCTATTTTCATTTTATTACCTCCCTTTTCAATAGTGGTAGACTGTTGAAGGAAAGAATTTGCTTCCATAATAGCAAATTCTTTTCTTCATGAGCCGGCCACTCTTGAAATGGATGGAAAATGGTTGAAACACATTGCGATGTACCCATTCACAAGAATTGAAAACAAAAAAAAAAACAGCGACCTCCCAACGGTACGTGAACCCTCTCCAACAGTCGTCAAATTTTAAAGTTAAAAAATTGCTCCCCACTAGCAACTTCTTTTCTTTATGAGTAGACCCCTCGGGAAAGGTAGCGGTGTCCAGGAAGCAAACAGAGTGCCGCTAGAGTTGTGCCCACGTAGAAGAAATGGCGGATACCCATGTAAGTACTTAGCGACGTGTCAACGGTACATGATCACAGCGTTGATACGACGTTGGCGAGTTGTTCCATTTGTCGAACTCAATGATTTTCATATGTGAATATTGTTTTAAATTAATCTTTAAATACGTGTTCACCAATATTTGCTTAACTAAGAAATCGGTGTCGTGTAAAATCACAGAGACAGCCGAACGCGGAAATGAACTTGTAAAAAAAGACACTGGTTGAAAAACGTGTTTAAATAATGACTTTGCTGTGTTGTTTTAAGATGCTGAAGTCTTTTCGGTTGGCGCAAATCATTAAAATTACGTCATATCAACGCTGATTGAGTAACGGCACTGATCGGATAAGCGTTGATATCTAGTTGTTTTAATTTTTTGTGCCCATTGGTTGTTTCTTTTTTTAACGTTTGTTTCTTTTTTCTTTGAAAAAAAGAGTGAAATAAATAATAAAAAAATACGTGAATGCATGTGTGTGTGTGTGTGTGTGTGTGTGTGTGTGTGTGTGTGTGTATGTACCTTACCTAGAGAGTCTTCATATAAGCCACGAAAATTCATTCGAGTTTTGTCAAGAAGCGGCCTCGTAAAACTATTTGCACATTGAATATATTATCTGTGAGTCTCCTCAGCGAAGAGAGAAGAACGTGATCAACTTGTATTCATACTTTGGCTGATGAGTCTTCATTAGCGCTGGTCATGTGGAAAGTTTTTTCGAGACGCGGTTCATGTTTAAAAAAAATGTATAATTATTAAATGTTTTATTAACACCGTTCTTCCTATTTTCAGCTAGAGCTGTTGTTCTTGATTTAAGTGAATAAGTTAACTACAGAAATGCAGCTTTTTAAACAAAAATAAAATCATGAAGAGAATCCGTGTAGGGATAAAAAACATTATATACTCTGAACAGATAAATAAAGAGTGACTGTTCAGAAAAATAAAATCGTTTGAAAATTTAGTTAGAGGAGTTAATGCAATAACAAATTTTCATATGTAAACTTTGAAATCACCAAAAATTAAAAAAAAAAATAAGATAAAAAGAAAGAAAGAAAAAGAAAAAAGAACACCAGTTGACGATAAGACACGTGAAGGTGGTTAGCCTAGTTGTTACTACACGCAGAACAGTTTTATATTAAACGCTACATACTGTACAAATATTTCGCAGATTTTACAGTAAAGTAACTAAAATCTGGCCGCCTTTTCGTTTGCCGTTATTTATACGAGATCCTGTCAATGGAACATTTGTGGAAATCACGGTATGGTAGGGTGCTGACTGAACAAAACTTTTACAGTGTTGAAGGGCTGTATGATGAAAACGATATACCTATCATATTCTATCCTACTCTGCGTGATGATGCCTGCAAATGTTTCAGGCGCCCTTAAAATTAATGGCATATGTGATGCCAGTCAGATGAAATTTATTCTATCGTAAAATCTAGGAACATGAATAAATGAATGGGGTAATAATTGAGCGTATGACAGGTTGACACAACCTTTTGTTCATGAGATGGATGGATGTTTTGCGATTTTCCGTCCTTTCCAACAGTATTTCAGTCATATCAGGCCGATAGGAGGGTGATAATAAAAGGATGTGTGCAATGGAATAAAAATCTGAAAGAGATAACCCCGCTTACGATTAAATATATTTCCTCCTCCAGCGGGAATCGGACCCGGGCCCCTGAGATCGGCAGGACAGCGCTAAACCCACTGAGCTACAGGGGCTCCTTTTGAACATGAGGCAGAAATATGATGTGAGTGGGTAAATAGCAGTCAGTATATCAGACAATAGTGCACCATAAAACATATTAGAGATGTGTGGGTTGTTGAAGTGTAGCTCTAATTGTAACTCTATATTTGTCTGCAATTCTCGATTAAAAGACATGGTTCGTACATATAGCTAATGAATTGAAACAAGCTAACCTTCGTTCACGTGTGGCTCTTCGAGTGGGCAGCGTCCACGTCGCAAGAGCTGGACAATAATGAAAAAATCCAACTCATATTTGTCTGAAATTCATACGACTTTACATTGAGAAGCGTAAAAAAAAAAAACAACAACAACAAAAAAACAAGAGGGCCATGAGGCCCTGAATCGCTCACCTGAACAATTGACAAAGTGGGTTTTTTCTGCAACTGTCAAAATATGAGTCTTGGGTCAAAAGTCAAAGAATGACCATGACCTCTTGTACTCATAAATCTTCATGTACTCATTAAGACAACCATATAAACCATTTTTCAGGCCAAAATCTTCAAAACTTTCCATGAAATCTTATGTTCTGGCATTTTCCCATAAAAAGGTCAAGGTAAACCCAAGGTCATCATTTGAACGGTCTTGGTAGTACTCTAGTACTACATGGTACTTACCCAGTTTCAAGGTCATAGGTGTATTGGTTCTGGAGAAGAAAAATATTAAAGGTTTATAGCATAAATGGGTATGGCGGCCATGTTGGTCATGTGACCTGGACCATTTGAACAATTTTTTGTTCAATCAACCCCTCTGGCTCTATATGAAATGTGTTTACAATTCGCCTTTTGGCTTTAAAGGAAATGTCTGAAAATGTCAAAATATGAGAGATCTGGATCAAAGGTCAAAGAATGACCGACCTCTTGTACTCATAATTCTTTATGACCTCATTAAAACGATGGTACAATCCAACCTGTATTAAGCAAGCACCTAAGGGATTATCAAAATTATTAAGACAGGTGCTTGCTTAATACAGGTACATTTCAATGTATGTGCATGTTTCGGGAACTGACTACATTCTTGCTTAACTACAGGTTGCTTGCTTAATTGAGGTGGCCACTAAGACAGATTTTACTGTATATACCAATTTTTAGGCCAACATCTTCAAAACTTCCTATGAAATCTTATGTTCTAGCATTTTCCCATATTTGACTTTGCCGTAAAATAGTCAAGGTCAACCCAAGGACATCATTCTGTAAAATCTTGATAATACTGGAGTACCCAATGTTACATACCAAGTTTCAAGGCCATCGGTCAGTTATTCTGGAGAAGAATACTTTTATAGGTTTTTACCATATATGGGCATAGTGACCATGTTGGTTATGTGACCTGGACCGTTTGAACAAATTTTCATTCCCTCAACCCCTGCAGACTCTATATGAAAAAATTAAGTTACAATTGGCCCAGTGGTTTTGAGGAGATTGTTTGAAATTGTCAAAATATGAAAGTTCTGGGTCAAAGGTCAAAGAATGACCTTGACCTCTTGTACTCACAAATCTTCATGTCTCTTTAAGATGACTGTATATACAAATTTTTAGGCCTTAATCTTCAAAACTTTCCATGAAATCTTATGTTCTAGGATTTCCCATATTTGACCTTGCCGTAAAAAAGGTCAAGGTCAACCCAAGGTCATAATTTGAACAATCTTGATAGTACTCGAGTGCTCAATGCTACATACCAAGTTTCAAGGCCATCGGTCAATCGGTTCTGGAGCAGAAGATTTTTTAAGGTTTTTACCATATATGGGCGTGGCGGCCATGTTGGTCATGTGACCCAACCCGTATGAATAAATTTTCGTTCTCTCAACCCCTGGAGGCTCTATATGAAATTTGGTTCCAATTGGCCCAGTGGCTTTTGAGGAGATTGTTTGAAATTGTCAAAATATGAGAGTTCTGGGTCAAAGGTCAAAGAATGACCTTGACCTTTTGTACTCATAATTCTTCATGTACTCATTAAGATGACTGTAGATATCAATTTTTAGCCCAAAATCTTCAACAGTTTCCAAGATATCTTATGTTCTTGTGTTTTGCCATATAAAAGCACAAGGGAGCAAATTTGACCTTGCCGTAAGGTCAAGGTCAACCCAAGGTCATAATTTGAACAATCTAGGTAGTACTCGCACACCCAATGCTACATACCAAGTTTCAAGGCCATCGGCCTATTGGTTCTGGAGAAGAAGATTTTTTTAGGTTTTTACCATATATGGGAATGGCGGCCATGTTGGTCATGTGACCCAACCCGTATGAATAAATTTTCGTTCCCTCAACCCCTGGAGGCTCTATATGAAATTTGGTTCCAATTGGCCCAGTGGCTTTTGAGGAGATTGTTTGAAATTGTCAAAATATGAGAGTTCTGGGTCAAAGGTCAAAGAATGACCTTGACCTTTTGTACTCAAAATTCTTCATGTACTCATTAAGATGACTGTAGATATCAATTTTTAGCCCAAAATATTCAACAATTTCCAAGATATCTTATGTTCTTGTGTTTTGCCATATAAAAGCACAAGGGAGCAAATTTGACCTTGCCGTGAAAAAGGTCAAGGTCAACCCAAGGTCATAATTTGAACAATCTAGGTAGTACTCGCACACCTAATGCTACATACCAAGTTTCAAGGCCATCGGCCTATTGGTTCTGGAGAAGAAGATTTTTTCAGGTTTTTACCATATATGGGCATGGCGGCCATGTTGGTCATGTGACCAGGATCATTTGAACAACTTTTTGTTCCTAAGTCCTCAGGAGGCTACATATGAAATTTGGTTACAATTGGCCCAGTGGTTTCAGAGGAGAAGTCGTTTGAAATTGTGGACGGACGACGGACGACGACGACGGACGCCGGAGCCTGCCTATCCTATAAGCTCCCCCGGAGCCTTCGGCTCAGGTGAGCTAAAAACCCTTAATTTATGGATTTGGTTGGTTGGTTGATTTGATGCTTAACGTCCACGGTAAACAACTAAGGTCATGTCGGGACGGTCAGTTAACCTAACCACACTATTCCTGGGCAGGCTTAGACCTCCTATTATAAGCGGTTAACCAGTACTAAGTGCACATACTTTCGCCAGTAACTGACAACTGCCCTTCTTGAATCAGCGGAAGGAGAAACGAAAGTATGTGGCCAGACCGGGATTCGAACCCAGGACCTCTGACTTACGAGTCAGGTGCCCTACTGATTGCGCTACCCGGCCCGGCTTAATTTATGGACAAAATGGGAAGTTAGCCGAATAGAGTTTTCATTATTGTCTAACGACCCCACAAAATCTTACCACCATTTTCATATAATATTAAACTCTTTTCAGTTAAATTCATGATCTGATCAACCTGATAAAATTATTTCAAATCTGTCTGATTAATTTATTTAATTTGGTTAAGAAAATGGCGCTAGCTTACACGGTTAGAATTATTTAAGCCTATTAATTATAATATTTTTGAAATAAAAATGATCATCATAAGTCATGAATACAAAGTAATTTTATAAATATCGCACAAAAAATGACAACATTATACATGAATAATGGTTATTTTGGTAGTTTCTAAGGTTATTTCGGTAAATCGTCGGTTATTCCGGTATTTCGGTAGTTATTTCGGTATTTCGGTTATTTCGGTAAGTCGTCTAACCATTTAACCTATTCCGGCGGATAGTATATTTGGGTAATGTCTCTGAGTTCTGAAATCCATATTAGTGCTGCATCCTCGTCATGCAATTTGAATATGTAAGTAAAACTCCATAAGACTTTATTTTGAATTGTCATTTATCATAAAATCCTGGATAAAAATATCAAACAGTGTACTTACGGGCACTGAACCACCGAAATAGCTTTTCAGCTAAGCCGTGAGTATAGTCAGATGTTTTAAATAATCAATTATGTCAAATAGACATTTGTTTGCATAAAATCGTCTTTCATCGAGCTAGTAATAATCCGACAGTTCACTTTTGGGGCGCCCCTCGGTGGTTCTTACGATGTATTGTAAAAAATATACAGATCCACCGGAATAGAAGAAGGTGCGTCGAAATAGGATAAAAGACAGCGTCTAGTTGTCGTCAGATTTGCCTATCTTCCTCAAATAGTTTGTGAACCCAAACAGAATGCCTTAAACAAGAGGCTTTTATTTATTTACTGACACAAATAAATTAAAAAATGACAGTGTATTTAGACTGTAGCGCACGGTCGACTGAAACGTGCGTCGGAATAGGTCAAATGACTGTACGAAACGTCCAAGGTACGAAACGTCTGTAATTCGGCAGAATGACTGCTCTCTGTATGAAGCTGTAAAAATGAGTAATTTTATGAATAAATAGAGAGAATTGCCGAATTACTCTATATGTTTGGGGTCCAAACGTGTTAAATGTTGGGTGTTTTCATTTTTGACAGTTCAAAGGAAGCGCCGAAACTCTGGTGCGCCCCTTATAACAATTATTGAAAAGATTTTCTGTTTTATGCACACAAAAAAAACAGAGTAAAGTCTTTTTTAGATAACAGGAATTGAAATCTTAAATATAGCACAGTATCAGCCAGTAATGTGCGATGTAAAGCAGTTTTAATCTTTTCTTTCTTGTTTACATCGGAAGAGGCAAAAAGATGGTGGACTCCATCCTGAAATGTTCACTAATTTTGCTTCATGGTCCACCATATACGGTATTTCCGTCTCATCTTCTTGTTGATGCAGCAACCAGGAAGCTGAAGTCTTTAGGTTTTTTTTCTGATTGCCTTGGTTCGATATATTTCATTATTTATTGCTTAAACAAGGTCTGAAAAGGCAATGCTAGCCTTGAAACAAGTTATAGCTTTACAAAAAGAGTGGTACGGATAGAATTTTTCATTCTTTCTTTCTATATATACTGCTACACCCTCTTTTCAGAGTATTATGAGCAGGTGTACTTTTGTACACTCCAGTTTTGTACTCTCCACTCGAACCCAGGGCCTCTCGCTTACAGTGCGAGCACTCTGCCGACTGAGCTACCGAGCCACATGGTCGACCTTTCACATTTCCCCCTGCTTAATTAGATTCGTCCCCGAATCTACCCGGTACCACGGAGGAACCAACGAGACATGCCATTTTTGATGCTCGCTGCCCTAGCCATTGTCCCACACTGGCCACCAAATGTCACAGGGGAGGAAAAAATCGTGGCCCGACTGGGACTGGAACCCAGGGCCTCTCGCTTACCGTGCGAGCACTCTGCCGACTGAGCTACCGAGCCACATGGTCAACCTTTCACAGTTGCAGGATGAAAGCCTACATATAAGCGAGTTCGGTGTTCAACACTGTGCATGCACACACTCAGATTTCGCTCTCGGAGGTCAGAGGTCATGAATGCCAAAATCTGTATACGCAAAGCGTAACACACCAAGATATCAACCAATATTTCAATTTTCTAACATTCCCTGTCTATTCTGTCTTGCTAAAATAATGTGACTATCCTTTTTCTCTGAGTTGAAAACAATTTTCTATTAGGAAGTGTCTCCGGGTATGGTACCGTATCCCTAGACCCTGGGTCTCCAGGTACAGAACCGTACCCGAGACTCTAGGTCTCCAGGTACGGAACCATACCTGGAGACAGTCCTATGAGGATTGGCTGCGGGTACGGCAGTAAGTTTTCAATACTGTATATTAAGTTCTTTTAACCATTTAAAACATAGTTAATCCAGCAATAAAATTACTCCTATTAAAAATTTCGTTAAGTCTCTATCTTGCCAGGAAAAAAAAAATGATTATGTGGTCATACTAAGTGTTTACTTTTGCATAAAAAAAATAACATGACTTTTTCGCAGTCACACCATTAATTGTTGTTTTTCACACTTCTTTTGTCCAAAATAATAATGAAATTCATCAATGAGTAACAGTTAGGGGGTGGCGGGGGAGCTAAAACCAAATTTACAAAGAGTCTCGAGATTGCCGTATATCCCTTCAAGTTGTAATAATAATAATCAACTTTATTTTGAGAGGGTAACACATTTAGTCACAAAACTAATCTTCCATGAGGCCCTCTATTATATACATATCTACAAGTATAAAAGAAATAGTCACACATAGATAGATAAGCACGTAGCATACCAGAGTCATTGTGATTTAGGCATCTTAATTATAAAACCTTGGGGAGGTT
Organism: Ctena decussata; assembly: GCA_963989385.1. NCBI lineage: Eukaryota > Metazoa > Mollusca > Bivalvia > Lucinida > Lucinidae > Ctena > Ctena decussata. The sequence continues at coordinate 127,025,014 of OZ022498.1, forward strand.
CAGTGTGTCTGACAGGGACTGATATTTTGTCAGTGCATTTGTATCAGACGGTATTTTCAGTGGCATTTAAAAAATTACAAGGGCAAGCTACTCATGATAAATCTGGGCTGAGTTTTTAGTGCGCCTTTGCGAAGCAAAGGAGAGCTTATGCTATACCCCCGGTGTCGTAGTCCGAGTATATGCGTCCGCGTTTGCGTTCGCGTCCACGTCCTTGTCCGTGAGCATAGTTTAACCTATGTTAACCATTTGCGTTTAGGTCTTTTTCTCACAAAGCTAGAGTAATGAAACTTGGTACTTACTGACATCAGAACATGATCACCTGAATGCATGCACCATGTATGACCCTGACCTACTGGTCATGGTCTACTAACTTCGAAAAAATTTAGGTTAATGTAGTTTAACCTATGTTAACCATTTGCGTTTAGGTCTTTTTTCTCACAAAGTATAAAGGCTAGAGTAATGGAACTCGGTACACACTTATATCAGCACATGATCACATGAATATATGCACCATGCATGACCTTGACCTACTAGTCATGGTCTGCTGACTTTGAAAAAAATTAGGTTAATGTATGTTAAGCATTTGTGTTCAAGTCAGTTTCAAAGTAGTTTTAAGGGTTAGAGTCATGATATTTGGTCATTACTTGCATCTGGACGAGGGCATGTGAGTGTAACCAACCATATAGGACAGTAACCTACATTTTCACGCTTCACTGACTTTATGATATTTCTCTGTCCCTATATGGGTTACAGTTACGATACTTTGCACACACTTACACATGGAAAAGATCATTTCAGCAGCATCCTCTTTGTATGGATTTGAGTATATTTTATGCGTCATATGACTTTATGATATGCTTCACTGACTTTGTGATATTTCTCAGTTCCTGTATGGGTTAGGGCCATGATACTTGGCACACACCTACATATGGACAGGACCATTTGAACACCATCATCTGTGTATGGATTCGATCTATATTTGCTTCAATGACTTTATGGTACGCTTCACTGACTTTGTGATATTTCTCAGTCCCTATATGGGTTAGAGCCATTATACTTGGCACACTCTTATATATGGACAAGACCATTTTAGCATCACCATCCATGTATGGATTGACATGTGTTTTATGCTTCACTGACTCAATCATATTTCTCAGTCCCTATATAGATGACAATTATTATACTTGACACTCACATACATTTGGACAAGAGCCTTCATTACCACCAGCGCTGTGAGAATCAAGCTCCTGTAAGGCGCGCTTTGTTGTCTTCTGACAACTCTTGTTATAATTTGATGAGAGTTGACATTTGGCAAGTTTATGATATGGGACAAGTTGACTTGTGGTAAGTTAAAAATAAAATATGGGGCAGGTTGTCCTGGGCCGAGATTTTTGTGGGGCGAGTTGTCTTTGGTCCGAGTTGTCTTGATTCCGTCAGTGTGATATCTGTTGAAGTGATAGTAACCTTCATAAGTACACAATTAAATTCTCAATGTCATTTCGATTGGGATGTGCAACAACACTTGGAGAACTTTACTTGGCGCACATGACATAATGTGTTTAAACTGTTTGACGACAGTATTTCATTGCCCTGAAAGCCATGTTCAAGAACACTGAATGCATTTTGTAGGCGTCTGTTTTTGGGTCTACATTGCTAATCGCTGAATTATTAGCAGATGGATACCTTATAATAAATGTAATTGTCTGTTTGTACAGATTATGAGGAGATGATAGTTGTTAGCACTCTTCAGAAGTCATTGTTGGTGAGCAATAAGCGGGCGATTAAATAAGACACCTTGGCTGTGTTTTTCACAGTTTATGCACATGTACATCAGTCAAAATTTTCTGTTAAATAATATCATTTTCTCAAGAATAAGCAAATAGTTTCTTAGTTTTAGATTTGTATTTAGTTATCTTTTTTTTTTGAGTAAGACAAGGATGTCTTCTGTCACCCATCCTTTTCAACATTTTTATCGAACGGATCATGTCTGATGCTCTGGAAGAACATGTCGGAAAGGTAAGCATAGGCGGCAGAAACATTACCAATCTGCGGTTTGCAGATGACATAGACGCTGTGGCTGAGGAAGAGCAGGAACTAGAAGCTCTAGTTGAAAGTCTCGATCAAACCTGCACAAGGTATAAGATGGAGATCAGTGCTGAGAAGACAAAACTGATGACAAACAGCTCAGATGGCATCCAGAGGGAGATCAAGATAAAAGGGCAGAAGCTGGGTACCGTAACAAGCTTCAAATACCTTGGAGCAGTTGTCTCAGATGATGACTCAAAACAGGAGGTTCTCTCAAGGATTGCACAAGCCACTTCAGCTCTTACCAAGCTGAAACCAGTTTGGCGAGATAACAACATATCTCTTGGATCAAAGGTGAAACTTATGCACTCCCTTGTCATTTCAATATTTCTGTATGCCAGTGAATTGTGGACTTAGTCTGGCCCATGTTCCTACTTCTGTATGTATTCTCTGCTCTTGAAGGAACTTTTTGAGATTTTAATTTTACCTCACTGCAGCTGGTGTTGTGCCGTGTGGAGGCTGTAAAACGTCTCCCCGTACATCATCCATAGTGCAGATTATATTTTATTTACATCCTTTGAGATCAGAGGATAGATTCTGAGAAATCTAAAATTTGAGATCGATTTAGACAATTATTCTAGATCATCGTCTTTTATATTATTTGGATCTTTTTGAAACTAATCAGTCTTGGAATCGACTGCCAAGTTAAAATTAAGAAATTACAGTATGCTTTTTTCTGGTTTCGTCACCAGGTATTGTCAGGGTCACTGACGAGGCTTTATTAGCCGAAACTATGTAGTCTGGCCCATGTTCCTACTTCTGTATGTATTCTCTGCTCTTGAAGGAACTTTTTGAGATTTTAATTTGACAGCAGAGTTAGAAAAAAGAACACAGACCTTTGAGATGAGATGCTACCGAAGGCTACAGAACATTTCCTACAAGGACCATATAACCACTGAGGAGGTTCGCAGGAAGATCCAAGCAGCCATTGGAGAACATAATCAACTCCTGATGCTGGTCAAGAAACGGAAACTAAGGTGTTTTGGCCACGTCTCAAGGTCTTCTGGTTTAGCAAAGACGATTCTACAGGGCACAGTGAAAGGAAAAAGAACAAGAGGTAGACAGAAGAAGAGGTGGGAAGACAATATTAAAGAGTGGACAGAGATGGATTTTGCCAGCTCAAATAGGGCAGCTGAAAACAGGACGAGGTGGAAAGAGATTGTTTTGAAGTCATCTGTGGTGCCCCAACGACCTAGTAAGGTTATGGGATAGAGTAGAATAGAATAGCATTTTTTTTTCAAAATAAGTTTATGACAGTTTCATTATCTGAGAACGTGTTTGTTTCAGACAACCAAAATAGAATAGCAAAACTACTATTTCCACTCCTCTGCGAGTCTCCGTAGGGGATGTCTTGCAGTGCTGTTTGCGGTAAATGTGTGTGTGCATTTCAGTTCTCGTAATGATGTTCCCCTCGTCTTTTTATACCAAAAAAAGAAGCATTTTAGACATGTGAATTCACGTCTAAATGCATCTTTTTAGCTCACCTGAGCCTTTAGGCTCAGGGTGGGCTATTGTGATCACCAAGTGTGCGTCGTCCGTCGTCAACAATTTGCTATAAATGACATCTTCTCTGAAACCGCTAGGCCTAGGGCTTTGATATTTGGTATAAAGCATTGTCTAGTGGACCTCTACCAAATTTGTTCAAATGGTGGCCCAAGGTCCAAAATGGCCCTGGGGCAGGGGGTCTTGGGTTCGAAACTAAAAAATACTTAAAAATCTTCTTCTCCAGAACTGCTTTGCTCAGATGCTTGAAATTTGGTCTGTATCATTGTCTAATGGTCCTCTACCAAGTTTGTTCAAATGGTGGCCACAGGGTCACAAATGGCCCTGGGGCAGGGGGTCTTGGGTTCGAAACTAAAAAAATACTTAAAAATCTTTTTCTCCAGAACTGCTTGGTCCTGATGCTTGAAATTTGGTATGTATCATTGTCTAATGGTCCTCTACCAAGTTTGTTCAAATGGTGGCCCCAGGTCCTAAATGATCTTGGGGCAGGGGGTCTTGGGTTAGAAACTAAAAAAATAATTAAACATCTTCTTCTCCAGAACTGCTTGGCTCAGATGCTTGAAATTTGGTATGATGCATTGCCTAGTGGTCCTCTACCAAGTTTGTTCAAATGGTGGACCCAGGGTCCAAAATGGCCCTGGGGCAGGGAGTCCCAGGTTTGAACCATAAAAATACATAGAAAAACATTCAAAACTCTTCTTCTTCAGAACCGCAAGGCTCAGATTCTTGAAATTTGGTATGTGGCAGTTCCTAATAGTCTTTTACCAAGTTTGTTCAAATGGTGGCCCCAGGGTCCAAAATGGCTCCTTGGCATGGAGTCCAAGGTTTGAACCTTAGAAATGCAAATAAAAATATTCAAAAATCTTCTTCTTCTGAACCATAAGGCTTAGATGCTTGAAATTTGGTATGATGCATTGCCTAGTAGTTCTTTACAAAGTTTGTTCAAATGGTGGCCCTAGGGTCCAAAATGGCCCCTCAGCAGGGAGTCTTAGGTTTGAACCATAGAAATACATATGTGACGGTATAAGGTCACGAATATAAATAGCTATGCATATTACAAACTCGGTAGTTTGTGATAGAGTAAATGTTGGGGTATATAAGCAAATAAACCGCCCTTGGTGGGTGAGCATGCTTTTCCACTGACGGGGTTTGTTTGCAGGTCGGCCCACGTTACATTTGGTGGCAGCGGTGGGATAAGGTCAACTGCCAGACCGGAGTTGCCTTACCCATGTCATTCCCAGGCCAAGTCTCGGGACAAGACTTCTCGGAGGGGGAAGTAATGTGACGGTATAAGGTCACGGATATAAATAGCTATGCATATTACAAACTCGGTAGTTTGTGATAGAGTAAATGTTGGGGTATATAAGCAAATAAACCGCCCTTGGTGGGTGAGCATGCTTTTCCACTGACGGGGTTTGTTTGAAGGTCGGCCCACGTTACACATAGAAAAATATTAAAAAATCTTCTCCTTCAGAACCACTTGGCTCAGATGCTTGAAATTTGGTATGTTGCTTCGCCTAGAAGTCTTTTACCAAGTTTGTTCAAATGATGACCCCAGGGTCTAAAATGGCACCTCCTCAGGGGGTCCTGGGTTTGAACCATAGAACTACATTAAAATATTCAAACATCTTCTTCTTCAGAACCATTTGGCTAAGATGCTTGAAAATTGCTATGATGCATTGCCTTGTAGTCGTTTATCAAGTTTGTTCAAATGATGGCCCCAGGGTCCTAAATGGCCCTGCGGCAGAGAGTCCTGAGTTTGAGCTATAGAAATACATAGAAAACTAGTCAAACATCTTCTTCAGAACCACTTGGCTCAGATGCTTGAAATTTGGTATGATGCATTGCTTGGTGGACTCCTACAAAGTTTGTGTAAATGGTGGCCCTGAGATCCAAAATGGCCTTGAGGCGGGGAGTCTTGGGTTCGAAATTAAAATGTACTTAGAAATCTTCTTCTCCAGAACCCCTTAGTGCAGATGCTTGAAATTTGGAGCGATGCATTGCTTAGTGGTCAATTACCAAGATTGTTCAAATGATGGCACTAGGGTCAAAAATGGCCCCTCACCAGGGGGTCCTGGGTTTGAACCATACAAATACATAGAAAAATATTAAAAAACCTTCTTCTTCAGAACCACTTGGCTCAGAGGCTTGAAATTTAGCTTTTAGCATTGCCTAGTGGTCCTTTACCAAGATTATTCAAATGATGGTCCCAGGGTCCAAAATGGCCTAGCTCCAAGGGTTTCAGGGTAGGAACCATAGCAATACATAGAAAAATATTAAAAAATCTTCTTCTTCAGAACCATTTGGAAATGGTTGCAAACTATCAGGTTTGTTCAAATTATGACCCTAGTTTGACCTTTGACCTTTTTGTTCAGGTGAGCGATTCAGGGCCTCTTGGCCCTCTTGTTTGCTTTTAATAAATGAAGCATTTAGACACTGAATTTCATGTGTCTAAATGCTTTTTTCCTGCTAATTCAGATGCTCAGAAACTACATTGGAATGAGATGATAATCATGAGTCAACTCAATACACATTTGGTCAAAGACATAATTTTCCATGAGTACCATGTACCAGTCAGATTCTGCATACATAAACAACTGGTGGTTTAATGATAATTTTGATAATCTAACAGTAGAGGACAGACCATGATCAGAGTGCCTCATTATATTGGTTGCACAGGTATAAATTCTGTCTATACACTTATAGTTCTCTAGATCCTTATGTATTTGTTCCAGGGTAAGGATAGAATATTCAAAACATTGCTGTCAAGAACTCACAGTAAGATCTGTCCAGAAGATATATTTGAAGAAAACCCCTCCTATGGCCTGAGAGATATTGCTATCACAGCTGTTCAAAAACTGAAAAAGGTAAAAAAGCTACCTTCTTGCGGACAGCGAAGACTCTGATCAGACTGGGCGGATGCCCAGGCTGATCTGAGTCTGCGCTGGGCGCACAACCACATTGTTGGTTTTGTCGTGTCGCGGCTCATATTTAGTTTTTGTTTGAAGATACACATCCTACAAAAGTTGTCATTTGTTATTCAAGATCATCATTCCTCTGTTGTAGAAAGGGGCGTACATGTTTGTAATTTTGGGATATTTTCTTATTTCAAAAGATATTATGTCAGATATAGCCATAATGTATGATTCTCTTTAGTACTGAGTACTGGTACTGACCTAATCTCTGATTTTGATATTCTTGATTGACAGCTTTTAGCATCTTGTCATCCTTACTGTGAACAGTTAGAGATGACTTGGATTATTACTGATGCTGATCCTAATATATTGACACATATCCAAATTTTTGAAAAACAGGTTGGGACTTTTTTTTATCTAAACACTGTTTTGCCTATTCTGCAAATTTTTCTGCAAATATAGTGTTTTCATATTAAATTATTTGAGAAAAGTATGTCTTCGATAAGACAGCTTTGGATATATAAATTTCATGCTCCATTTTACTATATGATTCAGTCATGGGCTTGAGGTGTTTAATATTTGATGCTCAGAGAGGTTCAACTTATTTGAAGTAAAGGTCATCAACATAAACTGAGGGCCACAACCAACATTGAACACAAAAAAATTGAATCCAGTATAAGCAGAATTGAAGTTTTATTAAACAAATACTTTAACCCAAATTAAAGGTGAATGGTACACGTACAAAAAATATTTGCTCCTAGAGAGCAAATTCCCTTTTCAATAAGAATTGACACACATTGACTGATTGAGAAGGGAGGCAAATAGAACATTGCAGAGGGCTTTCCAGGAAAACCTTCTCATTCACCTTAATTCTGTGTCAAATTTGATATTTCTCATCCAGAATACATTTCTCTATTTTTCACTTCAGGGAGAGAAAGTCTTCATTGATGCTGATAATTCCACAATTTCTTCAAGATTTTCATATATCTTTTTGGTACAGAAGAAGGTAAGTGTAAATTTTGGTCAGGATATATCTGTAAGCTGGATGAAAAAGCAATGGTCAAGAATGGACACAGTCGTTTAGCACATCCTGCCCTAAACACCAGGGCCAGGCTGCTCAAAACTAACTACATTGTTAGTTAATGTTTTATTAAAATTTTGAACGCTAATATCTCAAATGTGCCAACAGTTTTTGTTGAAAAAATGTGAGAAGCTTTTGCATTGCAAAAGCCTCTCACATTTTTTCAACAAAAAATATCAGTGTTTTGAGTTATAAATTCATAATAGCCTTCCTGAGTTGACCTCTTAATGAGCTCGGTAGGCTACTGATGCTTTGAACAACTGGGCCCAGATGGGAAGGAAAAAATAAAAAATGAAGATGGCACACAAAGGGTAACAAGACAAGCAAAAAGCCAAGAGATTACTTTATTTCTGGTAGATAACTGTGAGGCTATTCTAAATAAGGTACAAGCAGTAAAAGACAAACAGAAAGCTGACAAACAATGATAATAAAGATAATAAACAATGATGATAATCCACACCAGAAGTATAGCCTTGGAATGATCAGTAATAAATTGCTGGGGGGTGCTTAAATGGATTTTACCTAGCCATAATCCTCGTTCTGGGTTTTGCAGTGTAATTAAGAAAATTTTTCCTTCCCCGTGAATTACCACTGATTAAGACATTTTGTTGGATGGCAGATCGTGGAATATTCATTCACAACTTGCCGACGATTTCCCAACCTGCCTTTCAACAACATAAGTTAATCAGCGATTATTCACAGATAAGGACAAATTATTTTGATTATAATGTTATGCAGAATGAAAATCCAAATATATTGTAACATTTTCTAAAGGTTTATTTTGTGATGAATGTTGACTGGAGCAAATGTTTACATTTGACGTCATCAAGGCATGAAAATTGCACATCTCGACGTTAGCAACGTGATTTATCTTAAATTTTCACACAACACTGCTTCTAATGTGTAAAATGGGGAAATCATTAATATCGTGTAAGAATACTCATTTGCATTGAGACATCTTAAGATGATTGTTTTTTTTGTCTCGCCTGCAAAGCAGAGGCGAGACTTAGGTATTGCTTTTCCGGTGTCGGCGACGGCGGCGGCGTAAACTTTTGTCGAGTTTTTGCGTTTAGGTCATTTTCTCAGAAACTATAAGGCCTAGAGCCATGAAACTTGGTTCATGCATACACCTGGAAGAGTAGATCTCAAAGCCATCATCAATATTGAGTCTTGACCTACATTTTACGGTTGACTGACTTTGCAAGTTTTTGTCGAGTTTTTGCGTTTAGGTCATTTTCTCAGAAACTATAAGGCCTAGAGCTATGAAACTTGGTTCATGCATACATCTGGAAGAGTAGATGTCAAAGCCATCATCAATATTGAGTTTTGACCTACATTTTACGGTTGACTGATTTTGCAAGTTTTTGTCGAGTTTTTGTGTTTAGGTCATTTTCTCAGAAACTATAAGGCCTAGAGCCATGAAACTTGCTTCATGCATACATCTGGTAGAGTAGATCTCAAAGCCATAATCAATATTTAGTCTTGACCTACATTTTACGGTTGACTGACTTTGCAAGTTTTTGTCGAGTTTTTGTGTTTAGGTCATTTTCTCAGAAACTATAAGGGCTAGAGCCATGAAACTTCGTTCATAGGTACGTCTGGAAGAGTAAATCTCAAAGTCATCATCAATATTGAGTCTTGACCTACATTTTATGGTTGACTGACTTTGCAATTTTTGGTCGCATTTAGGTCTGTTTCTCTGAAACTATAAGGGCTAGAGCCATGAAACTTGGGTCATGCATTCATCTTGAAGAGAAGAGCTCAAAGTCATCATCAATATTGAGTCTTGACCTACATTTTACGGTTGACTGACTTTGCAATTTTTGGTCACATTTAGGTCTTTTTCTCTGAAACTATAAGGGCTAAAGCCATGAAACTTGGGTCATGCATTCATCTAGAAGAGAAGAGCTCAAAGTTATCATCAATATTGAGTCTTGACCTACATTTTATGGTTGACTGACTTTGCAATTTTTTATCAAGTTTTCACGTTTAGGTCTGTTTCTCAGAAATTATTAGGGCTAGAGCCAAGAAACTTGGTTCATGCATACATCTTTGCTGATTGAGCTCTGTTTTAGTGACAAAGCGCTAGCAGGCGAGACACCGCATTCCGCGGAATTCTTGTTTCTGCTATGGAGTGGGTTTTTCCCTTCCAAAATGATTGCAAGAATTTAGATCTATCATATAAGATGCATCTAGAGTTTTTGAATTGTTTTGAAAGGAAAAAACGCTGTCTCATAACTGAAGAAATACTGCAAGGGTTTCAAGTAGCTTCATTCCAATGCAGACATTTTAGCATTATTGTTGAAAATGAGTTAAATGTGCTAGATTTATTGCTTGCAAAAGTGTTCAAAACAAAATGTTGATTTACGGTGCAGAAGATAATTTCTTTTGTTTATATACTGAACATCAAAAGAAATGCATACAATGTATACGCCCAATTTATTTGAGGGTATAAGTATATGCTCTTATTTAGACATTTTAAGGTATATTGTTTATGATATTCCGACAGAATGAGCACCTTAACGCATCGATATTCCATAAACTTTAGAGACCAGAACGCTTGCTTTTGTGATGGGGTTAAACTTAAAGTCACCATACTTTCAGAAGCTGAATTTTTAATTCCATAAAATGCTCAGCCAGATTATTTTCTCCAGACATAATGTCCACAGCAAGGGTAAAGAACAGCGAAAAAATCAAAGCAATCGAGCCTTGCGTTTTAGAGAAACAGTCAAGAGAAAGTTGGCAGTAGAAACAGTAACACTGGCTTACCATTGGATTTCCATAGACCTTTTAACACCCTGTATTTCTTGAAAAGAACAGAAACCATTCATACGAAGAAGTTAAATGAATTAACAAGAGTGAAATAAAAAGATTTGTTAAGAAATTTTTCGTAGCACTGCAGAACTTTTGATGTTATTGGACTTCCCAATTTGCTATTTGTTTAATGGCAAGGGAGATAATTTGACAATTGTTCAACTTCAAACTGCTGTCATGTTACTTAAAAGAATACCATGGTAATAAAACCGACGCGTTTTTCATAAACACACATTAGAGTCGCGTCTTGGAAACAATTTCATATACTGACAAAGGAAAGACAACTCTTACAACAACTTTGAATGTTTCACGACAAATTGAGATAACTCTTTAATCAAGATTTAATTTTGCAAGAAGCTAAGTTTATATTGTTGGCAGACGTCAGAAGTGTTTTCTGCTATATGTGATTTAAAACCATAAATCAGCTGACAGAAGAAAACCAACCCTGAACTTGTAGGCGTTTCTTTTGATGTTCAGTATAGAAGATGTGTACAGCAAGTGGAAATGGTGTGCTTGTCTTTATTGAATGTCATATTCACACTAAATACAGTACAAAAGTGCCAAAACAGACAGTGAAATTTATGTTCCTCTTGTATTTTCAGCTGCCCCACATAAAAATTTCCATTGTTGAGATTCTCCCAAAGTATGGTTGTGAACAGCTGTTCTGGGCTCGGGAACATGACCTTGCTACAAGGTCTTGGCATGGTTCAGGGAGCAGTGATGGCCGGCTCAGAGATGACAAGATACAGAAGTGGTTTGCATCAGAGAAAGATATTGATGTCACATATAAGAAAGGATTGGGTAATGCAAGGCTTTAAACATGTAGCTATTTTCTGTTAAGACTCAGCAGTTCTGTGACTCCGAGCAAGCAGTGTAGATCCAGTCCAGACTGTTTTTGTAGTAGTTGTTTGATGACATACTCTGTTTTCCATATAGCCAACAGTTCTTGTTTTGCCTGCGACTAGCAGAAGTGAGACATAATGTAATGTTTTACTTTTCCAGTGTTGGTGACTGCAGAGTAAGCAACGTAAACTTGTTGAGCTTTTGTGGTGATGATGCATTGACAGGCTAGACATTGTTTTCCTCAGAATTTTTGTTTAAACATTCCCAGATAGGACCAGCAGACTTGTCCAAATTCGAGGGTTAGAGTTCAAATAAAATTCACAAAGGACTTCGTTAGTTTTGAACTACTTGTTCAAAACTATCAAAGTCTGTTGTTAATTTTATTTTCAAACAACTCCCATTTCTGGCAAGATAATGTTAGAAGCTGTTGCAGTGTCTCATTAGCACACTTGATTGTACATATTCCAGAAGACTAACAGACTCCTTGAATAACAGACTCCTTGTCTCTTTTGTTGTTGTTGTTGTTGCTGCTTTTTTCTGCCTTTTATGGGCGCATCTCATGTATTCATTGTTCAAATGTTATATGTGATTTGCAAATAAACTTGAGTTGAGTTGAGTTGAGTTGAATAACTTTTGTATATGTAAGCTAATGATGCTTTGATCAACTGGACCCAATATGTTGAACTGTAGGCTTTTTACTTTGTGCCTTGTAGGATTCTCTTTACAGTGGTCTGAAGTTTGTCATGTTCTTCAGTTTCTGTAAACATACTCATTATTTACATTTGGTAGCATCACCTTCATTCTGTTCTCTGACTCTTTAAGATTTAAATTTTTGCTACCCCATTAACATTGCATACATGTAATAACAATATCAAAATATAAATGATGTTACGGCTAGCATAAAGGTTGCTCAGTGGATGCGTGGACACCGGAGGCTCAAACCAGGCCCGGAGGTTATAAAACTTGAGTACATTCTCAAACTCAAAATAAAGCACACTGATTGGCTGCTTCCGAGCACATGCTCGGAAGCAGCCAATCAGTGTGCTTTATTTTGAGTTTGAGATTATACTCAAGTTTTATAGCCTCTGACCCAGACTGCACAATCTGCAAAGTCTGGTCAGAGCCTTTGACAGTTACACACTTAGTGTATGGTACCTGAGGAATCTGTGAGCACAAAACATAGACTCTAACTAGAATGCACAGACTCACTGATAGACTGAGACTTAACCAGTTGCATAGCAACTTTTTACAAAAGAACGCTCATATATTTGGTTTTCTTTTACTTTCAGTGGAAGCACCATTGGACAGAGAAGGGGCATTGATCCACAGACTGAAACTCAATCTTACATGTGAAACTGTACATAAGGTACTCATATATCTGTTTCGTGTTGGTATGAGGGAACAGGAAGTTTTGGCTACAATTATCTTGAAATGCTACCTGCATCTTATGCTTTGCACTGACTTAAAGTATATTTGAGCCATGATACTACAAAACTAAGTGGCATGTGGGCCCAGCAAAGACTCACATCACCTGGGCATCTGCCCAGTCTGATCAGAGTCTTTGCTGTCCCCATGGAGCTAGCTTTAAATAGATTCTTAGCTACCCTTTAAGCACACAGCAAAGACTGATCAGACAGGGCGGATGCCCAGGCTGATTTGAATCTTCACTGGGTGCACCTGCCACTTTATTGGTTTTGTTGTGTCGTGGCTCATTTTCTTACAGTGGCTGCTTGACATACAATGACCTTAGATCCAGATACAGAGTGGTTGTGGGAGGTGTTGAGGATGATAACTCCATTCAGTCCTGGGAATTAAAAAAATAAAAAATTTGCCAAACTTTAAGAAAGTTGTATACTTATATGTGTGAATAGAATAGCATTATTTATTATGCACAGTATTTGAGTTTTGTGAGAACTCCCCCAGTATATCTTATAAATATGGGAAAAAAATGATACACACTTGTGAGTCAGATAGCAGTGTTATAATTTGTCTACCCATTTGCAGAAGCGTGGATTTTTTAATTTCCAGTGAGGGGAATGGAATTGCTGGTTTACCAGGTGACAATTGCAACATATGAGCCGCTACACGAGAAAACCAGCAATGTTGTTGTGCGCCCAGCGCAAATTCGGATCAGCCTGGGCATCCGCAAAATGGGATCAGACTCTTCCCTAAGCACTTAAAGGATAGATGGAGGTCTAAGCTAGCTTCATGCGGACAGCGAAGACTCTGATCAGACTGGGCGGATGCCCAGGCTGATCTGAGTCTGCGCTAGGCGCACAACCACTTTGTTGGTTTTCTCGTGTCGCGGCTCATATATGTTTTATGGCTCTGCAAGGCAGTTCTATTGATTGATCATGACACATGTTTTATGGAAAGGTTTGTGAAAGTATCCTAAAATTATTAGAGACATCCTTACTGGAGCTGTGAATGAATTTTATAATACACTGCGTCATTATCTTTTTTCCCAGCTGGAAGTTCCTGGTCTCCTTATTGAGTGGGCAGTTCTACAAGCTCTGGTTAAGGATGGTGAATTTACTGTGGGGACCATTACAAATGTTTTGAAACTCTGGTCATCAATGTGTCCATGTGGGAGGATAATTGTTATTTATGATGGAACTTTACCTAAATCAGGTAGATAATGTGGCTATAGAACATAGATAGGTCATTCCAATGGTGGCTATATGAATTTACAAAGAACAGTACAAACTTCTTTTACGTTTGTCTTGTCATTGAAGAGTTGTGCTCTTGTTTGCAGAGTTATGCTCTTTTTTTTTTACTAAATCATTTTACAAGAGAGAGTCACTAAATAATGAAAATGGGCATATATCTCATTAGCTATGTGTTAGAAAAATATTATACATAAGAGGTAAACATATAACATGTACCTAAGTTCCAGAGTATTGTTTAGGACTATTGTTGCTGTGGCAATTATGCTTTAAACTTATAGGGGTTTCATCTCTATAGTTTTGCAAATTTTCATTTTGTTTTGCTGTAAGCAACAAAGAAGGGGTGAAAGTCAGTGATTTGGTAGTGTAAGTTAAAGTGAGAAGATAATTGTAGTATACATGTACATTACTATTAAAGAAGTTTTGACTATGTTACATTTTACTTTGAAGGTGTTACCAATATCAGTCAGGCATGTGATGAAATTGTTGCTGCCATGAAACAGCTCACTGAAAGTGTAAGTTGCTTTAATACTCCTAACCAGTTTGTAGGCAGCTATACAGAAGTTACATACTCTGTACCTAACCATTTGCCCTTAGATTATTGTACATTGAGGTATATGGAGCAGTCTGATAAGAGTCTGCACTGTTTGCAATTCAGTCAAGTGTTTATAGGACAAAAAATATCTGAAGAAAACACAACATCTTTTTTCCATGTTTATTTCTGAAGGGTGATATGTTTGAAATTTTAAAACAATAACTGTAATTTTCAAACCTCCCTTTTATCTCTGACTATGTCTTGCAGTTTGGTGATGCACCAGTGTACCTGTATGCTGTTAGCAACCCCATTATGGCTGGTAGATATGCCCATCCTCCAAAACCTGGCTTGATAGCTTATCTACAGAGAAGACATTGTTTAGATCTTCATTCTAAGGTGAGTTAATACCAGTGGACAACCCTGTTATGGCCAGTAGATACATCATTCTTCAAGACCAAGGTTCAAGGTTATAAAACTTGAGAATAATCTCAAACTCAGAATAAAGCACACTGATTGGCTGCTTCCGAGCATGTGCTCGGAAGCAGCCAATCAGTGTGCTTTATTTTAAGTTTGAGAATGTACTCAAGTTTTATAACCTTGGGACCTGGTTTGATAGCTCACCTACCAAGAAGAGGTTGTCTAGATCATAACTCTACAGTGAGTTAATACCTCTGAACAAACCAATTATTGCCTCATCCTGCCAGACCTGGTTTAATAGCTCACCTTCATAGTAGACATGTCTAGATCTTCCTTCTAAGGTGAGTTAATACATCTGGACAACCCAATTATGGCCAGATGTTACGTCCATCATCCAAACTTCTCCCTATTATGAGCTGGAAATTAGAATACAAAGAATATGTAGAAAAGCCCGATTACGAACTCCAATTTTCTCCTGATAAGCTGAGAAATGCACATTTCTCAGCTTATTAGGAGAAAACTGGAGTTTGTTATCAGGCTTTTCTACATATTCTAAGCACCTCTTAAATATCCAGCTATGGTCTGGCATATGTATGTTGTACTGTACCATAGTATTTGGCTTTAAGATCTTTTTCCCCTCTGAAACTCCCCAAAAATCTAGGTCTGTCTAACAAGAGAGATCTAGGTGTTTTTTTTTTTGTTTTTTTTTTTGGAAGGGTCAAAACCCAGCCAAAATGGTGCAACTTTTGCATATTTGGATCATTTTTGGAGGGGAAAAATAAATATGCTATCTCCTGGCTTTTGTTGAAGGCAGTGCTGACTTTTATGTAAATATCTCAAATTTATCATCGTCTCTTCCTATTCTGGAGCTGTATTGACCCAGTGTATACCTAGCCAGTCTATCCAAATACTTAAGATAGATGTGGTAGAATATTGAATTTGAATTTGAGCCGCGACATGACAAAACCAATCAAGTGCCATGTGCACCTAGTGAGGACGCAGATCAGCCTGGGTATCTATCCAGTCTGATCAGTCTCCTTGCTGTGTGCTTAAAGGGTAGCTAAGGGTCTAAGCTAGCTCCAGGCAAATGGCAAAGACTCTGATCAGACAGGGTGCATATGCCACTTTGTTGATTTTGTCATGTCATGGTTCAGTTAATTTATTTTCTGTTTCAGTGTACCATTTATCTGTACAAGAGCAAGCAGCATATGAGGATGGCAGAGAGGGCAGGGGTACCTCATCTAAAGGTTAGCATAATATAGTTACTATATTAACCCACCTTTGGGGATCATACACTGGCATAGTGTTAGAAGTGGACAGTGTTTTATTGAGACTTTACTGCAAAGCAACATGAGGCAAATGACCATTGACTAAACTGCAGAGCAATATTAAGGAAAATTTAATGTCTAAAATAGTGTTATAATAAGCAGCTATATTACATTCTTAGCAAAGAAATACAAGGATTTCTTGTCAGTATATCCCAGTTCTCTGCTAGGATTTATTTCCTCTAGGGAAATAAATCTCTAAAAATTGGCTACATTCCCCATTATACATGTATTCAGAGATGGGTTTATTAATCTATGACTGGGTACTCGCTTTTAGAACTACTTTCCCAAGCTTTATCTTTTCACTGCAGCTGTGACTATAAACACACCCCTAACAAGGCATGAGTTGCCTTTTATGATCTTGAGAAAACAACAGATGCTGAATTTCAAAATGTCAAACCTATAACAAAGTTTGGTGTGTATTTCTGGCCTGTGGAATGATTTTATGAGCTATTCAGTTTTATGTGTGATTGCATTGCCTTTTATCACAAATACTCTGCAATGTGCTATAAGAGTCTTGGATTGGTAGCGGTACAATGATTGTAAAGGCATAATGTATGTTCCATAGGCTAGTAAATAGTTCTTATTATGACAAACCACGGCCTTTTCAAAACACAAAATGGCAATCAAAAAAGTGCTATTGTGTACAGACTCTCAGGAGGAGTCTTGAAAACATAAAAACAGATGGAAATATTCTTTAAATGTTAAATTTATGAATGTAATATACAGTTTATTGAATCATTGCATTAAAATATGGGATTTATAAATCTCAGGAGGTTTAAAGATTGGATAAAGAAACTCGCCCTTTGGACTCTTTTCTTTATTGGATCGTGAAACCTCCCTCAGTGTATAATTTCCATATTTTAAATGGGATGATTAATAATCTCTATTTACGGAGAGGCTTTATAGTATTGGATTTTGAATTATTGTATTTTATTTTAAAACCTGAATGCTTTAAGATCTGCCGTGTCCAGAGGAATCCTGTTAGCCCAGTCATCAAACATCTTCCAAGGGACAATTGCCAAATTGTTTATGCAATGAAATGAACACACAGGACCCTTATTCTTGCATTTTACTGTGTGATACCATTGAAAAAAAAATCTAAAAAGTGTCTGGAAAGCCATTAGAAACATTCATAAGGCATTGTATATCTTAACGTTATTCCAAATGACATTGAGGCTAAAAAGGTAAAGGTTTCCCGTAGCCTAATAGCCGTAGGGGCAGTGGGGGCTAGAAACCCACTGTATCTTGGGCACAGCTAATGAAAGGCGGAGCCCATCTCTCTCCTTTCGCTGCCTTATCCTTCCCTGATTCGAAAAAGGTACCCATTTACTGCTGGGTTGACAGAGAGAGTTTTCCAGTCATCGGATGGCAACGGTGAGCCGCGAACTCAGGACCTTCTGGCACCTTTCTGCATCATAACCGAGTCACTCTAACCACTCGACTACGGCGCATTAGCATTGAGGCTAATAAAACTGAAAACAAAATGTCACAGCTCACTTACTGTTTATCTCTCTCTCTCTATGACAGGGTTCAAGAGTTTTGGAACATCCCCCATTGGTATGTACATAATTATATAATTGAATAAGTCAATTTTTTTACCTTGTTTTTTTAGTGAGTTTCAATTGTTGCATTCATGCTGTTAAAATATGTTTTTATGCCCCCAACTTCGGAGAAGTTGAGGGGGCATATTGGTTTGGGCCTGTCCGTCCGTCTGTCCGTCTGTCTGTCCGTCTGTCCGTCTGTCTGTCCGTAACGCTTTTTGGCAGCTCGGAAACTCAAGAACCGCTCATGCTAGGATCTTGAAATTTTTTATGTGGCATGTACATGAAAAATAAGTGGACACGTATTTTTTCTTTTTCCCGTCGGTCAGGTATTTCCAGAGTTATGCCCCTTTTTGGACTTAGTCTATGGAACCTTGTGAACAAAATATCTCAAGAACCCCTGATGCTATGATCATGATTTTTTGCAGGATAACATTGCACAAAGTGTAGATGACCTGATTAACTTTTGAAGAAAATTTGTGACTTTTTGACCGAGTTATGCCCCTTTTCGACTTAGTGCATTGTAAGCCTATGGAACCTTGTGAACAAAATATCTCAAGAACCCCAGATGCTAGGATCATGATTTTTTGCAGGATAACATTGCACAAGGTGTAGATGACCTGATTAACTTTTGAAATACATTTGTGAATTTTTGACCGAGTTATGCCCCTTTTACGACTTAGTGCATTATAAGCCTATAGAACCTTGTGAACAAAATATCTCAAGAACCCCTGATGCTAGGATCATGTTTTTTTTGCAGGAAGGTATTGTCTAAGATGTAGATGACCTGATTAACTTTTGAAACGCATTTGTGAATTTTTGACCGAGTTATGCCCCTTTTTCGACTTCGTGCATTGTAAGCCTATGGAACCTTGTGAACAAAATATCTCAAGAACCCCTGATGCTAGGATCATGATTTTTTGCAGGATAACATTGCACAAGGTGTAGATGACCTGATTAACTTTTGAAATACATTTGTGAATTTTTGACCGAGTTATGCCCCTTTTACGACTTAGTGCATTATAAGCCTGTAGAACCTTGTGAACAAAATATCTCAAGAACCCCTGATGCTAGGATCATGTTTTTTTGCAGGAAGGTATTGTCTAAGATGTAGATGACCTGATTAACTTTTGAAACGCATTTGTGAATTTTTGACCGAGTTATGCCCCTTTTTCGACTTTGTGCATTGTAAGCCTATGGAACCTTGTGAACAAAATATCACAAGAACCCCTGATGCTAGGATCGTGTTTTTTTTGCAGGAAGACATTGCCTAAGGTGTAGATGACCTGATTAACTTTTGAAATACATTGGTGAATTTTTTACTGAGTTATGCCCCTTTTTTGACATAGTGCATTTTAAGCCTATGGTACAAAGGTACCGTTACAGTCAAGAACCATATGATATATGAACATACAGTTACAGGCTAAGATGTAGATGAATGGATTAAAACCCCTTTCTGACCTAAACATTATGGGATGACCCTTCCTTAGAGGCAAGGATACAGTTGGGGGCATAGTGTTTCATAAACACATTTTCTAGTTATTATTTAAGTCTGTTATTGAGTTTGTATTCATGCCATTATAATAGTTACATAATTATATTTGGTTAGTTGAAAGACAGTGCAAACCCTGATCAGACTGCTCTGGAGGAGCAAATATTTTCTTTAAAATGTTTGGGATAAATGTGGTAGGATTTTGTATAAATGGAAACACTTAGAGGAAAGCAGCTCTGCAATCTGCTGTTTTGTCTCCCTTTTCAGTGGAGGTCAACTCTTAAAGGAAAGAATTTGCTCCTTAAGGAGCAAATTCATTCCTGTAAGAGTAGATCCCATTTACAAAGGGCTTTGTTGTCTAGTGAAGCAAACAGGAAGTCACAAAAAGTACTCTTTTCAGTAAAAATGGTTGAAAAACATCCCAGCAGGCACACATCGTTGTATCAACATTGAATCAAGATTGATTCAAACTCATGATGTTGAATCAATGTTGATAGAAAGTTGATTATACAGTGTGTGCCCAATGAGATAGAGGTATACCTATATTACTCCCATAATATGAGATATCGGGTATTCTGACGTCCATATTTTATGTTTTTATGCTGATATTTACATTTTTACTTTCATTGAATACCCGATCCCTCATCTACCATTGATGTTTTTCATTTGCATCTATAACCATCAGTTGATGTCGTGGAAAGAAATCGCCTTTAACAAGCCAAACAGACCTGCTTGTGTTTAGTACATGTTAAACCTGTTTAGAGACATACCAATTATCAACTTACCATGAACTGTTAACTTGAAAATTGTGAGAAAGAACGATTAAAATCATCAGAAATGAGCTTTCCCGTAACTGGCAATGGCCTGTAAGCCAAACAAATCCCACAATGCAACAGTTTTCTAAAGCAAGAATTTTTATACGCCCATTTTGAAAAAACGGACGTATTATGTCGTGGCGCTGTCCGACCATCCGTCCGTCCATAAACATTCTTGTACACGCCATAACTCAGTAACCATTCGGGATATCTTCATGAAATTTGGTAGGCATATGTATCAGGGTGGGGGAACGTGTCGCGTACAAGAATGATTGCTCCCCCTTTCTTACTTTTGAAGTTATGCCCCTTTGATTAATTTTTTCCCTGTAAGTCTTGTACGCGCCATAACTAGATAACCGTTTGGGATATCTTTATAAAACTTCATAGCAATGTGAATGAAGTCCTAACGATGTGTCGCATACAAAAATGGCTGCTTTCCCTTTCTTCGTTTTAGAGTTAATCCCTTTCATTAGTTCTAAAAGGCTAGTTTTCGTGTTTTCTTGTACAATATATTGTCAAGGGAAAAAACTAGAACTAAAAATGGTGTAATTTTTGTATTTAGGTTATCTCCCTTGTCCAACTTTACCTTGGAATACTAACAGTATATCATGTGTTAAATATTTAGATGATGTTGCAGTCATTATACCCCCCACTTTGAAAAAGTGGGGGGTATACTGGTTTACATCTGTCTGTCCGTCCGTCCGTCCATCTGTCCATCCTTCCATCTGTCCTTCCGTCCCCATTTGATCAAATTTTTCATCGAAGATTTCTTCACAACCATACAAGCTAGACTGGTCATATTTGGCATACAGGTTGATGACGACATGTTGTATTGTGGGATTGAGAACCAGCCTTCTCCTGCTTATTCTTCCCTGTATTTGTCCGATTTTCTTTCTTTCCATACTTTGAATAATGAAATTTTTCGTCAAAGATTTCTCCACAACCACGCAAGCTAGAGTAGTCTTATTTGTTATGCAGGTTGATGACGACATGTTGATCCCACGATAACCAGCCTTCTCCTGCTTATTCTTCCCTGTATTTGTCCAATTTTCTTTCTTTCCCTACTTTGAATAATGAAATTTTTCGTCAAAGATTTCTGCACAACCATGCAAGCTAGAGTAGTCATATTTGGTATGCAGGTTGGTGACGATATGTTGTATCAATGGATTGAGAACCAGCCTTTTTCTGCTTATTCTTCCCTGTATTTTTCCAATATTTGTTCTTTCCATACTTTGAATAATAAAATTTTTAGTCAAAGATTTCTCCACAACCAAGCAAGCTAGAGTACTCTTATTTGGTATGCAGGTTGATGACGATATGTTGTATCGTGGGATTGAGAACCAGCCTTTTTCTGCTTATTCTTCCCTGTATTTGTCCAATATTCTTTCTTTCCATACTTTGAATAATGAACTTTTTCATCAAAGATTTCTCCACAACCATGCAAGCTAGATTAGTCATATTTGGTATGCAGGTTAATGATGACTTCCTGTATTGTGGGATTGAGAACCAGACTTCTCCTCTTTTTATTCCCTGTATTTGTCCGATTTTCTTTCTCTCTTTACTTTGAATAATGCATTTTTTTTGCAAAAGATTCCTATGCATCAGATTCTGTAAGTTAGAGTAGGGATATTTTGTATGCATGTTGATGATAACTTGTTGTATTGTGGGATTGATAACCAGTCTTCTCCTGCTTATTCTTCCCTATATTTTTCCAATTTTCTTTCTCTCCTGACTTTGAATAATGTAATTTTTTGTAACAGATTTCACAGCAACCATTCATTTTTGGTATACATGGTAACAATGATTTCTCTCCCTCTTTATGCTTTTTGTTACGAAAATAACATCATTTGATTTAAGCAATCAAGCGGGGTATAGTCGGATTCGCTGACAGTTCTATTTAATTATTATAGAGTGGTTGCCCCTGTTTGTCTGCCTGTCTATCCTTTTGCAATCTTGCTCATTCTGTAACTCCTTTAGGAAATTGAAACGGGCGTATTATGCGCCGCTTGCGAAGCCCTTGTTTTCTTTGGCGAAATAAAATTAATATAGATTTTATTAGAATATTTCATCCCATTGAACATATGTGTGTAAAACAACTACATCTCACATATTTAATGTTTCTTTCCGCAAAAATACATATTTGTACAACATATTACATTGTTAGGTGTTTCTACAGACTGTTTTTATTGTATTTGTTAATTTCGTTCAAAATTATCATTTTTGTATTTACCGACTTTTCTCAAACAAAATGGATGCCAGTGGAAAGTGAAAAACCCTAACAAAAGAATCCAGATCAATCTGACAAAGTGGAGCGATCAAATCCTTGAAGTTTAATGATAATTAACAGCTTTTAAATTGATCTTTATTATTCAGCTGTTATTTTCTCCAGACTTGATCAAAAGTGTTTGCTCTGGTTTCAAGTAGATGGTAGATAAAACGTCACTCTCCAAGAAATGAAAATGAAAGTAGAAATGAAAATGTCAGAATAAAAATAGGAATAATAAAATGAACTATTAAATAAGAGAGTGACAAGTTTTATGTTATAGAACTATACCTATATATGCTAAACCCCCTGAAATTCCATTGTTCTTCTGACTAGGTAACATCAAGACATGCTGCTATAATTCCACCAATACCTGACATGCTGAAGACTATGGAAGTCAAACAACTGTCAGATGAAGAGGATTCAGGTGCCATAACTCCTCTGTTTGACAGAATATCTGAGTTTGAAAATGGCTGTGTGAAGCAGACAATGTCATTTGGAAGAACTGAATATGTGTTTGCAGAAGACATTACTGTCATAGAAAGGTGTAGCAAATCAACTTCTTATTGTCAGCAAATCAGGCTAGCAGTGTCTAATATATACACATTTGACTTTCATTATGTTTGTCTCCCTTATTTTGATCCTGTCAGTCATATACATATCTTCATTGCATTTGAACTTTGCCCATTTTGAGTTTACCAAAAGTTTCAGCCTCATAACAGATAATAATCATTCCCACATTTCTAAAACTGCATCAGAATGAAAAATGAAATAAAAACAAAAAATAAATAGATAAATAAAATAGAAAAAAAAGTCATATGTAACAGGAATGAAACTTTTTTCACCCTATAACTTTTCTACTGAAGTGTAGTACCTATGCTGACCAGACTGTTGCTTAAACCAACTTGCTTCTTCGGAGAGTCTTATCTGTGACTGCAAATTTTGCCAAGAATAATTAGGGTGTTTATATAGTTCTGTATTTATTCGGTTATAAGACAGGAATATTTTACCTTCCAAAACAACTAGATCCTCTTATAAGATAGATCTAGATCAAAATCTAGATCCACTTATAAGACAGATCTAATTTTGGAATTGTTTTGAAAGAGAAGTATCTTATAATAGAATTAATACCTTTGATTTACATCATTTGGGTCATTTAGGAAGAGGAAAATGCCCCTGTCTAATATCCAAATCAGAATTTGAATATGAGCATTTCCTAAACCTTTACATATTCTGTTTGTATTGACAGGTACCAAGAGCTGTATGCAAGTAAAGCATCAAAAGTAAGTGAACCAGGCAGTAAAATATCAGATGAAACAAACAACCAGCCTGATTTAAACAAAAGCATAACCAGTCAACTTGGTACCTCTGCCAACATTTCTAGAACAACTTCAGAAAATCGAGATCTTCCGAAATGGATGCTTCCCCGAGATGAAAGTATTTCTTCTGCAAAGTCATCTCTCGAGTGCTCAAGGTCAGACAGCACATCTTCAACAGATGTTAAGATCAAGTAAGAAACTCCTCTATGGTAAAATATCCGAAATACTGCAACACCTCATCAGTTCCTGTAATTGTTATACCCCCAGCATACAAAGTATGACGAGGGGTTTATAGGGTTCGTCTGTCCGTCTGTCCTTCCATCTGCGTTAAAGTTTTGCGTTAAAGTTTTTGAGATCTTATAATATCAAAAGGTTTTGTTAGATTGAGTTTATTTTTGGCATAAAGATAGATAATGGTACAAAGTTTTATTCTGTATATAGTGATCAAACTGCTTCTTAGGAGCAGTCTGGTCTGGCTCTGTATTGACTGTCCCGAAACTTAAAAATTTACAGTAAGATGAACGCTACCCTTTGCCATTTTCATTTTTTATCACATGAAAAGTAGACCCCGTTTGGCAGATGTCAAAACAGGAATTCACAAATGTTGTGTCCCTTTGTAAAAATCTGTTCACCTTTTATTTGAATGAGATAAAGATTCACATATTAAAGGCTTTCTTTAAAATCCTAATATTTGCACTTATTCCCTTTTACCTGTTATTTAATCCTCTTTATGTATGTTTCAGTTCCAAATTGAATAATGTTAAACCAAATTCAAACAACTTGATTTTACTGTATGGCAAACTGTTTTAAAAAAAATTTGTAAACCTTGAATAGAATGTTTCTGAAGGAGCAGTCTGGTCAGGGTCTACCTTATTTGCTGTCACAGTTTTATCCCAGCTATTTGGTGTCATCACCATGAAATAAAGACAAGAGGTCCATGATGGACCTAAATCGCTCACCTGAGTTATGATGAAATAACATGGAAGATCATCTATTTGATGATGGTTCAATTGGAGCTGTTTTGCACTTTCTAATCTATATTCTGACAAAGTTTCATGAAGATTGGATCAAAACTGTGCCCTCTACAGTGTACACAATGTTTTTCTAAGATCTGACCTGGCGATCTAGTTTTTGATCAGACATTATTCAGTTTCAAACTTGGCCTACATTTCATGAAGATAAACATTCTGACAAAGTTTCATGAAGATTCATTGCAAAATAAAGCCACAATTGTGTACACAAGGCTTTTCTATGATTTGACCTAGTGGCCTAGTTTTTGACCTGACAAGCCCAAGTTTCCAACTTGGCCTAGATTTCATTAAGATAGTCATTCTGACAAAGTTTCATGAAGATTGAACCAAAACTGCGCCCTCTGGAGTATCCACAATGTTTTTCTAAGGTTTGACCTAGTAACCTAGTTTTTGATCCAACATGACCCAGTTGCATCATCGGTCTAGATTTGTTGGAGATAAACATTTTGACAAAGTTTCATGAAGATTGGAACAAAACTGTGCCCTCTAGAGCATTCACATGGTTTTTCTAAGATCTGAACTAGTGACCTAGTTTTTGACCTGACATGACCCAGTTTCAAATTTGGTCTATATTTCATAAAGATAAGCATTCTGACAAAGTTTCATGAAGATTGGATCATAACTGTGCCCTCTAGAGTGTACACAAGGTTTTTAGCTCACCTGAGCCATAGGCTCAGGGTGAGCTATTGTGATCACCCAGTGTCCGTCGTGCGTCGTGCGTCGTCCGTCGTCAGTCGTCCGTCGTGCATCGTCAACAATTTGCTTTAAATGACATCTTCTCTAAAACCGCTTAGCCTAGGGCTTTGATATTTGGTATGAAGCATTGTCTAGTGGTCCTCTACCAAGTTTGTTCAAATGGTTGCCCAAGGGTCCAAAATGGCCCTGGGGCAGGGGGTCTTGGGTTCGAAACTAAAAAATACTTAAAAATCTTCTTCTCCAGAACTGCTTGGCTCAGATGCTTGAAATTTGTTATGAAGCATTGCCTAGTGGTCCTCTACCAAGTTTGTTCAAATGAAGGCCCCAGGGTCCTAAATGGCCCTGGGGCAGGGGGTCTTGGGTTCGAAACTAAAAAATACTTAAAAATCTTCTTCTCCAGAACTGCTTGGCTCAGATGCTTGAAATTTGGTATGTAGCATTGCCTAGTGGTCCTCTACCAAGTTTGTTCAAATGGTGGCCCCAGGGTCCAACATGGCCCTGGGGCTGGGGGTCTTGGGTTCGAAACTAAAAAATACTTATAAATCTTCTTCTCCAGAACTGCTTGGCTCAGATGCATGAAATTTGGTATGTAGCATTGCCTAGTGGTCCTCTACTAAGTTTGTTCAAATGGAGGCCCCAGGGTCCAAAATGGCCCTGGGGCAGGGGGTCTTGGGTTTGAAACTAAAAAATACTTAAAAGTCTTCTTCTGCAGAACTGCTTGGCTCAGATGCTTGAAATTTGGTATGTAGTATTGCCTAGTGGTCCTCTACCAAGTTTGTTCAAATGGTGGCCCCAGGGTTCAAAATGGCCCTGGGGCAGGGGGTCTAGGGTTCCAAACCCAAAAATTACTTAAAAATCTTCTTCACCAGAAGTGCTTGGCTCAGATGCTTGAAATTTGGTATGTAGCATTGCCTAGTGGTCCTTTACCAAATTTGTTCAAATGGTGGCCCCAGGGTCCAAATTGGCCCTGGGGCAGGGGGTTTTGGGTTTGAAACTAAAAAATACTTAAAAATCTTCTTCACCAGAACTACTTGGCTCAGATGCTTGACATTTGGTATGTAGCATTGCCTAGTGGTCCTCTACCAAGTTTGTTTAAATGAAGGCCCCAGGGTCCAAAATGGCCCTGGGGCAGGAGGTCTTGGGTTCGAAACTAAAAAATACTTAAAAGTCTTCTTCTGCAGAACTGCTTGGCTCAGATGCTTGAAATTTGGTATGTAACTATGCCTAGTGGTCCGTTATCAAGTTTGTTCAAATGGTGGCTCCAGGATCCAAACTGGCCCCGTGGCAGGGTGTGCCATGTTTGAACCATAGAAATACATAGAAAAAAATTAAAAAATCTTCTACTTCAGAACCACAAGGCTCAAAGGCTTGAAATTTGGTATGTAGTATTGTGTAGTAGGCCTTTACCAAGTTTGTTCAAATGGTGGCCCCAGGGTCCAAAATGGCCCCGGGACAGGGAGTCCTAGGTTTGAACCATGGAAATATATAGAAAAATATTTAAAAAGTCTTCTTTTTCAGAACCACTTGGCTCAGATGCTTGAAATTCGGTATGTTCCTTTGCCTAGTAGTCTTTTACGAAGTTTGTTCAAATGATGACCCCAGGGTCTAAAATGGCCCCGCCCCAGGGGGTTCTGGGTTTGAACCATAGAACTTCATCGAAAAATATTCAAAAATCTTCTTCTTCAGAACCACTTGGCTCAGATGCTTGAAAATTGGTATGATGCATTACCTCGTTGTCCTTTATCAATTTGTTCAAATGATGACCCCAGGGTCCAAAATGGCCCTGCGGCAGGGAGTCCTGAGTTTGAGCCATAGAAATACATAGGAAACTATTAAAAAATCTTCTTCTTCAGAACCACCAGGCTCAGATGCTTGAACTTTGATATGATGCATTGCCTTGTGGACTCCTACAAAGTTTGTATAAATGGTGGCCCTGGGATCCAAAATGGCCCTGGGGCAGGGAGTCTTGGGTTCGAAATTAAAATGTACTTAAAAACTTTCTACTCCAGAACCCCTTAGTGTAGATGCTCGAAATTTTGTATGATACATTGCCTAGTGGTCCCTTACCAAGTTTGTTCAAATGAGGGTGCCAGGATTAAAAATGGCCCGGCCCCAGGGGTCCTGGGTTTGAACCATAGAAATACATAGAAAAATATTCAGAAATCTTGTTCTTCAGAACCACTTGGCTCAGAGACTTAAAATTTAGCTTTTAGCATTGCCTAGTGGTCCTTTACCAAGATTATTCAAATGATGGCCCCAGGGTCCAAATGGCCCTGCCCCAGGGGGTCCAGGGTTTGAATCATAGCAATGCATAGAAAAACATTCAAAAATCTTCTTCTTCAGAACCATTTGGAAATAGTTGCAAACTATCTGATTTGTTCAAATTATTACGCTAGTTTGACCTTTAACCTTTTTGCTCAGGTGAGCGATTCAGGGCCTCTTGGCCCTCTTGTTCTAAGATCTGACCGTGACCTAGTTTTTGACCCCACATGACTCAGTTTCAATCTTTGCTTAGATTGTATAAGGATAAACATTCTGACAAAGTTTCATGAAGATTGCATTATAACTGTGCCCTCTAGAGTGTACACAAGGTTTTTCTAAGATTTGACCTAGTGACCTAGTTTTTGACCCCACATGACTCAGTTTCAATCTTGGCCTAGATTGTATAAAGATAAACATTCTGACAAAGTTTCATGAAGACTGGATCATAACTGTGCCCTCTAGAGTGTCTACAAGGTTTTTAGCTCACCAGAGCCGAAGGCTCCGGGGGAGCTTATAGGATAGGCGGTGTCCGTCGTCGTCGTCGTCGTCGGTCGACTTTTAAACGACATCTCCTCTGAAGCCACTGGGCCGATTGGGCCCAAATTTCATATGTAGCATCCTTGGGCTGGGGGATTGTAAGTTTGTGTTTTTTATGAAAATCTGCCCTTCGGTTTGGTTGCTATGGCAACTTAGAGTTCCCATAGACTTATAATGGGGAAAATTGAAAAATGACATTTTCTGCCAGGCCATTGCAGATATGTTGACAAATTTTTTATAGAAATGTTCCTTGAGAAGTCATCTATCAGCTGTATGTTTTTTTGCTCCATGCCCCTTTTATTGGTTGCCATGGAAACCAAAATGAAAAAAAAATTGGAAAAATACTTAAAAATTATCTCCTCTGTAACCACTGGGCCCAGATTTCATCTGTAGTATCCTTAGGCTGGGGGATTGAAAGTTTGTGTTTTTTATGAAAATCTGCCCTTTAGTTTGGTTGCTATGGCAACTTAGTGAGGTTGGAATGACGTCGCACAGACGTCGGTGTGACGTGGGTTAGTCACATCGGCGTCAGTGTGACGTCACTTCGACGTCATATTCCTGCTGGGCTAACTAAAAGAGTTGACCGACTGTATGCCTCGTATCCTAACGATCTTGTCATTTATATGGATAATATTTGCCCAGTTTACATGTCAACAGGACGCTTTATCCTAGTGTATATTATATGTGCAGGTTCTGCTACTAGTTCTGTCAGTTACCAGTTTTATTGATGAAATAGTTATTTATTTAGTTTTAAGTGCACTTACGACTTTTCTTAATAATTCTGCCTCAATTAGTCACGATTGGGTACGCGATGTTGATTCATCAACTAGTTGACTCTGACTAAACGTCGTCATTACGTTGATTCAAAGTTGATTCGATGTTGTTCCAGCGTCGTGTGACTGCTGAGCACTGAGCAATATGGTCTATATACCATCATATCTAATTTAATTAAGAAATAAGCTACCAATTGGTCTTACCAGGAAAGGGGGATCTTTCGACATGCGCTAGCAGAGACGGCTCGGGCCAGGTGTCGCATCTGCGCCATGCGGTCGGGATCTTCATTGTTTTCTTCAAAATTTATATATCTGAGACAATCTATAAAATAAAGAATGAGAATCCTGACCTGTTTGTGCCGTTGCGGGGGCTGGCACCGGTGCTTCCTGTGCGTGCATGAAGTGGGATCCCTTTTTCGCGACAATAATCAGATAAAAATTTAGTTAGCATATTTTGCTCCATCGTAACAAGAACACTTGCAATTTTTTTCCTCCATCATATTTTTTTTTATCTCAATGCATTTTATAAGGATAGATTTTTTTCTTTATTTTTTATGCTTACTGGAGCTGGGAGAGGGAGCGTTGGCGCAGCGGGTTGTCGCTTTAATCACAATGACATATTTTGAACGGATGTACGTTGGTATGACAGTACTTGTTTTGGCTTTTACTTTTTCTTACAACAATTACATGATTCTTGCACATGGAACAAATAGGTTAGCCGTCATGCCGACGTATCGCCGCTTGTGTAAGTTTGCTATTTTGGTACACTTTCTTGCACTGATAGTTTTATACAAGAACAATACATGTACTTTCTCAATATTAATACAACTGCATGAAAGTGAGTTCTTAGCATACAAACTGTATATTCACAGAAATCGCAAAAGACTAATGCCAGGAAAATCGTTACAAGTGAATGTTGACTACATCTCCAACTTAATACTTTGGTTCTCCATTGTAGTGTTCGCAACATGGCTATACCTATTGTTATCCAACTCCGGTGATGTTCACCCTAACCCAGGTCCCTTATCAACATCCTCGTCCAATAATACCAGCAGCTCATCCTCGAGTATGTCTAATACTTTATTTGGTTCTTTAGATCTTACACATAACTTATCCTTTGTGCACTATAATGTCCAAAGCATTTTTTCGAAATTAGAAATATTACAGGCTGAACTTTTTGAATTTGATATCCTAGCCTTTACGGAAACATGGCTAAGCCCTTCTATCGATACAAATGAGCTACTGTTGCACTCCTTTAACACCCCTGAGAGGAAGGATCGGGCTGGCAACAACCACGGAGGTGTTATGATATATGTAAAAGATTGTCTACATTATAAGCGCCGCGAAGATTTAGAACCACGTAATATTGAGAGCATATGGCTCGAATTAACTAATAACCATAAACATGTTTTATTTGGATTGTTTTACCGTCCCCCTAACTCTAATTCTAACTATTTCTCTGATATTGAAGATTCTATAGCACTGGCAGTTGATTCACCAGGAATCTCGGAGATAATTATTACTGGTGACTTTAACTTAAACTTACTTAATCCTCAAACAGCGAGGAAAATTAATTCAATTTGTACCCAGTTTTCTTTCTATCAATCTATAACTCAGCCCACACATTTCACTGAACACTCATCCTCATTAATAGATATTCTTCTTGTTAATAACAAAACACATCTCATAGTCAGTGGAGTTGGTGATCCTTTTCTAACCCAAGAAATAAGATATCATTGTCCAATATATGGTATATTTAAGTTTTCTGAGCCTAAAATTGCATCGTTCACGCGACACATTTGGCATTACGATCAAGGCAATTATGAGTTACTACATAATAAGGCAGCATCTTTTGATTGGGATTATATTAAGGATAATGACATTAATACTTACGCAAATAACATAACTACTACGGTAACTACTATTGCTAAAGAATGCATACCTAATCGATACATCAAAGTTAAACCCTCAGAACCACCTTGGATTAACTCGAACATTAAACGAAATATTAGAAAACGCAAAAGAGCTTATAGGAAAGTCAAAAGAACTAACTTAGAATCAGACTGGAATAAATTCAAAACATTACGTAACAAAGTTGTTCAAAATATTCGAGACTCTAAAAAATCATTTTATGATAAAATTGCAGCAAAACTTACATCTGAAACACTCTCTTCAAAAGACTGGTGGTCTACACTAAAATCGTTCATTGCTCCTAATTACAAAACAGCCATTCCACCGCTCGAATTTAATGACGGTATATACACTGAAGAAACCGACAAGGCTAACATTTTAA
Organism: Ctena decussata; assembly: GCA_963989385.1. Lineage (NCBI taxonomy): Eukaryota > Metazoa > Mollusca > Bivalvia > Lucinida > Lucinidae > Ctena > Ctena decussata. Next base: position 127,056,223 of record OZ022498.1, read on the forward strand.
ACAATTCTTTCCAAAGCCATACGATTTTAAACGAACAGAACGCCCTTATTCCAAACCTTCCCCAAGCTACTGTCAGTGCACCTCTAAATAACATTGTATTGTCTCCATTAGAAGTTGAATCGGTTCTTAAAACTCTGCCTGCTGCCAAAGCCTCAGGTCCTAATGGCCTGAGTAACTGCCTTCTTCGTGAACTGTCTAAAGAGCTTTCACCACCCTATTGTTCTCTCTTCAATCAGTCACTGCGCGAGGGTATAATTCCTTCTTCATACAAGGAAGCCAATGTTTGCCCTATTCCTAAAAAAGGTGACCTTTCTGATGTTTCCAACTATCGACCCATTTCCTTGCTCAATTCGGAAGACAAAGTTTTGGAAAGACTCGTATTTAAATACTTATTTAACCGTCTACGTGATAACAATTTACTTTCTTCTCTACAATCTGGTTTTCTTCCCGGAGACTCAACCGTCAATCAGTTAACATTTCTCTACAACACTTTTTGCCAAGCTCTCGATTCAGGCAAAGAAGTACGGGCTGTTTTCTGCGACATCAGCAAAGCTTTTGACCGTGTGTGGCACGCTGGCCTCCTTGCTAAACTTCAAGCGGCTGGTGTCTCAGGAAACGTCCATGCTTGGTTTGCAGATTATCTCTCTGACAGAAAACAACGAGTTGTTCTCCCTGGCGCTGTTTCTGATTGGACTTATATTCGTGCTGGAGTACCCCAGGGATCAATCTTAGGCCCACTTTTCTTTCTGTTGTATATAAATGATATTGTAAATGATATTGGCTCAAATATTCGATTGTTTGCAGATGACACTAGTCTCTTTATTATTGTAGACGATCCTGTGACATCAGCCGGATGCATTAACGCAGATCTTGGTAAAATCTCAGCTTGGGCGTCAACCTGGCTTGTTACCTTCAATCCTTCAAAAACTGAAACCTTACTTTTCTCTCGTAAATTAAATAGACCTCTTCATCCACCTGTCTTTATGCAAAACCATCAGATATCTGAAGTCGATTCCCACAAACATCTCGGCCTTTACTTCTCTAATGACTGCACTAAGTCTTGGCATCAACACATAAAATATATTACTGATAAAGCTTGGACTAGAATTAATACTATGAGAAAATTAAAATTCAGATTAGACAGAAGGTCCCTTGAAACTATTTACATTGCATTTATTAGACCACTGATAGAATACGGGGACGTCATATGGGACAATTGTACACTCTACGAGAAACAAGAGCTTGACAAAATTCAGAACGAAGCGGCTCGAATCGCCACAGGAGCCACTAGACTTGTTTCTATTTCTAATCTTTATAAGGAAATCGGATGGGATTCGCTTGAAAAGAGACGCACAGATCACAAGCTAACATTATTTTACAAAATGACCCATAATCTGACTCCTTTATATCTATCTTCCTTAGTACCCCAGTCTGTTAGTAATATTTCACGTTATAGTCTCAGAAATTCTAATGATCTTCAAACAATAGATGCAAGAACAACTCTTTACTATAATTCTTTCCTGCCGTCAACTGTCAGAGCCTGGAATAACGTACACGACGAGGCAAAACAATCTGACTCAGTAAACACTTTTAAATGCTTTCTAAACAAAGACAAAACGCGCATTCCAAAACATTTCTACGTGGGCAGCAGGAAAGCTCAGGTATTACACACCAGATTACGGACCAATTGCAGCTCGCTCAACTTAGATCTTTTCTTAAGAAACATTTCTGATTCCCCTTTATGTCAGTGTGGCAGCATAGAAAATGCTCAGCATTATTTTTTCCATTGCATGTACTATCAGGTCCAACGAACTGAACTCTTAAATACAGTGTCACAATATCAGACCCCTTCGCTGTCTCTCCTTTTATATGGCAACGATTCTCTTTCAACTGATACAAATACGGCTATATTCGAAAAGGTGCATAAATTTATTATGGATTCTAAACGTTTTTGAGCATATCATCTTATCAAATAGCAAGCAGTTGGTTTTGTTCTTGTCAGTACTGGAAATATTTGTGTTTGATGCGACTGTCTCTGCGAATCCGCGCTCCCTCTCTTATCCTCAGCTGCATAGTCTGTAAATCTCTATTTTTTATTTTTTTTCTTTGATTTTTCTCTCTGTCTGTCCGCTCTCACAGCTCTCTTTCTCCATTTTCTTTCTTTACTGTTTCATGTTCGGAAATCTTTTTCACCATTTTTCCATCTGTTTTTGAAATATGATATCAGTCATGTATTTACTTGATAATTTGGTTTATTGTAATTAACAAACTGTCGCCATGATGTATACATGTAAGAAATGTTTAGGGAGAGGAACTTTATAAGTACGTGTGCTTTCGTTCCAATCCCATTATTTGTATTGTATCAATGTTTAATGTATTGAAAAAGTTTGAAATAAATATGTTTAAACCAACTTAGTTCCCATTGACTTATAATGGGGAAAATTGAATAATGGCATTTACTGCCTAGCCATTGCAGATATGTTGACAAAACTTTTATAGAAATGTTCCTTAAGAAGTCTTCTATTAGCTTTATTGTTTTTGGACCCACTGCTCCTTTTACTGGTTGTCATGGAAACCAAAATGCAAAAATAATGGAAAAAAATACTTACAAAATTATCTCCTCAGAAGCCACTGGGCCAATAAGGCCCAGATTTCATCTTTAGCATCCTTAGGCTGGGGGGTTGAAAGTTTGTGTTTTTTATGAAAATCGGCTCTTTCGTTTGGTTGCTATGGCAACTTAGAGTTGCATTGACTTATAATTGGGAAAATTGAAAAATGACATTTACTGCAATCAAAATATGGAAAATAGTTATATATTTTGTTATCAACTCAACAGACTGTCAGACTGAGACTTTGTAGTTGTATATTTTGTATTAGCCTGTACAAATGTGACAGTAATTTTGATAGCAATTTTGAGCTAGAGATCTGGTGAGCTTTGTGGCCCGTGGGCCTCTTGTTCTAAATTTTGACCTAGTGACCTAGTTTTTGACCCCACATGACCCAGTTTCAAACTTGGTCTAGATTTTATTAAGATAAACGTTCTGACAAAGTTTCATGACGATTTGATCAAAACTGTGCCCTCTGTGTCATTCTAAGATTTATTTCTATTTTTTTAGCTCTGGCGGCCATTTTGTTCTGCGAAGTGGAACCGTTTTAGCAATTTTGGTTCAGGTTCATGAGTCAAACATTTCTGTGAAATTATTTTGAAATCGAGCCATTGGCTTTGGAGGAGATGTCTTTTAAAGGTTTTTCTATTTTTGGATTTCTATTTTTTGCTCTGGCGGCCATTTTGTTCAGCGGAGTGGAACCGTTTTAGCAATTTTGGTTCAGGGCAATGAGTCAAACATTTGTGTGAATTTTTTTTTGAAATCGAGCCATTGGCTTCAGAGGAGATGTCGTTTAAAGGTTTTTCTGTTTTTAGCTCTGGCGGCCATTTTGTTCAGTGGAGCGGAACCATTTTAGCAATTTTGGTTCAGGGCTATAACAGAAACATTTATGTGAAATTATTTTGAAATTGGCCTACTGGTCTAGGAGATGTCGTTTGAAGAAATTGTTGATGACGGATGGACGGACAAAATTAATATCGATCACAATAGCTCACCTTGAGCACTACGTGCTCAGGTGAGCTAAAAACTAGAAAATGTGTGTGTTAAATACTGTGCCCACAGCCATATACTTGCTTGATACAGCTTCGTTCCCTCGGGCAAAGTTTCTGTGACAAAGAAGGTTTGGCATAAAAAAAATTGGCTTGTGTGAATGAAAAAATTTACCACATTTTCTTTGCCAAACTTATATGGTAAAGTTTCTATGGCAAACAAAATTTGTCCATGTGAACAGAAAATCTGCCGTAGAATATTTAACAAAGAGAGATGAACACAGAAAACTTTGCTCCTTATCAAATCAGTTTAATTTAGAACTAAGTATATTTAACAAAGACAATGTGGCACAGTTGGCCGTTCACACAATAAATTTTGTTTGTCCAGGTAACTTTGACAAGAATTCTTTGTTTGTGTGAACACGGCCGCAAATATTTCATTGCCTAAGTTTATTTGATAAAGATTCTATGTCACATTTTTCATTAACAAATAATTTGCTCCGTGTGAACGCAAAATGTTTGCCAAGCTTTCTTTGTTACAGTTTCTGTGACAAAGAGACTTTGGTCGTGTGAACAAGGCTTAAGAAGGTTCATCCCTGAATGCCTCAGTAAGTTAAGGGGCAAAACTAAACCAAGCATTAATGAAATATGCTCAGAAGTCAATCAGGTCATCACCAAGGCCTCATATATATGATAAATATTATCAATACTTCATATATGTAATATAAAGAGCCTAGCTCAGGTAATTCTTCAGATATTTTGTTCAGGAAACAAAACTTAAAGAGATTTACAGAATATGCTCAAAATTAAATGGTCACCTACACCTCAGTCTGTAATGGTTTGCTAAATATTAGATTCAACTTAAGTAGCTCTACAGGTAGTTTATTCACAACAAGTTGTCCTATATAAAAGGTCTAAGTCTGAAAGGAGTATAACTCAACAAAATAAGTCAACTACACCCGTAATGTCACTGCATATTAAAGTCAGCTTGATCAAGTTTTGATAGTTACAGTACATCTAATCATTATTGATATGTTTTTGAATTTCAGACAGACAGTTTATGTGATGACAGAGAAAGAACTTACAGAGGTTGCCATGGATATTCTGAGACAGGTAATACATATTCTGTATATTTGAATGTGCGCAGATATGCTTATTAAAAGTCATGATACTATGGGTCTAATAGAGAAACCAAAGAATCATAAAAAATTAAGGTCAACAGACATTGCAGAACCAGGTCAGATCACCCTTCAGAGAAGCAGTCTGATGAAGGTCTACTCTGTATGTCATTACATACGCCTGTTTTGGATGCATTACTGCATTGTCAAATCAAACTGTTCCATGTATACAACAATTATGGTAATTCTTTTTTGGTCCCAGTTTTTAAATTTTTTGTGGTAGATGGTGGAGGAATCCATGACAAAAATTGTTGGGCATCTAAACATGGTAAACACAGTTACGGTAGTTATATTTCAAGGACAGTCTATTTAGGAAAAGGCATATATAAGCTGTAGCTTGCTGCCTAATCCCAATAAATTCATGTGTTGTATTACTTTATATGTCTATATGGAAAAAAAAATATTGTTTAAACTAAACTAAGGACAGGCAACATGGTTGGGAGTGGTGCCATGGTCAAGTGGTTAGAGAAGCTCTTACGGTGCAAAAGGTTGAGGGTTTCAATTCATGTTCGGCCAGCCAGCAACTGGAAAACTCTGTCAACCTAGTAGTAAATGGGTACCCATTTTAAATCAGGAAAGGATAAGGTAGCAAAAGGAATGGGCTCTGCCTTTCATATGCTGTGCACAAGAAACAATGGGCCTCAAACCCCTATGGCCCTATAGTATGGGAAACCTTTATCTTACCTTTTTTATATTTCAGGCAGGCAAAACAGACCTTGTAGAGCAGTTTCAGTCAAAACAGCAACTCATTCAGTCAAACAAAGGCAGTCCTTCAACACCTCAAAAAGTGGTAAAGCAGAATAAAGACACTGGTCAAAAGAAAGCAAAGCAGTGTAATATAGAAAGAGCAAAGGAAGCAGACTCTAATACAGCTTCTGCTAGACATAAAAATGGTGACATTGTTAACAAGAGTTTTAGTGATGATGATGAAGTGTGTAAGTCTGACCCAGATAGTTGGCATTCAGAGACTGACAGTGCTCACAGACATCATATAGATGTGGAAAGAGCAAGAACAGAAGAACAGGATACTGTATCAGGTGCTCATGGGCAAGACTGCCTAGATGAATATCAGAATAAATTGGACAACAACCCATACTGTATTGAAGATGTAACCAATGTCCTTGATGATTTATTGACCTCACCGGAAAAAGTGAAAAGAAAGACAAGGTATAATGAGTTTTTCTTAGCAATACACCCTGCAAAAATCAGAAAACTGTTGATACAAGGTATACCATTACACTGACTTCCAAACCAGGATAACAAATAATCAAACTAATAATTATAAGACCAAACTCCTAAAACTGTGATTGATGAAAATGGCAAAGGGATTTTTTTTCATACAATAAGATGAAATTTTAACTGTTGAAAGTCTTGAAAGTCTATCTGTATAACAAGAATTTTGCAGAATGTTATATATAGCACATGGCTCATACTTCCACAGTAGAAAAAAAGGACTATGGTGAGGAAAAACTGCATGTGAGGTTTGATGAAGGTACTATGTATATGAGTCACAACACAAGAAAACCAACAAAGTGGTTGTTTGCCCAGCGCAGATTCATATCAGCCCTGGTATCCACACAGTATAATCAGACTCTTTGCCAAGGGCTTAAAGGGTAGCTAAGGGTCTAAGCTATCTCTGTGCGGACAGCAAAGACTCCGATCAGACTGGGCGGATGCCAAGGCTAATCTGAGTCTGCGCTGGGCAAACAACCACTTTGTTGGTTTTGTCATGTCGCGGCTCATATGTACATGTATATAAGAGAAATGGACTTACCAGCTACGGGTGATACAATTGATTTAAACATTTCACAGTCAACAGAACATGAAATATAAGTCAACTAGAAATGTTTTTTGACAAAAACAGATGTCCCCCCACCTGCGCTTTCCCAGCAGTATCATTTTCCCTAAATGCTGTCAAGTTAAGACCTCCTGTGACCTTGAAATAGGGTCACGGTCACCAAAATTTAATCACTTCTTTTCCATCTCCCAGTGATGTATCTGTGACAGTTTGGTTCAAATCCGTCCATCCGTTCAGGAGATATGGTGCAGACACACTCTTTGACCACCTGTGACCTTGAAAATGATGTCATGGTGACCAAAATCTAATCATTTCTTTGTCAACTCCCAGTAATATATCTATGCAAAATTGGTTCAAATCCATTCGCCCATTCAGGAGATATGGTGCAGACAAGGCATTTTTCAACACTCTTTGACCTCCTGTGACCTTGAAAATGGGTTCAAGGTCACCAAAATCTAATCAGTTCTTTGCCATCTCCCATTGATGTATCTATGACAGTTAGATTCCAATCCATCCTTTCATTAAGGAGATATGGTGCAGACAAGGCATTTTTCAACATTCTTTGACCTCCTGTGACCTTGAAAATCAGGTCAAGGTCACCAAAATCTAATCAGTACTTTGCGATCTCCAAGTGATAAATCTGTGCCAGTTTGGTAAAAATCAATCTATTCCTTCTGGAGATATGGTGCAGACAAGGCATTTTTAAACACTCTTTGTCCTCCTGTGACCTTGAAAATCGGGTCAAGTTCACCAAAATCTAATCTGTTCTTTGCCATCTCCCAGTGATGTATCTTTGACAGTTTGATTCCAATCCATCCATTCATCCAGGAGATATGGTGCAGACAAGGCATTTTTCAACACTCTTTGACCTTCTGTGACCTTGAAAATAAGGTCAAGGTCACCAAAATCTAATCAGTTCTTTGCTATCTCCCAGTGATATAACTATGCAAGTTTGATCAAAATCCATGCATCCCTTTCAGGAGATATGTTGCAGACAAGGCATTTTTCAACACTCATTGACCTCCTGTGACCTTGAAAATGGGTTCAAGGTCACCAAAATCTAATCAGTTCTTTGCTATCTCCCAGTGATATATCTGTGCCAGTTTGGTAAAAATCCATCAATTCCTTCAGGAGATATGGTGCAGACAAGCTATTTTGCATACTTCTTTGACCTCCTGTGACCTTGAAAATAAGGTCAAGGTCACCATAATCTAATCAGTTTTTCCCCCCTCCCAGTAATGTAGCTGTGCCAGTTTGATCAAAATCCATGGATCCCTTCAGGAGATAGAGTGCAGACAAGAAGCTACGCCGACACGGACGTGGACGCAGACGGAATCCACAACAAAAACAATATGTCCCCCCCCCATAGGGGGGACATAATTGTATAAAGTAGCACAGCATTATAGTTGTTCTTCCTAAGAAGAAACTTCATGACAGGTTTGGTTATTGAACATTGTATAGTTTGAGAGAACCAGACTTAAATGCTCGTCTAAGAGCTGACTCAGCTATCGACTTCAGGGTTCAAGGTTATAAAACTTGAGAATAATCTCAAACTCAAAATAAAGCACACTGATTGGCTGCTCCCGAGCATGTGCTCGGAAGCAGCCAATCAGTGTGGTTTATTTTGAGCTTGAGAATGTACTCAAGTTTTATAACCTTTGGGCCAGGCTCACTCAACAATATACAGAATAAACAAAGCAGTAATATAGATGTTTGGTAAAAAAAATAACTGCATCCCAGGAGGCCATACTTAGACAATATTATGTCAAGTTTAATGATTGAGGTTAGTTAAAGACAAATGAACTTAAGTGCCAGGGTCAGTGCAGTTCTAACTGTCATACTAACATGAACGTTAGCTCAGTAGGTTAAGCCTTGGCCTACTGATCTAGAGGTCCCAGGTGCATGTCCTGCCAGAGGCGAGGATCTTTCCAACCGTAAACAGGTTTCCATTGCACACAGCCTTTCATTATCAGCCTCCCACCCTTCTGATATGACTGAAATACTGTTGAAAAGAATGTAAAATTGCAATTCATCCATCCATCATTCAAAATGCTCCCTCAGGGAGCAATTTCTACCCTTTAAGAGTAGTCATTAAGTTTCAAATTCCTTGACTTTTCTCTGAATTTTCAAGTTTTTCTAAATTTTCCTGACCAATCACTAACTTCCCTAACAGTTTCCTGACCTGGAAAAAAACTCGTTTTTCCAGATGTCCCGACCATGGCAAACCTGCAGTGAGCAGCAATATTCTCCTATTTCTGCACACATGGTAGCGAGCTTTCAAACTTTTATTTTTGTGCTCTAATTTCCAGGTTGAAAGCCAGTTTGCATGAAAACCACAGCCCAGCGAAAAGAAGACAGATAAAAACTGAACTTGGAGAAGAATTTACAGAATTGTCCTCAAAAAGATCAAAGAGACCCAAACAAATTCTCGATATTGATTTATCAGCTTCTGAAGGAATTGCTGATAACAGTGTCAACAGATCTGAGAGGAAATTAAAACAAACTTCCAACACAAAAGATCCAGTGCAAGCATTTAAGGACTCAGATACAGAAGAAGGGAAGGACAGTAATGTACAAGGGAATAAAAAGTGCAAAAGGAAAACACCAGATTTAACTGTGTTAGATGAACTATTTGGTTAATAGAGATATGCATACTTGTACAACCAGTAGTGATTGTCAGTTTGATGAACAGCTTGTTTTCACAACTGCAGAATATGCTGAAAGCAAATAAAACAGTGAAACTCCCTCTCTCATCTATGTTAATTGAAGTTCTTAAGATGAAACAGTACATGAACAAGGGAAGCAACTCAGTCATTTTAATTTTTGCTTCCCTTCATAATGGGAGTCAACCTTTCAAGGTAACAATTTGCTCTCCAAGGAGCAAGTTCTTAGAGAGAATAACTCTTTTTTGAAGACCTTCGTCATCCAGGGAAGCAAACAGGAAGCAAAAAAAGTTGTCCCCCTTCCTAAATATGGCAGAAAAATGTGGAGTGTATCTATGTATCTTTCACAAGTTATTTAACTTTAACCAGCAGGATTTGAACCTGGACAGCTAGCTTAGCACCTGAGCACTTAACCAGCTGAGCTACTCCTAAATAGTGGGACATAAGTGTGTGAGCAAACCTTTTATTTGCAGAGCAAACTGCTTGGCATGTATGCACTTGAGCCAGCTCTTGGTGAGTAAAATCAACATGTTCATTTCCAAGGTTGAGGAAAAACATATAAATGAGCCGCGACACGACAAAACCAACAATGTGGTTATGCGCCCAGCGCAGAATCAGATCAGCCTGGGCATCCGCCCAGTCTGATCAGTCTTCGCTGCCCACATGGATGTATCTTAGACCCTTAGCTACCCTTTGAGCACTTAAAGACGAGTTTGATCAAACTGTGTGATTGTCCAGGCTGATCTGAGTCTGCGCTGGGCGCACTACCACATTGTTGGTTTTGTCATGTCGCGGCTCAAATGTGAAAGCTTACACCTTCAGTAGGAGCAACTCTGCTATTTTCATAGTTTCGCAGCCCTTTCCATTGTTGTCAACTCTATAAGAAAAGAATTTACCATCCCCTCTCCCAGGCAACATAGCAGCAAGTTCTTCCCATTAAAAGTAAACCTCGTTTTTGAAGAGACAAATCATCAAGAGAAGCAAGCAGGAAGTCACAGAAGAGGTTTCTCCTTGTAAAAATGGCAGAAAAACATGGGTGTTCCCACACACTTTAAATGGCTCAAGTCTTGCAATATTTAGGGTAGCCACGGCAACCTGCAAACCTGACAATAAGATTTTTCAAGGAATCTTTAGATCTTTCTACTATCCAGAGTAGCTTCATAAAAGTACTGAATGTTGAAGCTGAGATTTATGAAATCCATCCTGGCTGTAGTTCTAACAGTTTAATTCTAACCATGCAAGCAAGTTCTCAGCCTTTGTGCTTACTTAATCCATATATCTAGGTTAAAAAAGAAGTGAATATTCTTGTAAACAGGGACCAATCAAGAAAGACAAAACCTTGTAAAATTCCATGGTTTTATTTCGTGTTCAAACAAATGAAATATAAATATTACAGCATATATACATGGACCATTTATTACAAGAATACCTCTCAAACAAAACAGCTGTGACATGCAAAAAATGGGATTAAGACATATGTAACCAGCTAAGGCTCAGACCAGCTGAGCAGTCTGATCAGCCCCTTTGCTGTGCGCACATACATTGTAAAGACCTTGAAATATCTATAGGCACAAAAAGAAGGCCCTAACTGGACCACATGGATTGATAGACTGGTTTGAGACTTTGCTGGTCCCATAATTACGAGCCGCGACACGAGAAAACCAACAATGTGGTTGTGCGCCCAGCGCAGACTCAGATCAGCCTGGGCATCCACCCAGGCTGTTCAGACTCTTCGCTAAGCGCTTAAAGGGTAGCTAAGGTACTATCTTCATGCGGACAGCGAAGACTCTGATCAGACCGGGCGGATGCCCAGGCTGATCTGAGTCTGCGCTGGGCGCACAACCACATTGTTGATATTCTCGTGTCGCGGCTCCTATATGTTAAGCCCGCTGTTTGCATGGCACAGTTCAAATCACATTAATTTCCACAGATCCACTTGTTACTTAAGCCATGACATGACAAAACCAACAAAGTGGCATGTGCACCCAGCAAAGATTCAGATCAACTTGTGCATCAGCCCAGTCTGAGCAATCAGAGTCTTCTCTGTCAGCATGGAGGTAGCTTAGACCCTTAGCTAACCATAAAGAGCACAGCTATGACTCTGATCAGACTGGGCAGATTCCCAGTCTAATCTGAGTCTTCGCGTGGTGGACATGCCACTTTGTTGGTTTTGTCATGTCACGGCTCACCTGTCATATCAATAGCATAAAGAACATAAAAGTGACTGCAATTGATGGGAATAAAATGCTAGTGATAATTTCTCCAAGTAAGCATACGAAGGACAAACAAGCATGTAAGAAATATCTGAATAAGAGCACCGCAAGCGGGGCAATATATGCCCGTTTCTGTGTCAGTTTCAGCCCAACCTATTTGGGGTTCTCACAAGAATAGCCTTAAAAAGTATTAAAAGGGATGTAACTCCAAAAAAAAAGGAAGGGAAAGTAATTATTCTTGTATAAAACACACGGTCTCCACCAAATACACATTGATATAAAGTTCCATCATGATATTCCATACAGTACCTACTTACGGCTTGCACAAGTAACATCCTTAGAAATTAAAGGGACGTAACTCCAACACTAAGTATGGGGAAGCAATTATTCTTATATATTTACATTCTTGGTGTATTTACTGAAAAGCCCTATAGTAAACTGTTGGAACGTAATGTAGTTTACATTCCAATAATTACATTGAGACACGCGACGTCAGTGACGTAAAAATAAACAATGGCTATGTTCAACCTGATTGGACGTCAGCAACATCATGACGTCATGCATGCCGTTCTTCTATTAGCAGAAAAACTGCGTTTACATGTTTTACTGCTTCAGTTTTAACGCTTATATAAGATTTTTCATGAAAGATTTAATTGAAATGAATGTAAATATAAGCAATGAACTTAATTTTTCTGATGTTTATCGAAATGTAAACTACATTGGGTCACTAGCAAAGTTTACATGAACCCCTTCTGGGTTCATTCACTTCGCACGTGACCCAATGTAGTTTACACTTCGATAAACCTCAGAAAAATGAAATTCATTCCTTAAATAAACTGATGGTCTTAACCTCATACACATCGCTGTAAATTTCATCACGCTATTCCATTGGTTACTAAGTTATGGCTTGCATAAAATTGTATAACTTAAAGAGCCTTAGAAATTAATCAAAGGGACACTCCAAAAATAGTGAGGAGAAGCAATCATTCTTGCATATTGTCTTGACCAAATATATACCACTTTTAAATTTCATCATGATAGTCTAAAGGGTTACCTATATATGGGATGTACAAAAATAGTTAAGAAATAAAATCAAAGGGAGGTAACTCCAAAACTAAGTAAAACAGAGCAACTGTTCTTGTATGAGACAAGCTGTCTTATCCTCATATATATTGCTATCAAGCTTCATTGTGATAATCCCAACAGTAACCTAGTTATGAAACAAACAAGAATTGCCTTAAAAATGCCAGTCAATATTTTTCAAAGGGCTGTAACTCTATTAAAAATCATTGGAGCATATCCTCCAAATAATATATGCTACTCCACATCATAGACTTACTATTAAGAAAGTTTCAGCTAAATTAGATGAAAACTGTAGGAGTTATCCAGAAATGAACATCGCCAAAAAATTTAAGTAAAGGGCTATAACTGCTCAATATCATTAGAATGTAGCCTCAAAACAATATACGCTGGTCCACCTCATAGTCTTACTATACCAAGTTTCAGTAGTAGGAGGATTTATCTGGAAAGGAAAAGTTAACAACAGACAGATGGACAGCCAGACACCAGTGCCATAACATGATAAGTCCCGTTTTTCAAACAGGCGTATAAAAATAACGTATACAAACATGGCTTTCAAGAGGGAAAGCTTTACACTCAATAAATACTCTGTTTTATCAAACAGAATTGTGGGGAAAATTGTCAGTCATGGTCTCTGACATGGTAGCCTCAGGCTTGTGTTGAATACTAGCACAATCTTTACTCTGCCACATTTTGGCAATATAAATTACCACAGTAAATATTTATGAATTTAAATATTTATCAGTTTTATACATACACACACACACCAATCCCTGAGATTTCAAGACATTTATATTTCTGCACCAGCTCCTTGTGTTTCATGATGTAAATATTTGAGTTGCGACACGAGAATCCAACAATGTGGCAGATGCCTAGGCTGATCTGAGTCTTCGCTGTGTGCATATGCCACTTTGTTGGTTTTCTTGTGTCGTGGCTCATTTCAATCTTACAAGGCTTCATCAGATAAATCAGTTTAAATTTGGATGTTCAATATACATCAGTGTCCTGAGGTTTCATGACATGCCAGTTACCTGAGGTTACATCAATTTCCTCAGTTTCAAGATATTCCCTGAGGTTCGGTGATCAAATCTTGAAGAAATTCCCTGAGGTCTGATGATATACATTCATCCCACAAGGTTTCATGATAGAGGTTTTATATAAATCTCTAGAGTTTTCATGATATACATATACAACAATCCCCTGAGGCTTTATGGTAAGCTAAAGGCTTCAAGTTCCCTGAGGTTCCATGAAACACATCAATACCTTGAGGTTTTTATACTAGAGTTTTCCCTTAATTCCCACAAATGTCCACTGATCCCCTGACAAGTTTAAGGTGAAAGAATGCTCCTCAAATGGAAAACTCTTCACCTGGTTCATAAAACAAGACTGTAGACAGATGACAGGGAAGTAACTGATTTTGCCTATAATACTGCTGAGATTTAATAATAACCCCTAAATGACAGCATGTTTTGTTGACTTCTGATACCTATCCTGTCTCTGAACAATCTCATTCATTGTACTTGACAAAAAGTCTACTTTATTAGCGAAGGCTATTGCCTCATCCCGCTTCCTGCTTCGGTATCCTCTCAGCACCGCCGTGTGAGGATTATCTGCGGCCTCTGGATTCTCAGTCTTGTACTTGAACTCAGCTCGGGTAATCACCTTCACTAATTTGCCATTTGGCATGGGAACCAAATCATTTCCAGTATGTCGGTCAACATATCGTGGGTTTTTCATGCGGATCTCTACAACATCTCTCAGTGACTGTTCTCTTGCTTCCTCTAGCTGTGTGATGATACGGTGTGGGTAAGTTCCGCCTAAAATGAAAATAACATACAGGTGTTGTCACTTCACTATCAAATGGCTGGCTGGATGGATGATTTGCAATTTTTCATCCTTTTCAACAATATTTCAGTCATATCAGGATGATGGGAGGGTGATAATGAAAGACTGTGTGCAATGGAACCTTATCAACAATTGGAACGATTTCCAACTCCAGCAGGGCTTGAACCCGGGACCACTAGATCTTTGAGATATAACTAATTATCCAAACTCTCTTTGGAGCTCTTCTAACAAAGATACATGCAGAGGATTTCTCTTGACAGTACATATGAACTACCCTAATGTGCTTAAGTACTGGGACACCTTAAACCATTAATTTTCCATTTGGCCCTGGGCTGCCTATAAACCATTAATTTTCCATTTGGGACAAATGAAAAAGTAATGGTTATAGGCATCCCAATATTTAAGCACTTTAGGGTAGCTTACAAAAGAGCATTACTATAATGCTTATTTGGATATATAGGACTATAATGTCATGACTCCTATAGGCCCACTGAGACTAAAATACAAAATTATTCACTAAGCTGCAACAACAACACTCCCTCAAATTTCTGAAATGTTTTTAACACACCGAATTAATTTTTAAACTTTGATAAAGGCTTCGAGATGAGATATATGGAAGGTTATTGAACGTTTTATGCAAGGGCTAACACCAACACTTAGAATTTTTATGGTACTGTCAAATGGAGACTATACTTAAAAGAAATATAAGGCAAATGAGTAATATATATGCTCTTTTTCCTAATGAATTTATGCCTTTGTAGTTTAGTCTTATGGGGGTGGGAGCCATGACAGGATAGTGCTTTACCCAAAATACTGTTATCCATAGAATTATCATAAAATTCTTCTTCATCTCTAATATTGGTCATGTCATGGGTTACTTCTCATATACGCAATAACTGCACAGACTGCCTCTATGATCAGTGTCTTCACCATTAACTGTTTCACCAAACCGTTTTTAATATTTTGTAAAAATTCCATCTAGAAAAAATTTAAATGTGTGCATCACAGTATGCAGGGCTCAGCCTAGAGCTCTCAGACTAGGATAAGTTTTAGAACATTGTCAGGATTTCAGGGAGAAGTTTTCTCCAAGTTTTTAATTTCCCCATATGTTCTATACATCAAAACTTCTCCCACAGCTCAAAATAGGGAGAAGTCAACCAGTTTAGGGAGTCTTTTTCTCTCAAATCGCCCTCTAGATTGAGCCCTGATAAGGAAAACAGTGTTCAATTTTTTAGAAAATTTTTCATACCTAATTCCACAGCACATCTCTTCATGACTGAAGGTGGGCACTTCCAGGGCTGATGAATAAAATCATTGGGAAGGTTTGCCAGCTCTGGACACCACTGCCTCACAAAAGTTCCCTCGGGGTCACAGGTCATCGCCGCATCAACAGGGTGCATGACAAAGTTCCACTGATCCAGGCCACTCATTCCACCATTCTGCCACATCATGGCATTGATTGCAACATCTGCATCCAACAATGTGTCCTACAAAAAATTAAGTCTATGAGCATACCTCTATGTTTTTGTTTTTCTGACATTTTTACAAGGGGAAACAACTTTTGTGACTTCCTGTTTGCTTCCCTGGACAACAAAGCCCTTCCAAAATGACAGCTACTCTTAAAGGAAAGAATTTGCTCCTGTTGGGAGCAAATTCTTTCCCTTAAGAGCAGCTCTCAATGAAATGGAAGATAATACTTTTTGGTACAGTAAGAATGACCTCCCCTGGAAGTGTTCCATTCACCTTCAATACCTTAACTACACTAAATAATGGGACATCTTACCTCATGAATACTAAGAGGAGCCTTCTTCCTATCAGTTCTGACAGGTTCGTTTCTGATCCGATTTAAACTATTCTTTTTTTTTTCATAAATTCCTTGAATTTTTTTGCAAATCTGCAGAGATTCATGATTACATTTCTTTTCATAATGCCATTTTTGATATACCATATTTCTTTGGTTATTAAACAGAGGTTTTTCCCTTCAGATAAGACATATCTAGATCTGGGATTATATAGGAAGGAAAAATCTATATCATAGCAGAATTTCGTAAGACTAAGACTGATTTACATAACTAGGGCCATTCTAGAGGGGGGAAAGTTTCGTAAGACTAAGACTGATTTACATAAGTAGGGCCATTCTAGAGAGGGGAAAGTTTGGTAAGACTAAGACTGATTTACATAAGTAGGGCCATTCTAGAGAGGGGAAACTTTCGTAAGACTAAGACTGATTTACATAAGTAGGGTCATTCTAGAGAGGGGAAACTTTCGTAAGACTAAGACTGATTTACATAAGTAGGGCCATTCTAGAGAGGGGAAAGTTTCGTAAGACTAAGACTGATTTACATAACTAGGGCCATTCTAGAGAGGGGAAAGTTTCGTAAGACTAAGACTGATTTACATAAGTAGGGCCATTCTAGAGAGGGGAAACTTTCGTAAGACTAAGACTGATTTACATAAGTAGGGCCATTCTAGAGAGGGGAAACTTTCGTAAGACTAAGACTGATTTACATAAGTAGGGCCATTCTAGAGAGGGGAAAGTTTCGTAAGACTAAGACTGATGTACATAAGTAGGGCCATTCTAGAGAGGGGAAAGTTTCGTAAGACTAAGACTGATTTACATAAGTAGGGCCATTCTAGAGAGGGGAAACTTTCGTTAGACTAAGACTGATTTACATAAGTTGGGCCATTCTAGAGAGGGGAAAGTTTCGTAAGACTAAGACTGATTTACATAAGTAGGGCCATACTAGAGAGGGGAAACTTTCGTAAGACTAAGACTGATTTACACACTAGGGCCATTCTAGAGAGGGGAAAGTTTCTTAATGCTAAGACTGATTTACATAAGTAGGGCCATTCTAGAGAGGGGAAACTTTCGTAAGACTAAGACTGATTTACATAAGTAGGGCCATTCTAGAGAGGGGAAACTTTCGTAAGACTAAGACTGATTTACATAAGTAGGGCCATTCTAGAGAGGGAAAACTTTCGTAAGACTAAGACTGATTTACATAAGTAGGGCCATTCTAGAGAGGGAAAACTTTCGTAAGACTAAGACTGATTTACATAAGTAGGGCCATTCTAGAGAGGGGAAACTTTCGTAAGACTAAGACTGATTTACATAAGTAGGGCCATTCTAGAGAGGGGAAACTTTCGTAAGACTAAGACTGATTTACATAAGTAGGGCCATTCTAGAGAGGGGAAACTTTCGTAAGACTAAGACTGATTTACATAACTAGGGCCATTCTAGAGAGGGGAAACTTTCCCCTCTCTAGAATGGCCCTAGTTATGTAAATCAGTCTTAGTCTTACGAAATTCTGCTATGATATAGATTTTTTCCTTCCTATATAATCCCAGATCTAGATCTGTCTTATCGGCCCGGGAAACCCCATTTTATAGGTAAATAAATATGATAATGCTATCATGTGCCATTAAGACTATAACTTAAAAGTGATATAAGGCACAACGCCTGTCTATGCACCTTAACAAAGCATAAAGAGATTGGACTGTATAATACAATAATTTTAAGGTGAAACATAATTTCATTGCTAAATATTCAACTTCTCTTAATTCAATCAATTCTTTAGAAGCATACACTCAGCTGTAAATAACTTACAACTTTGACAGTTATATTTAAGATGCATATAACCTTAATTCCATAATGTCATAACTTCAAATTTTCATTTTGAGATATATATATTTGAGTGATCATGGGCTTAAGATCTCATGGTTTAAAACACTATGGCACTCAACTGAAAAGACTTATTTTGAGTTTCATAATTTTTTTTTCTATATATTTACTATTAGGTGCTAAATCCTCTCATTTTCTCTAAAGTAGCAAAATGCGAGTTACATCTTTGAGGAGTTAATGTGACGGTATCTTCAATGTTAACCCATATTTCATTTTGATTTTACCTGAAACCATCTGTATCCCTCCACCCAGTGGATATTGAGGTAGGAGATAAGGAAAGATGCTACAACATGACGCATGTAGTTATTCATCCATCCCGTGAGCCACAGCTGCCTCATAGAGGCATCAACCAATGGAAAGCCTGTATTTCCTTTCTGCCATGCCTTCAAGTGAGCCTTGTTGTTACTCCACCTTTGATCCTGTAGATGAAAAAAATAAGCTTTACAGGAAAGAGACATTTTACTACAATTTTCATACAATGCCTCCCTGTTCAATGTGCTCAGCTCAAAGGATTTCTTCTAAGAGTTAATCCCTTTAGAGTCGCATAGCATTAAAAATTCACTTTCAATAAAACTTTCACTGCCTAAAATTGTAAGAACATTTCATAAATTTCTGCAATTATTTATAGTGTCCCAAATTTTAAGATCATTCACTGTATATGTATTTCACATACAGGATAAGACTGGAAAAAATTATATTCTAAGGAAATATTACCAATGTATATCATGCCCAATTAATGATGATGCCACATAAACAAAATTTTGCAACAGCAACAGAACTCTAGATCAAAGAAAGTAGATGATAATTACTGTAACCTGTAACTACTGTTAACCTGGTAAAATTTTCCAAGTTATTTGTTTTTGAACAAGAGTCAAAGAATGTCATGTAAAAGTGCCATAAAATCTTAATTCTGCACTCTTACAAAAATTTAGTGCCATTGCCACTAAAGGGAGGAACTGAACATGAAAATAAATAGCCATGAAATTAACTTGGTCCTTCTTTCTCATGTAACCCTTCATCTGAACCACAGGACATTGATGTCTTATCAATACAAAAAAGAGCACCCACAATGGCCCCAAACCCCATTTTAACTATACAGAAGCACAGTAGGTGTATTTATCTATAGAAGATTATTTATAGACTGGGATTCCCTGCACTTGCTTGGTGATAAAAGTCAATGACCTACGTCTGAACCCAATCATCAAGGCAGTTCAGATGAAGAGTCAAAAAACTGTAGATTTATAAAAAAGGAAGTGGCTATTGACAACCGGTTGTCAATAGCGAATGTTCGCTATTGACAACCGGTTGTCAATAGCGAACGTTCGCTATTGACAACCGGCTGGCATATTCCCTATCAAATTAAGATGGACCAGTTAAGATCTATGGAATATTGAAGAAATATTTTGGTAATATGAAAATTTTATAGTATCTTTGACAAGAATATGTGAATATGGAGATGTCATGATACTACTTCAACAAGTATTTATTTCAAGCTTTTTTGGAACTTTCATTTGAGCATATATCAACGTAGTATATGAACAGTAAAGGCTTAAATGATGTTTTCTTCTATTGATATTGCTTCAAAACTGCAGAATCTGATAGACAAGTTTTGATAGTCATCAATTCCATTTTTATGCCCCAACTGCGGAGAAGTTGAGGGGCATATGAGTTTGGGCCCATCCGTCCATCTGTATATCCATCTGTCTGTCCGTCCGTAACGCTTTTTGGCAAGTGGGAAACTCAAGAACTGCTTATGCTCAGATCTTTAAATTTTATGTGTGGCATGTACATGAAAAATAAGCAAACCCCTATTCTTTTATCTTCCGCTGGTCACATA
This sequence comes from Ctena decussata, assembly GCA_963989385.1. Taxonomy (NCBI): domain Eukaryota; kingdom Metazoa; phylum Mollusca; class Bivalvia; order Lucinida; family Lucinidae; genus Ctena; species Ctena decussata. Next base: position 127,076,114 of record OZ022498.1, read on the forward strand.
TTTCAGAGTTACCGGTATACCCTTTTTCAACTTAGTCTATGTAACCTTGTGAACAAAATATCTCGGGAACCCCTAATGCTAGAATTGTGATTTTTTGCAGGATGACATCGTTCAAGGTGTAGATGACCTGATTATCTTTTGAAAAAAAAAATGGTGAATTTTTAGGAGATTTATGTCCCTTTATCGACTTAGTGCATTGGAAGCCTAAGGAACCTTGTGAACAAAATATCTCAAGAACAACAGATGCTTGGATCTTGTTTTTAACCAAGCCCGCTTGCGGTGAGCGAGATATAGTCGCCCGTTTGGTGTTGGTGCATCCGTCCATACGTCTGTCCATCCGAGCAAACAAATTGGTAGTTAGGGGGCTATGGTTAGGGTGTCTCTAATGTATTTTAAATGGGATTTATTCCGTAGACACTTAAAAAATAGGTTTATGTGGCTAGTAAAGGGTTTAAGTCTGAAGCTGAAACTTTAATCGATTTTCCGATTCTCTTATAGTGACTTTTTCACTAATTTGGAATGGTACCAGTGCCAACAGAATTGGGAAAAATCTCTTTGTATTCGCCTTAAATTTGAAATTTCAGAACACCTATATTAGCTCAAGTGGTGGGATAGGGGACATGAAACTGAATATATGATATTTAAATTCAATTATTGCTATATATCTGCCAGTTCTCTAAGCAAGCAAGTAATGTTGTGTTTGTAGAATGGTCCCTAGAAAAATTCTTCCTGCAATTGAAAATTTTTCAATTTGCAGTTGGGAAAAAAAGATACATTTTGAATTGGGTCTGGTGCTTTTTATGGGCACCACGTATATAGAGAAAAAATCACTGTCGTATCACTATATTTATAGTTGTTTAACCCTACCTCCTGGTAGTTTCTGCGACGTTGTTGCATGCAATGAACAGTTTGATGATACTAAAATTAATTGTTATGGGGGTGTTTTTATATCATTGTAGCCCCTCCACCCCTACCCCCAATAGACGATGTATGCTATTGGGGTCCGTCCGTTCGTTCGTCCGTCTGTCTGTCTCCTGTCCACAAGTCTTTGGTTCCGTCCGTTTTAATTGCTTAAATTTCAGTAACCACAAGTGAATTTTTCTAATGTTAGGTATAATAAACTTGCATACAATTGACTTTGATACTGAGAGGACTGGAGATAAAAATAGCCATTTTAAGACAGTAATATTTTGTACTTAAATGTTTATTATCATTATCATTATTTTTTTATTAATTATTTTCTTGTGTGTGTTTCAAACTAATGATATGTAGCAGTACTTGATTCAAGTTATGTAGCTACGGTCAATGTAGAACATTTATGTTGATCACCCTCTTTTAATATTGTATAAAAATAAAAATTAAAATAAAATAATAAAAATAAACAATGTGTATGTTGAATTTTAGTACTTTCAAAGATTTAAGTCGTTTGAATATACATATACCACTCCTTCCTCTAATCACACCACTACCACCTACATCTCAAAAGGAGTTTGGGGTTGGAGTATGTTGTTTTCAATCTGTCCGCCAGTCTGCTGTCCGCATTTTAGGGTTTACTTATACCACATTTGTCGGATCTCAATGACATTTTGAACATACATTTATGATGACTGGAGACAAGTCAGCCTAAAAAAAGGGGACCCGAAGAGGTTTTGGAAGCCATCACGCTTCTTTGTAGATATAGTTTCCGCTGAAAATGTGTAAATAATGTTAGAGTTTCCTTTTTTAAAAGTAATATTGTAGCCCAACATTGTTAAGATATCAGTCAAGTTAGAAATTCGACAGATTTTTGACAGGTTTGGGGTAGTTGTATCTTGTCATATCTTGACATCTCCATATTCACATTTTCTTGTGAAATATAGTATAAAATTTCATGTTACCAAATTATTTCTTCAAAATTCATAGATCTTAACTGACCCATCTTAATTTGATAGGCAATGTTAGTGCCGGTTGTCAATAGCGAACGTTCGCTATTGACAACCGGTTGTCAATAGCGAACATTCGCTATTGACAACCGGTTGTCAATAGCGATCGCCTATAAAAAAATTATCTGTATCACTGAATATTCCTCTTATCTATAGCACTGAGGAAACATATTCACTTACTCTGTAATGCACCCTGGTAGGGACACTTGGTAGATCTGGCCACATTGATAGCAGCCAATATGACATATCTCTCCAAGCTAATTTCCGTAGAAACTTTGGTGACTTCATATGTCTGGCCTCTGTTAAGACTGACCGTGGGCTGATCTGGCCAAAATGGAGGTATGGTGAGATTCGACAGGTATTCAGATGATCAGCTCTTCCAGACTCTTTTTCATAGTTCCTTATACCTGTAAGAATATTTTGGTACTTTACTTATCTAAAATATTAAGACACTTGTAATTTAAGTCTGTAGTCCTACCAGTGGTAAAAAGTCTAAATAAATCAATATGAAAAACAGTATAATCCTCATGTTTGGTGAGAAATTGTAGGCTGAGTCCATAGATTTAGCCATATACATGAAACTAGCCAAAATGTTTTAAAAAAATGGCAAATTGCTCCATAAAAAAATTCTTTTCTTGGGTGATGCAATATACATATATTCCAACTAAAATGACTCAAATTGTTTTTAAAACATTTGTGTGTGAAACTCTATGTTTTCTTTGTTTACAGCTGGCTTATCAATGTCATTTACAATTTTGAAGCTATATTGAGATGCTTGCAAGGATACCTCACTATTAAATATTTCATGACTTTTAACCACTGACAGAGAAATGGAGCCATAAAGTCTTCAACTGCAACTCTTTTAATTGGTTTTTACTTCATATAAAGCTGCCTGTCAGGATGTTGTGTAGACATTGGTATAATATTGTTTCAGTATTGTGAGCTCAGAGGGACTATGAGTCTGCTCATTAGTTCTTGAACAAGCTACAAATTCCAAGACAGTAATTTGCAAACGTAATCATGGTAATCACATGTGAAAATAAATTCACAGTATCTCTGACTTTTAAGCATGGGTACTTGTCTTGCAAGGATCTCTACACATGCATGTATCAAATAAAATATTTCTGTTTACAGTCATTTACAAAGCTATTTCTGATAACAATAACTGCCCCTGTTGACTTGCAATTAACAAAAACCTATAAATGACATTCTTCAGACAAAATTTGGGCAAAAAATGATAAATCTGGATGGTCAATAATCTTGGAGAAATTTGATCCCTTTTTCACAGTAAAGAGTAAACTAGAAAGTGTGTTTGTGAAACACTATGCCCCCAACCATATGCTTGCCACTAAAGCTGTCAATAATGAATGTATTGTAATGCAACCAACATTAGAATGATCAGCACATCAAATACTAATAGTATACCTATAATTAGGGTTCTAGGTCAAATGGTTCAAAAGTTGGAAAAATGCCAAATTCAACAAAGGGGCTTAATTCATTCATTTTTCACGGAATTTGCCCAAAAGTTAATCAGGTGATCTACACCTTAGCCCTTATCAGTATGCCAAATATGAGCATCCTAGCTCAAACGATTTTCCAGGATTTTGGGAACAAACTTTCCATAATTTTTCGAAAAAGGGGCATGCTTCTGTTAGTACATGGCAGACGGAAAAGAAAAAAATACGGGTCTGCTTATTTTTATGGTCTATCCATTTTATAAATATCAAGTAGCACGTACATGTATTTTTTTGAGAAACAGACCACCCATCATTATGTTTCATTCAGATGAGAAAAGGGGAATAACTCTGTCAAGAATGAATGCATCATAACGCAACCAACATTAGAATGATCAGCACATCAAATACTAATTCTATACCAAAAATTAGGCTTCCAGGTCAAACAATTCAAAAGTTGGAAAAATGCCAAATTCAACAAAGGGGCATAATTCAGTCATTTTTTCACAGAGTTTGCCCAAAAGTTAATCAGGTGATTTACACCTTCACCCCTGGCAGTATGCAAAATTTGAGCATCCTAGCTAAAACGGTATGCCCAGGATTTTGGGAACAAACTTTCATTTAATTTTTCGAAAATGGGGCAACTCTGCAAGTTCAAGGCTGATGGAGAAGAAAAAGAATACGTTTCCTCTGGTTTTATATAGTCTACCTACCTGTGAAATATCAAGATCCCAGGAGTTATGGTTCTTGAGTAAATGAAGTGTTATGTTCCTACGGACGGACAGACAGAAGGAGGGACGGACGGTACTCGGACAAAACGGACCATGGACAAAACGGACCAGACAAAACGGACCATGCTTAGGACAAAACGGACCACGTTCCAGGACAAAACGGACCACGTTTCAGGACAAAACGGACCACGTTTCAGGACCAGACAGACTTCTCTAGAAGACAACTCAGACCATGAATTGGTGCCAGTTAAAAGATTAAAAAGTATATAATTACCAAAACCAATTTTAAGTGACAATCATTTGCCTACTGTACATGACCTCAACTACCCTTGATTGTCGCAACTATCTAATTGAGTTAATACGTTGATAAAGGGGTAATACTTTTTTTTTATTTTAAGCATGCAAATTGCTTTATTAGTGTTGCAACTAAAATGATGAAATATGCTTTCTCAATTAACGGAAGTTCTGAACGTGGTCCGTTTTGTCCTTAAACGTGGTCCGTTTTGTCCTGAACGTGGTCCGTTTTGTCCCGAACGTGGTCCGTTTTGTCCCAAACGTGGTCCGTTTTGTCCTTGGTCCGTTTTGTCCGTGGTCCGTTATGTCCCTAATTCGGACGGACAGGCCCAAACCAATATGCCCCCTAAACTTCTTCGAAGTTGGGGGCATAAAAAAGGGTAGGTGAATTATTACAGCTGGGGACATTTATTAGTTTCATTATTCTGAGTCAGCTAACTTACCTTCTTCAAGAAACACTGACATAGCTTCCCAAGCTCCCTCTTCACCAAAGTTCCAAGATTTTACTATTGGAGCTGCCCAGTCTATCTGAAAATATAGAAAAAAAAACATATGAGCCGCGACACGAGAAAACCAACAATGTGGTTGTGCGCCCAGCGCAGACTCAGATCAGCCTGGCCATCCGCTCAGTCTGGTAAGACTCTTTGCTAAGTGCTTAAAGGGTGGCTAAGGGACTGAGCTACCTCCATGCGGATAGCGAAGACTCTGATCAGACTGGGCAGATGCCCAGGCTGATCTGTATCTGCGCTGGGCGCACAACCACGTTGTTGGTTTTCTCGTGTCGTGGCTCATATTTGCCATTACGAGCGCACATGCTTTAATAAGCACATACCTACAATGTTTAGAGCACTATTCTTTATCTTAATTAGCACTCAGTTTCTGTGTATTTTCTTATTCATATTTTGGGGTTTTATGTCATATTTCACCTCTCTGGAGGCTATTTTCACCTAGCATTTAACCAGTATAAGATTATTGTGTCCAGAGGCAGAATTGCGCAAGCTTTGATTTGTAGTTGACTGTACACTTCATATCTCTTTAAGTGTCATTATTAAAATTCGCTTCCCACTGGAATTTTGGATGACACCTGGTTTTGTGTTTCTGAAAGTACTTACTTTGTACTGAAAATCAGTAACCTTTTGACAATGAAAATGTTGAAAAGTGCATTTGAATGGGGGGTAAATGTATCAAAATTTGTCATTTGGGGAGGTAACTGCTAGGTATTATACTCACAATTTTCATTTTTCTTGACGGCTAGTAGACACATCACCATAGAACTAAATATGTGTCCATTAAGATAATGATTTATCTCTGCAAAACAGTAGAATGAAACTGTGGCCATAGGCCCATAACTGACAATTTACCTCCTCAAATGACAATTCTGAGTACAATTTTCCTCTAATACTTCCCCTTATCTAGATAGATCTGTGTTTTACTTACCACACTGCCATCCTTTCTTCTTGGCATCTTGGCTAATTCTAACTCATCAAGCTCCATGGAAACTGGTATATTGCTTGATTTGGGAAGAAGTCCAGGAGCGTCCACTGGCTGACCTATTGACTGTGTGGCCGAACGTCTGCAGCATTCCATGAAATGCCCCACAGATCCAACACCTTTCATTCCTAAACTAACTGCACTAACAGATCCTGGCTCATACAACGAATAGGAATGAAACCGTTTACAAGTGACTCCATTCATCTCCAAATTATTACAAATGTTATCATCTCTCTGCTTCAGGAATGGTTCATACACATCATTCATAACAAGTGTTTTTGCACCTGTTTCATTAAAAATTCTTTTCAATTCTGATTTACAGTTCATAGTTTTCCGAAAGATAATTCCATTACCATATTTTTCAACAAGAGAAGCATTCAGAGCTTTCAGAGCATAATGAAGCCAGAGTTTGGTAGCACCACCAGCAGCGACATCATTGCTAGGATCTTCTTCCTTCTCTGACCACAGGAACACCATTATCACAGGAGCATTAACTTCAGTAGCAGCCACCAATGCTGGATTGTCGTATAATCTCAAGTCTCTGCGTATCCAATATACCACTGGTTTATTTGATATGACAGCAGGCACTCCGGAATGTGGCTGAGTGTTTGCTTTCTTTCCTTTCTTTTTCTTCTTACCTTTATTGGCAATGTCTTGTGGCACTAGTCCTGGAATGTTTAAATTTTGATGTGCTGGGTTTAGCACTGAATGATCAGGTTTAACAACTTTATTGGTGTCTTCAGCAACTGAATATTGCTCATATGAGGAACCTTTGTTGTTTTGTAAATATGGCTGTGAACAGAATGGTTTCTTGAAGAAAGATGCATAGCTATTTAGGGGATGGCTGTAGCTGTCTGTTGATGTAGAACTTTCTTCAGAGGCCAGTGAAAGGGAGCCTGTCATGCTCCTGGTAAGCGCCACTTCCATGTCAAGTTCATACCCAAAGTCACTAGTCAGTAAACCATTCTCTACACTGCATTCGATGGGGTCGGTGAAATTATCAGCAGGACACTGAGAGAAATATGTTTTGTAAACATTGAACAGTTCTACGTATTTGCTTGGGTGAGTAAGTTTTAGACTGTCAATTGCAGAGAGGAAAGAGAAGCGCGTGGCTTCATAGCCATCAAGTGATAAAACCAAACAAAAACATTCATCTGCACTGGTGATTCCATTTCTAAAGCTTTCAATAATCTGCTTTAATTCAGTTTTATCGCTGGAACCTGTCAAAGCTGCCATCCTCAATGTTTACTTTATGTAACACATGCTTCCGGTTTACGGGAACAAACGAAAATTTCCGGAGGTCAGGCTAAACCCCGGTTCTTTGTAGTTACCGCCCTCCAGTGAGCACCTCTTTGCGGAGTAGAAGGTTTTTTGTTCCCAACGGGCGCATGACGTCGAAATGGCGTCCTACTGACGTCGACGCAATGTCATCACGTCACACTGACGTCACATCGACGTCAGTGCGACGTCATTTCGACGCGCCTCATAGGTTTACGTCTACTTTACGACCTTTTCCGTGCTAAAGTCTTGTTCGTACCTAAATGGACCCCATTGGAAATAAGCCATTTAGGCTTTATGGGCTATCCATGGGTATTAAGATCGAATCTTTCGAATCAGTGAAAATGGATGTGGGTGTTAGTTTTTTTTACTTCTAGCAGCCTAGCTCATTCCAAAACTCCTTAAGTTCTAGTCGAATTCACTGTGATAATTTTATTTTTCTTAAATTAAATTCATATACATATATACATTAATATCATTTAAGCGTGCTCTTAAATACCTCACTTTGATTGATTTTTAAATCAGTTTAATTTCAAAAATCGCTCTTAGATAGTATATTGATAATCTTAATTCCTGAATAAATCTTAATCTTAATCTTACTAAGTTTATGAATGAATAGTAAAAATGTAATGTCATGATATGAGTGATGTTCAGACTCGACGTATTACTGTTAAAATGTACATTTTTCTTCAGTTGTGTAATAGTCCTGAGTGTTTGTATGTTGGAATGTGTTCAATCTCCCAGCATAGAGTAAACGCCCACGGATTCACATCCTCAGATATCTGAAATGATAATGCCTACTGGTATCTGGTAACTTCCTCCACTTCCTGTCCTCGAGAGCACCGTCGTTGACGTGTCAATAGTTTAAGAATATAAATTTAAAAGTCTTGTATGCCCACTTGTACTTGTTAAAAAAACTGCCTCATAAGGCAATTTAACGCGGGGTCACAGTCAGAAGATTTTTTAAACAACGACATCGGCTTAGAATTAGAGGACATTTCGTTAGTAACAAGATCGTTGATAGCTGGAATCAACTTACGGCCTTTATTAACAGTTTCAAGTCAAGACTTAAGAAATGCTGGTTAGGCCATCTTATAAATGTTATCCATGGTGTTATACTTCGGGCGAAAGGACCAAAATCAGACCCAACTACTAGAATGCATCTACAGAGGTCTACGAGCCTGGAATCACGTCTACTACCCAGCAGGCACATAACGTCAAAATGACGTCATACTGACGTCGATGCGACGTCATTACGTCGCATCGACGTCAGTACGACGTCATTTCAACGTCATGTGCCTGCTGGGTAAGTTAGAAACGTAAACAACGTTAGAATCTGCCTATTTGCTTACAGACTGCGATTCAAAAACCAGACGTGGTGATGAAGAATTGAATAATTTCTATGTACTTCTATCAGAACCCTCAAAATGCTGCCCTAGTTGGTACAGGGAAGAGGTCCTCTTTCGGAGAGGGAGGGTCTGTGCTCCCTTGCTCCAAGGTAAATTAGTCCCATATCTCCCTATCTCACTGAAATTATTTTCACAGTATCTCTATAATATTTTTTTTGCTCCTGCTCCCTGACTCACTTAAAGTAATATACGAGTAATTGCTAATCAGCTGCCAAAAATATTTGGGCAAGTTTTTGACTTTTTTTTATCTGAGGTGCATACATGAAGCATTAAATAGCATTAATTAATATGTCAGTAAAAGAACACAACATTTAGCAGATATTCAACAAAAACAACTTTTTGACATTGCCGGCTTTTCAGTTCAAACATATTTATTGTATCATAAACTGTACATATTACAATATAAACAGGGAAAAAAAAAACAAAACAAAAAAAACATTACTTCAACTTATAAAGGAAGATATTTATGAATGCCATTTAATTTGAAGGAGATATAAACCTTATAAGATGACTCCCCTGGTTCATGCTGATTTACCCCACCCACTTTAATAACCCCATTATTCCAAAAGTAGCGCTTAAGGAGCTTAACCACTATTGATTCAGTATAGCGGACTCTTTAGGCTAATCATCAGCTAAAAATAAAACATTTTGCTCTTGGGCAGAAAAAGGGCCTTATAGGCACCCCCCCCCCCCCCCCCCCCTTTGTAATAAAATAAATGCAATTAATGCAGCTTATTTTGTTTCTTCAAAATATGCTTAGCATATAATTTATCGAAGATGTTTTCTTTTTCTTTTTTTGTAAAACAAATACCGCTTAATATTCTAAGAGGGGAGGGGATGGGGAGTGGTTGCAAAGCAAGAGTATTTTTGTTACAAACTGAAAAGCCAGATATAAGATGCTTCGAAAGCTGTTTGGCTCTATGCAATGATAACATTTTTTCTGTCTCCAAAATTGATTGAGCTTTCAGTCTGTTCGGGATGATCGCAAAGCGTCCTATAAAAGGGACATTGGACATTGGCAAACAGTGCAGGCCCAGATCAGACGCCGCCCAACGCGGCGTCTGACCAGGACTTACACTGTTTGCACGAAATACAAATATTGGGACAAAAAAGCGGCGGCGTCTGACCCGGGCCTACACTGTTTGCTTTTTGCAAGAGATACAAATATTAGGACAAAAAGTGGATTACAGCCAGTCATCTCTAAAATTCGAAATGGACATGCTCGACTTGAAATCGTGCATAAACGGATTAAGAGTCCTTTACTAGCTGACTGGTCTGTAGTTCTGACTTGGTCGACTGCTTCCTATTTAAGGAAACGTGTCTACCGATGACTGCGTCCAAGTCTGGGTTATACTTCTATCTGCCAAATCACTGTCAATGTATTCAAGCATTCCTATCTGTAAATAAGCTCTGTAGCTCAGTGGGTTAAGCGCTGCCCTTGAAATTTTATTTAAGGCTAAGCAAAGTTCCATTGCATACTGCATTTCATTATCATCTTCCCACAGGCTCGATATGACTAAAATACGGTTGAAAGGGTCGCAAAGATATAACTCATACAGATAACTAAATTGGATTTTAGGATGTGGACTGAAGGTTTGCACGACGTTGTATAATCTTATATTACATAAATGTCAAATGTTTAAAGTTTAAATGTTTTGATCTTAAGAAATATGCAATAATACACTTTGTTTTACGCACATTGATTTTTAACAAAAGACAAGGCTTAACATTCAAAGCCGATCTCTTATATTTTGATTTGACTTTGCAATTTAATTTACTTCCTAGAAAAAATAAAACCGAAACTAACATTTCTTATGAAATTTGAAATAGATGTTTAACAGGAATACATTCTAAACTAAATTATAGATTCAAACTGGAAGAACTAAAATTGGATTTGATTTTCTTTTTTTTTTTCTGAAGAATTCAGACAACAGCAAAAAATATACTATATTTACTATATGTAAATAGTCGACTTAAAATACTTTACTAGTGGAATAAATATAGACATAATATGTCTATAATATAGACATACTGAGGACTCTAACGTGACTGTGGTGACAAGCATGGTGGAAAGTATCCTAATATTTTGACAAACCAAACCGTCAATAAAGAACTGATGGAGCGAGTCCAAGGTGTTTCGGAAAATGATAGCGATAAGCCAGCACAGTCTCTTCGATACAAAACAAAAGCAGATCTAGAAACAGCCCTACGGATATTAAGTACTAAACCAGAACAAAAGTCTGTGCCTCGCTGTCGAGAACGAAGTTCTGTACAAGACTTGTTTGAATGTCAACCTTGTAAAGACGATGCTGAGAGTGTTACTGCAGTGGTATTCTGCCAAAACTGTAGAAAATATATGTGTGAGGAATGCAAAAATGCCGACGATAAATTAAATAGAGGTAAAAACAGACATACAATTATACCTGTAATACAAGAAATGATTGTGAAATCACAGGAGCATAACCGAGTGGAAGACGTATTTCAGGATGAATCTTTGCCCGCCGGAAAAACGGAAAATGTCAGCGGACACAAAGAAATTACTGAAACTGAAATGTTTTTGCCTACATCACAAGGCCTTGACGAAGACTATGATAAAACAGAGACAGATACAAGAGAAATAGCTGATTCAACAGCATCTATACAATTAAGTTCTGATCCATCAGGCAGTCATGAAACATATTCCGAAGCAGATATAGAGCAACGACCAATGGCTGAATATGAGGATACCAAGACTGCAGAAATATCAGAGGAGATATCTAGCATAGAAAGCTTAATTTTGGCTGATCAAATAGACATAAGAAAACGTAAAACAGAATTAGAGTGTGATATCTCAGACATTGCCTGCTTACCTAATGGTGATATGGTACTGACTGATATGAAAAATGAGTGTCTTAAATTTATAACGCCAAATTCTAAAATAAGGATATTCAAATTAGACAGTTGGCCATGGAACTTGGCAATGTCTAGCCTAAATGATAATGACGTGTATATAACAATACCAGACAGTAGGAAAATTATTCTCGTCAATGTTGCTGAGTGTTTAACGATGGCCGGCGACCTAGTTACAAACGGAGACTGTTGGGGAATCGCCTGTACTACAGAAGGGCTAATCGTTAGCATCTGGGACGAAGGCAAACGCAACGGTTGCATTCAGATGTTGGACTTTGAAGGGGTTGTCCAGGTAACACTTGAAAATGAAGCCAAACTGGAGAGTTTTCTCAACGGTTCTTGTTACCTGACTGTTAATCAATCTGAAACTATGCTATTTGTAACCGACAATGAAAGCAAAGCCGTAAATTTCATTGAATTGAAAGCCAACAGTTTGACGACGAGAAACGTATTTCGGAGAAACCACTTTGGCTTTGTATGTGGTATTGCAGTGGATACTGATGGAAATGTGTATGTGGTTGACATACAAAATAAATGTCTGTATAAACTTAGAAAAGAGTCGGATGGCACCTACATGGACACCACCATTCTCTCTCAGGCGGATGGATTAGCTCTTCCTCGCTGTGTTTATTATAATAAGTTCAATGGATATATTTATATCGGAGGGTATACAGACTGTGTCAGAGTATACAATCTCAAGAAGTGTAATTAGCAGTGCTGCAGATAAGAAAGGGCAACAGGGATAATATAGGGATACTTTTCCATGTTTCTCCTTACAAACATATGTTTTGACCCCTCATAAGAACCGTCTCGCCGAGAAGGTTCTAATGAGGGGTCGCAACATATGTTTTCTTTGAGAAATGAGAAAATATCTTTGAATTATCCTCATTCAATACCTCCTCTTATCTGGAGCCCTGAATTAGTTTAATAGTTCTATGACAGAAGAATGGACCCTGCAGGCATATGACGTCAAAATGACGTCGTATTGACGTCGATGCGACGTCGTTACGTCGCATCGACGTCAGTACGATGTCATTTCAACGTCATGTGCCTGCTGGGGATAATTTGTATAGTTTCTAGGTTCCGTTCAGCATGTTCTTGAGATGTCCTTGGACATCGTGAAAAGAATGATAGCTTGATGCTTTTATGCTATATAAATGACTTTTTATAATTCGTTCTGTTGGAAGTTAATTAAGGTGAATGGGTACACCATTATGTTTAACACCTAATTTCAAAGGGAGACAACTTTTGTGACTCCCTGTTTGCTTCTCTGGTCGACGAACACTTCCAAAAAAGGGATCTGCTCTTAAGAGAAAGAATTTGCTCCTAGAAGAGCAAATTCTTTCTTTTAAGAGTTTAACCCAAGAAGGAGAGAGGCAATGGCAAAGTCGTTTCCCCTGAAAGCGTATCCATTTACCTTAAGCACTGAAATGAAGTACATGTTTACATTAATAAGGCCGCAAGCCAGTATTCATGTGGTTTAGTGGTACCGAGTTATTTTCGGAAGAATCGAAACGTCACGCTCATTCGGAAAATACCAGGAGAGTTTGTACTGCTACGATTCGTTCTAAACTTTTTTGTACCTTTGCTTACGTCATAAATACATAACATTTCGCCTGCTATTTTTCCTCGATGCATTATTTTTTTTATCCAAAGCCGACAACAGGTAAATGTATACGATCACCCGGTAACGTATCGTTCCAATCAAGTGTCACGTATACAGGGGCGTAGCTAGGAGCAATTACACTGTACGCACAATTATGCTTTATACTCACTGAGGGTTATGATAGGGGTTAATCCGCTTAGATATTTCAAATTTTCTGTCTGTTGGCAGTTAGCATTAAAATTATGCCCAATTAACAACATTTCAGCATGAAAATACGCAGGTGTGTGTTGAAATTTTGTCAATTTGACAAAATTTCAATACGCATCTGCGTATTTGCGTAAAGGTAGCTACGCCCTTGGTATAGGCCGTCTGTTTTTTTTGTTGTTATGTTTTTGTTGTTTTATCCCCACTGCGAAAAAAATGCAGTCTGATTGGTACCTTTGATGGTCGCATTCGGCATAAAGCAGGATTCTCCTATGACGTGACATGCCTACAGTGTTGAAGCTCTGTGTACCAGGCTAGTAAAAATCAGATCATCATTTTGAGAAAAACAGGCATATAGCAACTGACAAGACAGACTAGCACGCATGAAAGCTTTGGCATATCTGTCTATGCTTTGTCTAGCATGCATTTTAAGCTAATATTGATATTGTATTTTCACAATTCTGCATGTTTCTTTTGTCAATGTATTACGTACTTGTAGTAAACAGTAGTTAAAGACTTACTCCCTTGATATTAATAACAAAAAATGAATTGATGAAATAGTTCATACAATACTTCCGACATGGTCTAACTATACATTTGAAATAGAGTTCAGATAATAATATTTGATAAAAGTGACTTGAAACAAAAAAAAAAAGAAGATAAATTTTTAAATGATCACGGACCGCGCTCGAAATCGCATTATTAGACAAAAAAAATTTATTCATACGCCACAACCGCGTACACGAATAAGAAAAAAACCTGTACATGATTACATGACACACGTGGTCAAAATCGATATTCTTACAGGCCGGTAGGAAATAGGTAATTTGCATTTTAATTTGAAGATTATTTTTCTTCCCACATTTATCGAATTTTCTCAAACTTGTACGGTTAATTATGAGACTGTTACATATTGTCTACGAAATTTTGTTAAAATATTTGTTTCTGAAAACATGAAATAAACGAAGGAGACGATCTTTAAGGAATTCATCACATACTTGTAGTAAACAGTAGTTAAGTCTTTATTCAGGTTTTATTTCATTTTGAAATACATGTAGTAGCAATTTTTAGCATCATCTTCCAGTACAGTACTTGCATTTATAACACTCTCTAATGTTGCCTTTTTACTCCACCTATACAGAGAAATATTAACACTCATCGGCCTTTTCCACAGATGAACCTATACTGGGCTGACGATGTTCATACGTCCATGAACAACACTCATCCATGCAATGTTACACGTAAGCGACGTCACGGATGATTCGAATAGTTGATTGGCCGACATAACGTTTGATATACGTCATGTCATAATATTTTACACTTGCCACTGACTTCCCATAGGTACTCCTATTAGAGCAATTGGCTTCCTACACTCCGATGAACGACAATTGATCATGTCACGTTGTCGTCAAGCGACGTCTGAGGTAAACAAACGTCTTGATTGGTCCCCGTACGGTTCGATTGACACCACGTTATGGCGACGGCTGTTCAACGTAGGCCTAATGCCCGAATACGTCGTTACTACATTTTCTTCGACGCATATCTTGCATATTCTACATATGCGTCGAAGAAAATGTAGTAACGACGTATTCGGGCATTACGTTGAACAACCGTCGCCATAACGTGGTATCTATCTTGCATACTCTAGATACTATCTTGCATATTCTACATTAAATTACAACGAAAACACCACAGGAAGGGTCTAAAAGTAAAGTGTAAATATAAGAATAAAAATTTGATTTTGATTCATCGTGTGAAGAAGCCAGTGGTCGTCACTAAAATTCTGCGCTTCATGGAATTTTAGCTCCGTTCACTGGCTTCCTCAAACCATGAACGCTGAAAAATCAAATTTCAATTCTTAAGTGACGGCTGTTGAACGTCATTACCAAACACGTTGGTTAATAACTATTCTTCGTCCTTTCCTTGGCGTTAAATTAGCCAGAACTTCACGAATAAGTAACAAAATTGATGTGAAAACATAGCTTAAATATAAAAGATAAATTTCATTTTTCGGAAGTTAATGGAAATATGAACGCAATGAGTTCCGTGCTTTAATGTTCCCAAATGGTGTAAAGCAAGTTATTATCTCAAACAATAGCAGAATGTATTTTCTTCTCTGAGTGTCAAAATTTTGTTCTAGTCACTGCCACTGATGTTACAACAACCAAAAATGTACTTCAGTAAATATAAATTCGTTGTCTTCTTTTGATGCCAAGTTCAGAAATGCCAAGATTCCATAGACATGGGTTTCAAACAGTCTTTCCTAAAATTTTGATTCAAACTAAATGTGACTCAGCAGCCGTAAAGAAAAGACTTGCAAGAGGTCCATATTGTCAGGGTCACTGATGAGGCTTTATTAGCCGAAACTACGTAGTCTGGCCCATGTTCCCTCTTCTGAATGTATTCTCTGCTCTTGCAGGAACTCTTTAAGATTTTTATTGAAAGAGGTTCGTATAGTAATTTTCCTTGAGACATGCCTAACGGCCAAAATAATGGAAAACTTTGTGTTGTGTGTGTGTGTGTGTGTGTGTGTGTGTGTGTGTGTGTGTGTGTGTGTGTGTGTGTTTAAATATTTCCTCAGATTGTTTTTCAAATAAATTCTACACTTGTTTTTACCTCACACCTGTGGATAATGGCACCATTCAAGAAGTTAAGAAATTAAATACTTTGCTAAATAAAAGTTAGCAACAGAAAGTGCACTAACCATTGGGTTCACTTCAATAACAATTCATGAAAATTCCACTGTCTTAGCTGGGCAAGCCTTCCCTTTAAAAGGAAATTTTATTCTTCCTACTCTAGATGCTGTCCTAGTGCAACCATGTGAGCCGCGACACGATAAAACCAACAATGTGGTTGTGCGCCCAGCGTAGACTCAGATCAGCCTGGGCATCCGCCCAGTCTGATCAGAGTCTTCGCTGTCCGCATGAAGGTAGCTTAGACCCTCAGCTACCCTTTAAGCGCTTTGCGAAGAGTCTGGTCAGACTGGGGGGATGTCCAGGCTGATCTGAGTCTGCGTTGGGCGCACAACCACATTGTTGGTTTTCTCGCGTCGATGCTCATGTCATTTAGGTTTAGTTTTCCTTTTCGTGTCTTGAATTTCACTTACACACCTTTTTTTACAGATCGAAACTCCAAAGCTAAACTTCAGTTGCAATATTGGATTTCCGCTTTAGCTTTCAACTTCGTAACTCGAGATTTCAGCTTCAAAATTTGCTTTTTACAAACAACTTAAAATTTCAATTAGTATTTATTTAAATTCGAGCTCGTAGCTTGAAATAGAAACTTTGTGTTCGTCAACTTGAATCTACAACTTCTAATTTCGGCTGATTTTAAATTTTAGGTGTACCGTTTTCTAGGCTATAAACTTTGTCAAGATTGCTAGTTATGAAGTTGAAATTTTAAGTACAAAAGTAAAGGAACCTGGGATTTCAACTTGTCGAACCCAAAACAGTCAACTCTCGATATTTCAAAGTCCAAATTCATCCCAAACTACTGATATTTCAAAGAAAATTTTCTGGTCCCAGAAAATTTTCTTCCAGATATCGGAAGTTTGAGATATCCAGAGTTGAACTTTAAATGAATGTGCACAATCTATAATCTTTGATATAAGAGGCACTTTGAGATATCAGTGTTCGAGATGTCGAGAGCTGACTGTATTTGGAGGAATGAAACTTGGAATTTCAAGTTCAAACTCGAAATTTCAGGTTAAGAAAGTTGAGTTTTCATGTTTATTTCCCCATAGTAAGTACAGACAACATTAAGTACTTTGGTACATCTGTGCTTATTGTCTCGACTGGGTATAAAAGATGAGCCTTTCGGATAGGATTTTAATATGCGTTTTAATCGCAAAGCGTCATATCCATCCTTTCGGCTCTATGCTTATTATTAGTTGGTACGGAACTCTTCCAAAGTGCGGTCTACTCTAAAAAAGAAAAGATTTTGGGCAATTTATTTCTTTTAAGAGTTTACCCTCACTGAAAAGGGCACAAAAAGAAAATGGTCAGAAGAGTTGCTTATTCCCCTGAAAGTGCATTCATTCACCTTACGCACCTTAAACTTAATGATAACCATTTTTTTTCTTCTTTTTTTTGCAAATCAGGGCCTTTAAACACAAAAAGTACGCTCCACACATCTGCGAACAGGCAAACACTCCTGAAATGAATCGATCACTACTTGCTGGCTGGACAGAGACGCTGAGCTTTACGATCTTTGGTCCAAGTGAGGCTCGAACCCGCGACCTTCAGCACCGCTATCGAACTCTGAGTCGCATCTCTAACATGAACAGTGCAGACCCGGCGAGACGGCTCATTTGGATCTGTTTGTTAAGGGTTTCTAACCGGGAGCGTGAGTTTGAAAAGCCATGAAAACAAACATAACATGGTATAACCTATTATTGATTATTATTTCATGAAAAACACTCACAACGTATAATGTAAAAACACCCTTATCCAAATATTGGTATAGTGTCTCTACTGGCACCACTGAAAAAGATAGAGCAGAAAATCATAAAAACACGAATCAGGTGAGTGCCCGGTTGTTAGAAACTAACGACGGATATACTATACTGAACAAAAAAAGAAACGTTACATGTTCTTTCAATGCACGTTTTCTTTGAAATGAATTAAGATTCTGCCAATTTCATTTTATGTCTAAATGACAAAAGCTATTCAGAGTTCACAAAATGAATATCACAACAAAAACCTAAGAGATTAATGTCTTTAGATTTGTTTGGCTCAATGAGGGGTCAGAATTTGGAAATGCTTTTTCGAGGTGCTTTTTGAAGACCCGTATTTCATTCAAGTTGTCAGCCCATCTGAGCAATTCACTTCTGAGACGTTAATCAGGCAATAGTTCTTACGTAAACGGTCCAATCCCCAATTCCAAATGGTTGATCAGTGAAGTGCAAGGCTCGGAATATCGCTTTCCAGGAAACTTGACTCTGACTTTTATGCTGTACACTGAAAATCCTATAGACAATGTAAGGTGATATATCACGGACAATTAACCAGTTTGATCAAACTCTTTCATCGTGAACATTTGGCTGGAGAGGCTGGAATAAGATCCATGAATCAAACTTGAAACTTTTTTTGAAACGCACTGTTATTCGGAGTAATTGATTTGCTATACATTTAATTGCAAGGGAGACAATTTCAAAGACACAAAATCTTTAACATCTTATTTCGTTGAACTGCTGGTTAAATGTCATAAGATTCATAGGGTTTCTTATTGACGGTTACAAGGCAAATCCTAAAGGGAATAATTTCAGGGAGTTGCGCATGCGCATTAAGCGTCTCACATTGTCTGTGGCTGTTTCAGTCTAAGTGGAATAAATCTGTAATACTTGATAAAAGTCGAAAACTGATTACCGCATAAGGTTGTCCAACATTTCTTGTTCTGGAGTAGGATATGATTACATAGAAATCCAAACGGGCGTATAGGGTCGAGTCTGGTAACTTCGGACAGCTGGTAAATACGGACATACCATTGCAAACAGTGAAAATCCAGATGAGACGGCTCAATAATGAGCCGTCTCATCAGGATTTTCACTGTTTGCCCAGTTTTGTTTTAATTCGAAACAACTGACATAGATAGGGACAATGTCACTGTCCGAGTTTACCGGTTGTCTGAATTTACCTGACGACCCTAATTATTGTTTAATGTCCGCTGGTAACCCACCTGGCTTCACAGATAGGAAGATATTGTTCATCACATTCAATATCATACCAGCGACCTTGGTCATCTTTAGCAATGGCCACACAGTCCTCCAGGGCTGTCCAGCTGTTCGGTTCACCCTGGTTCCAATCAGCGAAAGTCATCAACTCGTCAGTCCCCGACCACTTCCACACACCTTCGATCTCTTCGTCCACAAGACCAATCCAATATCTCTCACCTATAAATAATCAGCAATTGTTGAAAATTAAACCATTTGAATTTATAAAACAATAATATACTCGGTCAAAAAAGTAACGATACCAACTATCGGACATATTTTCAAGGAACCAAATGCATATTGTGCAATTATTGGAATTAATTGAGGCTCATGTATGTTTGGGGAGACGCTAAAGAACAAAATACTCAGAAAATTGTCAACCCATACCTTTCCACATTAGAGTTATCTGGCATTATTCGATAGGAGTCAATTTGAATGCAACTCATTTATGCGCATGCGCAGGAATAAATTTTGTATTGCGCAGAAAAGTCCATAATGCAGGAAGTTCG
Organism: Ctena decussata; assembly: GCA_963989385.1. Classification (NCBI taxonomy): domain Eukaryota; kingdom Metazoa; phylum Mollusca; class Bivalvia; order Lucinida; family Lucinidae; genus Ctena; species Ctena decussata. Next base: position 127,095,611 of record OZ022498.1, read on the forward strand.
AAAAACACTTAAAATGTTTAATGGCTTGTACTCAGGCTTTACAAGCGAGGTTTAAATTCTTCAAATTCTCAGATTATCTCCCTTTTAATTAAAAATATAGCGATTTTCAAGGCGTCATTTTTACTGTACCTGTCGGTCTTTTTTCAAAGTTTCTTCATAAACATTTTTGTTATGTCATTGTTTTCATGGCATAATGACAAAACTAAAAGAATTGTCACACGCCCGCTAGCCATTACGATTTCGATTTCCTATGGAAATCCCACTGAAAGTGGCATTTAAACAGTCTTTAAAGGAATCACAGTACCCCGAGTTGTGGTTCGAATTCTCCTATCAGAAGCGGTCAAATTTTTATTTCTTTGGCAAGTAGCCTTACCTAAGGCCTTGCTTTTGTGTACGGAGCGCAGAATCTTGGAAATCATTATTCACTAACCAATTTTAAAAACTGTGAAATTGAGCAGTTTTAATGATGTTACTCTGTGAAAATGAAAAATTACCCCTGGCATATTCAAACGACCCTTGTAGCATGTGTAGTCTTAGGAAACCAAAACAAATAAGTTTGTTCAATAAGCTAATAGATACTCTTTTGAAATTAGTAAACTATATATGTTCTTAATTTCTGCAATTGCCATAGCAACAGAAGAAATTTCATGTATAGGAACTTTTTTGACCTAGTATATTTTTTAGCTATAGGGTCATACATTCTTCCCCCCGCTGCTCCAGCCAGTTTGCTCCCCAGTCTCCTGGATTACTTTACACATTATAGGGCACTTACAAAAGAATTAGAAAGGCTTAACCCAGCAGGCGCATGTCGTCAAAATGATGTACTGACGTCGATGCAACATGTGCCTGCTGGGAATGGTCTGAGAGCTTAAACTGGCTAAACCGCACATGTATACTACACTTCTTGGACGTCGTTCATATGGGCAACTAGTGGCGACGACGAATAAAACCATCGATGACTAGTTGAGTTTTTTTTTTCTTTTCAACCTTGATAATAATGCTACTTGTTTTTTTATTGTCTGGCATATTGAGAGAGAGAGAGAGAGAGAGACAGAGAGAGAGAGAGAGAGAGAGAGAGAGAGACAGACAGACAGACAGACAGACAGACAGACAGACAGACAGACAGACAGAGACAGAGAGAGACAGACAGACAGAGAGAGACAGACAGAGAGACAAACAGAGAGAGAGAAAGAGAGAGAGAGAGAGAGATTACCTTTCAGTTGCATGATGTAAGATTTGATGAAATTGTTTTCTTCTGGCGAATCAATCTTGACAAGATGTGAGTTGTGTTGTCTGCAGTAATGCTAAAACGAAAAAAGGACAATAGTAAAGCACACGTCAAGAAAATGGTACGAACTGAGAAGACTCAGATCAGAGCAAACAGTCTTATTAGATCAAGGGAACGCAAGGACTACATGCGTTCAGGAAACCTGCAGGTTATGCCAGTCTCTGTCCTATGAAGAACTCTGGAGGTGTGTCTATACGGCGACACATGTTGTATGACATGTGTCATGCAACATGTTACCGTGTAAATACCCCCGTAACACATGTTGCTTGACAAAGTTGTTGCATGCTAAACAAAACCTTGCAACTACGGACAGCGGTACTAACTCGAAAAACATATGAGCACTATTTAGTTTGCACAAAAGACGTCAAACCATTACACTTATAAGACGTCATAGAAAAAGAAAATATTTTTTTTCATGCTGAAAAGGAAGTCATTCAGTTAACGGAAGGCTGTTATATTTTTATATTCTGTAATCAGAAAACTGAACATTTTGTTTTTGTGGGTAGAAGGTGAGAGATTTTTTTACCGGAAACTGGTCAGTGATCATCTCTTTTACACGATCTAGTATCCTAGCTTTTTTGCTCACAAGAATTTTCCCTGTGATTCTCGTATTTAAATGGAACGAAACAATAACTCTCACCTCTTGGCAGCGAGTCTGTCCCTGCCCAGCAGGCACGTGACGTCGAATTGGCGTCGTACCGATGTCGATGCGACGTGATGACGTCGCATCGACGTCATTTCCACGCCATGTGCCCGTTGAGTTTCCTTTCCGACTCAAAGAGGAGCGTCTGTGACCTCTCCCTATCGAATATAGAGATCCGTATATATACAGAATATACACAGGTACAGGCTACCGGGGTACTCAAATGTAACCATACTTTTGGCACTCAAAAATAATGTGAGCTCCTACCTCTGCTTCTGTGAAATGTACACCATGATTGTTTCCAAAATGGTAACAGGAACCATTATAGGTAATCCACGTGTCATGGCAATGACATTGACTTAGCACAGCATCTGAAAATGAGACTAATGGGTATACCTCTTTATGGAAAACAACTTTTGTGACTTCCTGTTCGCTTCCCGTAGCGATGAAACACTTAAAACCTTAAAAGAAAGAATTTGGGCGTTGACCTTATTCAGAAGGAACAAGGGATGCCAATCGGAACACCGCTCGGCCAATTCCGTGAATCACGGAATTGGCCGAGCGGTGTTCCGATTCACGGAATTGGCCGAGCGGTGTTCCGATTGAAGGGAGGCAAGATGGCTTCCTCTGAAAGTGAACCCGTTGTTGTTGTTTCTATTCTTATAACGATGTTCCCATTCCCCATAAAACTTTATGATTCATGAACGTTCTAATTTTGCGAACTTTGGCATTGGCATTCGCTAGAAAAGAAAATGAAAATCAACTAAAAACAAGCAAATAAGCAAACACAATATTGTGATATAGGCTCAATTACTGAAATACACTCGATTTTCTATTATGACATTTTACTTTTTCAAACAAAAGAGAAATTTTTTACTGGGACCGTGAAGCCGATGCAAATGAAAACATAATATAAAGTTATATTAATGCCTCATGGTAGAAAATATAAAAGACAGATTAGTGTGCGCTTTTGTCTGTGCTGATCGGAGTCTTCGTTTACCTCAGAGTTGAGAGTTTATGCGAATTGGAAAGTCTAAGGAATCAGCAGGCTGATATAAGTTTTCATTGTTCAAACTCATGACTTACGTGCAGCTGTCAGAGAGTGGCTTTTCCCCCTTTCCCCCCGGAAAAGTGGCTATAGGAAGGACGACTATATAGTGGATTGTCCGGACCTCATAGAGCCACTTTTCCCCCATAGTCCTTTTTCCCCCACCGGGAAATTGGCTATGAGTGAATTTTTGTATGCCTATTGGTAATTTGCGGAACGGAACGAAACGGAACGGAATGGAACAGAGACATTTCACGGAATCAATCGCATTAGAAATGTATCAGTTTTTCAACAGAGGTAATAAACGTGGTTAATTAAAAAAAATCAATGTGCAAATTTAGCAACCATATTTTTATAATAATCAATAATTACTAATTTAAGAAACGAGGACAGTGTGATTTCTTCCCATCGCAGATATTTATATACGTACACATACGTATGCACGCTTACACGAATATGTACGAACAGGTGCTTTGTCCAGTCATGTTTGATTTTAGAAGTCAGTTTATTACATTGAAAATAATAATCGGATTTGTGTCCCGATGAAAGGCGAACACTAGTCCAGGCACTCCGCTGCGCGCACGCACAGATGAACGCTTGTACAAACACAAAATTATACAAATTTAAGCACACAACCACGCACACACATAGCCGTTTTTGGCTAACACGGAAAAGCAAGATGCCTGCCAATTTTTTCCAAAAAAAAGAAAGACAGACTGATGGAAACATGCATGCGGTTCTAGCATCTGTTATCCATCGACATTTTACGGACAGATACCCGTAATTCTGCTTCAGTTATGAACCTCACTATTATGACTGGAGAAGGAGCAAATTCCACCATGTAGCGTGTTTTCCTGCAATCATATTAACTGGGGGAAAATCCACTATAGAGGGGAAAAACGGCTATGCAAAAACACCTATAGTAGATTTTCCCCGGGGAAAATTGGCTATATAGTCATATTTCCGGGGGGAAATTCTACTATATAGCAATTTTTCCGGTGGGAAATTATACTATGGAAAAATCATAGTCATTTTTCCGGGGGGAAAAACTACTAGGGGGGAAAAGCTACTCTCTGACAGCAGCCTATAGATGCTCGGGTTGAAACTCACCGACTGACACTAACACGACTAGGACTATCAAACCCATTGTCGACGGCGCCATCTTAGCACTGCACATCTTAGTTCTACGGCGATAAGGTCTGGTCAGATTAAGCCTATTTTATCGTAAAGATTATACAATAATGTTGGACAAGAGATAATAAAAACTGTAGCATAATTCTCTTTTCCATCTACACATAGTTAATTCAGAATTTCTGCATACTAAAGCAAATGGATACACCTCTGTGGATTGTCACCACATTTACAAAGGGGAACAACTTTTGTGACTTCCTGTTGCTTTCCTTGAAGCCATGTTTCTTCCAAAATGGTGTCAGCTCTTGAAAAGTATTTGATTGCATTTAGAAAGGAGGGAAAAATAGAGAAATGAAAATGGCAGCGCGTTACCTCTCGTGAGCAAGACTGTTCAATACCGTTCTGGAAACGGAGGTTATTTGGCTATACTACAAGTGAGACAGATTAGAATTTAGAGCCTACAATGATGCCAGTACCGGCTAAAACACTGGAGAGGTAGTTTTCTGATTTCACAGATAAAGCCAAGAAAATTGTTCATGTTGAAACACCAAAGTCTAAGTGAAATGTAATGAAATTGCACAAATATGTCATTCAGACATAAGAGACAGGATTCACAACACTTCAGCACATAAGTTTGTTCTGGCGGCATTACCTAGACCCACACACTGGGTGCCGATTGCTCACAGTTGCAGCTTTAAATTGATTTACAAGGGAAAAGCCATAGAAAATTCAATTCATAAAAATCATTAAAATACATAATTTCTTCCAACAACAGTCAATGAGACGATGAAACAAGTATTGGAGAACTGATTACATTTTATGGAAAGGGAAAGAAATTATTGCACATCGAAAGTCACTTTATTCCTAAATCAAAGGCAGATAGTTTTCAACATAAGCATTTTTAAGCTTCGGTTTTAAGCTATTAGCCCTTTAAAACCCGTTTTAGTATGATTTACTGGTGCCTCTGCAATGCTGTTTAGGATTTCAGAAACGGTTAGCTTCTGCGCAAGTTCAAACAAAAGTAGATGCAACTGGAAAGTGTTGTGCTGGATAACTCGTACGAGTTTATAAGGTGTCAAAGGGCTTTTAATGCATTTTATGGTCAGATGTCTTGAAAAGTATATAAAATGAAAACTGGTGTAAACAGAAAAATAGAAATGGATAATTTTCATTTGGCTGAGTATAGAATCTGCTCATTATTAAATAAGTGTTACACATGCGTTTATATTGATTTGTAAATACGTGGATGCAACAAAACAAATGAGCCGCGACATAAGAAAACCAAGAAAGTGGCTGTGCGCACAGCGCAGACTCAGATCAGCCTTGGCATCCGCCCAGTCTGGTCAGAGTCTTCGCTGTCCGCAAGGAGGTAGCTTAGACCCGTAGCTGCCCTTTAAGCGCTTAGCGAAGAGTCTGAACAGGCGGATGCCAATGCTGATCTGAGTCAGCGCTGGGCGAACAACCACTTTGTTGGTTTTCTCGTGTCGCGGCTCAATTATGCCATATACCATAGAGCAAAAGAACAACTCTGAAAGAAAACTAAAAAGACGTAGTGCTAGATGAACTTACTTAAGTCCTTATCCTCTCATTTTCTTAACATTCGTTCCAATAGTTATCATACATGTATATAGCCCTATATATTCACCGCCAGATTAATTTCTGCCAAGTTCACGGCTTTATCAAATTTAAAATGGCACAGGAACCATTCAGTTTTAAAAGCATCATAGCATATGCATGTAAGTCAGTTTTTGAAATATTCTTTCTTGAAGTCCATAGGTTTTTCCTTGTCAATGATCCTAAAGCTTTGGTCAATTATTTAAATCACATTATTGCCATATATCCTTTAGGTGGTACGATATAGGTGTTCAGTTTTCTGTCCGTTTGTCTAGCAGTCTACCCGTCCGTCTTTCCGTACACAACACAAGCGTTTACATTTGAGCCGCGACACGACAAAACCAACAATGTGGTTGTGCGCCCAGCCTGGACTTAGATCAGCCTAGGCATCCACCCAGTCAGATCAGACCCTTCGCTAGCGGCTTAAATGGTAGCTAAGGGTCTAAGCTTCCTCCATGCGGACAGCGGAGACTCTGATCAGACTGGGCGGATGCCCAGGCTGATCTGAGTCTGCGCTGGACGCACAACCACTTTGTTGGTTTTCTCGTGTCGCGGCTCATTTACTTTTAAATCAATTCTCACAAAATAAGAACCGCTTATCACCAAGTCTGGCATAAAGCTCCTTAAGATAAATCGACCTGTATTTCATAGTCCGTTGACTTTGTCTCATAACTCCAACAGTATCCCACGGATGTGCATCAAAACTTGGGATAGGGTCAAGTCATGTAAACTCGGACAGCGGGTAAATTCGGACAGTGACATTGTTTCCTTTATATGTCAGTTGTAAACAAAATTAACTGGGAAGACAGTGAAAATCCAGATAAGACCGTCTCATCTAGATTTCCACTGTTTGCAATGGTATGTCCGAATTTACCGGCTGTCCAAAGTTACCCGACTCCACCCTAATGATTCACTCTGACACTTTGATTGATCTCATTCTACGCGTGGGTCAGTGAGACCGATATGTCATGGTTTACCTATTTTGGATTATAACTAACGCAATTCCATAGATCAGCATCATTTCTCGGACTATGTTTGAGCCGCGATAGACCTCATACTATACTTGGTAAAACAATTGAAGGATATTGAATTTTAATCCTAGTTGTGACTTTTACTGGAATATATACCAAATTAAATGTGCATGCATGCACTTGTACCGGGTGTATGCAATTGATGCGCAGGATTAATTAACGTCACGCTACAGTGGTTACTGTAAGGTAGCAGTCCAAATGTACTGACCCCCTACTGCAAAAAATCACAAACAATTAAAATTGAGTTTAAACCTGCTGTTTTGCACGCAGCTTACCTGATCATTTAAAAAAGCGCCTCTTACAATATTCTGATGCCAACTATTCTGCTGTTGATCAAGGCTTAACTAAAGAATATTCAGGCCAGTGAGTAGGAGTAGTCTTGATCCTTCGGATTTGCACATGTGTCAGATGCTTTTATTGTGTAACTAACGTTTTATTGGAATGGTGGTCTCCGTATGGTAAACCATTCAACTCTTTAAAACCGGTATTAACAACAATATTGGCGATAAGTATGCATGTTTGTGAATTCATGCTGTAGGGGTTATTCCATTTGGAGTGGTACTGTACTGTAACCACTTAAGCGTGACTTTTATTGGACAGGCTTTTAATTGTAGATACCCGGTACTATTGAATGCATGCATATTGAAATTTGTAAAGATTTTGTTTTAAGTAAAATAATCATAGAATTTTGATATCCTTCATTTGTTTTACTAAGTATATTTTAGGTTAGTGTGGCTGCTATTTTATGGTCCACTGTAATGCAATTCTATGAACGTAGGAGCATGATGTAGTCTGACACTGTAATTGCTTTACGCTATTTTTAGGTCTTTGTGACCTGTATTTCAGAGTGCACTGCAGTAAGTTTGCCCGATGTTGCAAGATTACATGAGCCGCGACACGAGAAAACCAACAATGTGGTTGTGCGTCCAGCGCAGACTCAGATCAGCCTGGGCATCCGCCTAGTCTGATCAGAGTTTTCGCAGTGCGCTTAAAGAGTAGCTAAGGGTCTAACCCATCTCCATGCGGACAGCGAAGACTCTGATCAGACTGGGTGGATGCCCAGGCTGGTCTGAGTCTGCGCTGGGCGCACAACCACTTTGGTGGTTTTGTCGTGTCGCGGCTCACATAGTTTTACAGTTAGTGGAGTTGCTTATGTCACAAAAATATGCTCCCGTGTCCACTTTTTGTTAATCAGGGTTTATATACATCAAAATGTTTGTCAATCTAAGTAGAGTCAGAAAATGGTTCCTGCTAATTTTTTCATGACCTTTATAAGGTCAAGGTCAAGGTCAAATGCACGGCACTATAATTTTTCACCTTTATTTCATTTCTCTCCATTTTAAGACATTAACGTCGTGTTTCAAAGACGTAAATGAATTTTATTTTACGAAAATTATCATTTGATGGACGAAATCAGGAAAACGATAAAAAAACTTGATTTTGGAGAGCTTTAGCGAGCATTTTACGGGTATTTGCAGTACTTTTTCCACATAAATACAATGAAAATAGAGCTTTATTTAGACTGTGTTGACACAACATTCAGTTACAGACTTCGTATGGTATTATATGGCAATCCCTTAAATTATGAAAAATAGGGTTGGGCCCTAACGAACACAGTTGTTGCCATGGCAACCAATATTTTCGACCAGCAAACCTTATATCGAATCGGATTTCTATATCCGCAGTGCGCTAGCTGATTCATTTTATGGTCAACCGTTCGAGATGGAGAAATAATATGCAGATGGCCCATAGGCTGGTAACGCTAAACACCTTTTTTTATTTTTGTAGGTAGGTGGAAACACCGTAAGTCGAATGGTCACACTAAACACCGTAAAACTGATATCGTAGGTGTGCGATTTCGGAGAAAGTCTAGGGTACATGAAAGCTTGCTGTACATTTCTGTTTTCTGTTTAAAAGCAATACTAGTGTAGTATAAGAGATTTACAAGCTGGTAAATATAAGAAACGAGGACTGAGCTTGCACAGAAATCATCTTGCCAACTAGGAAACAGCTTTTATAGCCCAAGTCGAGAATACCAAGTAATCAAATATGACTAAGATATCTCGCCATGCTATTATTTCTATTTTTCTAACTGAATAAAATAATTTATACATTATATACCTAATCCTCTATTCTACCAGCCGACTGTTTCAGTTTTAGGGTTTATTTCTTCAATCTGTAATAGCTGTATTGTCAATGTTCAGATCCCCGACATGTTGGTATAAAAAGATAACAGATAAAGACATATTATCCTGCAAGTAATTGTTTCCAGATTATTAGCAAGGTGCACTAATTTCATTTCTCTACGGAGATATTATATCTATAATTTCTAAACGTTTTGAATATATACTAATGTCTACGCATAATGAGTCGTAAACTTACAAGCATCGAAGTCGCGAAATTAAAAATAGGGAGTATGATGGCATGGAGGATTCTAGAATTACGTGTACTGCTCCTACATAATTAGCTGCCCTGATAACAGACATATCGGTGTGGTGTAATGTGATATGTTGCAAGGTTTAGAAAAGCCTCGAAAACTTGTGCCAGATCACACAAAACACACGATAAATCCATATGGAAGCTATGATATAGGCTGTTCGTCTCTATATAAGAAAGACTCAAGAAGCGAACAAAAAGAGAGAAAAAATCTGATTTGGAATGCTCATGCTGACAAAAGAGTTAAACATGCATTACGCTCTATGCAGTTCAGGATCACACTCATTATCAAGATAAATGTGTCGAACCCCCACCAGCTGTCCCAGAAAAATATATTCTACCGCACAGGTCGTTGATAAAAAGCTGTGAAAATCATGTAAATTTTTCATGGTACAATAGAAAGATAACAGTTCGATACATTTCCTTTTACAGACGGGGTAATATACCACCCCGGCAGAATGGGAAGGGGGTGGGAGGAGGTAAGGCAGTGGATAGACAACCACCTGTGATCTGGTTCATATCATGTTCGTGATTGATTAACTTTTTTCTTAAGAAATGAACGTATGTTATAGCGATAATATTTTTCGCGACACGACAAAACCAACAAAGTGGCATTTGCGCCCAGCTAGACTCTGATCCTCCTGGGAATCCGCTCAGTCTGATCAGAGACTTCGCTGTCGGCATGGAGCTAGCCTAGACCCTGAGCTACCCTTCAAGCGCACAGCAAAAGCTCTGGTCAGACTGGGCGGGTGCCCAAGTTGATCTGAGTCTTTGCTGGGTGCACTTGCCACTTTGTTGGTTTTGTCGTGTCGCGGCTCACATATGCTAAAAGTGAAATCGTTACTTGCGAGTACAGTTGTATAACTAGTTTGATATGAGCATAAAGATCTATTAAGTATTCATTCATAAGCTTCAAGTCAGTTAAGAGTTGGTTGCTGAGGACTCAAACTGATTGCTCAAGTCTAATACAAAACACGTTTTTTTCTTCAAGAGAATTAAAATTCACACAGCTGTACTTCAAACATTGCAATCTAGTTCATTGCACATATAGGATGTTCTGTTTGAAATTCACTTAAGGTTTGAGCGCTGTTTAAATTTAGTCGCTTAAGGCACATATTGGAAGCTGTGGGCGGATACATAGAGGTTTTCAAGGTATTTTTTTAACTCTATCGACTTTATTTTGTCTACATAATTTGTAGGGCATAAAATATAATCTTAGTGTAATATGGTCAAAAATTCCAAATCACATAAGAGTTGGTTGCTAGGGGCTCCAACCGGTTGCTAAGGACACATTTATCAACAGATTGTGGAAGTCCGACAGTTTCTTACAACACTGTCTTCATATTTTGTTTCAGGTAGAATATATTCCGGATGGATTTCAGTAAACAGTCTCGAATTCGCTAATAGTTAGTTGCTAAGACTGGTTGCTAAGGATGCTAAGGATAAATGTATAAATAATTGTTCTAGAACAAGTGTATATTAAATAGTTTTTTTTTTTCAACAAATTGTTTAAGTCCAATACTTACGCTTCAAAAGTATAAACAACAATACATAATACATTGTAAATAGAAGATGATTTGTTTGGATTTCTCTCCATAGCTCTAAATCTGTTGGAAAGTGGTTGTCAAGTGCTGAAATCGGTTGCTAAGGACAAATATATACCCATGTTGTTTCAATGATTTTTCGAAGTCCGTTGGCAATGCTTCAAATTGTCTTCAAAGTTTGTTGCACATAAAAGATATCCCTTATGAAGTTCAGTACCATGTCTAAAATTTGTTAAGAAAAAGTTGCTAAGTGCTAAGGGTCGTTGCTATGGACAAAATATACGCCTCTGTTTCAACAATTTGTTATAGTCTGTAACTGGTTTGATAAACATAACTTACAGTTATCTATATAAATATTGATTAAAGAAGATATTTCATTTGGAATAAACTAAAAAATCCAAATTTGTTACAAGGTGGTTGCTATGGGCTCAAACTGGTTGCTAAGGACATAAAGATACCCATATGTTTCAACAGATTTTCAAAGTCAGACAGCTGTGCTTTAAATATTACTTCCAATTGTCGTCGTAGTTTTTTGCTCATAACAGATATCCAGAATGAAAGTAAATCAAAAGTCTATAATCTGTTGATAGGAAGTTGCTAAGGACTAAAATTGGTTGCTAAGGACAAATGTATAGACTGGTTTGTCAACAGTTTGTTAATTTTCATAACTTGTTTGTTAAATATAACTAATAATTGTCTGCATAATGCATTGATAATAGAAGATATCTCATTTGGAAATAAGTAAATATAATCCAAATTTATTACAAGGTGGTTGCTATGGGCTCAAACTGGTTACTAAGGACACATAGATACCTATATGTTTCAACAGATTTTCAAAGTAAGACAGCTGTGCTTTAAATATTACTTTCAATTTTCTTTATAGTTTGTTGTTCATAACAGATATCCAGAATGAAAGATAATCTAAAGTCTAGAATCTGTTGATTGAAAGTTGCTAAGGACTGAAACTGGTTGCTAAGGACAAACGTATACGCAGGTTTTTCAACACATTGTTAATTTTCATAACTTGTTTGTTAAATATTACTTACAATTGTCCGCATAACACATTGCAAATAACTATATCTCATTTGGAATTCAATCAAAAGTTCCAAAATTGTTATAAAAGATGGTTGCTATGGGCTGAAACTGGTTGCTAAGACAAATATAAATGCATCTTTTCAACCAATTGAAAATCTATCAGCTGTCCTTAAAATATTTACAACAGTTTTTATCATGACTTATTACACACAATAGCTATTCTGCGTGGAATGAAGCCAAAGGTTTCAAATCTGTTAAAGGTTGGTTGCTAAGGGCTTAAACTGGTTGCTAAGAATGAAGATATACACATTTCCTTCTTAAAAAACTTACAGAAGTCTAACATCTTTGCTCAAAACAAACCGTTTCGCATATAACAATCAAGATTTACTGCCTCAAAACCCATCAGGTTTGCACAACAAACTCCAATGCTTATCTTTAAAATGCCCAGTTTTTAGAAATATGCTTGCATAAATCTGATGCCATGGCAACGGATTTGATAATTAAGATATAATATTGAATACAATGGCCTGCTAAACTATTTTAACCGTAAGAATGATCTGAGAAATGCAATATCCAATTGGCGTTTAACAAAACAATAATCATAGTGTTTATATCTATATATTTTCTTTCGAACTTTAGTGAAATGACCTTGACCTTGCCACACTAGCGGTCAAAGACAATTGTAAAATGAATTTTTAATTACAAACATTTATTTTCTTTCGATAATACCAAAATTTAGTCCCTAATCTTACACTGTGCCCACCATAAATCACGACTTTTAAAGGTTTCCTTTCTATTTTGAAGCATTGACCTTTGACCTTTGACCTTGACCTTGAAAAGTGATAGAAAAAATTCGCAGGAACCAGTTTTGAAAACTACTTGTCAAAACAAACATTTTGGTATATAACATTCCTGATTAACAAAAAGTGGACACGGGATTACATAAGCAACTCCACTAAGTGAACTATTTCGCATTTAACGTCATGATCTCATTAAACACACCCATCGGACACAAAACGCTCACACAACACTGCAGGGACATCTTGTTGTCTTCTGGCATTTCTCGTCTCTTCTGGCATTTATCAGAATCTTTTTTGTTTAGATCCACAATGTACTAATCCTGAGGACTCTGACCAGTTTGTGCGAATACATAGACTGATCTGAGTCTTTGTTTATCTTACATGCCAATTGCTACTTCTTTAAGATGGGTTTACACAGCGAAACATGTTGCACAACACATGTCATGCAAGCATTTAGATGATTAGACATGATGCACGCAACGAATTTGTGTCATGAAACGTTTTTTTTTTTTTTTTTGTGTGTGTGTGTGTGTGTGTGTGTGTGTGTGTGTGTGTGTGTGTGTGTGTTTACAAGGTGACAAGACTGAAGTTTGATCTTGAGAAGTTAAGGGACCCAGATGTGGCATGCACTTTTCAAGCAACAATAGGTGGGAAATTTGCACCACTCATTGGTCTGAGGGATGATGACATGGACATAGATACCATGATTACCACCTACAATACAGAAGTGACTGAGGCAGCCAGTGAGATACTTGGGAAGGAACGTTGCAGGAAAAAGCCCTGGCTCACCAGAGATGTTCTCGACCTCTGTGATGAGAGGGGAAATGTGAAGAATAGGCGGTATGAAGCAGGAGCAGCAAAAGAATACAGGGAAGCAAACAAGAGGATTCAGAAGGCAGTGAAGAAAGCGAAGGAAGACTGGATAGGTATTCAGTGCGAGGAGATCGAAACTTGCCTGAACAAAAACAAAAGCAAGAGAGCATACCAGCTGGTGAAGGATCTAACTTCAGCGAAACAGGGTAGATCCATAACTATCCAGGACAGGTCTGCTAAATGCCTTACAGAGGAACAAGAGAAGTTGTCAGCAGATGGACAGAATATTGCTCAGAACTATACAACCACATATGTTGCATGACAAATGTGTCGTGCAACATCTGTTGCCGTGTAAACCGACCTTTTATGCGATGATGTTATTTTTTTTGTCAAAAATATTTCTAGTCCATATGATTTTGTGGGATGTCGTGACGTGTCAAGAGTGCCCCACAGCACAGTGCCCGGATGCTTGGATAACTTTCCGGGACTCCTGTTATTATCTCAGTGACAATGTCAGTGTGGACTGGACTGAGGCGACGGTAAGAACCACATACATTTAAACGAAACACATTCATACGATTTGTGCCAGTCTATTCCGTTTTAACCCAATTATTCAAGGTGTACTCTTCTTTTCTTACAAATGACTCCTAAAATAATTTAGAGGTGTCTGTTTCATTCCTTACTATCATTTTTTAATCATTTGTTATTCAGAAATTGAGGTATTTTTATGCAAACACTGTAGACCCTGATCAGATGCCGCATTCTTTGGCATCTGATCAGGATCTGCAGTGTTTGTCTGTGTCTTTTTTATGAGACGCTTGGCATATTAATGCAATCTCCATGCTAGTCTGGGCATTAAACCGACGTTGTCGAATAAACGATTGGTTTTATATCGGACTGGCACGCATCGTGTCTTGATTGCTTATGATCGGATCTGTTAATATTAAAAAAAGTAGGGCGCTAATAATTCAAGTTTTCCTCAAAAGGCAGATATTCGAACTTGTTTGAGCCGAAAGATCTCTATGAAGGATATGGAAATAACATCATCTTCACAATTCGCCCGTCAGTATGCAATTTTAAAATATATTTCCTGGAAACACTGTTCCTACTTGAATTGAATTAGGAGCGGCGGTAGTGTAGTGGACTACCAATCCAGGGATCGCAAGATCGAGCCCCTGCTTCTCTGGTCTTTCGGATGAGACTTTAAATCGAGGTCCCGTCTCCGTATGACCTACTACGGTTGTTGGTGGGACGTACTCACTCACTCATGAATTGAATTTTATACTGAAGTTTAAGCTGGTTTGCAAAATGATTTTATCCGCCTGAACTATTTCTTGCCTAGCGTACAAGTTTTTTTTTTCAATAGTATTTATCTCAGTCTCGGTTTGCCAAGATTCTTTTACTGAAGAAGAATCACCCAGGTCATTTGTGTGTGTTTTTATAGGCTGATTAATCTACACAGTTAGCACTATTGCCTGCTTCGAGTTGGACTGGATACACAATACAGCCTTTTGTATGGGCCATTTGTGTGTGCTTTCTGTGGGCTGATTAACCTGGATAATGTTCACACTTGGTTAAATATGTTTTCAATGATGTTACGAAACGAAAAAGGAGCTTAGTCACAGTTACCAAACGACATTGTCATCAAGATCGCTTGGTAACTATGACTCTTTTGCGTTTAGTAACAGCTCTCTTTCGTTTCGTGACAGCCCTTGTGTATACATAGTTAACCAGGAGTTCCTTCCTTTTCAGCATCATTGCATTGCACATAAAGGACACCTGGTGACAATCGAATCTGATGAAGAAAATGCCTTCCTGATCGACCAGTACAGACGGATGTACAGGACACGTATGCAACTAAAGTTGAAAAAAAAGAAGGCAGAATTGTCATCATTTTGTCGTTGATGATGATAGCATGTGTTAATGATAGAGAAAACAAGATAATTTTGCAAAACTCAGATATATGATTTATGGAACTTACTATGTATAACTATCGTATTCAGCAATAATTGCTCATGGTGATGGTTGTTTGGCGAAGCCTCCCTGCACTGAGTTCGAAAGACGTTTTAAGGTTGTCATTTTCGTGGCCCGTGTCTTAGTCCATGCCTGAGATCGTATCAGTGTAATTTAGAGAAAAAATGATGTTGAGAAATAACAATTGATCAGTTACGTGTCTTTGATTACGAATCTCAGTGTGATCAGGCCCCAAGGTTATAAAATGTTTCTTCATACTTAACTAAGCTGAGCATGAAATTTAACCTGCTAATAAATAGGTGCATTTGCTTTCTAGAGCAGTTTATCCGAGTGTGAAATTTTTATATATTATGCTTAACATAATACTTAATTATTAAGTAAGGAATGCGGCTCTCCTTAAGCTTTATATAAGTACTCTGCTTCGGTCTAGTTAAACAAAGAAACATATTTTCATTGGTTGAGAATGTCACATGGTGCATAACTATGCGCATGCTATGTGCGCGATTTTGTAACGCGCGGGAATTGCCCGCTGATTTCATTCTTCGGCAAGACTCAGCCGAGTCAACATCGACATTGTCAGTCGAATTTTTTGTTACCCACCCTCCCTCCCGATATATGGGTAATAATCCTGACAATTTAATATTCATACATCGGGAGTATGTGACCACTTTCAATGATCATTAATCTTTGTTTCTCGCTGAATTCTTATTCAGTTAAAATGGTGGCCTATTTTATGGCTTGTACTTTTATTTATATCAAGTTTCTACTTGTATATTTACTGGTTTGATTTACTGATCAATTAGTAAAATGTGCATATAGAAAATCCGCCAATAATAAATTGTAATTTTAGTTTCTTGCTGTCTCTTTTCATCGAAGCAAATGACGCACTGAAATAATTCTCTGCTTATGAATATGAAAATGCCAACATTAGTTGGCATTTTCATATTTATTAGCAGAGAAAATTTTATGCTGAGCTGAGTTGAGCATGAAATTTTTTTATAACCTCGGGGCCAGTTTATTATGTCACAACGTTTCGCTTCTGCTACTAAAAGTAAAAAGTATGCAAAGACCAGGAACTGAAACAATCAAAATCCAAATCCAGCCCTCAAACCATAGTTGGAAACAACTAAGATTACAAATAATCAAGATACAGAGAACATATGGCCAACCGAGTGAGCAGCTTGTTCCCAAAAGGTGGCCACTCAGCAACCCAAACCGAACCAAAAACAATAAGAACATACATAAGGTAAAACATCACAGAAACTCTGACACCAAAAACAGGCAACAGAGAACCACAACAGAACTACCGCCTTGGAACGGTCAGTAATGAATTACTGGGGGGCTTAAATCAACTCAGCAACCCAAACCGAACTAAGTTTATGCCCACACAAGTTAGTCAGATATCATTTTTTTTCACGTTTGCCGTCCATCTATCGGTCTGTCTGTCTTGCACACACTTGGTTCCTTTTGTAAAATATATAATCACGGATTTCATCCAAATATTGCATATGCATTCGTTTGACATTAGCTCGCCTTAAATTCTTAAATGGCAAATTTCAAAGTAGTTAAACTTCTGATGGTGATCAATATTAAAAACTCAGGCAGCTCCACCGTTGTGCATGGTTTATTGTCGAGGTTGTTGAAACATCATGACTTAAGCTCTTATGCAGCGTTGTTGGCCAAAAATGTAACAGGTGACAATAGGCATTTTGCTGTGGCCATGTATAAGCAATCGTTTGTGGAGCTTTATTTTATACATGTATACTTCCATGTATCACACTTTTATTAAATATGTTTTAATATTTCAGCAAGTTTAGAGATTGGACAAGAATTCTGGATTGGAGCTAGTGATGAAATGATTGAGGGGGTCTGGACTTGGTATACTAACAACAAATCACTCAGCTCTGCATACAGGTGCAATAAAAAATTCTAACTTTTTCCTGATAGACGAAAACAAAAAAGCCCTTGTTTAATAGGCTCAGCGTACTTGATTAAATTCGAATTCTGTTAACATCAAAATAGAGTGTTATGTTGTATTACTACACTTATCTTATTTTTCCATAAAATCATAATTAATAATGTTAAGAACACTCACCTCCCAGGCCCGGATCCAGGCCACCACGTACTGGCGGGGCTGTGGATAACCGGTGGGATGGGAGGTGCGGAGATGTATGTATGTGTGTGTGTGTGTGTGTGGGGGGGGGTCTTGAACTTATATATGAAATGATTAGGGGTCAATTTGATGAAAATCTTTTTTGCCTTGAAATATAGAATCGCCTCGCCGAGGCGATTCTAATGAAATGTCACACCATATATTTTAATTTAATCACATGGATAAATAATCTCAAGTATTCAGATACTCCTTATTATCTGGGTGCCTACATATTATACATAACATAGAGGCCCAGATGGCGGGGCTGAAGCCACCCCCTGGATCCGGGTCTGCCTTCAGGCAAACAATATCGAAATGCTTATTCTGCTGCAGTATAGAATGAGTATGAACTGTCAATAAATGAGCCGCGACACGAGAAAACCAACAAAGTGGCATGTGCGCCCAGTGAAGACTCAGATCAGCCTGGGCATCCACTCAGCCTTCGCTGTCCGCGTGGAGCTAGTTTAGACCCTTAACTACCCTTACAGCGCAAAGCGAAGACTCTGATCAGACTGGGCGAATGCCTAGGCTGCTCTGAATCTGCGCTTGCACACATGCCGCTTTATTGGTTTCTCGTGTCGCGGATCAAATCACTGTTTATCTTTCATACTTGCAAGTAACTGGTATCCGGGGCAGCCAGCTAATGACGGTGTAGACGAGGACTGTGCTGTGATCGCTTACAGACCAGATAAAACAGCATGGCATGACGCACCATGTAGTGCCAAGCACCACCCTATCTGTGAAATAAGGTACGTTTTTCACTATTGCTACTGGAGCTGTGATGGCTTGGGGCTGAAATCTCTGTAATTCACTCAAAGAATAAATTAGCATCTCGTGACAGTAGAGAATAATCAGATCCGCCTGCGCATTCGTGCTGCCTGACCAGGATATTCCCATTCTGCAATATCTATAAAGTGAAAAGTTAAGACTCTGATCAGTTTGCGCAAATATGCAGACTGAATTTCTCGTTTGTACGTCATTTTTACTCATGCCATCGAGAATATCGCATTTGTTCGAAAAACTTTACTTTCTGTTTTTCAATTTGGTCTTATTAGACCATGATATGAAAGGTATGGTGGCTGGTTTGTGCCATTTCGTCTTTTCGTCTTTTCGCCGCGAAAAGACGCCACGCGAAAAGACGAAAAGACGAAAAGACGCCATGCGAAAAGACGAAAAGACGAAAAAACGCCAGGCGAAAAGACGAAAAGACGAAATAACGCCAGGCGAAAAGACGAAAAGACGAAACCCGCCACGCGAAAAGACGAAATTGCAGCGCGAAAAGACGAAAAAACGCCATGCGAAAAAACGCCATTTGAAACTCTTAAATTGTCGTATTTTCGCGTGGCGTCTTTTCGTCTTTTCGTCTTTTCGCATGGCGTTATTTCGTCTTTTCGTCTTTTCGCGTGGCGTTATTTCGTCTTTTCGTCTTTTCGCGTGGCGTTATTTCGTCTTTTCGTCTTTTCGCATGGCGTCTTTTCGTCTTTTCGTCTTTTCGCATCACGTGTTTTGCATTAAGATATATCAATATATCCTAATCTAAATGCAGTTAATACCCTGAATACTGAAACAGGTGTTTCTTTTTTAAACTGTGTAGACCCTGATCAGAATGCAATATGTAAAGAAGTGTACTAATCACGGTTTGCAGCTTTTGCCGCTAAACTGTTCTTTTAAAAACATTACCAAAATATGAGGAAAGAAGTCATTATGGTATTTCTACTGAACGGACAGAAAAGAAAATGAGCCGTCCTAATGTTTTGGAGTAAAACACTCCAAACAAATTTCATCCTATCTTAATTTTGATCTTAAACTGCCTAAAAGATTAACCACTTGTTGACCATGTAATCTCTCTCAAACTATGGAATACAAACATTGAAACATTGTTGTACTTCGCTGTATGAAAAAATAATGATACGGTATTTTCCCTAATTTGACATACATTTAACTGCAGCTAACCCAAAATTTGGACAAGTTTATAGTTTTCTAAAGACGTGCCAATCGCAGACAGAGCAGAGCCTGATTAGACTTCTCTTTGGCTTATGTGTCCCAATATTTAAGAATATTAGGGACGAGTCATTTATTATCAGGTGGGGGGCCGGGTACATTTTCATATGGTTCACAAAAAATTTTCCGACCCCCCCAGTCTCAACAGAATTATTTTTCCGATCCCCCCAGATAGGTGACAAAAAATTTTATGACCCCCCCCCCCCCTATCCCCAGTGCCAGCTACCCTTCACACACATACCATATTACCTATTTTATGTCAGACTGACCTCAATCAAAACCTAGCTGTATGAAACACAAAGAACATCTTATTCTAACAGGTTAATTAAATGTAATCATGGTCTGTTTAAATTTTGTCTGCATTTGTTGCACTTTTTCTTCTGCTAATGGCCATCCAGAAATCTTTTTGTCGAATGCTTAATAATTATAACTGTAAATAATATTAATTGGGCCTCTGGGTGGCGGGGGTCTGGGGGCTGTGTTTTTACTGATGAAAAGGCACGTGGAGAGCTGATATCACAAATGCAGGCATTAAATTTAATTGAGCGCAAAATCATCTACTTTACATGATTTTATAGAAACTTTTGTACTGTTCTAGCAAATCAATGAAAAGTTGTTTTTTTTATATGAAGCAGCGCATTCTTTTTGAGTCATTTCCATAAAGACTTTTAAGTTTTAAATTGTGAGTCTGAAAGAAAATAGTCTGAAATTTTATGAATAATGGGGGGTCTGGGGGGCGAAGCCCCCCAGAAGCTGAGACATTTTTAAAAATGAAGACTGATGGAAGAATTCTGACCCCCCAATATGCCAAATAAAATATATGACCCCCCTGCTCCAAGGCTTTTTTTATTTCCGACCCCCCCCCCCCCCAGTACATCACCAAAAAGAATTCTGACCCCCCCTAAATGTACGCGCCCCCCCCCCCCCCCCCCCCCCCCACAGCTGACAATAAATGACTCGTCCCTTATGGTATCATTTAGCTGCAGCTCAAGCTATAACACTTTCTTATAGGAAGTATTTTTAATCTGAATGCACCTCTGTGAGAGATCCATTTTAAATTGAAAATGTGCCTCCTTCCGCCTTTTTTACAAAGGGGCACAACTACTGTTACTTCCTCTTCAAGTCTTCTTTAAACGGCAGGGATGGCTTTTGCTAGCTCAAATAGGGCAGCTGAAGACAGGACTAGGTGGAAAAGGAGTGTTTTAGAGTCATCTGTGGTGCCCCATCGACCGCACAAGATTATGGGATAGGCTAGACTAGACCAGCGGTTGCAGTCAGTTCGACCGCCCCCCACCCCTCCACACACACACACACACACACACCCTCGCCTCAGTGGTCCTTCAGATGTGACTCTAAACCGCGAGGTCCTGTCTTCATATGACCTTAGCATTGGTGGGACGTTTTGCCCAATTCTCTCGATCTCTCAATTTGAACAATAATATTGTAACACAGTTTACTAAAAAAATACATTACAAGCAAATAGTAGATTAGGTGCTAGCATTAAGTAATAAATTTGGACCATGTTACCATTATGATCCTAAATCCTAGGACATATGTGTCCTGGGAAAAGAGTGGTCTGGTCAGGCTCTGCATTGGTAACCTTTCTGCGTATGTTATGATACAGCTCGAGATATGAAAATCTACTTGTTCAAACTTAATAAAAAAAAACGGTTATTTTTACGTAGGATGCATGGAGACACAGGTTTCAACATATTTGCATCTGTGCTTAAGGTGAACGGGACCACTCTCAGGGGAAGCAATTTTGCATTTTTGCATCCTTTCTTAAGGAGGGTCAGCTCTTGAAAGTAGATTTTGGTCCTCTAGAAGCAAATTCTTTCCTTTAAAAGTAGACTTATTTAAGAATCTATTTTTTCTGTTTGCTTCACTTCCCTATCTTGGAAAGCAAATAGAATGTCACAAAAGTTGACCCCCTTTGTAAATATGACAGAAGGGGACAGAATGTTCAGTATTAGAGAGATCTTTCTTGGAGGTGTACACATTCAGCTATACAGTCAAACCTGCTTATGTGGTCACCTCTATTAAGGGATCACCTGTCTTGAGCAGCCACCTTGGTCCTTTGAACCAAAATACAGTGTAAATGAAATGTATTATTGGGTCATCTGTCTTAAGTAGCCACTTTTTGTCCTTCCCTTGGGTGACCCCTTAAGACAGGTTTGACTGTATTTCTCAAAAATGCTTGCTACAACAACGTAATAGGTCTGCCTACGCTCCTGAATGAGTAAATTTGCGTCTGCTATTTTTAAGTCAACATGGCCCAGATTATTTTAATCAATAACTGTAATTATTGCCGACCCCATACTAATACTTTTAGCTATCCTTTTCACTTTTAACAACTTTTATTTTTCTGTCGGATAAAATAAATCCATCCTAATTTTCATAAGACTGCTGCTAGATACTGATTATCTTGATTAAATCTGTGTTTGATCTCAGTCAACAAGGCACAAATTTGTTATTCAATCTAAACTGTACCATAGTGACCCAAAATGTTGCCGACCCCACGTTAATTTTATAGTCTATCCTTACAATTTTTAGCTGTCAAAAAGATATATAAAAAAGCATTTCAGTGACAAATTCTGTGATCAGACTGCTTCTGTAGCTGCGTTTGCAGTAGTCTGATATGAGTCTATATTGTTTACTCAGATAAATCTGTCTTAGTATTAGGAATCAATACAGTTATCAATGAAAGGGTATTTGTGTGTCGTTATTTCGTCTTTTCGTCTTTTCGCCTGGCGTCTTTTCGTCTTTTCGCATGGCGTTATTTCGTCTTTTCGCGTGGCGTTATTTCGTCTTTTCGCATGGCGTCTTTTCGTCTTTTCGGCGCGAAAAGACGAAAAGACGAAAAAACGCCATGCGAAAAGACGAAAAGACGAAATAACGCCACGCGAAAAGACGAAAAGACGAAATAACGCCATGCGAAAAGACGAAAAGACGAAAAAACGCCACGCGAAAAGACGAAAAGACGAAATAACGCCACGCGAAAAGACGAAAAAACGAAATAACGCCATGCGAAAAGACGAAATAACGCCATGCGAAAAGACGAAAAGACGAAAAAACGCCAGGCGAAAAGAGGAAAAGACGAAAAGACGCCACGCGAAAAGACGACAATTTAAGAGTTTCAAATGGCGTCTTTTCGCATGGCGTTTTTTCGTCTTTTCGCGCTGCAATTTCGTCTTTTCGCGTGGCGGGTTTCGTCTTTTCGTCTTTTCGCCTGGCGTTATTTCGTCTTTTCGTCTTTTCGCCTGGCGTTTTTTCGTCTTTTCGTCTTTTCGCATGGCGTCTTTTCGTCTTTTCGTCTTTTCGCGTGGCGTCTTTTCGCGGCGAAAAGACGAAAAGACGAAATGGCACAAACCAGCCACCATAGAAAGGTGAAAGTCATTTTTGCTCGTAAGACACGAGAACTTTAACGCCACTGAGCCACGCAACCTCTATTCGTATATAGTATACGTTGACAATAATACAAGTTAGGAAAAGGATAGCATTTAAAAATGAAACAATATCGTTTGCATGCATGTTTAACATAATTTTGATATATTTTATTTTTTTCAGCCCATTTGATGAAGGCATAACAGAAATCCTCGGCTAATTACTGCGTTGCTGTCACTGAGTCCGACCACGAAAAAGTTTGCAGCGAAATGTAAAAATTTTGACCTGCCTGCTTTGATGAGAAGCCTGACATATTTGTTATTCATTCAGTTTCTCATGAGGAGACTCAATTATTGTTGAAATATTGGGAAATAAAAGGTAGAAAAAAAAATAATAAGAAGAAAAAGCGTGGTGCAGTTGTTCTTGTCGCATGAACCGTGTCACTAAAAAGATGGCTTAACGTAACTGCGAGCAGCGAAAACTGAAATAAGTCTGTGAACCTTTGAAGTCTAACTACATTCCTTAATAGGAGCCTGTAGAATCCCCAGAATCCATACATGGTGCATGCAAATGGCAAAGGCTCTGATTAGACTGCGCATATGCGCAGGCTGATCTGAGCCTTTGTTGGTTTCACATGCAATAAGCACCTTTTTGCGCTAGCGGTTCACTCAGTAAGGTGTTTCGATAGACGTTCATTTGTTTCACCACTTATGAAAAGGGGAACAACTTTTGTGGTTTCCTGACCCCCAGGTTATAAAACTTTCTTTGTACTCAACTCAGCTAAGCATGAACTTTTCTCTGCTGATAAATTTGTTTTTCTCTGCTGATAAATTTGAAAATGCATTTTCATATTTATAAGCAGAGAAAATTTAAAGACAGGGGTGGCACTATATAAGGAGGATTAACATCAACAGTGTCATTCTGTCTCTTGATCACATAGTGTCAACACCTCCAGTCAGCCAATAAATGATCATAACTGGTAATTCTGGTCCACTGATTGGTTAAATAAATTTTCACACCTTTACCTGTACAGGTAAATTTACTGTGAGATGGGAACCAGACCCCCCGGCAGAGAAGTCCTGTCTTTAACACTCAGCTAAACTGAGGAAGAAAACAATTGCGCTTATCAGCAATTTGCTATTTATTAGCAGGTAAAATTTCATGCTCAGCTGAGTTGAGCATGGAAAAAGTTTTATAGCCTCGGGGCCTGTTTGTGTCAGTGAAAATGAAACTCTTCAATATAGGGGTCAAATCTTATTAAGGAAAAGACTTGCACCGCTAGGAGCAACTCTTTCTTGTCAGAGCTGATCCGTATGAAATAGGGAGGCAAAAAATAAAGATGACAGAGGGACTTCCTTTGAAAGTGAACTAGTTTATCTTAATAGCCCAAAATACCAAAGCAGCTGTCTGATCTGGTTCTACATTGTTAGTTCTGGCACAGATCAAACAATTCATATAGTTACTGAGTGGGTGAACGCCTCAACACATTGGTCATACGGAGACGGGGACCTCGGTTTAAAGTCCCTCTCGAAAGACCGGAGGAGCGGGTGATTGGACCAGCGACACATGGATTGGTAGTCTAGTGCGCTAACCACTACACTACCGCCGCCCAAATTTCTTAATTTGTCCTTGGTAAATGTAAGTATGCTAACCCATGGAGTACTTAAAGTTATTATGCAATGTTATCCCACACTGCCCGGGAGAAGCGATGAGACATTCGAAATATACAAATTTAATCTTAAAAAGTTCCTTCAAGAGCAGAGAACATATTCAAAAGAAAGAACATGGGCCATACTTCGAAGGTTCGGCTACACAAGCCTCATCAATCTACTTTAGTAATGTTAACAATCAAACAAGGTAGAGCATATCTTGTCACCCTGTACAGGCGGTCACACCATGCTCTAACTGGTGCTGTAACTGACTGGGTACACCTTTGAGAAAGAGTAACTCTGACATTTGTCATTTTTGTCTCCCTTCGAAATGAGGGTCAACTATTAAAGAAAAGAATTTGTTCCTTTGGAGCAAATAATTATTCTTTAAAAGTCGACCCCAATTCGGAAGCACTTTCTCACCCAAGAAATCGACCAGGAAATCACAGACCCAGCTGTAGCAGGGAATCTTTTCAACCGTAAATGGGATTTCGTTGTACACAGCCTTTCATTATCATCTAACCATCGTCCTGATATGACTGAAATACTGTTGAAAAGGACGTAAAATCGCAAGTCATCCATCCATCCAACAAGATTCATCGATCAAAATTTCAAGGTACAAAATTTATTATAACCAATAGCAGAGCTAACTAGAATTACAGGCATTCATGCCTACGTTGTACGACAATAGGATGAAAACTCATAGAAATACCACAAATGTTAAATTACAAATTGTTCATTTAATATAAAATTTACATGTCTCTATTTCTACGCCAAACAAAATCAAACGTATGTGCCCAAACTTAAAATGGGAGGGCATACAACAGGCCTGTTTCAGGAGACGCTGAAATCAACTTCCTTTCATTCCTAGTATATTTCGGAATCTTGAAAAATACTCCCATTTGCAGCAAGACCACAACATCCGCACATTTCACAATTAAGTTTTTTTTTATTGGCTGACCACAGGAAACTTCCCAGTGTCCTCGCAGAGCTCGAAAAAAAAAATGAAATAAAGTAGATAAAAAATGTGTTCACACCTATTTCAGTTACGGCTTTAACATAATGTATTCAAACACAATAACAGTATCACCTCAAACACTTGGACAGATCTGTCTGGTTTGCAGAAGGTTTATAAGCATGTTAGCTGCAGAGCAATTCGTGATGAGTCGATCAAACTAGTCTTTTAGGTACAGACTGATCTGGGTCTATACTTATTGCCCAGGCAGTTCTGTCCTAGCAGTTAGGGGATTTTGAGTAAATTCTTTGTCGGCTGCTTAACATAATTGTCGTAATCCAAGTAGCTAGAAGAGTAAAATAATATGTGATAAAAATGCTTTTACAAGAGCCTTGCGAGGGGAAATGATACGTTAAGATTTTTATGTACAGCAGAGACAAGGACAGGTTTGCACATTTTCGCTGTCTGGCAAACGCTGTCTGGACCAATATATTGCCGACGCATGGATGAGCAGTGTGGACTTAGTAATTGAAGTGTTCGGACACTTCAATTACTAAGTCCACACTGCTCCCACCTCCAACGCATCCATTTATGATCGATCTGCCTCACAAACCTATAACTTTCTGTTGCGTGTCTGCTGGATCTCTTTATACCATATTTACTAGGGAAAACAACAACAATAACAAAGCGTTAGCATTAAATATTTCATACAGTGCTAAGTTACTTATGACTCAGTATATATTGTGCACATTCAATGTACGATTTGTATTTCAATTTCGTATATTCGAATAATCCGGGTTTTTTTTCCATAAAATATTATACAATTTTCACCATCCGCATTTTTCGCATAGCTCACCAACTTAGAAAATTTGAAGTTAACCATATGAATCAAAGCCATGTCGAAAGTCACCCAGTGCTGTATCTCGCATCCATGTTCACTAATGTATTACCGATATATGATCCAAAAGTGAGATACGAAAACATGCCTGTTCCAAAGACGAAGGTCAAGACTAAACACTTGGAAAAAAATGAGAGAGAGAGAGAGAGAGAGAGAGAGAGAGAGAGAGAGAGAGTAGCAGTAAAAAAAGAAGAAACGTCGGATATCAGACACCTTTTCTGTTTGCATAGCAGTCAATGGGAACATTTACTTTTCATTACTTTACCCACAACTTGCCCCCTTTCCCTTCCTGCTGCCACTTTATATTTTCCCATTATTTGAAAGCAGACATAGGCTGGGATATGGTCATTTATTACCAATTTCTGTATCAGAAAAATGCGTCGGATGAAATAGCATATTAAATCGAAAAGAAACATCATTAATAGTCGCAGCTTGGGTCCAGGACGTGCATCAGTTATGTGTGAAACCTATAAACTGTCCGTGCTTACTTGTCAGTCTTCGAAGCTCAGACTGATTATACAAACGAGAAAGACTCGGAGCAGACGGTACAGATCTGAGTCTTTACTGTTGCACATAGTATAAGACCCGTTTTTTGGTGTGGTTTACCTGCAATGGTTAACCACTCCAAATGCACGTCCTCAGTGAAAATACAGTAACTTAGTTGCGAAATTTGATCTTAATACATTTTTTTTATATTTTCTTTAGGTTGGTTGGTTGGTTGATTTGATGCTTAACGTCCATGGTAAACAGCAATGATCATGTCGGGACGGTCAGTTCACCGAACCACACTATTCCTGGGCAGGCTTAGACCTCCTAAGCGGTTAACCAGTACTAAGTGCACATACTTTCGCCATTTTCTTTTGGAGGGTTAGTTACTCACACAGAAAAAAACGTAGGCTGCTCAACATTCCTCTGAAATATTATGGTAATGGTCGATTAGAAGGGTCAACGGAGACCTATGCGATCACTTTTCGTTTGCAGTTAAGTTTGTTCGACGAGACGTCACTGGGTTTTTAGAGGCAGCGTCTCCACGGCATGTAGACTGATTTACATACATGTAATGAACCAGGGTCCGAGGTTATATAAAACTTGAGTATAATCTCAAACTCAAAATAAAGCTCACTGTTTGGCTGTTTCCGAGCACATGCTCGGAAGCAGCCAATCAGTGTGCTTTATTTTGAGTTTAAGAATGTACTCAAGTTTTATAACCTCCGGGCCAGGATCCTCACGGATCGTAATTGGTTCAGCGAGGCCTGCACACAGCGGACAAAAACAGCTGGTGCCCTAAACACTGGTTGGGAGCGTACAGTGCATGTGCACCGTTGTCGGATGTGTATAGTGGGCAAATCTTTGTCCGTTGTTATGACCTTCAGGGTGTGTTTGTGTGAAATGGTGTTTTCTTTTATTGTTTGGAAGTAAACCACTTGGTAAGAGTGTTTTCTCTATTTATGTTTTCCATTATGGTCATCTTTGGAGATGGCTAGATGTTGCTTTCTTGCTCTAAATTCGTATTTTCATCTGCAAATCACTGGTGTTTGTAATCAGATCACGTCACGTGTAACCAGAAAATCGGCCGAGTTAGCGTTTTAATTCGAGAAAAATGTTAGTTAGTCCCTTTTTCAGATAGATTAATGATCTATTAAGAGATTTACCCATGATAAGTATCCTTTAAGTACGGGACGAATCCACAAGACAAGCAAAGCTGAGCATCCCCAAATTTTTTTGACTGTATGGGATGTCTCACTGACAATCGGTTTTACGACCCACGATACAGAATAGTGTTTGACCCCTCTTTTGTTTTCTTTGAAAATAATTGCCCTTACCTAGCATGATATCTAACAAGATTAATTAATCCTGAACCTAAATACACCATAAAATATTTCTAAAGAAAACACGGTTGTTTCATATACAATTGACGGCAAAATTTGAAGAAATGGTACCGGCGCAGATTGCGAAATCGAAAGTAGAGTAGTGATTTTCTCAAATTAAATGTGAAAATAAAGCATATCATAACAATTTACAGAAAATTAAGGTGACATGTCGAAAAGATCTGTATTAAGGCTTGTCGAGCAAGCTGTTCTACCTACACTCAATGATTTTAAAACACAAAAATAAACAATTTTGAAACTTACCCGACATATTGGGACAAAGATGCGTCCACTATACAGATCGGGACAACCGGTCACTTGTACTGTACGCTCCCACCCAGTGCTAAAGGCTATTTACAGTTTAAAATCCATAAATGTTATATATGTACATGCTGACTGTATGTTGGAAACTGTGGATTTAAAGAGGAGTTGATTTAAACTCCTCCAAGTTTCTTTGCAGAGGTCATCCGGGCTGGTAGTTGATTCCGGTCCCTTATTCTCTCCTGATAGAGTGGGTGCGAGCCTCTGGTTGGAGGTAGGAGTTAGCTTCATACCAAAAGTTAAGTTTATGCGTTAGGCCTACAAGAAAGCAGCCATGGTCGTAAATCCGAAAAACAGATCCCTCCAGTGAAACTTGGTTGTTTCGTATAAAGTTGGCATCTTATTTAACCCATTCCATTCGGGATTTAGGGGTATCTGGGCAAACAGTTTGGAGCCAGATCAGGCCCCACACACGTGGGGCCTGATCTGAGATCCAAACTGTTTGCTGCCTAGACATCATTTCTACAAGAGTTAGTTAGACCAATATTGAATTTTGATGCAGACGACAATTTCAGCAGACGACAAAAAATCCCAGAATGCAATGGGTTAACCGCTGTTGTAAAGAGCACTCGCTAACGGTACAGCCGAGCAAATAATAGAGTTGCATTTCACGAAGTAATATAAAAAATTATGTTTTAGGCATGGCAAGTGTGGCGGAAACGTCTAACTGTTGAAATATGGAAATTGTGACCGTAAAAACAGATTGGTGACATTTTTTCGCCACTGCAGATATACATGTTTTTTTTTTAAGAAAAACTGTCAGGAGAAAAAGTTGTTTTCCTGTCACGCGCACTCACCCGCAATGTCACACAATACACAGCCCATCACTGATCCGAGTCTGCTATAGGGCACATAATCAATCGATATTCTGTTTGTCTATCTCTTTTTTTTTTCTTCACACATTGTCGGGTCAGTTTATTTTAACAATGAAACATGTTTTATAGCGTTTATGGGGTGATAAAGATTTCACTAACGGAAGTAACGTTTTAAACTGATGAAATGGATACCGTTCTGTAGACACGGATGCTTTGTTTTGAAGTTCCGATTCTCCTCCAATACGGACCTTTTATGACCAGCTTTGGAAAGTCTATTCTCAATGAAAAAGTTAAATTTTAAGCTGGTAAAAACCCTGGTGCAGGCTTAAGCTTGGCCAGAGTGAATATATAAGGGGGCGTGTTCTCTGTATTTATCAGTCGTAGTCAGAAGAGAAAGCTTCACCAGTGCTACCATATAATCTTTTATCAAAATCACCTACAACGCCAGAAAACAAAAAGATGGTAAGATATGAGTTATAACAAAACTTTTAAAGCTTTTCAGACACATAAAACATTATAATGAAAGCTTTAATAGGTTTATAATACGTTTCCACGGTCACGATAACAGGTGTTTTATATGTTTATATACAAGAAAAGGAGAGAGAAAAAAGAGAGAGAGAAAAAAAAAGATTTATATTCTAAAAAAAATACAATTTCCCTCAATCATTAAAAATATGCAATACCGAAAAAGTGAAAGCACAAGAAACATTTCAAATGCTGTTGTCAGACCGTTAAAACTGATTGTTACAATTCCTTTATATTTATTCAATTTTATATCACTTTAAAACAATAATATCTATTCAAACAAGCCTCTTTCATGAGCACAAGCGAAATCTGTTGTGCATGCACAGGTAGTTAAATCTCTACTAGACTGCGCATGTCTTATTTTTTTCCACTATACACTATCATCAGGAGCCGTAGATCGAGGATTGGATGTGACACACTCTCCACGGCGCATATTTTTTCATGACTAGATGCAAAGCTGTAAAATGCCTTTTCAGATAAATGGCTACACTTTCAGGGGAAGCAACTCTACCATTTTATATTATACTCCCTTCTCAATAGGAGTCAACTTTTAAAGGAAAGAATTTGCTCGTCTGAGAGCGAATTCTTTCCTTTTGAAGTAGACTCAATTTAAAAGGCATTCGCAGTCCAGGAAAGTTATCAAGAAGCCACACAAAAGTTAATCCCATTGAAAAAGAAATGGAGATAAACATGGAGGTGAACCCAGTCACCGTAAATATTACACAGGTGTTAAAAATGGGTATTTTTGACGAACATGATCCTGAATCATTGTGTACAAATGTGATAAATTTTCTGACTCGGGGGTCATTCAGTTTCTCTTAAAAATGTTTATGTAAAACAGGACAGAAAGTTGAGTGGATAATTACTAAACAAAATGTGTACCTTATATTTCCACAGTTTATTTTTGCAAGTTGAATACTGATATAAAAGCTTAACTTTCCGGGGAAGTAAATAATTCCATTTTTATTTTGCCTCCCTTCTAAAAAGGGACCAGACTCTTAAAAGAAATACTCTGAAATGGAGTCAATTCAATAAAATTGCTCCTTTTGGGGCAAATTATTTTTTCTATTAAGACTAGCTCCTTTCTGGAAGCATTTCTCCTGCCAAGGGAAGCAGATAAGAAGTCAAACAGAATTAATTCCCTTTGTGAAAGAAAAAAATATTGAGCTCACCCATTCACCTTAATCTCGTGAAAGGTATCAGGAGGAGCTCCAGTTATTATTAAATAAAATGGGAAATAGACAAGGCGATCTAAGGTATAATGCCACTGGACTGCTCAGGTTTGTTGAACAATATTTAATAGACATTTATACAAAATATTTATGCACTGACGTGACTTTCTCGGGCATGGTGAAAACATTCGATTCGACATTTGTTGTCGATACTCGTAGTAAAAGCATTTGCAATCCTATGGGTTAATGTATGTTCAAAGGTATTGGCACAATCATTACCCACCGGGCACACAAGATTGAATCAACATTAAGTCAACACGTTGATTCAACATAAAATATTGAATCAACGTATATTCAGTGTCAAAAGTTGAATCAACAGTGTGTGCATGCTGGGTATGTAGTCTTTAATAAATAAGAAAAATGTACGTTGATTATTTTTGGAGGCATGTCTTTACGTTGCAAAACATGATATATCTTTGTGCTTTGTGAAAATTTGTTGAAATATTTCTCTTTTTTTCTTTAAATAAAACGGGTTTGTAATGCCGATCCCGTTTTTTGCATTTCAAGCCGTGGAATTTGAGACCTGGCTTGTTTTGTGGTTAAAAATAGAAAAAAAAATAAATCTGGGTAGAACAGATGTTGTAGTGCATTGATGTAGCCTCCCAGCAGGCACACAACGTTGACTCAACATTGAATCAAGGTTGATTTAACGTCATGACGTGGAATCAACGTTGATTCAACACTGTGTGCCCAGTGGAAGCTACAGTTGCTCTGTAATGGACAGAGTGTGATGCACTTTTACGCCCCCCCCCCCCCCCCCCCCCCGTCACACACACACAGCTTCTTCTTTTGATGTCGTAGGTGGGCAGTATGTTCTTGTCTTTTATGAATATTTTCGTTTACATTATCTTCTTTCTTCAGATAAATCTGAACCTGTTTGTAGTTGTTCTTATCCTAGTGATGGGATCTAAAGAGAAGTTCGTGTCGGCGCGCCAGTGTCCGGAAGTGACGTTAGAGGAAGCGAAAGACATATGGCGGCGATACTGGCAGCTGGAGACTCAGCTTCATTGGTCTTTTTGGCTGCTACCTACAGTTCGACAGAACAGCGAGAATACACTGAAAATTGTTGATAGAGAGTAAGAAATAGTTTGTTTTAGTTCCGTATCTCTTAATTCTCATTAACGAACATTGAAGCTGAGTTTGCGTCAAATTATTCTAGGTCTATAACAACCATTTTCTGCATAGATGTATTAGATTTTTATCTTAAAGGCGATGCATTAACTTTGAAAGATCCGGAAACAGTTTTCGGAAACAAGTATATCTGAAACTAAAATAAGTATCGCTCGAGATACATGAACTTTTTATCATTTGGCATATAGAATTAGAAGCCAATGTTTGTTTCTTGCCATGTCCTGCTGTGTTTGATATTGTAGGGGGAGGACTGTAACTAATGTTGCGAGAACTTGTAGCCCAACCCCATTGTATATAAAGGCAATAAAATATGTTTAATCTAAGAAGCCAATGAAGACAGATGTTTACAAGATTTGAAACAAGTCAGCCCTTCGGCAAAGACTAATTATGTTTTCATGGTATCTCAGATTTTTGTTTAATGTACAGTCAACTCTCGATATCTCAGTATCATAAATTTTCTGGTCCCAGAAAATTTACTTATATCCCAGAAAATTTACTTTGAGATACGAGTAGTTTGAGATATCCGGAGTTGAAATGTATAAAGAAACTGATGTGTCCGATGATGATGAATGATGTGTCTTGGTATTGGGGTACTTTGAGATATCAGTATATGAGGTAACGAAAGGCAATTGCGTTTTTTTTTTCAGGCATGTAAATGTAAACTACACAATGGTTCACGGATCAAAGAGATGTCCTGCAATAAGACAGTCTTTCTTCAACACCCAGCCAGACTGCCCGGTCTATTACGTCATAGGAAGTGATTCCAACAGAATTCCACAGAACCTGGTTCACGCGCGCTGCAGTTGCCGGAAGTGTCGTCACGATAACAGTAACGAGAAAGGTTGCACACCTGTCTACACATACACCAGAGTCATGCGCAGAATGGAAACATGCGAGTTTGAGCCTGTATTAGAGGCTGTGCCTGTCGCCTGCACATGTACCTCGAAAATAAGATTTCTGCCTGCCGGAATATGATTTTATTTATTTATTTATTTATTTTATGTATATTATTTCTCATTTATTTATTGGTTTATTAAATACCGGTAAATCTTCCCGTTCTAGTAAAAGAAGATTGTTTATAATGTTGATAGATCTATTTTACGTCTACATTTATATTGTATATTGTTTTAATAATGGCATTTATTTGCTTTTAGTTTACTCACATTGAGCAGGGCACAAATATTGTCTTCATGAGAGGTGGGAACAAGCAAATGACTAGTTATAGGTGCTTCATGTGTTCCTGTCAGATATCAGTCCAGTTCTAACAAAACGGGAAACGGTTTCATGTCGGATTTATTTAACTCTTTCGGCGCCAAATTTTTAAGACGACAAATTTTCGTCTGCTCAAATCATCAGACGACAGATTTGTAATTGGAAATTTTAACAATCTAAAGACATTTTTCATAAAATCAGGCTTTTTAAGTTCATATTTGAATGGCAAACAGTGTAGATCCTGATCAGACGGCTCTTTTAAGAGCCGGCTGATCTGGATATACGCTGTTTGCAAAGTCGCATTTTTACGACTTTGGCGCCGAAAGAGTTAAGCTGAGTTAAAAAGAATTTGCTTGTGGGCGTAGACAATCTAGTCATTGCCTCCGACTCGGAAGTACAACCATTAGTTACATACAATGCATCTGGCGGTCTTTTATGCCGCGGATGACCTTATCATGCGACCTATAAGAAGATGTCCGTATATATTTGTCGTCAGGACTATTCGCCTAGATGTTGTGAGCAGTCATATGAAATACCGCATAACTGAATATCGTATCACAAGGTAGTACAATATAATGTAAGGTTGAGATGAATGAATAGCCGTTCGGTTTTACGGCCTTTTTCCATAGTATTACAACTGTGGAAGGCTGATACTGAAAGTGAAATGGTATGAAACACACCGCACCCGTGCTTGTGCTTGAAATCCACCGCTTGAGATTTTATTTTCGGCTTTCGGGATATAAACGAAAGTTTTATTCTAGATTTTAGTGGTGTATAAGAAAAGGGCTGCTAAGGGTAGATCAAGCTTTTTGTGAAAGCTATACTTGTTATAATGTAGATTCTGAGTCCAGTCGAAACCTGGCCTTTGAATAAAATAATAAATAAAAAAAATACTGTGAGGGAAATACGCGTGCAACATCTACTTAAAGTTATCTTTACTTGTCTCGTGAAATTTTGTTCTTCTTTTGTGGAGGAGTTTCTAAATGGATGGATAGATGACCTGCAATTTTACGTCCTTTTCAACAGTATTTTAGTCATATCAGGACGATGGGATGGTGATAATTAAGGTGTGTGCCATGGAGCCCCGTTTACGTTTGAAAAGATTCTTGCTTCAAGCGGAGATCAAATCCGAGACTTCTAGATCAGCAGGCCAGGGCTTAACGTACTGAGCTACTGGGGCTCCTGGGAGCATCTAAACTTTTTAAATGTAGACATTCCCATTGCGAATACCGCAAAAGGACTACGTGCGTTAAGGCCATTTTTTGGCCCCCCATCTGAGGTCAAAATATGAAAGTCGAGATAATAGTATTTCATTGCATGATATCATTAGATCATTACTGCTAGTGTTTCATTTCAGTTTCAAATTGAATCTTGCTGTGCGTTAAGTATGGAAAAATGGCGGCTGAAACAGGCTAAAACCATGGAATTTGTCATTTTTGCTCAATCATTAGTCATTTGGTTTACAAATTAGAATAGAGCACAACCTTTAACCAACAAATCCTTTTAACATATAATGTATATTGCTACAATTCACATCATATTGAAAGATTTTGTTGGTTAATGATTGTGCTCATATTTAATTCTTAAAAAAAATGAATTTTGCAAACAGACATTTACCTATAGTGTGCCTGTAATAAACATGGTGAAATGT
Organism: Ctena decussata; assembly: GCA_963989385.1. Taxonomy (NCBI): domain Eukaryota; kingdom Metazoa; phylum Mollusca; class Bivalvia; order Lucinida; family Lucinidae; genus Ctena; species Ctena decussata. The sequence goes on from OZ022498.1 coordinate 127,130,762, forward strand.
ATACCTGGCTGTAAGTGTACATTCAAAGGCATAAGAACAATGATTGAAATGTGATTTTAAGTAAACCTTCACAAACTGAATTACCCTAAAATGTTACCATCTTTCAACAAATTACGGTAAATATCCTAAAAATGTTGCATTGATTGAATTACCCTAAACTGGACCTTTAACAGTTCAGCAGCTATCCAAAAGCAGCATTTTAGTGAAACAAAAACTCTAGCCTCTGAGCAACTGTTCCAAATAAAGTAGGAAGCTATCTATTTTATTCATTAACCTGAATAAACCTAAGATTCTGCATGTAAAATCAATGAAAATAATTTGTTATGATGCATACTGACAGATGCCAAGCAGAAATTGACTGATTTTGAAGTCGGCCAGCAAATAGTTTGAAATGTTGTCATTTAGGCCCACAAAATCGAGTGGCACATTTCAGCAGAGATATAGGCTGAAATGGACAGCAAAACGTTTTTATTATCATGTGACACTACATTTATGATAGTAATCTAATCTCTAATAAAAATCACTAATAAGTTCCTTCACGAGCAAGGGAAACATTCACTAGACTGAAGGTGAATCAGAGAACAAGTAAGCAGGGGATTACGTATACCCCGGCCACTGCCTCTGCCTAATCAAAACAATTATTAACAGAAAACGCTAATGCAAATCAAATATAAGTTTTGATGTCTGTGACCGTGACCTTAGGGCTGCAGTGAAAATGATGTCAACTAAACAATTTCAATTTTGCTCTACATGTTGATTCTTGTATACCTACACTATTAATAGCAATTATTTACAACGAATGCCTAAGCCCTAATTATTGATCACTGGTCCAACCCAGAGGCCCAACCCCAGGACTATTATATCCCTGGTCAAAATAAATCCTACAGAGATGCCATGAACCAAATATGAAAAGAAGCTGACATGCCGTATACGAGCAACAAAAAAAAAAAAAAAAAAAAAAAAAAAAAAAAACGCAAAACTTTAAAGGAAAAATTTACAGACGAACAGACGAATGAAAAAATATACTAACAAATGGCCGAAAATACAAAATTTATATATCCCATAATAGTTTTTATGCCGGATGTTTAATTTAAGACTCATTCAAGAAGAAAATTACGATTACATGCTACAAACACATATATACACACGACAATGTAATTTTCCTTGTACAGAGAATGGCATAAGGGTCATAACCTTTGACCCTATTTTGTCACCATGTATAATGTCTGTCACCAATTTCCTTATCAGTTTCATTTAGGGGAATAACACAGCTATTATTCATACCAATATGAGTCACTTTGGTTGGGGGCCATTTTTGGGCCTTAATGCACGTATTCCTTTCTAAAATTGAGACCTCTAAAATAATAAAACGGAAAAGGCCCAGCAGGTACAAAACGTGGGCTCAACACTGATTGAAGCTCGATTCAATGTTATGACGTTGAATCAATGTTGATTCAATGTTGATTCAGTTGTGTGTCCTGTGGGAGTGAAGGCGCTGACCAGACAGTCTGGTCTAGAGTTTATAAAACTTGAGTACATTCTAAAACTCAAAATAAAGCACACCTATTGACTGCTTCCGGGCACATGCTCGGAGGCAGCCAATCAGTGTGCTTTGTTTTGAGTTTGAGATTATTCTCAAGTTTTATAACCTCAGACCCTGATCTAGATCTGCACGGTTTGCTCAAATACTCAGAATTTTTGCGGTTCAGCCGATCTTCGACTGCATAACCAATGGCAAGAGTAGTAAGGACAGTCACTCTGGGGACGGATTTTCCCATGTATTTTTACATAGACTTTTGGCCTGAAAAAAAGTTGCGTGCATGATCCCACGGCTATTTCTTGTGGGAAAATGGCGCTGAATTGTCCTAAGAACAGCTCTGAGAGCCTAGGAACTTGACTTCTATGGTTTTAAAAGGGCCTAACAGAGGCTCACTAGCCTAAGGAAATTAACTCATGGATTGTCATCTATGGGGACGGCCATGTATTTTTACACTAGGCGACCCTGCGGACTTAGTTTTTTTCAGGCCAAAAGTCTATGTAAAAATACATGGGAAAATCCGTCCCCAGAGTGACTGTCCTTTGTGTGACTGTTGTGAGGCTTTTGACGTTTCGAATGGCACGACTCTCAAAATAGGCGCAGTCACGTCTCCTACGTAAGTGTAACTGGCAACATCAGAGTACACGTACAACCGACTGTGCATCATATTCAAGTCCACTTGATATTTGAAAGCATGGCTTTCGTTTGCAATAGGTCTTTCTGACATGCTCGGATTTACTCCAAGAGCTTCCCCAAGAGAAGCTGGAAAACGAACCCTGACCTGCTTTGAATTCTGCGCAATGACTTTGAGACGATTGCTGCTTTTTACATAAGTAATTCGAATCGAAGCATTTATTTTTGTCAATAAAGGTCCATGCTGTGTATCTATTACAGACTGGATCTCATCCACCAAATGCTGAGGAGAGCTATAATTTCCTTCTGGGATAAACAATTTATATTCATAACATCCTTCTCCGCCAGCACACAGTTCATTGGCGCTCTGTATTCCCAGATTATTAACTGTCGCCTGGTCTAGAAATGTTAAAAAGAAAAAGTTATTGTTCTCTGAAATGTTCATGACTTCAGATGGCGTGATCATTTCCACTAAAGCAACTTCCCAGTTGTCCTTATCCATCTTGATGGGATGATCTAGTCTGACAGTAAAAGAACTCTGAGTGTTCTTTGGAAAAGTATTCATCGAACTGTCGCTAAGAAGAGTCAGATAGAAGTCCTTCATACTTAATTAATTAATTCACTGTCTCTCAAGAATCTCAGTCAAGTTCTGAATAACTATACACGATCCTATCTAAGACCTGCTATTTATACAAATATTTAGGAACCCTGTAGACAGGCTTCTTTATATTCACCTGTTAGTGTCAGTATAAGGGCACTGCATGGGCATGCCTCTGAGGAGCATGTCACTGTGTAGGGCATAATGAGAAAGCCGTTGGGTCACTGTTTCTCACTGAGATTTCCAGAAGTCTGTCAGCATACTTGAGAAATAAGCTAGAACAAGGGACAGCAGAGACTAAGCGAATTTGTCGAATGTGTAGATGTGGACGTGTGGAAACTCCACATTGTGGATCCACATCAGCCACAAAACATCCACATCAAATCCACATCATCCACATTAACTCCACAATTGCAGTGTGGATGTGTGGATGTGGCTATTTTCCCTTTGAAATACGATAAGCGCAGCTTCTATAGCGGCTAACGTCTTGTTTACTTCGGCTAGAAATAACTGACGTCATAAACGTACAGACATAACGTCACAACTGGCCAAAGACGTCGCGTGATCCCGCAAAGAATTCTTGTGGGATCCTACAGTTCCTACAGACTTCCTACAACATAACGTCACAACTGGCCACAGACGTCGCGTGATCCCGCAAAGAATTCTTGTGGGATCCTACATGGCCTACAAACTTCCTACAACGTCCCGCAAAGTTGCGTGTATGATCCCACGGCTATTTCTTGTGGGAAAATGGCGCTGAATCGTCCTAAGAACAGCTCTGAGAGCCTAGGAACTTGACTTCTACGGCTTTAAAAGGGCCTAACAGAGACTTACTAGCCTGAGGAAGTTAACTCATGGATTGTCATCTCTGGGGACGGCCATGTATTTTTACACTAGGCGACCCTGCGGACTTAGTTTCTTTCAGGCCAAAAGTCTATGTAAAAATACATGGGAAAATCCGTCCCCAGAGTGACTGTCCTTACTACTGGCAAGGATTTCATTTCGGAGTAAAGGAAGTATCGAATGAGTACCTCAAATTATATAACAAATGTATTGTTGATTCTCAAGTATTTATGCTTTTGTCGCAATTGCTTGTGATCTCAGTTATGTATTTCAAATTACATTTAACGTATTAAGTGCTGTTATTTCAAGGCTATGTGATACTTAATAAAAGCATTTTCAATTTTTAAAAACAAGTATTGGATTAAATCTTTAAAGGTTGTTTGTTTATTTTAGTTCCCCTAACGATGTTCCCCGCACCTAAGCGGAAAGTATCAATTTTTGTTGTTATTAGTAATGTTATGTTGTATTAAAGATGAGGTTTTATTAAGAAAATTGTTCACGATCAAATGAGCTTTCATCATTTGAGCCGCGACACGAGAAAACCAACAAAGTGGTTGTGTGCCCAGCGCAGACTCAGATCAGCCTGGCCATTAATCCAGTCTGATCAGAGTCCGCATGGTGGTAGCTTTGAAGGCTTAGCTACCCTTTGAGCGCTTAGCGAAGACTCTGATCAGACTGGGCGGATGCCTAGGCTGATCTGAGACTGCGCTGGACGCACAACTACTTTGTTGGTTTTCTTGTGTCGCGGCTCATTTGAGAAATGACGTGCCCTGTCGCTCAGGATTGCGAAAAGCCAAGGCGAAGCTAACCATTGTTATAAAGGTAAAGCGGTGCACTTGCCTAGGCAAGTAAATTTTTCTCCCTTTTTAGTGTTGGTCAGCACATAAAAGCAAAATAAATAACTTTTATTGGTGTTATGGCCAACAAGAGTCACTGTCCGGAATCATGAGGTTTGCCGAGTGATCCCGATCGATGCTTTTATTCCTGTCTGTTCTTCACACCCACAATGAATTCTTTTCCTGGCATACATTTTGATTTTAATCCATCTTTTTTCTCCTCTGCCCCGTGACCGTGCAATGTCGCAGGGACACAACAAATGACTTTTCAACAATCTCTTTCTACCTTCTGTTTTCGGCTGCCCTAGTTGTGCTGGAAAAGGCCAGCCCTTTGCACACTGTAATATTGTGGCCCAACCGTCTCAATTCCCATTTTCTGTCCTGATCAGCTGCTCATCATTTTCTCCATTTGTCTATTTGTAGAGCTTCTGAATCTTCCAGTCCAGTTGATACCGCAGAAAACATGCTCTGAAGCGCAAAAACTTCAGAAACTATATTCTGAGAACATATTACATTGTTCTTGTTCTTGTTTCAGTTCTCGTAACGACGTTTCCCAAGTGTCTCAACTTCGGGAACGTCGTTACGAGAACTGAAACAACAAGAACAACAACAATGTAATGCTTCCTCAGAATATACTTTCTTTACAGACATCTTTGAGACATCAGAATATTTGAGCCGCGGCACGGGAAACCCAACAAAGTAGTTGTGCGCCCAGCGCAGACTCAGATCAGCCAGGGCATCCACCCAGTCTAATCGGACTCTTTGCTAAGCGCTTAAAGGGTAGCTAAATGTCTAAGCTACCTCCATGTGCGGACAGCGAAGACTCTGGTCAAACTGGGCGGATGCCCAGGCTGATCTGAGTCCGCGCTAGGCGTACAGCCACTTTGTTGGTTTTGTCGTGTCGCGGCTCATTTATGATCTACGGTAGCTGCTGTATAGAGAGAGGCGCCGAAGTCGAGTGGGCATTCTCCACTGTTTGGCAATTCCCGTCATAAGACACACAAATGTTATTAAAGCATATCTTTTATGAAAACGAAGATGACAAAAACTGTGGTACCACTACCACTGAGGAAGAAAAAGGGTCAAAATTGCTTGCGTAAAACATGCAAAAAAGCGTATTTTAATTGCCGTAAACTGATCGGCGTGTCATATAGGTCAATGACAGAGTTTGTACTCTGCTTTTTGACGGTGCTTTCGAAATTTGAGCATATATTTCGACTTCATCTTTTGTAGTCACTGAGAAATTCAGAGAAGCGCGGTGGCTCAGTGGTTAGTGCACTTGACTCTGACTGAGCCAGAGGTCGTGGGTTCGATCCTCACCCGAGGCGAAATCTTCCTTTGTCCGAACGCGTTTTTCTAGCATCATTTGCAAGGAGGATGCTAACAAGTGTGCCGTCCTTCGGATCGGGACGTTAACTGGAGGCCCCCTGTGCAGGGAGAGTCATCCCCTGTGCAGGTTAAAGATCCCTACTATAGCTACATGGCTATACGTAGGCTTCCATCCTGCAACACCGGAGTGTACAAAAAGTACACGGTCTGTGTCCCCTCCGGGGGTTAAGGCGTAAAAGAAAGAAAGAAAGAAAGAAATTGACAGAAATGCAACTGGTGAAGAATTTTTTAAATGCCTAGAATAATAAAATATAGGTCGAAGTTAGATTCGGTCGACCTTTCCCGGAATTAAGTAGGAGTCTATCCTATAAAGGACTACTATACGCAGTAGGGTAAAGTCGGGTAACTTCGGACATAGGGGTACATTCGGACATACCGTTGCAAACAGTGAAAATCCAGATGATGAGCCGTCTCATCAGGATTTTCACTGTTTGGCCAGTTATTTTTTTTTGTTTTAGTTCCAGAAAACTGACATATAAAGGAAACAATGTTACTGTCCGGATTTACCCGCGGTCTGAAGTTACCCGACTCTCCCCTAGGTGAACGTTCCACTCACGCGCAATCGGACAAGGAGCATCACATCAGCACTCATTCAAGCTTAATTATTGGAGGAGTCTCATACAGAAATAACTCTTTCGACAAGAAATTTTCTATATTTTCTTTTTCGACGAAATTCAAGGTTGCAGTCTTAAGGCTTTCATCAGAACACAAGAAAGTATTATAAATAAAACGTCAGGTTTGTAGAATGAAGCTGTATTATTTCTTCTCTCTGTGGACACTATGAAAACTTCGGATTCAATGATATCATCTTCTGTTGCAGTGGTATTGCAGGGTTGTGCTGAAACAGAGATTCAAACGTGTCACAAAAGGTGTCTCAAAGCCCCAGATAAGGTGGTTTTAGAGATAAATCCGGCACAATTTTCTTAATTAACATGAAAGACCTGTTCCTTATGAGCTTTATAAAATTCTGTTTTCCATGAACTAAAATCATAATAGGACATGTTAATTGCCTTGTGGCGGCTATAAAAAGCTATCCCGAACTTCGTCATAGTGCAGACTTTTATATTTTCTGGTCGTTTGGGGATCACTGGACTCACTCCGGGTCGCGTAAAAAATGGAGCTTCACTGAAGCTGTTGTCAGGGTCTTGGGCGCTATTGCAGTATTACATTACTGTAAGTGGGCATGGTCAGTTGAACTGAGTCTGCTCTTTTCGTCACTCTGATGGTTTCTTGGTTCCAGAGGATCTTACATCAGAACGCATCCACTTTCTCACTATAGCTAAAGTATAATGTAGATGCAAAGCTCTACGAGAATACGTTGAGATATCAATGTTTGAGATATCGAGAGTCAACTGTTGTTTTGGTTTTGACTGGAAATGAGTGTAAAAATAGATCTCATGCGGAAAATTACTGAGTACCAGAACAGCCAAGAGGGCACAAAGCGTCGAAATGACGTTGTACTGACGTCGGTGCGACGTCATTACATCGCATCGACGACAGCTAGACGTCGTATCAACGTCATGTGCCTGCTTGGCTATAACCATTGAAAAGAACGTAACACTTACATGTAGCACATTTCATGAGACCTGAGAGGCCTACAAGGGCTCTGTCTAACATGGTTTTCATGATACAGGCTGGAGCGACGCCACAGTTGGTGGTGATAATGTTCTCCACACAAGTTGTTGTGTTTTCTAAAATTCTGTAACAACAAATAATTCACTAGACTCACAAGCTGAAAACATACGGGGTACATTTTTACTATTTATCCCTGTTTATATACTAGTAGATATCAATAATTGTTTATGGATATCCATAATTTGAATTAGTGATATCCAATGATGTATGAGTACACCTCTGATTTATTTATTTTTTTGCAATTTTACAAAGGGAGACGACTTTTATAACTTCACATTTGCTTCCCTGAATAAACAAGTCCTTCCAATACGGGCCTACCCTTACAAGAAAGAATTTGCCCCATTAGGGAGAAAATTCTTTTCTATAAGAGTTGACACAGTTGAGAAGGGAGATAAAGATGAACGTTGCATAGCTGCTGCCCATGAAAGTATCAGCGGGCACATGACGTCGACATGACGTCGCACTGACGTTGATGCGCATTACAACGTCATGTACCTGCTTCATGTGTCTAGTAAGGAGCATAGGTACAAATCTACTATTTTCGCCAGCTTTACAGAAGAAGACAAAAATTGTGCTTTCCGGTTGCTTCCCTGTACGACTCAGTCCTTCAAAAGAGGTAAAAGGTGGACACCAACTGAAAATTGAGGCGAATTAAAAGTGACAGAGTCGCTGAGTTGCTTCCTTTGAAAGTGTACCCGGTTTAATGAAATCAAAAGAACACAAAATAACAGTTTTATGGCAACGAGGTAACTGATGGTATTTTCAGCTCCAGTCCCACTAACATTTCTTTCTTTTATACTTCTCCGATCGGGCACATGACGTTGAAATGACGTCGAACTGACGTCGTTTCAACGTCGTGTGCCTGCTGGGGTATTAGTAGTTTATTCATTCGTAAACATAGGAAAATAGTGTTAAGGTGGCAAATAAATACGCCAACCGCTGACAAATCCTGAAATGCTTGCTCGCCAGTATTCACGAAGTAAACCCAGCGGACACAAAACGTCGCAATGACGTCGTACTAACGTCAATGCGACGTCATCACGTCGCATCGACGTCAGTTCGATGTCATCACGACGTCATGTGTCTGCTGGGAAGTTAGCAACTGCCCAATGCTATGTTTTTCGATATTTACTTGCCTAGTAAACATGAAGCATTGGTTTAAGCTCGAGGGTTCGGATTCCAGGTGAGTCACAAATGGTACTATTTCGCTGGGAATAAGCTAACCTTCCAGTGACTATATATGGACTAGTTGCCAGCATTGCAGCAAGAGGGCACTACAGACAGAGCATTGACACGGGGGTAATACCAATTTTCCTACCTGAGCTGTCAACCGAGTCAGTCAGTTACTTTACCTGCAAAAATAGCTGTCGATCGAGATTACTGAAAGTAGTATCAGCTCGGTCGACAGCTATTGTCAATAGGACCATCTATCGTTAGTGGGAATGCTTACGACCGGGTTTTCGGTCGACATCTACTTTGTATAGTACCGGATCGGTCGATAGCACAGGTAAGCAAATTGACAGTCACCTGGTGACTGACCTTACTGTCATATCAATTGACTGCAAAAATATCGATAAGTTAAATTCTCATTCACACACCAGGGGCCGTGTTTATAAAACGACTCAAGTCGTTGCTATGCTGTTGCTAAGGCTAAATTTTTATGAAGGCGATTCTCTACAACTATTTTGCTCAGGAGAAGTCTGAAAAAGACTATTCCTCCAGAGCAGATTTCATAGTTGTAGGGAATCTCCTTCATAGAAATTTAGCCTTAGCAACAGCATAGCAACGACTAAAGTGGTTTTATAAATACGACCCCTGCAGTACTTACTGGCACCATTTCTCCTTCATCTTGCTCCTGTCTCTAGAATTCGATCTCAGATCTCTGATGTCACTTGTTTGTTTGTCATGACACTGTTTTGTTCCTTCTGTTACTGCTGTTTTGTTCCAACATGACTCATGCTTCAAAATATCTGAATAAATAGAAACACTCTGTACATTCGAATTTAAAGAGATCTGCTCTTCGCCAGTCATTATATGATGATCGGATCCATACCAGTCCGCAACAGTGTTTAAAAGCCATTTTTCATACACTTAATGGAAATCCCAACGCAACCATTTGAGTCCGATCAGACTAGCAATCAGCGTGTAAATATCGCTCTTAAAATGGACTGTCTTGGATCGTATCATGACTGATGTTGTAAGGATTGTTGTTAGGATCGTTTTACTTACGGTTGTGTAAGTTCAAAAACCGTATAATACATACCGTATAAACCATACAGAACTACAGATAGGGTGTGGTTTTTAGGATAATTCTGAGATAATATTGCTTACTTCTCACCGAAAGCATATATTGTGACCCTCATTAGAACCGTCTCGGTACATGCAATGACCAGACTCTGATCTAAATTAGAAATGGTTGCTCATGCAGTGCTCCAGCTAAGAAAGGATAACAAGGATAATTATGAGATATTTTCCTCATTTTCCATAAAAAGAAACATACGTTGTCAAGCATCGTCAAAACCGTCTTGTCAAGACGGTTCTAATAAGTGGTCTTAATGTCTTAATGTAGTTTTCAATGAAAAAAAAATTCTATTTATCCCTGTTATCTGTTCTTATCTGGAGCACTGCAGTCAATTAAAATGGAAATTTGCATAAATTGTTGGTTGTTTATTTGTGACAAACAGACAGGCGGACAGAGAGACAGCCAGCTACACAAAACATTCATTTGTGTAAGATCAAGTCACATCTCGATATATGCAGAAAGTATACAAATTGCAGTAACAAAAAAGAATGTCAAAACAGAAAGAAACTGACATGTGACACAATGATATTAGCAAGAAAACGACAAAAAATCGGGGGAAAAGAAAAAAAGGCCGAGTTAATGCAGTGCGGAAAAAAACATGATCGAGATGTATCAGAAATGAAGACAAACCAGAGTGCGAATCCGTGCCGTCTAGCTAGAGTGTGTGGGCTATAGATTCCGTTCCGCATTCCGTTCAAATTGTTTATATTTGATTTTATTAACTAAAATACAGACACCTTCTCTCCTCCGCCATTGTAAATTAGTCTGAATATGTTTGTAACAAATACAAGTCAGTAACCACTCAGCAAGCAAACAAAGTTGAAATTATATCTTATCGACATCGGTGTAATGATGCATCGAATATCGATGCATCGATGTTGATAAGACAATGATCAATGAGCAGAACACACTTACCTACATATCCCTCTACACAGAGATAGTCAATAGTCTTTTGAATGGTTCCAAATGTCATGGTGTAAACGACATCGTTGACACAGGCAGCTGCCTTAGGAAGGTAACATGCCTCATACTCTCCTAACATCCTGTAAACGAAATGAGACACACAGTCAGAACGGATGGGTAGGCATGCACCGTTGAAACAATGTTCTTACATACGTCAATACAACGGCATGATAGTAGGTAGACTAGGTGAATACGTTGCGTCAACGTCAATTCAACGTCACAATAGTCACACAACGTGGAAACGGCATCATTCTAGTATAACGTCGATGATTGGCAATTACGTTACATTGTACAACGACGGTAGAATTAACTTGTTTCAGCAATGTATGCCCCTATGGAATGACATTGGCCCTTTTCGACTAAAGCGGCCGCCATCTTGCAACTAGACTAACGGCGGTACAGACCTCGGTTGATCTTCAGTTAGTTCATGACGTCATTTTAGTAGCTACCATCGCACTTTCACTGGAACTTTAGTTAATATAGTAGCTACTACAGTTCGAGTCGAAGTGGGCCATAGCCGACGTGGTGACACATATGGAAATAATGCGGGTTACATACAATCGGAACACCGCTGGGCCAATTCCGTAATCAAGGAATTGGCCGAGCGTGCTCCGATTGGGTTACTGGCATAGTGATAAAAGCAAAAAAGGCCACATGGATGTTATATAAAAGACAGTGGTAGATTACTCTACCTTGTATGGTTCCTCACTGGTATGGGTTGTGCTTACGGGGAGTTTTCCGCATAGGGTTCCGGTATGGGTCGAATTTTCTTGTAGACAAAGAGAACGGCCCATGCTAGTGTGTACTTTAGCAGTGTATACTCTGAACAGTCACATTCGATTTTTTATGATAATGATACATTTTCGACATATCTAAATACTGCCTGCATTCGCACAAAATCTGAAAGTCGAAGCCTTGTCAGTCCATTAGAAATTGATATCTTGCCCTCGCAACAGTAACTGCTTAAGGTGTACCCATATTAAGGCGCATGGATACGCTTACATGATTTATTGACCATCTTCACAAAGGGAAACAACTTTGAGACTTCCTGTTAGCTTCTCTGCATGAATTGCTTCTTTTAAAAAAGGGGTCTACTCTTAAAGGAAAGAATTTGCTCCTACGGGAGCAAATTATTTCCTTTAAGGTTTGACCCCCCTTTCAGAATGAGGCAAAGATGAAAATGTCATAGCTGTTTCCCCAGAAAGTGTACTCATTTACCTTTTTGGTAATTATGATGTCTGATGTATGAAACTGCTTACCCACATATTTTCTTAAGTTGGTCAGCTGAAGGGATCGCTGATATTCCTTCATTCACCATGTCAATATCTGTTCCTTTACTTAAAATTGGAATGCATTCGTTTATAGCCGTCATATTACACCCACTCGCATAGGCAACTGAAGAAAAAAGAGTATCGATTAAGCAGTGAGCTTTCGCTGCAAACAGTTACAAGCACCACCAGCAGTTGCTGTTCAGCGCTCTGGTAGCAGTCACAGTTTACCGCTAACAGTGAAAAAATTCTAGCAGCTGCAACTAACCGCTAACAGTGACAATCAGTAGTCACCGCCTGCCACTAACAAAAACGAACGCTGTCAGCAGTCACTGCTTACCTTAAAGGCTTTATAGTGACAGACACTGCCAGCAGTCACTGTTTACATTTTATAGTGACAAACACTGCCAGCAGTCACTGCTCACCTTTATAATTACAAACACTGCCAGCGGTCACTGCTTACCTTTTATAGTGACAAACACTGCCAGCAGTCACTGTTTACATTTTATAGTGACAAACACTGCCAGCAGTCACTGTTTACATTTTATAGTGACAAACACTGCCAGCAGTCACTGCTCACCTTTATAATTACAAACACTGCCAGCGGTCACTGCTTACCTTTTATAGTGACAAACACTGCCAGCAGTCATCGTCTACCTCTAACAGAAATGAACACTGCCAGCAATCACTGCTTACCTCAAACAGTGACAAAAACTACCACCAGTCACTACCTACCTCTAACGGTGACAAACTATGTCAGCAGTCACAGGTAAAACACTGCCAGCAGGCAAAGATTGACTTCAACAGTGTCAAACACTGCCAGCAGTCTAAGCTTATCTGTAACAGTGACATACACTGCAATCAGTCGGAACTTTTTGTTAACAGCGACAAACACTGCAATCAGTCAACACTTATCATTAACTGTGACAAGCACTACCAGCGATCTCTGCTTATCTAAAAATGTACAATCACTGACAGCAGTCTTTGCTTGTCTTTAACACCGGCAAACACTGCAATTAGTCAGTGCTAATCGTTAACAGTGACACACACTGCCAGGAGTCAGAGCTCACCTCTGTCAGTGGATTAAAGGCATAGACTCCATTTTGGAAGGATATCTCGCCCAGGGAGGCAAACAGAATAATTTGTTTGCTTTCGTATTAGGGCGGGAAGAACTTTAACTCATAAAACTTAAATTGACAATTTAGCATAATATTTATGCGTTAATAATGCCAATAAGAACATATTACCGATACATTACATTTACTCCCCCCCCACCCACACATACACACGCGCGCGCACACCCATCGCACACCCTCTTCCAACTATTGGTGCCGATTGTTGCGACTGTTTATATCGACATCCACAAAATATTCACAATTAAACAATGTTGTAGTTTCTCAGCAAAAATGCAACTTCCAATCAATACAGCCATACTTGATAGAAGCTCCAGAATACAGGTCATTTTGACTGCCATTTTGCATGTTACTTTGTTAAAAAAAGATGCTGAACCTATTGAAAACAAAATAGCCCTAGAGAGACAGAAAAAAATTTAGACATACTAGGCTAAAACTATCGCTTTGTTTTCGTGCAAAAAATGCTTCCATCTCAAATCAACTTTTTTATACTAAGATGTTTGAATATCCCTAAAGCACTTCAGACAAACAGAATGGTACACATGTGCGTGCGTTTTATTAGATTCACACACACACACACACACACACACACACACACACACACACACACACACACACAAAACAAACAAAAAACACACGCTTTATTTCTATTGAAGGTGAACCTTAGTGCGCACACATGCACACGCGTGAAAAACACACACACACACAAAAAAAAAAAACATGCACCTACTAAACCTATTGGCATAGAGTGCACTGACTCAATGTAATTAATGTCTCCTTTTGACATATATCGTCATTGAGTCAGTTGTTTTTAACGTAGACTATAATTGTACAGCTGATTGATTGTCGATGATTTTTTTATATACCGGTATGACCCTATTATGTTGGAAAGATGTCTATGTTGAAAAGATGTCTATGTGCTTGACAAGCCATACGATCACGATCACGACCGCGACTGAGAAGCAAGACGAAAAAATGAAAATGACAGGGGCCGTATTCATAAAACGACTTAAGTGGTTGCTATGCTGTTGCTAAGGCTAAATTTCTTTGTAAGAGATTCCCTACAACTATGAAATTTGCTCTGGAGGAACAGTCTTACAAAGACTGTTCCTCCAGACCAAATTTCATAGTTGTAGGGAATCTCCTTTATAGATATTTATCCTTCGCAACAGCTTAGCAACGACTTAAGTGGCTTTATGAATACGGCCCCAGAGTTGCTTCCCCATCCACCTTAAATGAAAGAACATGATCAAATAGCAACTATTCTTAAATAAACTAAAGACTTTCGACTCACAAAAATGAATCACATACGACCAAATCACAAACATCTTCAAATGAACTGAAGATTATCGAATCAGAAACACTCTCAAATAAACCGTGTATGATCAAATCACACTTACGAGTATTTCCAAATTACCAGAAAACTATCGAATCAAATACTCTCAAATGAACGGTACATGATGAACAGTAGACTTACAAATAACAAATACTTTCAATTGTACTGTGGATTACTTCTCTACAAATGCATGTGAATGAAAATACAAATGCGTCCATATAGATTATGCACCATCAAATCACACAAAGGGATATTATGATGAAAATATTTTTCAGGTATGAAATTTTTTTTTTTCAGAGCTTTTGCATAAAATTAATGCAGAGCGTTCATCAATATCATAATTCTCTTATATTTTTTACTGCGACCCTTTGATTAAACCTTCTTAGGATGTTTTTATTTAGCATCAATTTTATACCCATTTCTGACACTGGATAATTTATGAATTTTTATATCCAACTTACCTGCAGTTAGAATTAATCCTAATAATATATACATCCTGTATAAGAAAGTGGTGTAGCACAAGTAGATATTCTTCGTGTATTGCAATTGTATGCATTAAAAGCGCATTTTTTTATTAATATATATATTTTTTAATCTAAGATGTCTTTGATTCTGTAGGCTCGCTATTTTTTCTTTTTCATTTCAGGTAAAATTTTACTTAGCTATTGTTAATATGCGAAACATAACTGCTATTTTTTCGTGTTCATGTCATGAGTTGTTTTTGGAATCATGCTTTAAACAATGTAGTAATAGTCCTTGAAGCAACAATAAACATTTCTCCCAGCATTAATACAAGAACGTCCTGAGTACAATGTAAGTAGACTAATATGTATGATGACAAATACAAAGACAATACAAGCAAAAACAATGTAATGTATGGCTTTCATCAAAAAGCTACATCATACTTAATTCGCGCGGTGTAAATGAACAAGTAGCCTCAGGCTTCGTTCATTACGATACCTCTCTATTCAAAATATTGGTCAAGCCATGTCTTGTAAAACTAGCCTTACGCTCTATCCTCTTTCTAAACATTCCCCGTTCGCGTATATAATATATAAAATGAAACGGTCACAGACTGACTAGAGATGTAAGCTAATCCAAACATTCCCCCCAAACGTTCCCTACCAGTTTTATTTATTTATATGCATTGTTTATTTGTACTTGTTTGTTATTCTATCTGACAAATGAAAAACAAAACTTTTACCTTAACAGAGGGCAGTTGGCCCATCAGTCATGTTAACAAGACCGTCATGTACTATACATTAACAAATAATGCACAATTATTGTTTTCATCCCACCTCATTGACTGTCATGATAGGCAATTTTAGGTATAGGTAATATATCATTTATTCGTTTTGATATTTGACATTGGAAACTTCGACAGGGTGTAGTAACGTTTTAACATTATCAATTTCTGATGGTTCTCAGGTTGAAGCTATGAGGAAAGTCATGATTTGAAAATATGAAGATTAGTGCATCTGCTCACATCGTAGCCACAATCCTGTCTGAGTCTGCGCCGGTCTATTCTATTCTATTCTATTCTATTCTATTCTATCTCATAACCTTACTACATGGACAACTATTTCTGACATTTCACACCTTTTCCATACCTGGATTCTCACATTTTCCCGTGCATCGGCTGCAGCATTACCTGTCGACTGCCATATTATTTTCATATGGAAGTTTAATGAACAGACTTAATGGAATCCTCAAAACCTTACTTTTTATTAAACTTAGAATATTTGTCCTGATATAATTAGAAACATTTTTATTACCTTTCTAATGACATAAAATTTAAGTCATTTGAAGTGAATTTACTTCTGTCAAAATCAAGTCAAAGGCAACCCCTATCATTTCGTATGGAAATGTATAAGATATATAGGAGAAAAATCCTAAAATTTGTAGGACCCTAGCCTCTTTTGACACACAATTACAAGATTTTCCTTTTGTTTGCCAATATTTGTCCTCATACCAAACGATAAAAGTATAAAAATCACGCATTTTGATATAATTTTTATTTTGCCGAACAGGTAACAATACAAAATTTCGTACGGCGACTGGTTTGAATGTTTGGTGTCATTCCGGGGAAGATGATGCAGTTTTGTAATTTTTATTAAATGATCATCGGAACATCTCAAAGCACTTCATAATGTGGAACCAATTTAAATGCATTATGAGTGTCAATGAATCAATATTTCACACTCAGATACCTACACTTCTCAGCGTCATCATGAAGTATAAAAAATATGCTTCATAATGCGCAAAAAACAAGGCATGGTTAATCACATATTTTAAAATCGACCCCTTCACGTTCAATTTAGTCTGATTGACTATCGACTTCTTGCCAACAAACGTGGGGAATCCCCTTGTAACCCTTATCGATGACGTCACCGCGTTATCTTCTATATATACGTCGTAAATATGCTATTCCAATTTGCAAATATATTCGACGATTCAAGAAGGACAGTTGTCAGTTACTGGTGAAAGTATGTGCACTTAGTACTGGTTAACCGCTTATGAGGTCTAAGCCTGCCCAGGAATAGTGTGGTTAGGTTAACTGACCGTCCCGACATGGCCATAGTTGTTTACAGTGGACGTAAAGCAACATATCGATTAAAAAATCGACATGTCGGTATTTAAACTCCTCCATTCATCTATATGCTTCAGAAAATGCTTCTGTTCTATTGTTGTATTTGACTCTATACATTCCCTTTTCTTTACCTAGGTGAGACCGGATGTGCACAATAGAGGGGCATGGTGCTCAATTTTGACCAAGTGGGCACAAATGTGGGCATGGTAGCGATTTTGCTGTTTTCTGCATTTTATGACAAATATAACGTGAAAATGAAAATCAGTAGACAGCAGATCGCTGCAATGCCAACATATCGTCGCGTTTTGCAAGTTCCCTGTTTTAACGCATGTCATAATATTTGCGAAAGGAAACGTCCGCACTTTAGCTACACCCAGTTCAACTAGTGTTTGGGTTTTTTCGCATATTTTCGAGTGTTATTGCCGAAGTCGCTTATTTTGGATTTTCCCAGCCGAACACGCTCGCTGCGTCTGCGCACTCGCTAGTTTCGTTTTCATTTGGAAAAAACGTTATGGTTGACGGAAAATTAACAAGTTGTTTGTGAGAAGAAATCTTGTAAATGAACACCTGGGGGGCGTTCGAAAAGCATTGAAAAGGTTAGCGTGTTGATTTTTATTTTCAAACGTTTCTTGGTCAGGTTTAGAAATCTACATATAACTGTCACTGTCAGAACATCTGCATTGCAAATCCTACTTTCGCTTTCAACAGTTTCATCTGACTTGTTGAAACTGGCAAAGTCATGAAAATAGTTTCCTAATCAAAGCGGCAAAAACGTAGGAATTCTTATCCATCCATCCATCCATCCATCCATCAACATATACGAATTAAGTGCATGGCCAATATTATAGGACACAGGTTTTGTAAATAGCACAGCTGTTTATATCACCAGCTAAATTGAAATGAGCTCCTTATTAGGGCTGGGATGAGTATCCTGGTACCCGAGTTTGGGTCAGGTTGACCAATTACCCAGGTACGAATTTACTACCTGTTACCTAAATAATTGTTATTTGCATATCAATATATTTTCTGTGTTAGAATTATTTTCAAGTAATCACTAATCACTAGATTTTTCTCTCAAACTGATGATTTTTCAGTGCTTAAGTATCATGTATACGGTACTTTATACCTTAGTTCTACATCTGTTTGTACTTTGAACAGTATTTTCTAAATGTTGTCTTATGTACACTCATTTTTTCGTGTAAATGTTTTGTACTCGGGAGAAGATGTCTGTATGTTGGAAAGCTTGTTATCTAATCCCACTGTATGTTTATTGTGTTACTATATTTGTATTGATTCATTGAATAAATATTGTTTAAACTAGATAATTATTATTATGTAATGTATAAATTTTCTATTTCAACAGAATTCCAAGCAAACAGAGCAAAGTTTAGTTTGACTGACATGTGTAAATTTAAATCATATATTGCCAAACCTTTTTTTGTATTATATATATATCAAGGTAACGTCAAGGTATATTATAACAAGGAGATTTCTAAATTTTCATACCCTTCCTAGGCACACCTGTGCAAAAGACAAATACCTTACTTATCATTGGATCTCAAGGTATATTTTCTAACTGTAGACATAGTCGAAACGTGTTCAAAATGCTATATAATGGGTACCCAGGTACCCATGGGTATAAAGACCTGGGTACCCATTACATAATCTCTACCTGTGATGGCATCCCAGCTCGACTCTTTATTATTACAAATGTAAGACAACTCCCTCATTCACATCGTTATTAAATGACGGTGGTCTGGAAAGTCAGCAGACCAACTCTAAGAACAGAACAGATTGGCATAGTCACACCGTGAACAACATCAGTCTTCACGAAACCCTGTCTGACAGCATGACATGTCTGGTAAAAATTCATTTGGTCTGGTAAAAATATTCAGAATTTTCAAGTGCATTTTAATCATTTTACCAGATTCGGTCCTGAATATTCTGGCAGACTTTCGTGAACTCTGCAACATTAAACCATTCTTGCTGGGAGGTTCTTATGAATAGTTTTAATCAGTTAAAACTTCTCAGCAGGCCCATGACATCGAAATAACACCATACTGACGTCAATGTGACGTCTACTGACGTCAATGTGACGTCAACACGTCACTGCTATGTCAGTATGATGTCATTTACAATGTCATGTGCCTGCTGGGATGTTGTTCACAATCATGGTCTTAGGATACATGCACCAACAAGGAGCTTGAATTCATCCAAAGCTGGTGCTGATATGGCATTGGCAGGCAGACCATTCAGAGACAGACTGATGATGAAAAGAAGGATCTCTTGTAGGCATTGATTGAAAAAAATATTGGCTCAACTGATGGTGTCCTCTAGTTGCTATACCTGTAGCTGTCAGGTGCTGGCATGTAAGGATTTCAGCGAGGTTACTGACAATCATATACATCTTTGTAACTTTCTTCTGGTCTCGCCGAGATTGAAGGTCCTCCCAACCAAGTTCTTGCAACATTGAAGTGACACTGCTGGTTGGGCGGTAATCTGTCATTGCAGCAAAACCTGGGGCATGCTTCTGTACAGAATCCGTTTTGGCTATGTTGGATTTGTAACAGGGTCCCATACTGTCAAAGCAAACGAGCTGTTGACTAACTATGGACTTGTAGCATTTTGCCTTGACATCCTTCAGATAGCTTGAAAGATTTCTGCAAAGGAAAGCTGTAGTCTGGTTGACCCTTTTTCCCTACTGCATCTATATGGCTGTTCCAGGACAGATTACTGTCTATGGTGACTACAATGTTCTTAGCGTTTGACGTTTCTTTCAAAGTCTGTCCATGAATGTTATTGGAATTCTGTTTGACATTTCGCTTGTTGGTAATCTGGATATATACACACTTGTCTGGGATAGAGTCTTCAAGCTTGCTTCATAGATACATCTGGGAAAAAGTCTACTGAAAGCAGCAATGCATATCGGGCCATAACCTATATTTCACAGTTGATTAAACTTAGGAAAAATAGTAGCCTGTTGCATTTAGCTCAGTAAGTAACCACAAGTGATAGAGTCTTCAAACTTGCTCAATAGATACATCTGGAAAAGATCTACTGAAAACAGCACTGCATATCGGACCATGACCTGTATTTCAGGGTTGATTGAACATAGAAAAATATTCACATGTTGCGTTTAGCCCAGTTTCAAAGTAACCGCAAGGGATATAGAGTCTTCAAACATGCTCCATAGATACATCTGGCAAAGACCTACTGAAAGCAGCGATGCATATTGGGCTATGACCAATATTTTACGGTTCATTGAACATAGAGAAAAATAGTCACCTGTTGCGTTTAGCTCAGTTTCTAAGTAGCCCGAAAGGGAAAAGGTCTCCAAAGTTGCTCAATAGATACATCTGGGGAAGATTTTCGGAAAGCAGTGATGCATATTTGGCCATGACCTATATTTCACAGTGTGATAGAACATAGAAACCAGAGGACCAATGGTCCTGTAGCTCACCTGAGACCTTACTGTCAGCAGACACAATTTGTCATTTCGCTCTTTTGTTACAAATTTTAAACCAGTGGCTTTAGAGGAGTGCATATAATTATTTTTATCTTAAAATCTCAGTGCATGCGACCATGAGCAAAGATGATCTTGACGTCACTTTAGGTGACATTATTTCTTCATGTTTTCAATAAGTTAACAATATTTTCCAATTATTATATCTAGGTTTAAAAAGTTTCTGTAAAATCCCCTGTTTAAGGAATTTCCCATGTAAGAATACAGCAGTGATGTCTGTACTATCGTTTAGCTCAAGCTTAGTATGAGAACGGTCATTTTTATCAGCTGGGAGGTTGGAGGAATTTAGGGCGGTGGGGGTGGGGGTCGGGGTTGCAATTTTAAACCCTTCTATGCTGGGGTGGGGGAGGTGTCAGTATTTTATGTGGACTGATGCTGGGGTTGGGGTTGGGCTATGAAATGATATGATTTCTTGTAATTTTGATTTTCCAATATCGTTTGGCTTCTGGGTGTATGTGTGTGTGGCCGAGGGGGGAGGGGGGACAACCCCTTCTACATAAATACTATTACCCTGATCTAGTATAGTTTGCCAAAATGCAAATTTGGCGCGCGTACACACACACACACACACACACACACACACACACACACACGCACACACACACAGAGCGTGATATGCTCAAGTACACAGTGCAAGGGGCCTGGTGGGATACAAACTACCAAAATGAAAATTTGACACACACACACACACACACACACACACACACACACACACACACACACAGAGAGTGATATGCGCAAGCGCACAGTGCATTGGACCTGGTGGGATTCAATTTACCAAAATGCAAATTTGACACACACACGCACGCACGCCCACACGCACACACACACATACACACACAGAGCCTGATATGCTCAAGTACACAGTGCAAGGGACCTGGTGGGATTCAAACTACCAAAATGAAAATTTGACACACACACACACACACAGTGATATGCGCAAGCGCACAGTGCATTGGACCTGGTGGGATTCAATTTACCAAAATGCAAATTTGACACACACACGCACGCCCACACGCACACACACACATACACACACTGTGTGATATGCTCAAGCACATAGAGCAAGGGACCTGGTGGGAATCAACTTTGAGATGCTTTTGATCATGAGTCCAGTGCACTACCACTTTGCTACTACGTTCAAGCACAGAAAATGGTGATTGAAAAATCTTTGGGATGCATACATTGATCGTAATCAGAATCTGTATATTCATATTGATAGACTAAGTAATGATACAATGATTGTCTGTATGTTTCTGTTGAAGATTCATTTTTCCTTTGCTATGTGTGTGTGTGTGTGTGTGTGTGTGTGTGGAGGGAACGGACAAAGAAAACCTAAGTCTGTGGTTTGGTCATGAAAATATATATGGATCTCTTGAAAATTCCTCCTCCACCCCACCCTCTTTCCCCAGCTGATAAATAATGGCCGTTTCCTACGATAGGCAGCCTGCATTCGTCTGCTCAGTTTCGACCTTTAAATTGTAGTTTCAATTTATGATTATTAAGATTGCCAACAGGATTGCACATTTTTCCATAATACTGTAGGTAATGACGCAACAGCCAGGAAAAGGTTCAGAATGTAGAAAGAACCAAGCGCAAGAAATGGCATCCTTCAAGGAAAGCTTGCATGATAGATCAAAACATCGACCAAAAGCACCACTGGCGGAAGCAGAAGAGGTACTTTTTCCACTGCTCTGATGATATATTGTATATGTTTATTATGCTTAAGGGTGCGCGTACAGGTAACCGCGAAAATTATCTATTTAACCATCCATCTGGACCACCGAGAGACGAGAGCTAAGGATTACGGAAACACCTGCACATTTCATATCTAAATTATTTTGACATCGATCTTTCATTTGTGAATCATAGTCAATATTTTGTCATGTTTGTTTCTAAGTTATTGAAGATTTGTGGTCAAAGTAACCCCCGCCCCCCCACCAAAAGAAAAAAAAATATGGTAACTTGTCAGTTAAGGAAAAAATATGGTTACATGTGCTACTGTTCAAAACGGTCACTTTCTCAACGTGACCGCATTACAAGCAAGATTAAGAGTGGCAAAACATATTGCCTTCTCAGCCGAGGTGATGATATAGGCAAACGCAAGGTAACAGTAAGGATTAAAATAACTGTATATACACGACCCATTTAAACATCACTTTGCCTTTTTCTCCTAAAGCAAGTCATTACGCGATCAAATCAGCGTTGCTAGCGACAGAGTCGATTACCGGTCTGTACATAAGCCAACTTTTAACAATCAGAAATAGGACATTGTTGCATGTTCATTAGCTCGCCTGAGCCTTAGGCTTACTAGGTGAGCTTATAGTATAGAGAGGCTCCGTCGTCCTTTCAAACAAGAGTATATCCTTAACCACGTGGCCAATCTTGATCAAATTGTATTTGAGGCATTGTTAGGGTAGGGAATTGACTAACATAAGGTTTTGGTGCAGATCGGATTGGAACTCTGGTTGCCATGGCAACATATAGCTCCCATAGACTTATAATGAGAAAAACTTACAAAATCTTATTCTCTGAAACCAAAAGGCTTGAGCTTAACTATTAAGAATGTAGCAATGTTTAGTGGTCCCCCATATACATCCTGCCAATCAAGCCACTAGGGTCCAAACTGGCCACACCCTAGGGGGTCATTTGTTTTTATTGAGCTAAAGAACATTAATCTTCTTCTCTGAAACCATGAGTCCGAGAGCTAAGACATTTAGTGTGTAGTAATGTTTATTGGTCTACAACATCATTCCTGCTATTCATGCCCCCGCCTCCCCTCTGGTCAAATTAGCCAGGCCCAGGGGTCATTATCTTCCATAGACATATAATAGGAAAAACTTAAAAATCTTATGCTCTGAAACCATGAGGCTAAAAACTAATGTATTTTGAATGTAGCAATACGAAGTAGTCGCCACATAAATCCTGCCAATCAGTCCCCTGTTGGCGAAACTGGCTACGCCCAGGGTCATTTGTTTATATAGAGCTATAATGCTAAAGAACCTTCAAAAATCTCCTTCTCTGAAACCATGAGGCTGAGAGCTAAGATATTTTGTATATAGCACTGTTTAGTGGTCCCCTACATAAATCCTGCAAGCTATGCCCCTGGGTTTCAAACTGGCCACACCCCAGGGTGTCATTCGCTAATATGGAGCTAAAGAACCTTCAAAATTTTCTTCTCTGAAACATAAGAGCCCTGATCTTGTATAATTGGTGTGTAGCGATGTTCTGTAGTCCCCTACAAACATCCTGCCAGTCAAGCCCCTGGGGTCAAAATGGCCACGTCCCCAGGGGTCATTTGTTTTTATTTAGCTTAAGAACCTTAAAAAATCCTCTCTGAAACAATGAGACCGCGAGCTAAGACATTAAGTGTGTAGCAATGTTTATTGTCTCCTACATAAATCCTGCCAACTATATCCCTGGGGTCAAATTGGCCAGAACCCGGGGGGTCATTAGCTCCCATAGACTTATAATGGGATAAACTTAATAACCTTTTTCTCTGAAACCATAAGGCTAAAAGCTTATATATTTAGAATGTAGCCATGTTTAGTAGTTCCCTACATAAGTCCTGCCAATCAAGCCCCAGGAGTTGAAATTGGCGTCACCCCAGGTGGTCATTTATTACTCAGGTGAGCGTTGCAGGGCCTTATGGCCCTCTTGTTTTTACAGACAGATGGCTTGGGCTATGATAGTTTAAAAGATGCCGATGAAAGAATTACAACCGGCCAGAGAGCAGGTAATTTTGATGCACATCAGAGTCGACCGTCTGACGAGACTAATATTTCGGGTGTAGATGACACCGACTTGAACGATGGAGCTGCTAATTTGACGGAGTCTGACCAAACCGTGACAGCTATTAGTGCAGCTGAAGGAGAAAGCTATCAAGCACAGTCTGAGACTGAACAGAGAAAACCGAGTGCAAAAACACCTGATTTAAATGCTGCAGACGATGAAGATGCAATTCGGATGCAGCCCAATATAACACAAGATGCCACTGCGGACCAATATAGTCATTTCGGCAAATATGTTACTGCGGAGGACAAGGCTGAGGATGATGCTAATCAGTCAATGAACGGGGCATTGCGAACACAGTATAATTGGAAAACGGCAGATGGACAACTGTACAAATCGGTCGGCGTTAAAGATAATGCGCCAGACAAGGATACTGAAACTTTTGGTGGAGACAAATCAGCTGCAACACCGACAGATGAAAGCAAGGTATGTAAATGTAAAATTGCAGTATGACATTTGCGTGGGGTGAAAACGATTACATTGAAGAATTTGGCTTAAAAATTGGTATATGCAGTCATCTTAATGAGAACATGAAGATTTATTAGTATAAGAGGTCAAGGTCATTCTTTAATCTTTGACCATGGTCTCTCATATTTTTGTAAAATTCAAGCCACTAGGCCAGTTCTAACCAAATTTGATGTAGAACCTCCAGGGGTTGAGTGAATGAAATTTTGTTCAAACGGCCCCGGTCACAAAACCAACATGGCTGCCATGCTCATATATGGTAAATCCTTTAAAAATTTTCTTCTCCAGTACCGATTGACTGATTGCCTTGAGACTTAATATGTAGCATCCAGTATTCACGTACCACCAACATTATTCAAATGATGTCTTGGGTGGACATTGACCGTTTTTATGTCAAGTTTAAGTATGGGAAAATGCTAGGATGGGAATGGTTGAAGATTTTTGTCTAAAAATTGGTGTATATATAGTCTTAATGGGAACATGAAGATTTGTGATTACAAGAGGTCAAGTTTATTCTTTGGCCTTTGATCCAGGTCTCTCATATTTTGACAATTTTAACCTTCTCCTCAAAAGCCACTTGGCCAGTTGTAACCAAATTTCATATAGAGCTTCCAGAAGCTAAGAAAATGAAAGTTTGTTCAAACGGTTCATGTCACATGACCAACATGGCCACCATGCCCATATATGTCAAAAAAACTTTAAATATCTTCTGAAGAACCAATTCACCGATGGCCTTGAATCTTGGTATGTGGTATCTACATTTTGTGTACTACCAAGATTGTTCAAATAATGACCTTGGGTTGACTTTAACTTTTTTACAGCATGGTCAAATTTTGGAAATTGCTATAACATAAGATTTCATTGACTGTTTAGCAGATTTTGGCCTAAAATTGGTATGAACGTTTGTCTTAATGAGTACATGAAGATTTGTGAATACAAGAGGTCAAGGTCTTTCTCTGATATTTTGACAGTTTCGCACATCTCCTCAAAAGCCACTAGACCAATTGCTCAGGTGAGCGATTCAGGGCCTTGTGGCCCTCTTGTTGTGTAAACGTACCTTGTGCATACCTGTACCGTGGTTTTGTAACCCTAGAGAATATCTTGATGAAACCTTATAGCAATGTGCATGATCACAAGACGATGTGTGACATATAAAGAATGGTTGGCCCTCCCTCTCTCTTCATTTTGGAGTTACGTCTCTTCGATTAGTATTTTTGGAACCTATTCACTCCATAACTCCTAAACCCTTTGAAATATTTTAATGAACTTTTCTAGCAATGTGTATAATAATGAGGTATTTTAATGAAACTTTCTAGCAATGTGTATAATAATGAGGTAATGTATCATGAGCAAGAACCTCAACTCTTGCTTTGTTCTTGAATTATCTGCAGAGCGCAGTTTGGTCAGTTTGAATATGCCCTCTAGTCCGTTCTATTTTTATGACCGGCCCTACTAAAGACAGAAAAGGACTTACCCCACCGAAAAGGACCGAAAAGAACTTTCGGGCACCGAAAAGGACTTTTATTTGCCG
The DNA here is from genome assembly GCA_963989385.1 of Ctena decussata. Classification (NCBI taxonomy): domain Eukaryota; kingdom Metazoa; phylum Mollusca; class Bivalvia; order Lucinida; family Lucinidae; genus Ctena; species Ctena decussata. The sequence goes on from OZ022498.1 coordinate 127,157,136, forward strand.
TTAAATACCATATAAAACATATATTTTAGAAACTTTAATATCATTAAGATATTAATCAGCGCTTGAATAATTATTTTGTTAATTGTATTATCTGCATTTTAAAATTTCACAAAAATATTACAGCACCGAAAAGGACTCCGAGAGATGAACCGAAAAGGACATCGCAAATGCCGAATTTTGGGCACCGAAAAGGGCATTTTTCACTTAAGGTTCTAAAAAATTATGTTAAGAAATAAAATATTTTACCCTCTATATATTTTCGAACGTTTTTATAGCATAAAACTGCATTTAAAAAGTCCTTTTCGGTACCCGAAAGTTCTTTTCGGTGGCAAAAGTCCTTTTCTGTCTTTAGTAGGACCCTTTATGACATTGTTATTCGGTTTTAACACTCCGCGAAATAGTCCTCTGAGAAATGACTATAAGTCACATTCATTTTTATTTTATAACCATGATAACAGACAGCTTCATTTGAATACCACTTTAGGTCATATTTGGTACAGTTTACAGAGTAAAGAAGAATATGACAACCAGATATTATGTGGCAATATGACTACAAGTCACCGTCACGTTAATCATCAGCTCGATATTCCTTTCTTTCTATATATACTGCTACACCCTCTTTTCAGAGTATTATGAGCAGGTATGGCTACATTACTGATTAATATGCCTTTAAACAACAAGTCATCCATCTGTCATGCTTATCATATAATAGACTGCTTTATTAGAATATGACTGGAGGTAATATTTGGTATATAACTTAGAATCATAGCCATGTTTGTTTGTATATGGGCAGATAAAGAAGAAAATGTCTACAGGTCGTATGTGGAATATAACTAAAAGGCACTATCATTTTTCATCATGCCATAGGGAGCTTAATTCGAATGACTGTAGGTCACATTTGGTATATGAATAGTAGTCAATCATGTTTGTAAGTATATAGACACGCGAAAGAGAATGTGACTACAGGTCATGTAACAATATGACTGCAAGTAATATTTATATTTGTAGTTTAAGAAGAGTATGACTACAGGGAAAATATGGAAATATGACTTCAAGTAGCATTTATATTTGTAGGTTAAGCAGAATATGACTGCAGGGCATATATGGTAATATGACTTGAAGTAAAATCTATGTCTTGAAGTAAGGTTACGTGACAACAGGTCCTATGTGGCTATATGACTGAAAGTAAATTTCTGCTTAAAGGTTACGTTACCTAGAATATGACTAAAGCTCCTATGTGGCAATATATTACAGGTAACATAATATGACTGCAAGTAACATTTATATTATATGTTATGAAGAATATGACTTCAGGGCATATAAGGCAATATGGCTTTAAGTAACATTTATATTTGTAGGTTAAGCAGAATATGACTGCAGGGCATATATGGCAATATGACTTGAGGTCACATTTATGTCTTGAAATAAGGTTACATGACAACAGGCCCTATGTGGCAATATGACTGCAAGTAACATTTCTGTTTGAAGGTTAAGTAGAATTTGACAACAGATCCTGTGTCGCAATATATTTGTAGGCTGTGCAGTATATGACTATAAGTCATATGTAAAAAACATGACTGCGAGTAACATTTATGTTTGTACATTAGGTAGAATTTGACTACAGGTCTTATGTTGCAATATGACTGCAAATAACATTAATGCTTGTAGGTTAAGTAGAATATAACTACAAGTCCAACTAGGCAATACGACAGCTGCATGTCACAGTCACGTTTGTTTTAGATAATATACAACTTAATGAGAATATGACTAGAAGTCACTTGTGGTACATGACTAGAAGTTACATTCATTTTTTAAGAATATCGTAGATGCAATATATGGCAACATGTTTTAAAAGTTGACTATGACTACAAGTCATCTGTGGGGATATGACTACAAGTCACTGTCATAGACAGCTTAAGAGAATTTAAGCAATAGAATATGACAAGAGGACTTAATTTGCAAGTAAAATTTATGTTTGAAGGTTAAGTAGAATCTGACGACAGTTCCTATGTTGCCAATATGACTGCAAGTAACAGTCATACTTGATGGTGTAGTAGAATATCACTACAGGTCCCGTGTGGCAATATGACTGTATACGTCACGTTTATGATATATCATATATAACTTAAATAGAATGTGACTAGAGATCATGTTTGATGCATGACTAGAAGTCACAATTATTCTGTTAAAAATATCATAGATGCATTGTGTGGTTTTATGTTAAGTTTACTGTGACTACAAGTCATAGAGGCAATATGACTACAAGTCACTGTCATAGACAGTTTAATTAAATTATAAGCAAGAGAATATGACTAGAGGACATAACTGCAAGTAACATTCGTGTTTGTAGGTAAAGTAAAATTTGAGTAAAGGGCCTTTATTGCAATATATCTGCATGTTACATTCATACTTGCAGGTTAAGTAGAATATGACTACAGGTCCTAAGTAGAAATATGGCTGCATGCCACAGTCACGTTTATCATAAATGTATATAATATACAACTTAATATGAATATGACTAGAAGTCATATTTGGTGCATAACAAGAAGTCACAGTAAATTTTGTAAGACTATCGTAGATGCAATGTTTTGCAAAAGGTCAACTTGACAGTGACTACAAGTCATATGTGGCTTTATGATTACAAGTACCTGCCATAGACAGCTTAATAAGAATAAAGGCAAGAGAATATGACTAGAGGACATAATTTCAGGAAGTAGTCCATATTCATCCGCCGAGGCTACCTAAAATAGATATGACTAGAGGTCATATTCAAACTGACCAAACTGCGCTCTGCGAATTATCTTCCCTGGCATAAGTTTCCTGTTTACTCTGTAATTCTTTTATCGTTTGAAATATTTTAACGGAACTTAATGGTGATGTGTACATTGTCAAGGGAATTTATTTAGATCAAGAATGATAACTCTAGTCTACTTAGTTTATGAATTATCTCCCTTATTTGACTATAACGTTTCTCAACTTAGAAGCCACGTCACCTTCGAAGCTGATTTTTGGTATCCTAATAGTATTTGAAGTGTTAAAGTGAAGTGTTGAAGTGTTCAGATAATGTTGCAGTCATTAATTATACAGGTGTTGCCCCTGTTTGTCTGTTGTCCATTATTTTGTTAACAATCTTGTTCATTCTGTAACTCCTTTATGACACTAAAACGGGCGTACGTATTATGCACCGCTTGTGAAGCTCTTGTGAAACTTTTGGGGCTTAGCTACACGCAAGAGGAAAACTACAGTAATGCGCGTCTGTCGCACTATACTTGGTATAGTTACGTTTATATTTCAACAAGTTCTGATGGGACATTTGTTTTGCTTTGTTAGCAAATTGTAAATTCAATGCATTAGCTTGTTTTAGAGAGGCGCTGTAGTCGAGTGGTTAGAGACGCTTGGTTGTGGTGCAGAAAGTTGCCGAAAGGTCGTGAGGTCGCGCCCGGGTTTTGCCATCCGACGATTGGAAAACTCTGTCATACCAGCAGTAAATGGGTACCTGCTTCGAATCGGGCAATGATAAGTCAGCGAAAGGAGAGGGATGGGCTCTGCCTTTCACATGCTGTGCTCAAGACACAGTGCAGCTCTAACCTCCACTGCCCCTATGCTATTAGTTCATTGGAAACCTATACCTAACCTTGTTTTCTTTTATTTGCAGGACATTGCTGCTAGACACAGTGACATCTCAATTGGACCCAGACGAAAAACTAATACTGTTGATAAAGAAAAAGAATTGCGTGAAATTCGAGAAGCAGAGTTTAAAAGCCTAAAATTGGAAGGAGATGTTGAAATGTCTGCAGGAAAAATCAGATATAATACTGGCGACGCGGTCGTTAGTTACAGTTCTGAGAATGTAAACGAGAGGCATAAAACTTCTCACTGCCAAGGAAAAAAAGATGATGAAGAACTGTTAAACGACATGAAATCGGCCAAAATATCTAACAATTTGCCGCCGGACAACCCAAATACTGTCCCGGGATCTGAGAGGACAAGTTTTAAGCAGCCCAACGCAAACAACGTTCGTGGAAAAATAAGAGAAACTGAACGAAGCGCTAGAACAGAAGATTGCACCAGTACTGAAGCAGACACGACTAAGAATACAGGCAATTCTGTTGAAAAAAAGAATGCAGACATTGAACAGGAAGTGGAGGAAATAACAGTTAAGCGTAGTTGTGTAACTGTGTCTGAAACTGCCATGGGAAATGCTGCAAGCGTAGACATGAATACTGATGTAGCCAAACAAGATGGCATTCTTGAGAGTAGGACAGAAGATGTACAGTTTACAGAAGAGACCAGTGTGGTGATGCCAGCAGGGAAAATAACGGCTGATGAAATGTCAACAGGACTTATTCAGAATGACTTGGAAGAGGCAAATATGAATTGTAAGAATAGTTTTTAGTAGCTCTATATAAAAGGTTAAATAGTTTTATGCTGCATCATCTCTTCCAGTCTCTAAAATTATTTATCTGTATTTCTGAAATGATTTGGACGGGTAACTCCATATATGCCTCACAGATGCAAAATTAAAATCAAAATTTGTGATCATTATCGACAGCGCTGGTCAAAATGTTATCTGTTTTACATTACGCACGTTTATGCGCCCGTTACGATAGTTAAGGTGCTTTAAGATTTACTTCTGTCTGTCTCTCACAGTTTATGATGGATTTATTTCAAACTTTGAGTACCAGTTGTTGACATATTGAAGACTTACGTGTACATTTTTGATAAAACTAGAATCAATTTTCACGGAAAGACGGCCTTTTGAACTTAGTCATTTAAAAAAATTTTTTTTTTGCATTGTAGGAGTCGAGGTTTTACACCAACTTCTCCTACAATTTTCAAAGGATGTTTTACAAATTTTGTATACATATTGTGGACATATTGAAGACTTGCATGGGGGTATTTTGATGGAGCTAGAATCTAGTTTGTAAGAATTATGTCATTTGGATACGTTTATATTTGAACTTGGTCATTTTGGGTAACTTTTTACATTGTAGGGTATGTACTTTGTGTAGTCAACTCCTCCCACAGTTTTCAGTGAATGTTTTAAAGACATTTTATATTTTGTTTTACAGACATTTTATATTTGTTATGGACATAGTGGAAACGTGCACGTAGGTTTAGATGGAGACAAAACTAATTATGACAGAATTATGACTCTTTGGACTTAGTCATTTTGGGTACTAGTTTTTTAGCTCACCTGTCAAGGTGAGCTTATAGTATGGCCTTGGTCCGTCGTCGTCGTCGTCGTCGTCGGCGTCCACACTTTTAAACATCTTCTTGTCAGAAACCACTGGGCCGATTGAAGCCAAATTTCATATGGAGCCCTAACAGGATGGGGGAACGAAAGTTTATATATTTGGCCCAGGTTACATGACCAAGATGGCCGCCATGCCCATATATGGAAAAAAATTTCTTCTCCAGAACCACTGGGCCGATTGCCTTGAAACTTTGTATTAGGCATCTTGGACTCCAGTACTACAAATTTTATATAAATGATGACCTTGGGTTGACCTTGACATATTTTATGGCAAGGTCAAATTTGGTCCCTTAGGGTTTTGAAGGGAAAATCTGGAAAGTTGCATTTTTTCTGTTGCTGTTGTGCTCTGTGATATGGAAAATAAGTCAATTTCAACACCTATGAATATTAGAGGTCAAGGTCATTTAGTGACCTTGACCAAAGGTCACTTGTCCATTGCGTGTCAACATTTTCAAACATCTTCTAGTCAGAAACCATTTGGCCAATTGAAGCCCAATTTCATATAGAGACTTAACAGGATAGGGGAATGAAAGTTTATATATTTGGCTGAGGTCACATGACCAAGATGGCCACCATGCCCATATATGCTAAAAACCTTCTCCTCCAGAACCACTGGGCGGAATGCCTTGAAACTTGGTATGTAGCATCTTGGACTCCTGTACTACAAAGTTTTTATAAACGATGACCTTGGGTTGACCTTGACCTATTTTACCACAAGGTTAACTTTGGTCCCTTAAGCTTTTGAATGGGAAAAGCTGAAAAAGTGCATTTTTCTGTTGCTATTGTGCTCTGTGATATGGAAATGCAGTCATTGTCAACCTCTATGAATACTAGAGGTCAAGGTCATTTAGTGACTTTGCCCAAAGGTCATTTGTTTGTTGTGTGTCAACCATTTTAAAGGACTTCTCCTCTGAAACTACTGGGCCAATTTTAATTAAATTTCATATGCAGCCTTCCGGCAAAGCAGGAAAGAAACTTTATATATTTGGTCCAGGTTACATGACCAAGATTGCCACCATGGCCATATATGGCAAAAGCCTTAAAAATCTTCTTCTCAAGAACCACTGGGCCAATTGCCTTGAAACTTGATATGTAGCATCTGGGACTCTAGTACTACCGAATTTATATAAACGATGACCTTGGGTTGACCTTGACTTGTTTTGCCACAAGGTCAGATTTGGTCTCTTATGCTTTTGAATGGGAAAAGATAAAAAAGTGCATTTTTGTTGCTATAGTGCTCTGTGATATGGAAATGCAAACAACTTGAATCTCTAGGTATTCTAGGGGTCAATGTCATTTAGTGATCTTAAGGTCACTTGTCCGTAATGGTCAACATTTTTAAAGGACTTCTCATTGAAAATCTTGAAAAAACTTTTTCTCCAGAACCACTGGACCAGTTGCCTTGAAACTTGGTATGTAGCATCTGGGACTGTAGTACTACCAATTTTATATACATTGAGCATATACTGACAGGTGAGCGATCGTTGCCCTTGGACTATTATTTTAGGATGTGTATTTTGTGTGTTCGAGTTCTCTCACTAGTTTCACTCGACGCTTTTCAGACTTTTTCTTATGTCCCCGCCATTTTTAATGGGTGGGGGTATAGTATCGCCGCTGTCCGATTGTAAGTTCATCCGTACATGTGTCCGTTCCGTCCGTACGTACGAAAAAAAAGAGAAAATTGGACCCATACTGTATACACACATGTATGATTATAAAATACAGTTCAAGTTCTCTTTAAAGTGAAATCCATCAATTATTAAGGGAGTTATTGCCCCTTTTTCGACTTCATTTTGTATGAAAAAAAAATGGTTTCCGTTCATTATCTTTTTAAAAGATTAGTGTTTTGGATTCATATTTTATACACAGGTATATAATCATAAAGTACAGGTTATGTTCGATTAAACATAAAATCCATCAATGATTATGGGAGTTATGGCCCTGTTTCGATTTCATTTTGTACGAAAAAAATGGTTTTCATTCGTTAGTTTTTAAAAAGATTAGTTTATTAGATTTATATTTTATACACAGGTTTATTATCATAAAATACAGATCAAGTTCAATGTAGGGTAAAATGCGTCTATTATTATGGGATTTATGTCCCCTTTTCAACTTTGTTTCGTACAAAAAATGGTTTCTGTAATTTTTTGAAAAGTTACTTGTTTCCGGTCTATTTAATTTGGAAAACAGATGACATCCATTTCCCTGGTAAGATACAGAATGTAATGACATATCACAGACGTCCTCTGTCACCCTCCCTCTAGCTCCAACCCACTCTTCTCTTGACAACCTTAAAAAACATATACAATGATTTAGTCATACCTGGACAGAACAACATTCGTAAGTTAGGTCAATCAGACAACTGTACTGGAGGGTAACGCTTGACAAGTGGCAGCTCAATTGGTTAACATCAGGTTCTACACGACCCTCCAGTCAGTGTGAATAAAACCCCATCCCGTCCAAGGCTAATAAACTAACAGATAGCAGCTACAATTAAGATATACATAAAAGTATAACACAGGTTAAATGGAAAAAATTAAATTATCTGATCCAAAAAGCACATTACATCTGCCTAAGGAAAACAATAAGCCATGCTCCACTCAAGTCTGCCTCAAGTGAACCAAGTTATCTTAAAGTTCCAGAGCCTGAAGGCGCCATCTTACTTAAGGCACTAGACTGGGGCATCCGTGTCCAATTGACATTCTATATTTTTTTCAAGATATTGTGTAATCAACCCTTTGACAGATTGTAATAGACTTTCTGAACATTTGCATTAACATTAACATAAATAGGATGCTTGTGAAGACTTGGTTGGGGAAATATTATTTTTCTGTAATTAAGATCTCAGTCATTCCAAACGCTAGATATCAGCATGGACTTTAAGTGTGTAGTTTTGTCTGGTTTTATCTCAGTGTCCATGCAAACATTTCAGATGTAGTAAGAAGTATGTGCAGGTAAATTTTTCAGTTGTAAAAATAATTTTGTTCAGAATAATAGCATTTCGATCTTAGTTATTTGACAGTAAGGCTAGCTAGTAATTTGTTGATAAGTGACAAGCCAGTGATATACACTACCCTATGACAGACGCTGTCCGGGGGCATCACCAGTGTCTTACAGACACAAGTTTCTAGTTTTTTTTTGAAGGCCATTTCTATTTTTCTATTTATTTAGATTTTGGAGCCTAGAAAATTATGTGCAAAGACAGATATGGCAACCGAATTATTTTCTGTCTACTAACACGCGCCAGTGCCTGACGCGTGCACGTATTTTAGCTCACCTGTTAAGATTAGCTTATAGTATAGCCTTGGTCCGTCGTCGGCGTGGCCCACAGTTTTAAACATCTCAGAAACCACTGGGGCGATTGAAGCCAAATTTCATATGGAGCCTTAACAGGATGGGGGAAGGAAAGTTTGTATATTTGGCCCAGGTCACATGAGCAAGATAGCCGCCATGCCAATATATGATAAAAACATTAAAACAATTCTTCTCCAGAACCACTGGGATGATTGCCTTGAAATTTCGTATGATGCATCTTGGACTCCAGTACTACAAAGTTTATGTTAACAATGACCTTGGGTTGACCTTGACCTATTTTTTGTTGCAAGGTCACATTTGGTCCCTTAGGGTTTTGAAGGGAAAATCTGAAAAAGTGCATTTTTTCTGTTGCTGTTATGCTCTGTGATATGGAAATGCAGTCAGTTTCAACACCTATGGATATTAGAGGAAAAGGGCATTTAGTGACTTTGACCAAAGGTCATTTGTCCATTGCGTGTCAACATTTTCAAACATCATTTCCCCAGAAACCTTTGGGCCGATTTAAGCCAAATTTCATATAAAGACTTAACAGGATGGGGGAAGGAAAGTTTGTATATTTGGCTGATGTCACATGACCAAGATGGCCACCATGCCCATATATTTTGGTTAAAACATTAAAAAATCTTCTTCTCCAGAACCGCTAGGCTGATTTCTTTGACACTTGGTATGTAGCAGCTTGGACTCTAATACTACAATGTTTAGATAAATGATGACCTTAGGTTGACCTTGATCTTTTTTACCACAAGGTCAGATTTGGTCCCTTAGGCTTTTGAATGGGAAAAGCCTAAAAAGTGTATTTTTCTGTTGCTGTTGTGCTCTGTGTTATGGAAATGCAATCATTGTCAACCTCTATAAATACTAGAGGTCAAGGTCGTTTAGTGACTTTGGCCAAAGGTCATTTGTTTGTTGTGTGTTAACCATTTTAAAGGACTTCTCCTCTGAAACTACTGGGCCAATTTTAATTAAATTTCATATGCAGCCTTCCGGCAAAGCAGGAAAGAAACTTTATATATTTGGTCCAGGTTACATGACCAAGATTGCCACCATGGCCATATATGGCAAAAACCTTAAAAATCTTCTTCTCAAGAACCACTGCGCCAATTGCCTTGAAACTTGGTATGTAGCATCTGGGACTCTAGTACTACCGAATTTATATAAATGATGACCTAGGGTAGACCTTGACTTGTTTTGCCACAAGGTCAGATTTGGTCTCTAATGCTTTTGAATGGGAAAAGATAAAAAAATGCATTGTTTTGTTGCTATAGTGCTCTGTGATATGGAAATGCAAACAACTTGAATCCCTAGGAATTCTAGGGGTCAATGTCATTTAGTGACCTTGGCTAAAGGTCATTTGTCCGTAATGGTCAACATTTTTAAAGGACTTCTCCTTTGAAACTACTGGGCCAATTTTAATTGAATTTCATATGCAGCCTTCAGGCAAAGCAGGAAACAAAGTTTACTTTTCGGGGTCCAGGTCACATGACCAAGATTGCCACCATGGCCAAAGTTGTGTGTCGACATTTTTACAGGACTTCTCCTCTGAAACTACTGGGCCAATTTTAATTAAATGAGAAAAGCTAAAACAGTGCATTATTTTGTCATTATAGTGCTATTTGATATGGAAATGCAGACAACTTGAACCCCTAGGAATTCTAGGGGTCAAGATCATTTACTGACCTTGGCTAAAGGTCATTTGTCTGTTATGTGTGCTCATTTTAAATGACTTCTCCTCTGAAACTACTGGGCCAATTTTAATTGAATTTCACATGCAGCCTTCAAGCAAAGCGAGAAACAAAGTCTATATATTTGGTTCAGGTTACATGACCAAGATGGCCACCATGGCTATGTATGGCAATAACTTTAAAACAATTCTTCTCCAGAACCAAGGGTCCAATTGCCTTGAAACTTGGTATGTAGCACCTGGGACTCTAGTACTACCAAATTTTTAAAAATGATGACTTTGGGTTGACCTTAACCTGTTTTGCCACGAGGTCAAATTTGGTCTCTAATGACTTTGAATGAGAAAAGCTAAAACAGTGCATTGTTTTGTCATTATAGTGCTCTGTTATATGGAAATGCAGACAACTTGAACCCCTAGGAATTCTAGGGGTCAAGATCATTTACTGACCTTGGCTAAAGGTCATTTGTCTGTTACGGGTCAACCATTTTATAGGACTTCTCCCCTGAAACTTCTGGACTATTTTCAATTAAATTTCATATGCAGCCTTCAGGCAAATTGGGAAACAAAGTTTATATATTCGGTCCAGGTTACATGACCAAGACGGTCACAATGGCCTTATATGGCAAAAACCTTGAAAAGTCTGCTTCTCCATAACCACTTGGTAAAATTGCCTTGAAACTTGGTATGTAGCATCCGGGTATTACCAATTTTATATAAATTGAGCATATACTGACAGGTGAGCGATCGTTGCCCTTGGGCTACTTGTTTTACTGGCCTACCGATACCAATTCTGTGAAAAAAATTCTTTTCCGCGGAGCATTTAAAAGTACTTATTTTTATGCCCCCGCCACGAAGTGGGGAGGGGCATATAGTTTTGCCCTTGTCCGTCCGTACGTTCGTCCATCCGTCCGTCACACTTTGTAATACTGTTCTTGTCTCCGCAATACCTCCTACAGTATTTGATGCAGGGATTTGAAACTTGCAAGATAGTTCAGACATGCATTGAACATCTGCAAAAAGGAAACAGAACTTTGATTTAGATCTTTATTGCAGAATTATGTCCCCTTGAATAACATACATATTTTGACCATATTTAACACTTAGTAGTTCTGTTCTTGTCTCTGCAACTCCTCCAATAGTATTTGATGTAGGGATTTGAAACTTGCAACACAGTTCAGACATGCATCGAACATGTACATAAAGGAAACAGAACTTTGTTTCAGGTCATTATAGCATAATTACATCCCCTTGAATGACATACATATTTTGATCATATTTAACACTAAGTAGTACTGTTCTTGTCTCTGCAACTCCTCCAATAGTATTTGATGTAGGGATTTGAAACTTGCAACGCAGTTCAGACATGCATTGAACATGTGCATAAGGGAAACAGAACTTTGATTTAGGTCTTTATTGCAGAGTTAAATCCCATCCCCTTGAATGACATACATATTTTGACCATATTTCCATGGCTTATGTACAAGCTTACCTTTTGTCATCGCTCTAGCGGCCTCATTTATTAACCGATTTTGATATTACATCACAACCATATTGGGTATGACAATACCTCGATTGCGTTTTAGGTTGGTAGGATCAAGGTCAAGGTCACAGTTGCTGTTTTCAGAAAAATTTGAGCATCGCTCTAGCGCTCATATTTGTGGATCGATTTTGATTAAACATTCACACATATGTTAAGTATGACAATATCTTGAATAAGTTACCGTTTCAGCACCGCAGGTCTAAGGTCAAGGTCACAGTTGCTATATTCAGAAAAACTTTATTATCCCTCTAGCCCCTTTATTCATTGACAGATTTTGATGTAACTTCACCCAAATGTTCAGTGTGACAATATCTTGGACAAGTTTGCAAACCAGAATTTTAGGTCAAGGTCACATTTGCTATTCTTTTAGAAAATACATTATCATGCCTCTGCAATAATTTTGACATAACTTGACACAAATATTTAGCATGACAGTATCTGGGACAAATTCACGTTTCAGCATTGTAGCTACAAGGTCAAGGTCACAGATGCTATTATAGGTACATGTAAAACTTTGTCATGGTTCTAGCACCTTTATTTGTTAATTGAGTTTGATATAGCTTCACACAAATACTAAGTATGACAATATCTTGGACTAATACACCTTTCAGGATTGTAGGTCCAAGGTGAAGGTCACTCTTGCTAATTTTAGAAAAAAAACTTTGTCATCCCTCTAGCACCTTTATTTATTGACAGATTTTGATTTAACTTCACACAAATATGTCTTAGAACATTACTCATCTAGTGAGGCATATTGCGGGGGCATTCATCACCTTTAGTGATTGTCTAGTTTCTAAATATTTTGGTGCCGAAAGAAAAACAAGAGGGCGATGAAGCCCTGAATCACTCACCTGAGCAATTTAAAGCAACTTTTTCTGATGTCTAAAATTGTCAAAATTTGAGTCTTGGGTCAAAAGTCAAAGAATGACCAAGACCTCTTGTACTCATAAATCTTCATGTGCTCATTCTTGCATGTTCCTATATTTGACCATGTCGCAAAAAAGGTCAAGGTAAACACAAGGTCATCATTTGCAGAGTCTTGGTAGTACACTAGTACTCCATGCTACGTATCAAGTTTCAAGGCCATAGGTGTATTAGTTCTGGAGAAGAAAAATGTTAAAGGTTTATGCCAAAAATGGGTATGGCGGCCATGTTGGTCATGTGACCTGGACCATTTTTACAATTTTTTGTTCAATCAACCACTGGAGGCTCAATATGAAATGTGTTTACAGTTTGGCCTTCGGCTTTTGAAGACATGTTTGAAATATCAAAATATGAGAGATACGGGTCAAAGTTGAAAGAATGACCTTGACCTCTTGTACTCATAATTTTTCATGACCTCAATAAAACATCTGTATATACTAGTTTTAGGCCAAAATCTTCAAACTTCTCATGATATCTTACATTCTGTTACCGGATATGTGCAGTAATTAGTCTCGTAGAATCCGACACTAGATGTGTATTCGTGGCCTGGCGAGACCTGCCCATCATTTTTATGCCCCCGCCACGAAGTGGGGAGGGGCATATAGTTTTGCCCTTGTCCGTCCGTGCATACGTCCGTACGTCCGTCTGTACGTCCGTCCGTCCGTCACTCTTTGTAGTACTGTTCTTGTCTCCGCAACTCCTCCTACAGTATTCGATGCAGGGAGTTGAAACTTGCAACGAAGTTCAGACATGCATTGAACATGTGCATAAAGGAAACATAATTTTGATTAAGAGCTTTATTGCAGAATTATGTCCCCTTGAATGATATACATATTATGACCATATTTCACATTTGGGTACTGTTCTTTTCTCCGCAACTCCTCCTACAGTATTTGATATAGGGAGTTGAAACTTGCAACACAGTTCAGACATGCATCGAACATGTGCATAAAGCAAACAGAACTTTGATTAAGGTCTTGATTGCAGAATTATGTCCCCTTGAATACTATACATACTATGACCATATTTCACATTTGAGTATTGTTCTTGTCTCCGCAACTCCTCCTACAGTATTTGATATAGGGAGTTGAAACTTGCAACACAGTTCAGACATGCATTGAACATGTACATAAAGGAAACAGAACTTTGATTAAGGTCTTAATTGCAGAATTATGTCCCCTTCAATAACATAAATATTTTGACCATATTTCACATTTGAAGTTCTGTTCTTGTCTCTTCAACTCCTCCAATTGTATTTGATGTAGGGATTTGAAACTTGTAACACAGTTCAGACATGCATTGAACATGTGCATAAAGGAAACAGAATTCTCAGCAGGTCTTTATTGCAAAATTATAACCCCTTGAATAACATACATATTTTGACCATATTTCCATAGCTTAAATACAATCTCACCTTTTATCGTCGCTCTAGCGGCCTCATTTATTAACCGATTTTGGTATTACATCACAGCTTTATTGGGTATGACAGTACCTCAAACAACTTTGCATTTCAGGTTGGTAGGATTCAAGGTCAGATTTGCTATTTTCAGAAAAACTAGGGCACTGCTCCAGCGCTTTCATTTATAGATCGATTTTGATGTATTTTCACATAAATGTCAAGAATAACAATATCTTGAATAAATTACCGTTTCAGCACCGCAGGTCCAAGGTCAAGGTCACAGTTGCTATTTTTAGAAAAAACTTTATCATTCCTCTACTCCTCTATTCATTGACAATTTTGATGTAACTTCACTCAAATGTTTAGTGTGACAATATCTTGGACAAGTTCGTGATCCAGATTTTCAGGGTAAGGTCAAGGTCACATTTGCTATTTTTAGAAAACACGCTGTCATCCCTCTGGAATGATTTTGGCATAACTTGACACAAATATTTAGCTTGACAATATCTGGGACAAATTAACTTTTCAGCATTGTAGCTCCAAGGTCAAGGTCACAGATGCTATTATAGGTACATGTAAATCTTTGTCATGGTTCTAGCGCCTTTATTTATTAACTGATTTTGATAGAACTTCACTAAAATATTAAGAATGACAATATCTTGGACAAGTTAACCTTTCAGGGTTGTGGTTCCAAGGTCAAGGTCACAGTTGCTATTTTTAAGAAAAACTCAGTCATCCCTCTAGCACCTTTATTTATTGACAGATTTTGATGTAACTTCACACTAATATGTTTTAACACATTACTCATCTAGTGAGGCATATGGCGGGGGCATTCATCACGTTTAGTGATTGTCTAGTTTCCTTCAACCTTTTGGGGTTTAGCGACACTCAGAAAGTTTAATACAGAAACGCACGCGCGTCTGTCGCACTTAGCTTTGTAACGGTACGTGATAGTTATTATTTATTGCCAATAAAACTTCGCTCGGCATTTCTAATGGACACTCATAACAGTGCTTTAGATGAAAAGGGGTAACAGGGATAGTTTGAAAACTTGTAGTTTCAAAATTTTGTTTTTATTTTATTGCCTAACGATCACCCTTTTGCCGAATTTTTTATAAAGACATTACCAGTTAACTTTCTCCGTATAGCTAATTTTTGCATACATATATAGCATAGTATTTACCATGGAAAAATATCTGTCTCTAATGACCTGAAGGTACAAACTATTTTCTTTTTAATTTTAAACCTGAAGTCTACTGTTTTTAAATAATTATAAATGGAAATGGTCTCTTCACATATTTTTTTATAAAATGAAATACAAATGAAGCTAATTGTGCAGAGTGATGCCCGCTTAGACTACTCCTGAGTATCTAGTGACACTATATTGACACTGTACACTCAGGATATTTCAAAATATCTAAGAAGTTCTGATACCGGCTTACTCATCTACAAAAGAAAATCTTCAAAATGAAAAGTAAAAACAGAAGCAATGATCAGATATCAATACAGTCAAATCACAAATCCCGCGCTCAGAACCTGAAGAGAAACAAGCACACACACAATTTGACAAAAGCACGAAAGACACACGTACACGTACAGTAAATATAATGAACAGCTCTTTCCCAAACAGATGGTCTTTCATTAAAAGGTAAAGGTAAAGGTTTCCCATAGCCTAATAGCTGTAGGGGCAGTGGGGGTTAGAGACCCACTGTATTTTGGGCACAGCTGATAAAAGGCGGAGCCCATCTCTCTCCTTTCGCTGCCTTATCCTTCCCTAATTCGAAAAAGGTACCCATTTACTGCTGGGGTGACAGAGAGAGTTTTCCAGTCGTCGGATGGCGATAGTGAGCCGCGAACTCACGACCTTCCGGCGACTTTCTGCACAATAACCGAGCCACTCTAACCACTCGGCCACCGCGCCTCTCCGTCTTTCATTACCCTAATTGAAAAGAACAGCAGAAACTTCATTTTTTACCTATTTATCTTGTTAAAATTACTTAACAACAACTACAAAAAACAACAACAAAAACAACAACAACAAAAAAACGAAATGCTGCATATACAACAGACCTTGCCACAATTTAGTTAATGCCTTATTTAGGTTGTATTATTGAATTTAAAAAGGGTTTGTAGGTTTGTATAAGAAAATGATTAAAGAGTAACTTACGGCACAAAAATTTAAACACAATTACTCTCGTTTTTGAAAACGCATTTAGGTCTGAAGATAATGCATTGACAATCATATTCTTTATTTTTTCCAGCTTGTTCATAAATTTCTGGCTGAACAGATTATAAAGGAAGTAGACTAAGGCCAAAGTTTTGACAAAATTATGTAGAAACACTTGGGAAGTCTACTTTTTAAGGTTGAATTAATATAGTTTTATCACCCCCCCTTGAAAAAAGTCAGGAGGCATTATGTTTTACCTCTGTCTGTCCGTCCATCTGTCTTTCTGTCCGTCCATCTGTCCGTCTGTCCATCACTCTAGGTCAACCCCCGCAAAACTAGGTCAGCGTGACATACAACAACAGAATATGCACCTTACCACTCTAGGTCATCCCCCCAGAAAACAACAGGTTACTATGACCTACTTTCGGAAAAAGTACTTATCACGGTTTGCATAAGACGCAGACCTTTTAAACTCCATCCGTGCATGCACCTTACCGCCCCAAATAAAACTAGGACACTTTGACATACTTTCACAAAAAGAACATATCTTACTTTTCAGAGGCCAAAGACCTTTGATACTCTATCATTGCATTTACCTTACCGCTGCAGGTCACTCCCCTCACAAAACTGGGTCATTGTGACCTAATTTCACAAATGGCTATATCTCGCTATTCATCAGTTCTAGACTTTTGAAACTCCATTAGTGCACCAACTTACCACTCCAGGTCATTTCCCACAAAACAAGGTCACTGTGATCTTCTTTTACAAAGAAGTACGTATTCCGCTTTTCATAGGCCCCAGACCGTTAGAACTCCATCAGTGCATGCACCTCACCATTCCAGGTCACCCTGCACAAAAACGAGATCGGTGTCACCTACCTTCACAAAAAAGTACATATTTTGCTTTTTTCATAATCCTCAAACCTTTGAAACTCCATTAGTGCATGCGCCTTACCACTTTAGGTCGCCCCACATAAACTCGATCACTGTGACCTACTTTCTAAAAAAGTGAATCTCTCGATTTTTCAATGCATGTCTCTTAACACTCCAGGCTATGTCCCACAAAACTAGGTCAGTGTGATCTACTCTCACATAAAATGACATATCCCACTTTTCATAGGCCCAAAAATTTTGAATGACTTTCAGTGCATGCACCTCACCACTACAGGTCATATTCCACAAAACCAGGTCACTGTGACCTCACTTCAACAAAAGTTCATCTCTCGTTTTTAGCTCACCAGAGCCGAAGGCTCCGGGGGAGCTTATAGTATAGGCAGTTGTCCGTCGTCGTCGTATGTCGTCTGTCGTATGTCGTCCGTCGTATGTCGTCTGTCGTATGTCGTCGTCCGTCAACACTTTTAAACAGCATCTCCTCTGAAACCACAAGGCCGATTGGGCCCAAATTTCATCTGTAGCATCCTTGGGCTGGGGGATTGAAAGTTTGTGTTTTTTTATGAAAATCTGCCCTTTAGTTTGGTTGCTATGGCAACTTAGCGTTCCCATAGACTTGCAATGGGGAAAATTGAAAAATGGCATTTTCTTCCAAGACATTGCAGATATGTTGACAAACTTTTATAGAAATGTTCCTTGAGAAGTCTTCTATCAGCTGTATGTTTTTTGGTCCACTGCCCCTTTTATTGGTTGCCATGGAAACCAAAATGCAATCAAAAAGGAAAAGAAAGGCTTAAAAATTATCTACTCTGAAACCACTGGGCCAATAAGGCCCAGATTTCATTTATAGTATCCTTGGGCTCGGGGATTGAAAGTTTGTGTTTTCTATGAAAATCTGCTCTTTAGTTTGGTTGCTATGGCAACTTAGAGTTCCTATAGACTTATAATGGGGAAAATTGAAAAATGGCATTTACTGCCAAGCCATTGCAGATATGTTGACAAAACTTTTATACAAATGTTCCTTGAGAAGTCTTCTATCAGCTATATATTTTCGGTCCACTTCACTTTTTATTATTGATTGTCATGGAAGCCATAAAGCGAAAGAAGGAAAAAAAAATGCCTTAAAAAAATTCTCTCTTCTGAAGCCACTAGGCCGATTGGGCTCAGATTTTATCTTCAGTATCCTTGATCTGGGGAAGTGAAAATTTGTGTTTTTCTTTTATGAAAATCAGCTCTTTTGTTTGGTTGCTGTGGCAAATTAGAGTTGCATTGACTTACGATGGGGAAAATTAAAAATATGGCATTTACTGCAATCAAAATATGGAAAATAGTTATATATTTTTTGTTATCAACTCAACAGACTGTCAGACTGAGACTTTGTAGTAGTGTATTTTGTATTAGCCTGTACAAATGTGACAGCAGTTTTGAAAACAGTTTTAGCTCGCCTGAACTAAGTTCAGGAAGAGCTATTGCACTACCCCCGGCGTCACGTCAGCAGCGGTGTCAGAGTTGGCATTGGCATCGGCGTTGGCATTAGCAAAAAGTTAAAGTTTTACGTTAAAGTTTTTTATATGATGGGCAAGGCGCTGTCAGGCGAGCTATCATGTCCCTGTGACAGGTCTTGTTAGCTAGAGATCTGGTGAGCTTTGTGGCCAGTGGGCCTCTTGTTTATGAGCCTCAGACATTTGAAACACCATCAGTGCGTGCACCTTACTACTCCAGGTCACCCCACACAAAATTCGGTTACTAACTTACTTTTACTAAAAGTACTTTTAATAAGCCCAAGACTTTTGAAACTCCATCAGTGCATGCACAATACCATTGCTGAGTTGAAATGCATTATTAAATGGCCCCATTTCAGGCGAGATACAGCGTTCCTCGGATTGTCTTGTTTCACCAGTTAAGCCTTATAATTTGAGAAAGAGTTGAAACATGAGTGATACAACATTACTCTCAAAACATTGAATTTTCTTCAGTGCTAAATGCATTTTTAAGTCACATGAGCTTATAGTATAGGCAGGCATCCGTCGTCCATCTGTCCGTCCGTCAACATTTTCAAACGACATCTCCTCTGAAACTACAAGGCGCATTGTTACCAAATTTCACATATAGCTTCTATAGGAAGGGGAACCAATAATGCTGTTTTTTTTTATCCAAATCGCTTCAGAACTTTGGTTGCTATGGCAACTTAAAGTTTTCATTGACTTGTGTGGGAAAAACTGAAAATTTGCATTTATTTCTATGTCACTGCAGATATTTTGACACAATTTTAAAAGAAATGTTCCTTGAGTAGTTCTCTATCAACCACATGAAATTCATATAAATTGCACCATTTTGCTGGTTGACATGGCAATCGAATGGTTAAAAATAGAAAAAAAAATATTAAAAAAACATATCCTCTGAAACAATACAACCGATAAAACTCAAACTTCACAGAAAGGATCTAAGTAATAGTCTCTACAAAAGTACTGTTTTTCTTGGCAATTGCTCTTGCAGTTTGGTTGCTATGGGAATATAAAGTTGTCATTGACTTATAATGGCAAAATGGAAAAATTGCACTTATTGCTATGCCTGCAGATATTTTGACAAAACTTTCATTGAAATGTACCTTGAGTAGTCTTTAACCAGCCTTGTTAAATTTATGCAAATTGCGCAATTTGGCTGGTTGCCATTGCAACCGAATAGTTAAAAATAGAAAAATATTTAAAAATATCTCCGCAGAAACTGTGTTGGCAATTAAAGCTCAAACTTTACAGAAAGAACCTTAGTACTAGCCTCTAAAGAATTACTGTTTTTCATGGCAATTGCTCCAGAAGTTTGGTTGCTATGGCAACAAAGAGTTTCCATTGACGTGTAATGGGGAAAATGGAAATTGGCAATTTTTGCTGTCTCACTGCAATTGTTTAGATTTTTTTCTACAGAAATGTTTCTTGAGTAGGCCTCTACGATTCATATGAATTTTCTCCAAATCGCTGAATTTGATTGGTTGCCATGGCAAATTATAGGGTAAAGTTTCAAAAAAAATCTTATGCTGAGAAGCCATATGGGGTATGAAGCTAATATTGTGCAAACGTGTTGATGACAGTAGCCTGTACTTAGATTTTATATTATCTTCCAATCCCATAACGACTTAGGTTGCTATGGTAACTTATAGTTTTTATTGACTTAGAATGGGAAAAGTGAAGCCATGAGGGGGTTGAAGCTGATACTTTGCATACATGTTAATAACATTAGCTTCTACCTAAAGTTTGTTTTATATCGTCATTGCCCATGTGAATTCGATGCTATGGAATTTAAAATTTCCATAGACTTATAATGGGGAAAGTGGACATTTGGTATTTATTGCTGTGTTACTGCAGATATTTTGACAAAGACTTTACAGAAATGTTCCTGGAGTTGTCCTCTACCAGCTATATGAATTATGCCCAAATACCTGATTTTGATAGGTTGCCGTTGCAACTGAGAGGCCAAATTTTCATTTTTTTGATTTTGCCAAACATCATCTTCTTCTCAGAAGCCATTAAGGGGGGATAATGCTTATTTGTTTGCATAAATGTTTGTGATATTATCAGCTACATAAATGTTGTGCAAGTCTGTGGCAACTTAAAGTGTTTCAAACATAACCTCAGTGCTCAGGTGAGCGATATAGGGTCATTGGCCCTCTGGTTAGCTCACCTGAGCCATAGGCTCAGGGTAAGCTCTTGTGATCACCCAGTGTCCGTCGCACGTCATCCGTCGTGTGTCGTGCGTCGTTAACAATTTACTTTAAATGACATCTTCTCTGAAACAGCTGGACCTGGGGCTTTGATATTTGGTATGAAGCATTGTCTAGTGGACCTCTACCAAGTTTATTCAGATGGTGGTCTCAGGGTCCAATATGGCTCTGGGGCAGGGGGTCTTGGGTTCGAAACTAAAACATACTTAAACATCTTCTTCTCCAGAACTACTGGGCTCATATGCTTGAAATGTGGTATGTAATATTGCCTAGTGGTCCTCTACCAAGTTTGTTCAAAGGCGGCCCCAGGGTCCAAAATGGCTGCGGGGCTGGGAGTCGTAGGTTTGAACCATAAAAATGCAAAGAAAAATATTAAAAAATCTTCTATTTCAGAACCGAAAGGCTCAGATACGTAATTCGGTATGTAGTATTGCCTAATAGTCCATAACCAAGTTGTTCAAATGGTGCTCCCAAGGTCCAAAATGGCCCCTTTGTATGGAGTCCAAGGTTCGAACCATACAAATGCAAAGAAAAATTTTCAAAAGTTTTCTTCTTCAGAACCGCAAGGCTTAGTTGCTTGAAATTTGGTATGATGCATTGTCTAGTAGTTCTTTACCAAGTTTGTTCAAGTGGTGGCCCCAGGGTCCAAAATGGCCATGGGGCAGGGGGTCATGGGTTTGAAACTAAAAATCCTTAAAAATCTTCTCCAGAACTATTTGGCTCAGATGCTTGAAATGTGGTATGTAACATTGCCTAGTGGTCCTCTACAAAGTTTGTTCAAATGGTGGCCCCAGGGTCCAAAGTGGTCGCGTGGCAGGGAGTTCCAGGTTTGAACAATAGAAATACATAGAGAAATATTCAAAAATCTTCTTCTTCAGAAACGCAAGGCTCAGATGCTTGAACATTGGTATGTAACATTGCCTGATAGTCCTTTACCAAGTTTGTTCAAATGGTAGCCCCAGGATCCAAAATGGCCACTTGGCATGGAGTCCAAGGTTTGAACCATATATATGCAAAGAAAAATATTCAAAATCTTCTTCTTCAGAACCACAAGGCTTCGATGCTTGAAATTTAGTATGATGCATTGCCTAGTAGTCCTTTACCAAGTTTGTTCAAATGGTGGCCCCTGGGTCCAAAAAGGCCCTGGGACAGGGGGTCTTGGGTTCGAAACTAAAAATCCTTATAAATCTTCTTCTCCAGAACTATTTGACTCAGATGCTTGAAATATGGTATGTAACACTGCCTAGCGGTCCTCTACCAAGTTTGTTCAAATAGTGGCACCAGGGTCCAAAATGGCCACGGGGCAGGGAGTCCCAGGTTTGAACCATAAAAATACATAGAAAAATATTCAAAAATCTTCTTCTTCAGAACCGCAAGCCTCAGATGCTTGAAATTTGGTATGTAGCATTGCCTAATAGTCTTTCACCAAGTTTGTTAAAATGATGGCCCCATGGTCCAAAATGGCCCTGGGGCCGGGAGTCCTGAGTTTGAGCCATAGAAATACATAGGAAACTATTCAAAAATCTTCTTCAAAACCATTTGGCTCAGATACTGGAAATTTGTTATGATCCATTGCCCAGTGAACTCCAACAAACATGGTGGCCCTGGGATCCAAAATGGGCCTTGGGCGTGGAGTCCTGGGTTTGAGCCATAGAAATACATAGGAAACTATTCAAAAAATCTTCAAAACCACTTGGCTCAGATGCTTGAAATTTGGTATGATGCATTGCCTGGTGGACTCCTACAAACATGGTGGCCCTGGGATCCAAAATGGCCCTGAGGCGGGGAGTCTTGGGTTCGAAATTAAAGTGTACTGAAAAATCTTCTTCTCCAGAACCTTTTAGTGCAGATGCTTGAAATTTGGAATGATGCATTGCCTAGTGGTCTCTTACCAAGTTTGTTCAAATGATGGCGCCAGGGTCAAAAATGGCCCCGCCCCAGGGAGTTCTTGGTTCGAACCATAGAAATGCGTAGAAAAAGATTCAAAAATCTTCTTCTTCAGAACCACTTGGCTCAGAGGCTTGAAATTTAGCTTCTAGCATTGCCTAATGGTCCTTTACCAAGATTATTCAAACATGGTGGCCCTGGGATCCAAAATGGCCCTGGGGGCTGGGAGTCTTGGGTTCGAAATTAAAATGTACTTAAAAATCTTCTTCTCCAGCACCCCTTAGTGCAGATGCATGAAATTTGGAATGATGCATTGCCTAGTGGTCTCTTACCAAGTTTGTTCAAATGATGGTGCCATGATGGTGCCAGGGTCAAAAATGGCCCCGCCTCAGGGAGTTCTGGGTTTGAACCATAGAAATGCGTAGAAAAATATTCAAAAATCTTCTTCTTCAGAACCACTTGGCTCAGAGGCTTGAAATTTAGCTTCTAGCATTGCCTAATGGTCCTTTACCAAGATTATTCAAATCATGGCCCCAGGGTCCAAAAGGGCCCGACCCTAGGGTGTCCAGGGTTTGAACCATAGTAATAAGTAGAAAATATTCAAAACTCTTCTTCTTCAGAACCATTTGGAAATGGTTGCAAACTATCAGGTTTGTTCAAATGATGATTCTAGTTTGACCTTTGACCTGTTTGCTCAGGTTAGCGATTCAGGGCCTCTTGGCCCTCTTGTTTATAATGTTATTGTTATTGTTTAGATTAATTTTCGGCGCGAATTACCCTTTGATTTTTTTTATAAACCCATTTTAACATTGACAGGCCTAGCATTTGGGAATTCTTAATTATAATAAACGGAATATAGAAGGCATTTGCAAAGTTTCGGAAAGGTCTGTTGTATACTCAGCATTATGCAGAGTTTTGTATTCATCACGAATAAGTGATAACCTCCACCATAATGACCGAAATGGGTATTAAAATTTTGAGTATCATGGTCATTCAGGGTCTGGCAGATTTCGACAATTTTAAGTGTGCGTTTGTTAGGATGCCTCTAAGCAAATAAAAGCAGCTTTTCATAGCGAGCCTCAACCGAAAGCATTTGTGTCGAGGTGACATGGCCAAGATGAATGCTCTGTCTATATATGATAGAAACCTTAAATCTTTTCTTTTCTAGAAGCTTGATTTATAGCATTGAGTACTCGATTTCTATTTCGTTTGTTCAAATGATGACCCTGGAGTGACCATGACCTTTTAAGGCAATCGTGCTGTTATATGAGACAATGCTATAACATTAGATTTCTTTGAAACTGATAAAGGTGCAAGTATAAAATTTAGTATACACCGTCAACTAAATGATAATTTCTGAGTACCAAAAGGTCAAGTTCGAGATTGCTCGTATTTTAGCAGTTTCAACAATGTGCACCAACGCCACTGAAGTAATTGGAAGTAATAGTCATTCCGAGTTTCTAGGGATCAGGAGACTATGTCGTTGCCACAAGATTGACATGGCTTCCATGTCGGCACATGGTAAAAACCTCTAAAACACTTCTTGTCCAGACCCAAGAGCCTGATGATGTTGGAACTTGGAAACAGCATCGGGTACTCATGTAGTATTTTGTATGTCAGACGAAACAACTTTGATTTCGTGTGCTTTTGTATGAGAAAATGCTGGAGATGCTGGCTTTCATAGAAATTGTTGAAAGCTTTGGTACGAAAGCGGAGAAAACAGTAAAATGAGTAGACGAAAATTTTTAGAACCGGAGGCCAATGTTATTCTTCGGCATTTCAGCAAGTTTGACATCTTGCTCTCCAAAGCCATTGAGATGATTCAAGCAAAGTTTCATACGTAATATTCATGGGTCAGTGACATCAACATTTATTTGAATGGTTATGATCACATGACCAAGATGGCCATCGTGCCCATATAAAGTATAAATCTTTATAAATCGTCAACTCCAGAACCCAATGACCCATGATGGTAAAATTTGGTACAGCATTTGGGATTCACCTACCATCAGAGATCTTCCTTCAGAGTTTATTTTTGTTCACTGCAGCTGGTGTTGTGCCGTATTGCGGCTGCAAGTAGTCTCCCCGTACATCATAATAGTGCTGGTTATATATTTTCTGTGGGTTTGGGATCATTGGACTCATTCTGATTCAGTTTTAAAACAGATTTCCGCTAACGCCGGTGCTGGGCGGCGCTGGCAGTATTGCACCTTACATTACTGTACGTGAACAGACTCAGTTAATCCGATCTTCCTTCAGAGTAACCTAGACCTCTTAATGGCCCCAACTTCGGAGACGTTGAGGGGGTATATTTGTTTGGCGTCCGTCTGTCCGTAACGCTTTTTGGCAGCAGAGAAACTCAAGAACCGCTTATACTTGGATCTTGAAATTTTATATGTGGCATATACATGAAAAATATGCGGACCCGTATATTTTTTCTTTCCGCAGGTTACGTATTTTCAGAGTTATGCTCTCTTTCTGAACAAAATATTTTGAGAACCTCTGATGCTTGGGTCATCATTTTTTGCAGGATGACATTGCCTAAGGTGTAGTTGATCTGATTAACTTTTGACAAACAATCATGAATTTTTGACAGAGTTATGCCCCTTTTAGACTTATTGCATTGTTAGCCTATGGAATCTTGTGAACAAAATATCTCGAGAACCCCTGATGCTAAGAATGTGTGATTTCGCAGGAAGACATTGCCCAAGGTGTTTATTACCTGATAAACTTTTGAAAAAAAAGTGAATTTTTGATTGAGTTAAGCCCTTTTTCGACTTAGTGCATTGTAAGCCCATGAAACCTTGTGAACAAAATACACATGTATCTCGAGAACCCATGATGCTAGGATCATGATTTTTGCAGGAAATAATTGCCGAAGTTTTAGATGACCTGATTAACTTTTGAAAAAAAGGCGAATATTATACTGAGTTCCTTAGATCTGCCCCATTTTTTTGACATAGTGCATTGAAGCCTATGGTACAAAAGTACCCTTACTTACGGTCAAGAACCGTAAGAGATTGGAACTTGAAATTGTATATGCTGCATGAACATAAAAAATTAGCGGACCCCCTTTTTTTTCTTCCGCCGGTCTGTCATTCAGGAGTTATGCGCCATTTTCGACTTTGTAATGTTATATAGGAAGAACCTTGTGAACAAACTATCTGAAGAACCTCTTAAGTTAGGGTCCTGAAACGTGGCATACAGTTACAAAGTAAGGTGTAGATAACCTGATTAACTTATTAGCATATTTCGTAAATTTTCGGTTAAGTTATTCCTCTTTTTTTCAGACATAGGCGTATACTATAGGAACAAGCTTGTGAACAAAATATCTGAAGAACCCTAAAAGCTAGGATCCTTAGATATGGCATACAAGCTAGGAGCAAGGTCTAGATGAACTAATTAACCTTTGAATTTTATATTTATCGTAAATTTTGGTTAAGTTATTCCCCTTTTCGGACATAGGCATTTGGCATAGGAACAAGCCTGTGAACATACTATCTGAAGAACTGCATAAACTAGGATCTTTATATTTGGCATGCAGGTTTGGACCAATTTGAAGATGACCTGATTATTTTTTTAGCCTAATTTTTCATACATTTTTTGTTAGAATTTTTCCCATTTTCGTACATAGTCATTTTGTATACAAACAAGCTATAGGATTACTTTGTGAACAAAATATCTGAAGAACCGCTAAGCTATGTTTCTTATCTTTGGCATAGTAACAGGCGAAGATGTAGATGAACCAATTAAACCCCTTTCTGACTTAAACATTATAGGACGGGCCTTCTTCAGAGGCAAGCATATGGTTGGGGGCATTGTGATTCAGAAACACATTTTCTAGTTTATGTTTACAAATAAGTTTAGAAATATGATCGAAATTTAACGTTGCACACACGAGCATTCATAGGAATTAAAATTTTTCGCCGACTTAAGTTTAAGCAATGAGACATAAATTCGGAATTGAGAAAATATATCTTAGATACCGTTTAAGTTACACAGATTGATTAACCGAATTAAAAAGAACAGATTCAGTGTCAGAAGACAAACTTAGTTAATAGGTAAACATATGTCGGTCTGTAAATATATTGATGAAATATAGTTGTGTTAGTAATCTTTGCTGTTTTCATTTAAGGTGAGGTGATTTTATCCGAAAATCTACCTCTAATCAGGTGTTTGAAATTAATACCAATAGTGATGGAAAGATTTCCGACGATCAAGGTCTGCGAAGATCCAGATCAAATTAAATTTACATCAACATCTGAAGAAGATGCAGCTGCAGCAAGGAAAGGCCTAGATGTCCTTGTATCATCCTTGAATTCACATACAGAGTCTTTAAGACACCCTTATGCAATGCTGCTGAGACAAAATGAGGTTAAAACATTTCTAAATAAGCGGATGGATGAAGAGGGCGTACAATGTTTTTGGCTAGTGACTCCAGATGGTTCTCTAAAACTCTTCGGGGTGAAAGCGGAAATGATACAAAAAGCGCGGAAAGTCATAAATGAAAGCATCTGCATAAGGAAAGAAGTTGAATCAGCTTTTGCTTCCAAATTAATTCTTCATTTTTCTGGCAAATGTCAGAAATGGCTAGCAGCTGAAGGTGAAACAAAAGTAACGATTTTATATACCAAAGATATTGAGGAAGAGATAAAGAAAATGGTTGCAAACATGACTGAAAAAGTAAGACAATCTGACAGCCCACATCAAATTAGTATACACGCAGATATGAAGGCTCCTGACAACATTTTGCCTGAAGGTATAGCGCATTCAGAAGGTTTACCAAAAGCATCGTGTAAAGATTGGAGTACAGGCATGAGCCCATCTGTTGAGTCCAAGCAGGATAGAAAAGACTTACATGATACTTTATCAGAAGAGATAAAAGCAGTAAGGAAGCGACAAGTAAGTGAGGACCTCGAACATGTCAGCTTAGTTCCTTTGGAAATAGGCTTGATAAGATATGTGATGAAACAAGAAGAAATACAGAGGATCAAATCAAATTTTTCTGTTGAAATAAATTATGAAATTGGTCATATTGTTATAAATGGTAATACAGATGTCGACGTTAGTGGGGCCACAGAGGCACTGAAAGACTTTGCCAAATCAGTTAAGATGGATTTCAGCTTAAAGGTGGATACTGTTCAAGAAGACTCGGAAGAATGGAGAACATTACGAACAAAAGCTGAGAAAAATAACGCATCAGTGTATATGGAGAATATTTGCCGTAGATCACTGCCAGATAAAGTCAATTTTTGCATTGGAAATACAGAAGTTAAGTTATACTGCGGTCTGGTTACTGACGTAACAAAGGTGGATGTTGTCGTCTGCCCTGTTAATGACTGCTTGGTACCAACCACACCGATGTCGGAGCTTATCTTTAAAACCGGTTGGTATCTTTTTCTCATTTTCTCATAACATAAGAACATAAGATTTCATTGAGAATATTTAAAAGTTTGGTCTAAAAATATGTCCGAAGCATATGTTTAGAAGTATTGAAACTTCACACATTGATAAAGGGCAATTAAAGGAAGTGCAGACTTTAAGAACTATAACCCTATTTTTAGTAAGTACTTAGCACGCTTCCTATTTTTTCAATTATTTAGCTTGTCCGGAGCACGTCTCTGTACAATTTAAGATAACATGGATGAAACGTCACATATTGATAATAGAGGGCACTGACTAGAAGTGCAGAGCAGAAGAACCATAACTGTATCCCAAGTTATTTTGGAGTTACTTCCTTTATTTTTCTCTCAGTTGTATGCATGTCCAGAGCATATCTCTAAAAGTATTGAAGAGAATATTTTTTTCCACCTTAACTTGCATTCAATTTACACAGAAAATCACTCCTTCACCACTATGCCGATCCCCCTTTTCCAAGCCTTCGGAGGGGGGGGCATCCATCGGTTCCACCGATTTTCTTTTTTTTCAGGTGGGGAGACGTTATACACTGAATCTACAGCTGCTTCCAGCAAGTTTGTTTTCACGAATAAAAATAAGCACCCTCCTGTAGGTTATATTCAGTTCATTAACAATGTAGGTATTTTGCCTTGCTCTTTGGTAGCGTGTATTGTTGTTGATGATAACTTTGAGACCATAAAGAGCAAACTGACAACAGCACTGAGCCATATCCTAGATAAAGCATCACGGGACGGGCTTCATTCTGTGGCCATTCCTATTGAAGTGAGTAAATCTGTTCCGGTGCAGTTAAGTACGAACGCATGCATAGAAGCGTTGAAAACAGCAGCGGCAAAGCATTTAGCCATTCCCGTGGTCTACCTTGGTGGATTGATTGCCGAAAATATGAAAATTGCAGCGGCAGTGCTTCAAACAGAAGTAAGAAAATGCGCAGATGGAAATTGTCAAATGGTTGATGTCTACAGTAATGATACAGGTTAGTGTTGATTTGTAGAATTTCTATTTGATAAAGAAAATAGCAATATATAAATCTTCTGTATGAGACATTTTTAACATAAAGGGTAGAAACGCTCCGTCGTCCAACTTCTTCCTACCGTCTAAAAATTTAAACAATTTCTCCTCTGAAATCACAAGCCGATTGTAACCAAATTTCATATAGAGTCTAATGGGCTTGCCAATTGAAGCACGCCGTTGGAAGGATCAAATTAAGTTACAGTGGCAAACTGAATTTTACGTGCAGTTGTATCTGCCCCCCTCCCCCCCCAATTTCTTAGCTAAGAAAACTGTCTTCAGAGGAAGAAGGAAGATACCCTAGTTAAATTGGAGACACAAGACACATGTGCAAGGATCATGGTATCCCTTCCACCATACATAAAGCGTAAAGGTACCCATCCCTTAAATAGGAGATCAGAGTGTCTATTAACGAAAGCGAGCGATGGACAAAAGAGACAGACAGGTGAAAGGGGCATGTTTCGCCAATAGCACAAAAAAGAATATTTTTGATTAATATAAAACCTTCAGAAAATATAATATTTATGAATAACAAAAACATAATAAAAAAACTAATCATGCAAATTTAAAGAGTAACTACACTTCAGGAACTGACGGAATCAGATCCCAAACCCTATCCCGAACATCAAAGGGAGAGATTGACAAAGACATCCCAACAAACAATAAATTACAAGTGATAAGCCGAGTCAGCAGCTCTTTCCCAAATAGGTGGCAACTCAGCTATCTTTATTGAACTTAATAATTTAGACCAACAGAAGGGTTACAACAGACTAAGCAAATTATACGAAAAACATTTAACAATTATTTTTACCTATTTTCTGCAAGCTGCATATAAAATAAAACTGAAAAACAAGGGAAATTAAAACAAAGCAAAAGAAAAGAAAACGCCGAACCAAAGAATAAGGAAAATAAAATTTAAATTAAGCATTGAAATGATTGGCAAATTTAACATTTGCATGGAGAACCGCCCAAGATTTAACCAAATCGTGCACTTGGGACTTTGCCTAAGTTTTCAAATATGAACGAATGAACAGTATTTTTATGAGAGGTAAGGTCCTGTAAATAGACCGATGATTGTTTGTGTAAACTTTTGAAAGCTTCAGATGCAATAAGTCTAAATTTGTTTACATGTAGAGTAGGTATATGGGCCTTTTCTCAAAAGAACCTCATAAGAACTGGTAAAATCATTAAAACTAACCGAATTACTCTACACAACAGATTGTCCATTTTGTTAGAATAAGTTTTCGAGCCATATGCCATACAAGTGGACAGTAGTTAAAACTTGATTTATGGATTTATAAACAAGAATCGTTGTTTTCTGTGTTAAGTAATTGTCTGGATTCTGTTGTTGTTAATCAATGTAGAAGTTATTCGGTCCGTGTAAGTTACTTCTAACCCATCAATGGGCCAAACATCAAACACCTGAAGTATATTGACATACGTTTCTCGTCCTCAGGAGCTCTCTAAGTCAGGGGCCGTATTCATAAAGCAACTTAAGTCATTGCTATGCTGTTGCTAAGGGTAAATTTCTATATTTAAGATTCCCTACAACTATGAAATTTGGTCTGGAGGAACAGTCTTACAGAGACTGTTCCTCCAGAGCAAATTTCATAGTTGTAGGGAATCTCCTTTATAGAAAATCAGCCTTAGCAATAGCATAGCAACGACTTAAGTCATTTTATGAATACGGCCCCCAGAT
Source organism: Ctena decussata (assembly GCA_963989385.1). NCBI lineage: Eukaryota > Metazoa > Mollusca > Bivalvia > Lucinida > Lucinidae > Ctena > Ctena decussata. The sequence continues at coordinate 127,188,036 of OZ022498.1, forward strand.
CTTTTAAGTTATTTTACTCTCCGGCGCAAATTTTATTTCTTAGGAGATTTTCTGAACTGTAAACATCTGTCGTATATCCGTAAATCTATTGTTCGCCAGTTTTTTTCAGAGACCATTTAATGGACTTTCGCAATAAGATCTTAACACGCTTCTGTTGGAGTTCCGTTTCAGTGGGTTGGATGAAAATAAAACGTCTCCGCTAGCCTGATTTTTTTATCATTTAAAAGGACCATTGTTAAGTTAGCATCTCCTTAAATTGTTCTAGTCATATGTGATCGTAAAAACGTTACCAAAAGTGGATGTACCTTTTTATGTTCCGTTTATGTGTACAAATTTTCTCGGCATCACTGCACCGACTTAATTTCAAAACAGTTTAAGCTGTGCAGTTTGCTAAAAAAACACTAGCAGGGAGAATGCCTCATTCGTCTTTGTATAAAATAAAACTCAAAAGTGGTAAATGCATCCAGATCATATGTCCGAACTCTTAAGTCAAACAAACATTGACAATTCCGGAATATTTATGATACACACAAAAACACTGAGGCCCTGTTTCACAATAATTAAAAGGAATAGCCTTTGACTGACCCTTTATGAAGATGTTTCAAGCCGTTTGATCCCGCTAAAAATTGTGGTTGTAAGGGGTAGGGGCGGTCTTTGTTCGTCTATTTATCTATTCGAAAACATTAACTCTCTTTCCCAAAATCTGCTGGCATAATTGCCAAATAAATTGATATAAACATTATTTATTCATAAAAAACACATAATTGAGCTGCGACACGAGAAAACCAACAATGTGGTTGTGCGCCCAGCGCAGACTCAGGTCAGCCCGGACATCCGTCCAGTCTGATCAGAGTCTTCGCTTTGCGCTTAAAAGGTAGCTAAGGGTCTAAGCTACATTCACGCAGACAGCGAAGACTCTGACCAGCTTGATTTATGGCAATACATCCACGGAAGTAAATTTAGGGAGTAGTGTAAATTAAAATCTTAAAGCAGTTTGCTCGCTCAAAATCACTCATTCCATTTATTATTTAGAATGATAGTTAACTTTATGTTTTTGCCTTTTGGAAAGCTAAAACACTTTTACTTGATCATTTAGTGTATAAACCTAGTGTGGAAACATATATAATATACACGCACCTGTGTGCATTGATTTGAATCGGGTCACAAAAAATAGTACAGGCTAAAATAAGTAAAGTTTTGACTTCAAAATTTCTCAAACAAGGTAACTTCGTAAAGCTTTTTCAAAATTTTATCGACGGCATTGCGACTTAGTGTCTAAATATGATGTCGTATTTCAAGGCCTTACGGAACCTGAATTTTATTTCGACTTGGTATATCTATTCAGAGAAATAACCGGTAAAATTGACTTTCCTAATCATTTTAAGAAGATAATCATTCGATATAAAAAGATTGCTTATAATATGGATGTTTTGTGGTAAACTGCATGTTTGGTTGTAAACCCAATTAAGGCTAACAAATTTGCTTGCACGACGGCAGGTCGGGCCTCAGACTATAAGAAGGCGCCAACCGAAACCTAACTTAATAGTAACACAGACGGCTGGCACCAGACACACTTTCCGGGACGTATTGGGTCGGGCCACCATGGTTTAACTAGCACGTTTTTTACTCCTGCTCCGGAATTTCAGTGTTGCTCTTTCTGTGAGTCTTCATATTTGTTTTGTCTTAGTTTTAATTTTAATTTCTGTGTTCTTGAAATATTAATCTTATTAGTTAGGAATTTTCCATGCAAACCGAACAACTAAGTGTCTGATGAACCAAAGCAGGTCCAACGGCTAGACCGCAAACCGGTTAAGCCCCCTCTCTAGTAATTTAATTGCTAGCGGTCCCAAGGCGGCACTTTTGCTTTGGTTCTTCTTAGTTGTTATATGTGTTGTATGTCACTTTGACTGTTTTGATATATATGGTTTGTTATGTTACGGCTAGCCCTGACATTAAAAAGTTGAAAATAGGTTAAAAATACGAGGGGCATTTCAGAAAAAGTGTAACTGAGTCTGCCATTCCTTGGAATGTTGACCGATTTTAAAATTTATGTATTAATTGTCAGGTTTACACATCACCCAATGGCCTTTACTAAAAAAATTGAGTCACTGGTATTTCCTTCAAAATATGCCATGACAATTGTTGTAAGGGTAAGGACACTGAGTAGAAACGGACGGACTATTTATGCGGAAACAAATCATATTTTCTTTACTCTGGATAACAGCAGCTCTTGATTGATACCTGTATTATCTATTATACTGAAAATATTCCAGTGTGAAAAGCATTGTTCCTGCTTTGCTTAAACATAAGATTTGCCTTGCAAAGTAGGCTAATCAAGGAACGTTGCACATTTCTGATGACGTCACTTGCTGTGCTTAATAGAAGTGTATAGCAAGCTGTTTAAAAATCAGTTTTGAGGTCAGTTTAAGTGAAAGTGAATGTTTACTGACAGATATTAAACAAAAAGTAAATGAAATTTAATTCTTCATGTTTGTTTTCTGTTATAAATAATCTTTTACGGCACCTGATGCTTTTTTGTCAAATGCCTACCTGATTTTTTACGATAACTTGCCCCACCCACCCGCATATTTCAATGTCAGTATGGCATTAGTCCAGCTCCGGACCGAAATTATTTCAGAAACAAAGTTTCTAATTTAGGTCCAGCACCTGTAAGTCTTCCTCGGTGTGGGTATTTCAAATGCTGATAAAATCAGTTTGGCAGATTGTAAACTGTGCATTAATTAATATATTATGTTTTCTTTTTGATAAATAACAGCCTTTTTCTTATTCTGACCTCCCTTAGTGTCTTACTTCATATATACTGGCGATTTTTCTTTCGTAGCCGTGAGAATGTTTACGAAGACCGCCATGTTTGCTTGGATTTTCCCAGTTGCGGATGACGTCATTGGGTGATAAAAATTGCAATAATATAAAACCCAGTACCTTAGGAGATATGAGTGTCGCAATTATATACATCTGTGAATATTGTTTGCGCTACCTACATATGCATTTATTTTCTGCCTTGGTGTCCAGATTTCAATTAAGCACGAGTTAGTGTGCTTCTGTGAAAAAGGTTTAACTAAATACCGCAATAAAATTAACCATATTATGAATGTTCAATTACCATGCGGACACCGAATGTCCGAATACAATTTCACTTTTCATAAATGTTCGCGCACACAAGAAACAAAGGGAAATCTGTTTAATTAAGCTATCAATTTTATAATAGTCCATGTCAAAACGTAACATTGGTAAAAAAAAAGTAAACCTAAACACTTCACAACATATGAAACAACTTCTGTGCGTTTGAAGTCGTCGACAGACCTGTATACTTTCAAGTATCATGAGAGAGGCCACGATAAAAAGAAATCACGTGCTATTATGCTTACACATTGCAGAAAGTCTTCAGACAAATGCTGTAATCAGACTGCAAAAGAACGATCACAATATTATATATCCGCGCAACTTAATAAGAATCTTTAAGATCCCAAGCGTTAACAGCGAGGACGTTTTCTTGCATGAGATGTTGCGAGCGGAGCCGTGATTATGTACAAATGCGGTACTCCTTTGAAATTCTTAAAATTATCTGTACGATTTTAAAATGAGCTGCGTGTAAAAAAATATAATATTTCTTGGGAAAATACGCATTTTCTTTGCAAAGGATAGGACCTACTATAGAACCAATATTTTACTGGTCTGGGTCTGCACAGCTAGACGTGTTTTGCTATGGCGCGAATTAATTGTTCTCGTCTGCGTATATTTCACTTAATTTCAACAATTGAAACTATGGAAAATAAAACTTGGCCGGAGCCAACTTTCTCAGTTCGTCTCCGTTTCAAATACCGATGACGGACGAGGCAATATTACTGTTAGCGAGCTGGTAATAAAAATCTCTTATGATTTTTTGGTTCACTGAAATTAATAAAAAATATTTAATGCGTCGGAACAGTTGTGTAAATTTGGATATTATATGTGGCAGAAAATAACCTCGACATCATCACATTCTTTTGGCAACGTAAATGTCCTTACTAGTTTTCCCTTTGATCGATACGTCGGAGCATACTATTGATCGGTCAATTTCCTATGTAAAAAAGCTGGTCACTCTGTTATTCTACACCAATGAAAAAAAAAAAAAAAAAAAAAAAAAAAAAATAGAAATAAAGTCAGCAGACGTAAGGCGTAACTGGGAGCGGATATCAAACAACCGATTCCACCCCCCCCCCCAACACACACACAAAGAAAGAACAAAGAAAGTAGAAATTAAACAAAACAAAAATCACCGTCAGGGAGGCGTTAGTCATATCGGGGGAGAAGGGGGGTAATATCAAAGAACCGCCGATTATTAGGATATGACATCTTCTTACTTCCTTGCAGGGGGGGAAGGGGGGGGGGGGGGGTCGAAGGGGGGGGGGGAGAGAGAAAATATCAAAGAAGCACCGATTATTAGGATATAACGTCTTCTTACTTCTTTGCCCCCCCCCTCCCCCCCCCCCCCCCCCCCGAAAAAAAATGGGGGTGGAGAGAGAAGATATCAAAGAACCGTCGATTATTAGGATATGGCACTCGGTCTTAGGATATGACACTTCCTTACTTACTTCCTCCCGCCCCCCTCCAGCCCCTCTACCGATGTAATTAAAAAGCGTTTCTGCAGTGGAGCTATAAAAATAAGTTTTCCGACCACTCGGACTGGGCATGCTCATTTTAATACAAACAGCACTGGCTACCTGAATAACAATACACGTTTTATGTTTAACAAGATTCAAAGATGTCTGTAAGGCTCAAACAGTCGTTGTATAAATACTCTGTTACCGATTAAACCCAGAAGTTAGTCGCTTCACTTTGGTTGTCTGGGGTACGCCTGTTTTTGCAATTCTGGTACTGGATTTTATCATTTGACAGATGGCGTCATCACGTGACCATCACGAGCTAATTTACATATCCTGTCAACATGTCCGTTGAAACGCAATTTCTTTTCACCCCTCTTGAGGAAAACACTTCAAGGCCAGCCCAGTTTCTCTTAGCAAAGGTAAAACTGGTGGCAGTCATGATCCAAAATGGCCAATAAACACAACCGCTAATGTTTTTTCGTTAGTGAATCAAAAATAATGATATAATCAGCGTATAGAAATTCCCCGGTAGCATTTACCGGCAAAAACCCAGCAGTAGAGAAATAGGTGGGACCTGGGCCGTGAAAATTGAAACTTGTTTCATGGTATTTTCCGGCCCAGAGCTGGGCTAAGTATGGCATATAAAATAACAAGTTTTTCAAGTCTTTATGTATGAATTTTGTTTTCAATATGTCCTTTTCTAAGTTTTAACATTGAACAAAGGTAAATATATTTAGCCTGTGTTTTTTTTTATTTGAATATAATTTTATTGTTTTGTATTGTACATGAATTGCTGATATTTAACAACTTTCAGCCGAGAGTTTGCACCTGTATCGTCCAGTTTCATCTGTGATTTGATGCCAGTCATAACAAAATATGGTGACGTAATCATTTCAGTAATACAGTATCTGTCATTTGTTGAAATGGGTTGTGAATAAGTCAAAAAACACAATTTATTGGTGTAATACATTTGTAATAACTTTGCATTTATAGCCACACAGCAGAGAAAAGTCTCGTTTATTATGTTACTGGTGTAGAATCTAGAAATGATTTCTATAGAACTTTCTTATTTTACATTTGAAGGACAGTATTAAGTGTATTTTCATTAAAATATACCATTTTCTCTTTGAGAAAACAGCAATAGAACAAAAGTGACTTTCGGTGAAAATGTACAGTTTCCAGTATCCAGATCCTTATGACGTATAAGCACGTGCTGTCATGCATGAGTGACTTAGAAATTCTTTTAACGCATACCATTCTAAAGCACTTGAATTAATCTTTCCAATGAAATATAAAACTAATCCTAAATATCAGCCAACAGACTACCCTGAGATCATTTACATTATTTCTGAAATGCCCGTCGTGCATGTTTATTTTTTACATATAATTTTGTTCTCATTGTCAGGGTTGGTGCTTTTTTGTTGCACTGTGTGTGGGCGGTCGTTGTTTGAGTTGGGTTGAGCAGCCAAGTATATAGTGAACCAAGGCAGAACAAAGGCGAGGGTTGGTCAACCAAAAACCGGTTAGGCTCCCCAGTAATTTCATTACTGGCCGCCCCAAGGCGGCAGTTCTGTTTTGGTTCTTATTGGTTGTTTTGTGTGTTGTAATTGCTATGTCTGTAACTGATATATTGTTTGTGATGTGCAGGCTAGTCCGTTGACCACCTACATGAGAAATGGCGATTCACATGGCTGCTGCTTGTGTTGTCTTTGGTGGTGACTAATTTTGTGTGGTCTCTTTCCCACATGGCGTCTTCGGTTGGATCTGGGATTGAATTGTGTCAGTTCCTGAGTTTCCTCCTTACTTTAATAATAAAACCAAAAGTATCATTACTGCTGGAAAATGAGTCCTAAGTGAATGGAAATCAGATTTATAGGGGTTTACTCGCATAAAAAACTCTATACTAAGATTTTGAGAAAATATGAAATTTTGGCAGGAATACCGCGTTTAAAGCGGAATGATCAGGGACTGGTGTCATCAAATTCCAATCCCAACCGTAACAGTCAACTGGAAATAGTATAATAAGAAACAGCACGTCAAACAGGAAGCCAAAACCAGCTGATAGTAAAAGGAACATCTCCCCGGGTAGACGGCCACTCAGAAAGCTAACCTTATGAAACCATAAATAAAGCACACACTAATACATTTTTAGCGTTTTTTTTTCTCACATGACGTCGCTGTTATTTTAAACAATAAACACTATTTTTTCTTACCCATGAATTATCGCTCATTAACACATGATGTTGGAGGGCAGATAGCGGAATATTAATTCACAACGGCGAAACCGAAGTGAACTAATATTCGTATCTGCCCGACAACACATGTCTATAGCAGCAATGATTCACGGGTAAGGAAAAAGAATTTCGATTCTAGCATTATACAGTATAAAAATACCAGCATATAACGTTTTCTAAAGGACTCTTTTTTTGAGGCGGACGTCGACAGAAGTAAATGTATACATTCGAGGTCATCAAGGCGCGTACTTAAAAATTCAGTTGGGAAAACGTTAATGTCATATCAGAATCAGTGGAAATTGTAGTGTCATAAAAGTCGTATGACTATACGTGTAATAACTTTTTGGCGCGTACATATAACGTCATGGACGACGAGCGTTGCAGCGATGAGATTTATTATTGAAATTATATTCGTTTTGAAGGCGATAATTCCCTTTTCAAATGCTCATATAATAAACCGAATTTTACACTCGTGGTCATTTCATATGAATTTCCAAAACAATTGCCAAACAATCATGACCATTAGTGTGAGATCCTTTATTTCTGTTTCCGTTGCACGTACATTGTATAACATACATCAGAATGAATAAGAAAAGACAGACAAAACAAAGAAATCATCCGAAGTCTACAAATAGGGGATAGGACAAACAGTCACATGGATAAACAATAGCAGAAGCTTTACCTTGAAACGATTACTTATATACTGTATTATTTTCAATAAACGACCCTGCTCTTATAAACACCCCCTGCCTCTTTTCCAGAAATAATATTACTTTGATGACTAACCTCCATTTTTCCGTCAGCTTTACACAGGGGAACAAAATGAATTCCTGTTTGCTTCTCTGGAGGACAAAGCTCTTGAAATGGGGTCCGCTTTTCAATGAAAGAGGAGAAAAATTCTTTCATTGAAGAGCTGATCCCTTTCGAGAAGGGCGGAACAAAGGGAAAAAGTAGAATTGCTTTATCTGAAAGTATATCCATTTATCCTAATACAATGTACTGTTTATTTTATATATTTTGACAGGGGCTGATGTACTAGTTTAAACGCTCTAAATAATCCCCCTTGCCGTAAAATATAACGCCCCGGGGGCGTTAATTAGGGTTGATACGGTATTTAAGGAAATGTGAAGGGCGAATCGGTGAACCATCACAGTATACATGTAAATCAAGAAATAACTCTTTGATGAAACAAAGATGAGGATCCATTAGAACACAGACACCGCAGCAAACGGAAAAAAGAAATAGCAATATTTACCAATCCTGCTGCAAAATTTAGATAAACAAATACCATCAAAAGGCTGGTATTGTTTTTTATTGTAAATCTACAATGGAACTTGTAAAATACTTCTTAAATAAATTGACGGCCCGGTGTCTAAAAGTTTTTTTGAATGACCAATTGTCAATGCGTGATTTGGGTTACGCGGATCATTACAATACAATTTTGGATGCGAATAATGAGGATGTGTGCACTATGGCCAGTTCACTTATACTGTGAAACATACAAATTCAGTTGAGCGAATCAAGGCAATTCCTATGCTCTTGTTTTGTTTGCTAGTAAAACTATGTAGTTTCTGTTCATAGAATATACAAAGAAGTGTATACCTCTCCTTCTATCATCTTGTATTTATATTTCAGGCATTATCAGCCCGCAAGTTAAACTGGAAATTGTTGTAGGCTCTCTCTTAGACCAGAAGGTAAATTTGTTTTAATTTCTTCTGTTAACTCTGGAGGCTTTGAAGGTCCGTCAGTGCTTAAGACATTTTTTGATATTGTTTATTTGTTCAGTAAGTCAGTAAGAAGCATAGATTGTCTTCATGAATACATTTAAATGCTGAGCTATCTCGGCTTGTTGGCTTTATTGAGAACTTTATTTTACCTCCTACAAACAAAATATGGCGAAGGAAATAATGTTTCCCTCATTTTGGCGAGACGAAATAGATTGAAAACATGGCAAAGAGGGCAGTGTTCGTCTTTCGTCTTATGTTAATCACACTATGGCGGTGATCAGTTAAAAATAAGATGAGAGAAAAAATGTGTTGCAACACCTGGAGATTCGAGGGGTGTCAACCAACTTTACTTAAATTTGGAGCAAAGTCGAAACTGATTCCTGCTGGTGGACAATTTTTTCCCGAGGATATCATCAACCCAGTTAGTCAGTGTTTCGGTGTTGATCCTGGTTCTTTGGCATTGGGGACACGACTACATACTGATTTAAAGTAACCTTATTAACTTATATCAGGTAAAAATTCTTAACTAATCTAAAACTTAGACAAGCTTGTCATAGCGACATGACTCTTAGCGGAGTTTGGCTTCCTTTCTTCAGCATTATTTTGGCTGTTTTTAGGTTCTTTCTGCATCGGACATTTCCTTCCTGATGCCCTTGCCTGCCTCGTTTCTCGAGTCACAGGGATTAAGGTGGCCCGATGGGGAACGCCTGCACTCGCGAATTGATACGTAGGCGCCCCTTACTATGTCTGCAGCAACTGTGTCGCGCGGAATGAGTCAGTTAGTGTGGCTCCGAGACAGCTGACCGTTACCTGCCGAGACATGGCCATTATCTGTTTTTGTTTCAAACGTTTGGGGTTTAGCGACACTGAAAAAGTAAAATACAGAAACGCGCGTCTGTCACTCTTATTTTGGTATAGTTACGTTTATGTTGAACCCAGTTGGTCTTGTTACAGGATTAATAGCTCCGACTAGAACTCACTTGAAAAGCTTAAAATCGGGGCTGTCGTTGAAACCGCTGAGCCGAATGTAACCAAATGGGAGGAACGAACCTTTCATCAAAGGTTCTGCTCCGATAACCACGAGGGCCACCAGGATTGTTAACTCTGTTTAAAGCGTTAAGTTTCCTGAAGCCAATGAAGCAGGATAGCAGCTATTTCGCAGGAAACATAGGAGACACCCTTTCCACTCAAGCTTGTTCAACTCGTAGGCGACTTCGCAAATAATTATAGTAATAATATTAATAATAATCATAAAAAAATCGCAAAACCTTTTTCACTTGCTCAAAGCTACGTATCCCAATGCAGCTTCTGACATAATCTGTTCTTACTGTAACTTGTTTTTGTAGGCCATAAATCATTACGGTGTCTCTGTAAAACGTGGACATTCTTTGAAATTGCTATGACTCTTTTATTTGCCTAGAAAATTGCTTCAGAATTTTGTATGATTGTAGCAAAGTTATACTCCTTCAGCCTGATGAAGATTCGTCATAAAGTAAGACTTCAACAGGAAGTAACATAATGATGGTGTTAAAATGTATAAGTGACATCCGTTATTTTCGTCCGCACTATTGAAATTACAAAATGGCTTGAGTAAAAAGGAACATAGTTTGAGGCAGGGCTGGATCTAACCCCCTTGTTTTCGGGAGAAAGGAGAAGGGGTGGGGGTTGGGCAAAACCAATAGGGAAAGAAGCACACACACACGCGGAAAATTGACATAAGTCTTTGTTTAGTTTTTTTGTCAAACGACTTATTAAATAACGTAGCATTTTCAATTACGGACGGACTGTCACTCCAAGAGTTAAGTCCCATTTCAATGCGACGAAGCCAGGCAGCGTAATACTGTAGTAGGCGTTTCCACTCATACATATTTGCATAATAGACAATTTTCTTCAGTAAACGTATTCAACCCTTAAATTCCTTCCTTGAAATTTTTTACGTCAAAATCTCCAAGTCCCCTGCTACAAACATTTTTAGGGCTAGATTTTTTTAAAAAATGACACATGCTCAGAAACGAATTCAAACTGAAGGACAGAGTGTGGCCAAATCTGGGTGTGTTTAACTTTATCAGATGCCTTTTTAGTCATACCAGATTTTTTTGACTTTTTAGCCCACCTGAGCCAGAGGCTCCCTCGTCCGTCCGTCCGTCCGTCTACACTGTAAAATGACTTCTCCTCTGAAACCGCTAGGCCGATTGTAACCAAATATCATATATAGCCTACTGGGGCCTTAGGAACGAAAAATTATTCAAACGGTCCTGGTCACATGACCAACATGGCCGCCATGCCCATATATGGTAAAAACCTAAAAAGATCTTCTTCTCCAGAACCAGTAGGCCGATGGCCTTGAAACTTGGTATGTGGCATTGAGTATGCGAGTACTACCAAGATTGTTCAAATTATGACATTGGGTTGACCTTGACCTTTTTACGGTATGGTCAAATTTGCTTTCTAGTGCTTTTATATGGCAAAATGCTAGAACATAAAATATCTTGGAAACCGTTGAAAATTTTGGGCTAAAATTTGGTATCTAGACTCATCTTAATGAGTACATGAAGATTTATGAGTACAAGAGGTCAAGGTCATTCTTTGACTTTTGACCCAGAACTCTCATATTTTGACAATTCCGAACAATCTCCTCAAAAGCCACTGGGCTAATTGAAACCAAATTTCATATAGAGCCTCCAGGGATTTAGGGAACAAAAATGTATTCATACGGTTCAGGTCACATGACCAACATGGCGGCCACACCAATATGGTAAAAACCTTTAAAAATCTTTTTAACCAGAACCAATTGACCGATGGCCTTGAAACTTGGTTTGTAGTTTTAGGTACTTGAGTACTATCAATATTGATCATATTATGACCTTGGGTTGACCTTGATTTTTTTTACGGCAAGGTCAAATATGGGAAAATGCTAGAACATAAGATTTCATGGAAAGTTTTGAAAATTTAGGCCTAAAAATTGGTATATACAGTCATCTCAATGCGTAAATGAAGATTCATGAGTACAAGAGGTCAAGGTCATTCTTTGACCTTTGACCCAGATATCATATTTTGACAATATCAAAGAATCTCTTCAAAAACAACTGGGCCAATTGAAACCAAATTTCATATAGAGCCTCCAGGGGTTGAGATATTGAAAATTTATTAAAACGGTCCCGGTCACATGACCAACATTGCCGCCACTCGCATAAATGGTTAAAACCTTTAAAAATCTTAAAATGGCCTTGAAACTTGGTATGTAGCATTGGGAACTCCAGTACTATCAAGATTGTTCAAAATGATGAACTTGGGTTGTCCTTGACCATTTTATGGAAAGGTCAAATATGGGAAAATGCTAGAACATAAGATTTCAGGGACAGTTTTGAAGAATTATGCCTTAAAATTGGTATCTACAGTCATCTTAATGAGTACATGAAGATTCATGAGTACAAGAGGTCGGAGTGAGTGAGTGTCATTCTTTAACTTTTGACCCAGAACTCTGTAATTTTGACAATATCAAAACATCTCCATAAAAGCCCCTTGGCCAATTTGAAACCAGATTTCATATAGAGCCTCCAGGGGGTTGAGGGAATAAAAAGTTGTTCAAACGTCCAGGTCACATGTCCAACATTGCCTCCATGCCCATATATGGTTAAAACCTTTAAAAATCTTTTTCACCAGAACCAATTGACCGATGGCCGTAGAGTAACTTACCCTTGAGTACCGTGGCTGAATAGATTCAGGTGAGCTACAGGACCAATGGTCCTCTTGTTTTATTTCTTTTTCTTATGTGACTTATGTTAAGTGGAAGAGTCAGAATCCGTAGAATCTGTAGAGGAAGTAGTAGCGTCAGATGAAAAAAAATATTTCTTTTCTTTTTGTGCTTTTTAGATCATCTGAGCCAGCGGCTCCGGGGGAGCTTATAGTATAGGCATGCTCCGTCGTCGTCCGTCCGTCGTCCGTCATCCTTCAGCAATTTCAAATGACTTCTCTGAAACCACTAGGCTGATTGTAACCAAATTTCATATATAGCCTCCTGGGACCTTAGGAACGAAAAATTGTTCAAACGATCCTGGCCGCCATGCCCATATATGGTAAAAACCTGAATAAATCTTCTTTTCATGAACCAATAGGACGATGACCTTGAAACTTGGTATGTAGCATTGGATATGCGATCATTTCCTGTCTTGTTACGTTGGAACAAATGTAGGTAAGGTCGAATATGCACGTCCCGTAAACAAAGTACTGCCCAAAGTACTACCCGTATATATATACACTGCTAAAAATATTTAAAGGAACACCTAATATTTTTCCATAGACGACAATGCAACGCATCCCCACTTTGAGGTTATATACTTTCGATTGATAAAGACACGAAATTTCCATTTATTTTGCCATTTTTTAAAGAGGGGAGAGGTTACTGACTGCACAATGTTTGATTTAATATTTGTCCTGCCCGTGTCCATGGACAGATTTAAGTAAAAGTAAAAAGTATGCAAAGACCAGGAACTGAAACAATCAAAATCCAAATCCAGCCCTCAAACCATAGTTGGAAACAACTAAGATTACAAATAATCAAGATACAGAGAACATATGGCCAACCGAGTGAGCAGCTTGTTCCCAAAAGGTGGCCACTCAGCAACCCAAACCGAACCAAAAATAATAATAACATACATAAGGTAAAACATCACTGAAACTCTGACACCAAAAACAGGCAACAAAGAACCACAACAGAACTACCGCCTTGGAACGGTCAGTAATGAATTACTGGGGGGCTTAAATCGATTTTACAGGCCCAACCTCACCCTCAGTTTCTGAAGTGGTACAAAACATTTAGTTAGTAGTTCGGTTCGCATGATAACCCTCTAACTCGTCAATGAATCATCACGGTAAACACATAAATCAAATTTCAACACCATGAAGAAGCAAAGACGAGGACTCAACAGATACAACGGGCCGTCTGACAGGTGGAGATCCCTGTCCTGCCAAACGACCCCACTGGAAATCTGAAGCAAAAGAAGGTCACCAGTTGAGCCCCGGTGGACCAAGCAACAGACAATTTTACAATTTTTCAGAACAGGTGAAAAGAGTGATAATTTCAACTAAAATCAAAAGAACCATTTTGTCTTTGAAAATGAATGTCTTTCAAGGTGACCCTTATTGAGAAGATTCCTTTGAACAAGAAATTTATGAGATTTTGTAGACTTCTTACTTATGAATGTTTTCTTTGCTCTTAAAGGATCTAAACTTTTATCATTATTCATCAAAATTACTCAATTTCAGAAAATAAGAAAAGTGCAAAACTTGTACCATGGAAATGAGCAGGGCATCTGTTGTACTGAAATTCAGCTTGTCTTAAACTTCGATTCTTCTTAAAAGTGCTGCAAAAAGATGGAAATTCTTACCCACTAACGGTCAGATTTATGGGCCGTTAAACTGGGCATATGTTGAAGTAACATCTATGGGAAAAACCTGCTGCTCCTTTAAATATTTTGAGCAGTGTAGTACTGACCTTGTTTGTTTAGTTTTAGTCTACCTGAGCCTAAGACTCAGTGTGAGCTTATAAAATAGGCAGGCTGGTCTTCATTTTTAAACACTTTGATTGAAACAGAGCATTTCTGTTATACGCTTAGTACAACGTGCTCAAATTCTAAGCTTGTTAACAAAGTTTGACTCCGTATTTATTTTAGTATGTACATATTAGCGAGATCTTGAGCAGTCATACATTTTGAAGGTCGTGATTTCATCAGTAAGTTTGCAAAAAAGCCTAGGTAAATAATCTTTGAAAGGCTTTAGTATTTTTATTTTCCATTGTAGGTTGATACTGTTGTATGTGTAGTACATAAGTCATTGAAATTAGATACAGGTGAAGTCGCCGATCTTATTCTGAGACAGGGAGGAGAACAAATTCAGTCCGAACTACTTCAGCTGAGTCCTGTTGGACTAGCAGAAGTTGTTGCTACAAATGGTGGCAAGTTGGCATTCAAACGTATATTGTTTGGAAGTTTACCAAAGATGAAAGAAGGAAATAAAGACTACGTAATTCAGGTATTTTTGCATTCTTATTTGTACTACTGTTAGCTGGTGTAATGGTTGCAGGAAGACAATTCTGAAATTCTGTCTTTTGGATTACTGAGACTATAACGGTGTAGATGTGACTCTACTCCCAGGGTAGCGCTGGGTTTTGCCTATTGCCTTTCACCGCTGCAGCCCGAGCTCAGTTTCTCGCGTCGTTCTATTGCAGGGTAGTATTTGGTCATCCTGGCAAGGTCGGTTATAGTCTGACAGTTCCCAAGTTTGCTACACCTTGTAGAACAACGGAACGCCAAAGTAATTGCATTCAAGAATGTGTTTATGGGTTCATAGGGGTTTCTGTATAATCGAAGTAAAGTAAATGAAGATTGGGCAAACTTTAGTTTTTGTGTAGTTTTTATGCAACTCATAGGCTTAGAACAGACGGTGGTTATAATGAACGTCTCTATTACTCTTCTCATTTGTAAGCTTCTTTTTGTTCGTGCATTACAGAATATCAAACTATTTCTGAGGAACTGTTTCTTGCGCGCAAAAGATCAAAGATGTGTCTCCATCGCATTTCCGATCCTTGGAACTGGTGGATTAGGCTACGAATTAGAGATGGTAGCCCGTGAAATGTTTAGAGCTGTCCATCTTTATGCAGCGGTTAACGGCGTGACACATGTCCGATTCGTGTTGATACAGCAAGATATAACTGGTCAAAAGGTAAGCAGGAAGACAATTTTGTAAAATTAACACATTTATATCATTAAAGCGGACGAATCCGTAACAACAAGACTGTCTATTTGGCTACTGGGGACTTTGCTGTTATAGTCTGTATAAAAGTCTTAAGATGCTTGGAGCCAGTGGCTTATAGGGAGCTTATTGTAAAAGCACTTCCTGAAGTATCCGTGCTGTGCGTCATCGTCCGTTTGATTCTGAAACATCTCATCTTACACACCCAGTGGGCTCATCATGTAGAAATGACGTTGCACCCACGTCGATACGACGTCATTACGCCTCATCAGCGTCCATGCGACGTCATGTTGACGTCATGCGCCTGCTTAGACAGTAAGACCCTTTTACCCAGATTTCATTACAACTTCTTAGGATGAGGGACCAGTAAGTAGTACTTGGGATGCTATAGCATTTGAAAGTTGCCATTGACTTTACTGGGATTATTGTAAAACAGCTCAGACAACCTCAGCAGTGTTGCTTTAATTACAATATCCTTTATCATTATCTACTACACACGACAGACCCTGAATTTTAAGACGATTAAGTGTAAATATTGAAGATAACTATTGATTGGAATCTTTTGTTCCATTCAGAAATGAAAATGAACGGCACCGAAGAGGCTGCATGCATAGGTTTTGAATCAGTTGTGCTTGATAATTTTTTTATCCTTCTTTAATTGCATGTCTGTGGATAGGATCTCGTGCAAATGAATGGCAGCTCCACTTTATAGTTTTATAAGTTTGGTTGTGCCAGGTATGCTTCCCTCTCAAGTCGTGGTTATAAAGTTACTGTTCTTGACATATGCAACGCATATTGGTTGTAAGTTTAAGAAACCTTTCTGTTGTAGACGTTCTAAGAATTGAAACCTTATAACAAGGAGTTTGAAAGAAAAGGTACCTGCAGAATCTGTATCATGTCATCATAGATTTAAAAACAATTGACAGGTAGAGGCCTGCATCCTTATTGGAAAGCACACACTATCAGTGCAAATCGAGTTCACGCCACTGAACACCTTTATTAAACGGTTATAAGTGCAGTTGAATTGAATGGAAGCGCTGGAGAATGGTTAAGAACAACAGTTGGAGTAAAGCAAGTATGCCTTTTCTCATGCACGCTCTTCGCCATTTTTCTCGAAAGAACTGTGTTTGATGCTCTGGAAAAACATGATGGAAATGTGGGCATCAGCGGCAGGTTTATTACCAGTCTGCGGGTTTGCCAATGACATTTACCTTCTTGCTGAGGAAGAGCAGGAGCTAGAAGCCCTAGTTGAGGGTCTTCACAACTTTTGCACAAGGTATAAAATGGATGTAAGTGCTGAGATAACCAAACTAATTACAAAAAGCGCCAGGGGCATCCAGAGGGAGGTCAGGGTTGAAGGACAGAAGCTCGGAACGGCTATAAACTTCAAGTACCTGGGAGCAGTTTCTCAGATGAAGGCTCAAAACCACAATAACAGACGTTCTCTCAAGGAGTTCGCAAGCCCTTGCAGCTCAGCTGAAGCCAATATGGAGAGGTAACAAATATCTCTTGGATCAGCTGATGCGCTTTATTGTCATTGCCATATTTTTGAATGCCTGTGAGTCATGGACCTTGACAGCAGTCAGAGAAAAGAATGCAGGCCTTTTCGATGAGATGCTACCGAAGGTTACTGAACATCTCGAACAAGGACCATGTCACTAATAAGGATGGTCGCAGAACGATCAAAGCAGTCAGCCATTGGAGAATATCACGAACTCCCGACCTTGGGCAAGAAACAACTGGTGTAGTTTGGCCACGCCTCAAGATTGCTGGCTTAACAAATACAATTCTGCAGCCACAGAGAAAGGAAAATGAAGAAGAGGTAAAAAGAAGAAGAGGTGGGAAGTCAATATTAAGGAGTGGACAGGGATGGATTCTGCTAGTTTAGCCAGAGCAGGCGGCGATATATTTTGCTCAAGATGGTGTTTTAAAATGAGAAACTGTTATATGATAAATGCTTTTTGTTTAAACAATCTTTAAAAGGTAAATAATAACCTTGCCATTAAGCTGCAAAAATATGAGAAACTGTTATATGATAAATACTTTTTGTGTAAACAATCTTTAAAAGGTAAATAATAACCTTGCCATTAAGCTGCAAAAGGGTGGATATCCTGTGTCGAAGAGGAAATTAAAATGAGCCATAGCTTTATGAGGGTTTAGTAATCAGATCTTATAGCCGCACGAGTAAGTGAAAGGGGCTCTCACCAACTGAAAGCGAGGCGCAATTATTCTGATTAAGTTATTAAATTCATTATTAGACTAAATACTGTGTGACAAGTCATGAAGCGAAGACAACAGTGTACTATTGATACTGGTCTAGACTCTAGAGATGCATTTATGAAATCGTATTTTTACGTATCAGCCCTCGCCCAGTGTCATGGTAATTATCACATAACATGCAAAACAAAGCACTTTGCATTGGAAATGTGTATAAGTTCACTATCTACAATGGCTATCATTACCGAAGCATGGAAGCGCCAAAATTTACAATTTTATTTATATCACTGCAGGGTGAATATTGCACCTTATCTTAATATTGCGAAGATGCCTGTTTGAGATATACTCGATTGTCAAAGTGAAGTCTGCAGAAATAATTAGATTGCAAATATATTGTAAGCATGCAAATCATCTTTATCCAAAACTACTACACAAATTTATTTTGTTATCAGATGAACGGTTAAATGATTGAACTGCTGAGGTTCTTTTTCATATTTTGAATTTTTCAGGTGTTTGGTGACATGAACAAGACATTTCAACAATTACAAGAAAGCATAGGTATGAATTACTTTAAATATGAGCTGTGTTGAGATGTGCCTATATTTTAGACTGATGTCATGTTTAGTGTATGTTAGACTATATCTAATATCACAAGCAATACAAAATTTACAAGCTAGACGAGAAATCATATTTTTTATGCCCCCGCCATTTTAATAAGGGGGGTGGGATATAGTATCACCGCTGTCTGTACGCACATCCTGTCCTGTATGTCCGTACGAAAATGGTTTCCATTCGATATCTTTTTAAAACATTTGTGTATTGAATTCATATTTTATACACAGGTATATAATCATAAAATACAGATCACGTTCGATTTGGGGTAAAATCCGTCAATTGTTGTGGGAGTTATGGCCCTTTTCGACTTCATTTTGTATGAAAAAATGGTTTCCGTTTCTTATCTTTAGAAAGGATTAGTGTTTTGGATTTATATTTTATACACATGTATATAATGATAAAAGACAGGTCAAGTTTAGGGTAAATTCCGTGTACAAAAAAAATGGTTTCCGTTTATTATCGTTTGAAAAGTTTAATGTATTGGATTCATATTTTATACACAGATATATAATTATTAGAATTATTAAATACAGGTCGTATTTAATTAAGGGTAAAATCCGCCGATTACTTTTGGAGCTATAGCCCTTTTTTAACTTCATTTCATACAAAAATGGTTTCCAGTTGTTAGTTTTTGAATCGTTACTTGTTTCCAGGCTATTTCTTTTGGAGTGTTGCATGGCATCCATTTCTGTGATAAGATACAGAATGTTATCACATTACATGACACCCCCCCACACACACACACACAAACACACTTCTCTTGATCCGCTTGATCCGAGAAACACAATACATCTGCCTAAGGCTAAAAATAAAACAATAAAACATCTACCCACAAGTCTGCCTTTCTGAACCTAGTTATCCTACAAGTACCAATACCATAAGTAAGGCGCCATCTCACTTAGGGCACTGGGTGGGGGCATCCGTGTCCTATGGATTCATTCTAGGTTACCTACAGCATTAATCTTAATTAACGCCTCTGCTCTCATAAATGCCCCCTGCCTTCTACCAAAACTACTGCTATATCGACTTGCCAGAATTACAAAATCTCATGCAAAAAGTCGCCCGGATGAGATATTACATACAACTGTCAACTATTTGTGTGATGAAAAAGTGAAAGTAATATTGTTACATGTTTAATATCATACCTCCATGTTTTCCATTAATAATACAAATGGAGACAATTTTCATTATGTCTCCCCCCTTCAGGGTCGGGAGACATATTGTTTTTCCCCGGGCGTCTGTCCGTCTGTCCGTCTGTCTGTCTGTCTGTCTGTCTGTCTGTCTGTCCGTCTGTCTGTCACAAATCGTGTCCGTTCTATAACTTGAAAACCGCTCAAGCTACATTCACGAAACTTCATATAAATATCAATCAACATGAGACGACGTGCAGAGTGCAAGAATGGTAACTCTGGCATTTATACTTTTTGAATTATTTCCCTTGGAACTTAGTCCATCACAAAATTGTGTTTCAATCGTGTCCGTTCTATAACTTGAAAACCGCTGAAGCTATATTCGCGAAACTTCATATAAATATCAATCAACATGAGACGATGTGCAGAGTGCAAGAATGGTAACTCTGGCATTTATACTTTTGAGTTATTTCCCTTGGAACTTAGTCCATCACAAAATTGTGTTTCTATCGTGTCCGTTCTATAACTTGAAAACCGCTCAAGCTATATTCGCAAAACTTCATATAAATATCAATCAACATGTAACGACGTGCAGAGCGCAAGAATGGTAACTCTGGCATTTATACTTTTTTAGTTATTTCCCTTGGAACTTAGTCCATCACAAAATTGTGTTTCAATCGTGTCCGTTCTATAACTTGAAAACCGCTCAAGCTATATTCGCGAAACTTCATATAAATATCAATCAACATGAGACGACATGCAGAGCGCAAGAATGGTAACTCTGGCATTTATACTTCTTGAGTTATTTCCCTTGGAACTTAGTCCATCACAAAATTGTGTTTCAATTGTGTATGCTCTATAACTTGAAAACTGCTCTAGCTTTATTCACGAAACTTCATACAAATATCAATCAACATGAGGTGATGTGCAGAGTGCACAAATGGTAACTCTGGCATTTATACTTTTTGAGTTATTTCCCTTGGAATTTTGTCCATCACAAAATTGTGTCTCAGTCGAGTCCGTCTATAACTTTAAAACCATTCAAGCTATATTCATGAAAGTTCATACAAATATCAATCAACATCAGACGACATGCAGAATGCAAGAACCATAACTTTAGCTTTTATACTATTTGAGTTATTTCCCTTAGAACTTTGTCAGTCACAAAATCGTGTCTCAGTCGTGTCTGCTCTATAACTTGAAAACCATTCAAGCTATATTCACGAAACTTCATACAAATATCAATCAACATTAGAAGAATTGCATAGTGCAAGAACCATAACTCTTGCATTTATACTTCTTGAGTTATTTCCCTTGGACCTTTGTCAGTCACAAAATCGTGTCTCAATCGCTTTATTACTTGAAAACCGGACAAGCTATATTCACGAAACTTCATACAAATGTCAGTCAACACTAGACAACCTGCAGAGCACAGCATTTATACTATTTGAGTTATTTCCCTTGGAACTTTGTCATTCACAAAATCATGTCTCAATCGTCTAAGCTCTATAACTTGAAAACCGTTTAAGCTATATTCATGAAACTTCATACAAATATCAGTCAATATATAAATAGACAACGTGCAGAGCACTGTAACTCTTGCATTTATATTTTTTGACAAAAACTAAATATGAATATCAGTCAACATTACATGACATGCAGAGCATAACAACTATAACTCTTGCATTTATACTTTTTACTTATAATGAATCCCTGCTTCAGGGTAGGGAAACATATTGTTTTTCCCTTGGCGTCTTAATGACTGATCCTTTTGACATCAAAAAGGGGGGAGACATTCTGTTTTTTCGTAGAAAAACAATTCTAGTTAATTACTGTTTGCATCTGTGGAAGACGCAGCTGTGGAATCTAGTCTTGAAAGCAAGAATTGCTTTTGAAAAATGAAGTTCTTACTGTGAGATTTGGTTTCGGTACGTTTCGCCCGAAATCCATGTCCTCCCGTAGAGGTTTCGACACCAGGACGTTTGGCACCTGGTCGTATCGCCCTCGGTCGTTTGGACCCTACTGGATGCTTCGCCCCTGGACGTTTCGCCACCATATTTCCAAGAGGGGAGGTTAATTAGAATATTATTGCCTAAAGCATTTTGAATTCTACTAACATTTCTGCATTTTAGTAGGAAGCATCAATGATGACAGGTCTGAGATGTTAACTCAGACCGACCCATTTCTTCCTATTAAGTTAATAAAATTATATATGCAAAGTAAGCCTGAACCTGTATAAAATAGTATAAAATAATAATAATAATCGACTTTATTTCTAGAGGGTGACACATTTAGCAAAAACTAATCTTCCATGAGGCCCTCATGAACAAATCGTTACCCAGATCATATCTTCATTTATAAAAGTTATTTAGCAGTTTCATGGCTCCAGTCTTGGTTTTGGTTCAGTTGAAGATGCATGTATTATTAGATGTAATCGGCCTGTCACGTCAGCCTAAGACTATTTTAGCCTCAGAATACCACGGGCGGTATCGACATCTACAGCGAGGTATCCAAGAATTTCAGGAAAAATATGTTTTGGTCAGACAAGGCCGCAAACAACGTTGTTGTTGTTTGACGGCTACAATACATTAACACTTTAAACCAGGAACTTGGCGGTACAAGGGCCTACAAAGAAACATCTACAGAAGAGAGTTCTGTAGTTAAAGGACATTGTAGCCATTTACCCGTTAAGTTTGCTGTTAATGTTAAGGAACGTCAAGATAGGCTTCCTACGATGTATTGGTTACCAAAGCTTCATAAAAAAACCTATAAAGCACGATTTATTGCCAATTCTAGTTCTTGTACTACAACTTAACTTTCTAAGTTATTTAGGTCTTGCCACTGCCGTCAAAAATCGTGTCATAAGGTATTGTGAAAAAGTTTTTGAAAGGTCAGGTAAAAATTTCTTTTGGCCTATCAAAAATTCTGATTAGGTAATTTAATAAATTGAAGTTTAAATTGAGAGGGTTCCTTACGACCAGTTTGTCAACTTATGATTTTTCTACACTTTATACTACTTTGGCACAAAATTTGATCAAGGAAAAACTTATAGATTTAATTTAGTGGACCTTTCAAAGGGAAGGTTCGACTCTTCTTGCCTATAAGAAAAGAAATGCTTTCTTTACTTAAAAAGATTTAAACTTTGGTCATGTCAAAATTTGTGTGAAGCATAACATAGCTTTTAGATAATATTTACATTAGATTTCGTGCCAAATTATACAGACACATTGTTGGTATTTCGACGGGTACTAATTGTGCCCCTCTTGTAGCGGATTTGTTTTATTTTGCTATGAAAGAGATTTTATGGCTTCTTTTTCTAATGATAAAGGATATGAAATTATTGAAGCTTTTAACTCTATATCTAGATATCTAGATAATCTTTTCAATATTGACAATCCTTACTTTGAAGGCATGGTGAATCAAATTTATCCACCTGAGCTACAGTTAAAGGCAGGATTTCAGAACCCCCCGGTAAAGGATTAGCTACCTGTATGAGGCAATAAGTGGGCGTGGCTTAGCTACTGTGCAGATAGACCACTGTCCTGTTATAGCTGATGAGAGAAAACCCTCGGGCAATGTGTCACCTTGTCATAATTTATAATATTGATTTTGTATGCAAACGAAAAAATTACTATGAAATTTGAAGGCTTTGTAACTTTATTGAGAATAATGTCATCAACGCAAAAGTAGAATATTTTTGTTTTTACTCATGAGACATTTTTTTGGTCAAAAACTAATTAATGATATTCTAAAATTAGTTAATAGTAAAATCGCACCACATATGAGCTGTATCTAGTTCTATGTGGATTAGCTCAGTCACCACCGGGGCTCAACTGGTGACCTTCTTTTGCTTCAGATTTCCAGTGGGGTTGTTTGGCAGGACAGGGATCTCCACCTGTCAGACGGCCCGTTGTATCTGTTGAGTCCTCGTCTTTGCTTCTTCATGGTGTTGAAATTTGATTTATGTGTTTACCGTGATGATTCATTGACGAGTTAGAGGGTTATCATGCGAACCGAACAACCAACTAAATGTTTTGTACCACTTCAGAAACTGAGGGTGAGGTTGGGCCTGTAAAATCGATTTAAGCCCCCCAGTAATTCATTACTGACCGTTCCAAGGCGGTAGTTCTGTTGTGGTTCTCTGTTGCCTGTTTTTGGTGTCAGAGTTTCTGTGATGTTTTACCTTATGTATGTTCTTATTATTTTTGGTTCGGTTTGGGTTGCTGAGTGGCCACCTTTTGGGAACAAGCTGCTCACTCGGTTGGCCATATGTTCTCTGTATCTTGATTATTTGTAATCTTAGTTGTTTCCAACTATGGTTTGAGGGCTGGATTTGGATTTTGATTGTTTCAGTTCCTGGTCTTTGCATGCTTTTTACTTTTAATTAAATAACCGTATACTTGATTAATCAATTTATTTATGTGAAATGTTATTTTAATATTGTATATCAGTTGTCTCATCCTTTTTTTAAAAAACTAAATAAATACAAAAATTAGTAGGTTAATGGCAGTTTCTCATGATGAAATTTTTACTATTTTTTTCAGAAATTTGATATGAAAATAACAAAATTAGTTTCATCTATTTTGAAATTAATATGGATCTAAATGTACTTTTATCTAAATTGGTAGATGAAATTTCTTTTTTTCGGTTATTTAGATTTATATCAACAAGATTAAAAATGAAATCAAATATATATTGTATATACTGATATGCTTTCTATTTTTTTCAATGTATGAAAATTATCCAAATAAATTCTAAAAAAACCTAATCATATTTTATTTTGTCTCAATTTCCTAATTATTTATCATATTTGCATGAATTCCTATGTGACAAAACAGCATAGTCACTGAGCTGATAAGAGCTGTCAATCATTTCTCAGGTAAATGCCCCAGCAAATCAACAGCCAATCAAATTAGAGATAAATCTACAGGAGCCACTGTAGATGTTTACCCTTTGGTGGCTATTGGAAAACTAAGAATAGGTAGCTAATTTTGCCTTTTATAGTCCACTCCTGCCTTTAAACAAAGCTAATACAGCCGATACTGAAGCCCCAGTTTTGGATTTACATTTATCTGTTTTAATTGGTTTTGTTTCATCCAAAGTTTATGATAAACGCGATGATTTTGATTTTGACGTAGTATATTTTCCATGTTTGGAACGTGATGTTCCTCGTTCTACCTCTTACGGGGTTTACATTTCTCAACTTATTTGGTTTGCTAGAGTGTCTAGCCATGTGACTGACTTCAAACCCGAAATAAAATTTTAACTGCTAAGCTTCTCCAACATGGCTATATATATCATAAACTTCGAGAAGCACTTTCAAAATTCTTTGGCCGACACTATGAATTGGTTTCTAAATTCAATGTCGGATTAAAAAGTCTTTTGCAACAGGCCTATCGGAATCAGAATTTTATGGTGGCTCAGTCTATAAATTCAAAACAGTTGTAGGTAAGTCTGATTTTTCTGATCAGTTCAGGAAAACTATCGTTCGTTACAAACGTATTGGTTATAATATAAATGTAATGCTAGAGTCTGCATGTTAAGTAGTTTACCCAATTATGGTTAAAAACTTTGCTTCCCGTCTTTAATTGCAAGCCGGTTAGTCAGGTATCAGACTCAATGATGGGCCCGACATAAAGTTACTTAATTTAGTTAGTTGGGGCCGGAGTTTGCCTTGTCTGCTGCTTGGCTATTCGGGGTTTAACTGATTGTTTTCTTTTGCTCCGGTAGTTTTGTGGTGTTGTCTGACTTCCCAGGAGTCTCCTGGTGTTGCAATACGTTATTTCCGTTGAGTCCTCATTTTTGATTTATCTAAGGCCATATCCATGATTTGTTTGTTTCCGGTGATGAGTCATGGATGAGTTAGGAAACCTTCATGCGGACCAAACAGCAAACTTAAGGTAGCCATAAACGGAACAACTCTGTTCTTACTTCTTCAAACAAAACAGAGTTATTGTTCATGATGGAATCGATCAACTGTACAGCGTATACAGTTATAACACAGACTAGCAATTTCTACCGTAAAAGTCCTAAGTTTTAGGGCACATAGGTCTCCACAAACGGTGGAAACCGAGATCAGACTGTTCCTTAGGAACCAGAATGATCAAGGTCTTCACAGTTGCCATCCCATCTGCACATTTTTGTTGGCATTACTCTATGGTAGAATGGGAATAACAGGAAAATAAATAGTAGGGCAAGGACCGGCTGTGCTTGCAGCAGGTGCAGAATTTGGGCAGTCTGTTTTGGGGAATTTTTTTTTAACTTACACATTGTTTTTCTAGGAAACGAAACGGTGACATGTTTGTTTTTTTGTTTGATTCTGTAACATACAAAGTAAGTTTTACTAAAATAATATGCATAAGCATGTGTCATCAGGTGAATATAGTTTTCCTGACGTTTTTCGTGAAATTCAATTTCTTGCATTTTCTTTTAAATTTAAAAATACACTTATTAAAAAGATAACTGCAATCTTTTGTTACCAGTTTGTTTCAAATATCCTGTATTAAAGATTGTATGATTTGCAGAAAATGACAGTACATTCATGTGCTAGAGATATGAATTTTAATGGAAAATGTGTAAAAAGTTTGTAGAAATACAAACTATTGTTTTTTAGGAAAACAAAACGGTGATTATGTTCTTATCCAAATATTTAATAGCTCTTTGGGTTATTTAGATGGTGTTATGGTTTGAATGCCCCGCCTATATTTCTTTCACCATCCGTCTACCTTAATGTTTCAAACCACTGCAGAAGCAGAGGGCGAGGTTTTGGCCCAGTAAAACTAGTTTAAGCCCCCAGTAACTAATTACTGACCGTTCCAAGGCGGTGCTTCTGTTGTGGTTCTTCACTCTTCATTGTTGTTCTTGAGTGTTAGTTTATTTGTTTGTGATCTGCTAGCATATGGCCACCTGGTAATTTCGCACCTGCCCGCTTTGCTTCCTGTTTTGTTTTATAATAAAAGATAGAAAATCGGTAAAAATAATTGTTGAATGTCTTTCGTATAGTTTGTTCAGTCTGTTGTGTGGTAAAGGTGTTTTTGTCTAATTTAGCCGTTGCGGAAACTCAGGGCGAAGTTCGGGTCCGGTAAGACTAGTTTAGGCCCCCGCCTCCCTCCCCCAAGTAATCGTTTACTGACCGGGCCAACGCGGTACTTCTGTTGCGATTCTTTGATGTTATATTGTGCTGTGTCCGCTTGTCTATGGTCTCTGGCTGTTTGGTTCGTAATTGCTGCCCAATCTGCCTTCTGTTTTGTTTTGTTTTGTAACTAAAATAAAAAATAAGTTGATGCTGTTATTGGGGTAGCTGAATGACCATCTGTTTTTTTGAAAGAGCTGCTCATTCGGTTTACTGTGCGTGTCTTTCGTAAACTTGTGTCGATTTTTCTGTGTATGTGCTTCTTTCCGTATTGGTTTTGAGAGCGGAATGTGGGATTTGATTGTATTAAATCCTGATAATTTTCTCTCTTTTACTTTGTTACAATCAATTTTTGAAGTATATTTTCACTATCACAGGTAGCAGCATTTTGTCTGTCTCTTTATTTTTCCTGTCTTTTCCTCTTTTTTTCTATTTATTCCTTTACTTTTTATACGCATGTCGATGACGGGTCGTATTTTGTCGTGGACTCCGTCCGCCTGTTATTTCATCTGTCCGTTCGTCTATCTGTCTGTCCGTCTGTCTGTCTGTTAACTTTTCGTGTCCGCTCCATATCTCCTTATCTCTTGACAGATTTTTTCGAAACTTGGGTCAAATGTTTGCCTTATCTAGAAGATAATGATGTCTGATAAAGGGCAAGGTCACACTTAGAAGTCAAAGGTCAAAAGGTAACATTTCGTGTCCGTTCCATATCTCGAAAACCGTTTACGATTTCTTCATGAAAGTTTGCACAAATATAAATCACCATCAGACGATGTCCAGAGACAAAGAACCAGAACCCTACTTTCAGTTTTGGCGAGATTATGTCCCTTCGTATTTTTTAAACCCCGCCACACGTTAGTGGCGGGGTATTTTGTTTTCATGTTGGCCGTCCGTATGTCTGTCCGTCCGTAGTACGTACGTCCGTCCGTCCGTCTGTCCGTCCGCACTTTGTTTCCGTTCGATAACTAAAGTATTTATCGACGGATTTCCTTCAAATTTTGCATATGCCTTTGTACGATGAATGTCTCGCTTGGGATTGTTAATGGGCAAATTTCGTCAATTTCTGCAAGAGTTATGGCACTTGTCAATGTACAAAAATGGTTTCTGGCCTCTAGTTCCTATACGACTTGGAGTATCATGATGAAACTTCACAAACATGATCGAGGTTAGAAAAGCTTTGTATGAGCACAGAAATTTTATTATCAGAGGTTATTTATTCCTGCACTGGGACTATATACATGTATAAAATCATGAAAAATTCCATATAAAATCAGAGTTTGAAGCCATTTTTCTGAAACTAACAGCAAATGATCAGAGTGATGAAAGCCTCCAGTGATGCTCAAATTTACCCCATAGTAGTTATCTCCCCCTTTTCCCGGGCTATATACGTGCATAAAATGATGATAAAATCTAATAATAAAAATATATGTGAAACAGATTTTTAGAAAGGACTTCTAATTTTAATTTTACCTCACTGCAGCTGGTGTTGTGCCGTGTGGAGGCCGTAAAAAGTCTCCCCGTACATCATCCATAGTGCAGATTATATTTCATTTACATCCTTTGAGATCAGAGGATAGATTCTGAGAAATCTAAAATTTTAGATCGATTTAGACTATTATTCTAGATCATCGTCTTTTATATTATTTGGATCCTTTTGAAACTAATCAGTCTTTGAATCGACTGCCCAATTAAAATTAAGAAATTACAGTTTGCTTTTTTTCTGGTTTCATACAAGATATTGTCAGGGTCACTGATGAGGCTTTATTAGCCGAAACTGCGTAGTCTGGCCAATGTTTCTATTTCTGTATGTATTGTCAGCTCTTGAAGGAACTTTTTAAGATTTTAATTCTATGATTAAGGCGAGGATGTTCCCCATTAGACCGGCGCGACAGGTCCGAATTTTCAAAAGTATAAATTGTGCAGATTTTTCTTAGCAGAGCTCCCACAAATATGTAAATCGTATGAAATCAGATCATTTGTGATTCTGATCCAAAGACACGGGGAGATAATCCAGTCTGACCCTACCTACCCTAAATTCAAGTTTTTGGCAAACCTCATTTTTTGAGGTAATAAAAATATTGAAATCAGTCATTCATTCCATAATTTTTTGTCATAAATGCATGATTCATTGACGAGTTAGAGGGTTATCATTCGAACCGAACAACCAACTAAATGTTTTGTAGCACTTCAGAAACTGAGGGTGAGGTTGGGCCTGTAAAATCGATTTAAGCCCCCCAGTAATTCATTACTGACCGTTCCAAGGCGGTAGTTCTGTTGTGGTTCTCTGTTGCCTGTTTTTGGTGTCAGAGTTTCTGTGATGTTTTACCTTATGTATGTTCTTATTATTTTTGGTTCGGTTTGGGTTGCTGAGTGGCCACCTTTTGGGAACAAGCTGCTCACTCGGTTGGCCATATGTTCTCGGTATCTTGATTATTTGTAATCTTAGTTGTTTCCAACTATGGTTTGAGGGCTGGATTTGGATTTTGATTGTTTCAGTTCCTGGTCTTTGCATACTTTTTACTTTTATTACACGCATATCGCAATACAAAGCAATGATTTTCATCTTGTTACGCCTGACTGGCATTTAAACATGCAAAACCACAGTTATACTTCCGGTAAAAGCGTCCAAAAGAGAACGCTTCACTATAATTAAAATACAAGTACTTACCCATGCGTGACCCAGCATTTCCTTCATGCAGCAGACTTATGCGATGCAAGTACGCAATATATATGAGCAGGAAGCTGGGTCACGGGGGGGAACGATACTCAGTAAGCCAAAGAAGAAGAATGGTCAACAGTAGCACAGTGACCTTCAAGGATTATATTGTGTACCATGACCTTGAAATGAGGTCAAGGTCACATACATATAGTCAAAAATATCCAGTGTTGTCTGTTATGTAAGTAATGTAAGTCAAAAAGGGTGAAATGCATACAATAAATCATTATTTCAACGGTCAGTTTGAGGATAATTCACAATTTATCTCAACAATGACGCCAACGTCAACGTATTTTTAACATACTTTACATAGACACAGACACTTGAAAATTCATTTGTCATGCAAGTTACATGTCATAGATATAAATGCAAAGTAGAAGTCAATGATCCGTATAACGTTTTAATCCTGGGGAAAATTCACGCCTTAAGCACAGAAGTCCTTACATCTGATGATAGAAGTAATAAAAGCTTGTGGTGATTCAGATTTGACCCTTAAGGGGTTATTTGCCCCTTCCCCATTGCCGCGTTTGAAATCAGTAAAATTGTATTTGATTGGTGTGGTAACTTGGTAAGTGATTTATCTGAAGCTTATTGTATTAGTTATCAGAGTAATGAAGTGTTCTGTCATGACAAAGACTTTTATCCGTGTTCAGTGGGGTTAAGCTGCCCCTGCCCTGGGGTTATACAGAGAAACAGTAAATCTTGAGAATCGGTGTGTGAAAAGGGTTTGCAGTGGCGGGGTATCACGCAGTCGTTTGCGATGCTTTTATTCATATAGTAATTTCTTATAAGCTTCGTGTCCGCTCCATATATCGAGTACCGTTTAAGATTTCTTCATGAAAGTTTGTATAAATATAAATCATCATCAAACGATGTTCAGAGAAAAAGAACTATAGCCCTTTTCTCAGTTTTGATAAATTATGACCCTTTTGTAGCCGGGCCTTGTAGCACAGTCAGTATGGCACCTGACGTATAAGTCGGAGGTCCTGGGTTCGATACCCGGTCTGGCCACATACTTTCGTGTCTCCTTCCACTGATTCAAGGAGGGCAGTTGTCAGTTACTGGCGAAAATATGTGCACTTAGTACTGGTTAACAGCTTAGGAGGTCTAAGCTTGCCCAGGAATAGTGTTGTCAGGTTAACTGACCGTCCCGACATGACCATTGCTGTTTGCCGTGGACTTAAAGCAGCAAATCAATCAAGCAATGTCCCTTTGTATTTTTCGTATAGTTATTTCATATAAGCTTTGTGCCCGCTCCATTTCTCATAGACCGTTTACGATTTCTTCATCGAAGTTTGTATAAATATAAAGCATTATCTGACAATGTGCACAGAAAAAGAACCATAGCTCTACTTTCCTTTTTAACATAATTACGCCCCTTTGTATTTTTCGTATTGTAATTTTGTATGAAATTTGTGTGCGCCTATTTTTCCTTGACCTGTTGATAGATATTTTTGAACTTTGAGTTAAATGTTCACCTTATTGAGGCAGCATGCAGAGCTGATATTATAACAATGTCCGATTAAGGTCAAGGTCACACTTAGAGGTCAAAGTTCAAAAGGTAATATATTTGTCCGCTCCATATCTCGGAGACCGTATAAGATTTATTCATAAAAGTTTATTCAGATATGAAGCATCAACAGACAATGTGCAGAGAAAAATAACAATAAATGTACCTTCAGTTTTGAAGGAATTATGCACTTTTGTATTTTTCACATAGTGATTTCAAATAAGCTTTGTGTCTGCTCCTATTGAGATTTCTACATGAAAGTTTGTACAAATATCAGACGATATGCAGAGAAGCAGAACCATCATCCTACTTACAGTTCTAACAGTTAGACCACAATGCTAGACAAACAAAACAGTACATTTGACTTATATTTCATGGTTGATTTAACAATGAAAAAATATTTTTCTGTTGCGTTTAGCTTAGTTTCTAAGTAGGTGCAAGGGCTAGAGTCTGCAAACTTGCTCCTTAGAAACGTCTAGGAAAGTTTAACTGAAAACAGCGACGCAAATCAGGCTGTGACCTATATTTTACGGTTTGTTGAACAAGGAAAAAAATATTCACGTGTTGCGTTTCGGTCAGTTTTTAAGTAACCGTCAGGGCTAGAGTTTTTAAACTTGCTCCACAGATACAACTGGGGAATAACTTGGAAGGCAGTAATGAATTTCGGGCAGTGAGCTGTACTTATTGGTCCTATGATTAGCCTTATATCTTGAAGACTGATGTATTAACATGATAGCTAGAGAAAATGACTTACTGAGTGACCCAAAGTTTCACCTTACACAAATCACAGCGCCCTATCTTTCATGATCCACTTTTTTTGCCTTATATCTTGAAGACAATTTGATGATGGCTGTCGATAATGACTCAATATGACCGGATATTTGAACTCAAACTAGCAAAAGGACACATTGACCTATATTTCATCGTCGAGTGATTTCGCCTTAATTATTGCTCGCAGACATT
Organism: Ctena decussata; assembly: GCA_963989385.1. Taxonomy (NCBI): domain Eukaryota; kingdom Metazoa; phylum Mollusca; class Bivalvia; order Lucinida; family Lucinidae; genus Ctena; species Ctena decussata. The sequence goes on from OZ022498.1 coordinate 127,219,637, forward strand.
TTGATGTATGAATATGATTTCTTGGGGAAAGGACTCAGAATGACCCGATGTTTGACCTCAAACTAAGAGTAGATTGCATTGACTTATATTTCATGGTCCAGTGATTTTACCTTATATCTTGAAGACTACTTGAACCTGATTGCTTGGGAAATAACTCAGTATGACTGAATATTTGACGGTCACAGTATGTATTTAATGGTATAGTACTTATGCTTTGTAACTTCAAGACTATTAGATGCACGAACATAATTGCTTCTGATAATAACTTAGTATGACCGGATAAGTGAATATAACCAAACAGTAGGTGACAGTGACCTATATTTAATGGTCTAGTGATTCCTCTGTATTTTCAGCGAAGATTGTTAGACGTATGTACATGATAGCTTCAGATAATAAGTCCATATGATCCAAAGTTTGACCTCTAACAGTAGGACAGTTTGACCTTTATTTCATGGTTCAGTGATTTCGCCACTTTCTCAGAAAATACCCCTCTGTATATGAACCTTTATCTCAAAGAACACAATTAAAATATAACCTGTACTATGGATGATGCACGGGGAGACGTTTGAAGACTATTTGATGTACGAACATGTTACTTTTTTCTGAAAATGACTCAGTTTGACCTCAAACAAACAACAGGCCACGGTGATCTATGTTGTATGATTTTGCCTTATTTCTCAAAGACTGTCAGATTTACGAACATGATTGCGTGCGATTATGACTCAGTTTGACCGGATGTTTGATCTCAAACTAACAGTAGGCCACGGTGACCTATATTTCATAGTCCAATAGCTTTTGTCATATATCTGTTACTCTTTTTAATGGATTAACTTTTTGTTTGCGTCAATGGTATTTGGTGACACTGTGAGTGACTTTATTCTGATTCTAAGGCAGTGCGATCCCTATTTCATGGTCCAGTGATTTCCTCTTATTTCTATCAATATTTTGTGGATTTGCATTATGCTTGGATAATTTTTTTTTTGCTGACAATACGAATAATATCATCTCAGTATACGGTCGGGGTTGACTATATTTCATGGTCCAGTGATTTAACCTCATATTTCTTACACTATATAATGGATTCGCATTATACTTGACTTCATGGTCTTGGCTGACAGTGTGAGCGAGCTCATAGTAACTGTAGGTAAAGTTGACCTATACTTCATGATCCAGTTTTTTGCATCGTTTTTCTATCAGCTTTATATGGATTTGCATTAGACTTGGTTAATAGGTGAAGGCCGACACTGTGAGTGACCTCAGTAGTTATTAATGACCGTCCCAAGGCGGTACTTTCGTTGCGGTTGCATTTGCTTTATGTTCGGTGCTGTTTAACTTATTGTGTTTTCATTTTAACCCTTCTGTTGGTCTAAATTATTTCGTTCAGTAAAGTTGGCTGAGTTGCCATCTATTTGGGAAAAAGCTGCTGACTCGGCTTATCACTTGTAATTTATTGTTTGTTGGGATGTCTATGTCAATCTTTCCCTTTGATTTTGGGGATAGGGTTTGGGGTCTGGTTCGGTCAGTTCCTGAAGTGTATTTACGCTTTAAATTTTCATACTCTTGTGATTCAGTGTCAAATAGAATGATTGACCTCATTTTACTTCTAGGTTACTGTGACCTATATTTCACTATTCATTGATATTGTCATATCTCTGGCAATATTTTACAGGTCTGAATAATTCTTAGGTGAACTGTTTATTCTGACACTGTAGTTGGTCTTATTACACCTGGCTAGTGTTGTCCATATTAGACTTGCTCTTGTTGCAGTCAAGCTTCCGCAAAGTCGCGCTTTATTGTCTTCTGTCAATTCTTTTTGTATAGTTTGTAAAATAACTCCCACTATGATCGTGAATGGATTTCTTTCTAAATTTGTACATATATTTTGACATAATGTAGCCATGCATGTGGCTTTTTGATGAGGATGAAAATATTTTATTTTCAAGAATACTTACCGTTTGAGTTTGGGTCACTTTTAGGTGCAGCGGATTGGGAAAGTATCGACTTCGTTTTGATTAGGTTTAGGTTTGTTGTTGTGTTTTTCTCGGCGCAGCATTTTACCAGATTTCATTGGTCAAATAAAGCATATGACAAAATTTGGCCAATAATATCAAAGGTCAATGAACATTTAATCTTCATTTTTATACGCCCGTTTTGAAAAAAACCCGGATCTATTATGGCATGGCCCTGTTCGTCCGTCTGTCCATCTGTCCGTCCGTCAACATTCTGGTGCACACCATATCTCAGTAACCGTTTGACATAACTTCGTGAAATTTGGTAGGCATAGATATTAGGATTGGGCGAAATGTCTCGTTTAGTAATGGTTGCTCCTGTTTTCTTAGTTTCCAAGTTATGCCCCTTTGATTATTTTTACCCTACTAGTCTTGTGCACGCCATAACTAGATAACGGTTTGAGATATCTTGATGAAACTACAAAGCAATGTGTATGAGGGTCCGACGATGTGTCGCATACAATAAGGGTTACTCTCCCTCTCTTAGGTTTGGAGTTGCACTCCTTTGATTAGATTTTGTAGGCTATTATTGTTTATACTAATCTTGTGCCTTCAATAACTCAGTAACCATTTGGAATATTTTGATTAAACTGTATGGCAATGTGACGGTATGTCACATATAAGAATGGTTGCTTCCCCTTACTTAATTTTGGAGTAGCCTACCTTTGATCAGATTTTTAGGCTAGCCCTATTACCCCATTCACTCCATAAGTCCTTAACCCTTTGAAATATTGTAATGAAACTTTTTAGGAATATGTGTAATAATGAGGCAATATGTCTTTAGCATGAACAACTTTGGCTTGTTTACTTCCTAAATTATCTGCCTGTGCATCAATTTCTGTTTTACTCTGTAAGTCCTTAACCGTTGGAAATATTGTAACAAAACTTTATGTTGATGTGTTTATTGTCAAGGGAATGTATCATGTCCAAGAACGGTACTCTTGTTATCTTAGTTTATGAATCGTTTCCCTTGTGTGACTTTGGAATTTCTCAGTTCTGGGCTACTTCACCCTGGAAGCTGTTTTTTTTTGGTATACTAATATTATTTGATGTGGTAGATGTTTTAAATGTGTTGCCGTCATTAATTACAGAGTCGTGTGGCCGTCATTAATTACAGATTCGTTTCCCCTGTTTGTCTGCCTGTCCATCCTTCTATAAACAAATTTGTTCATTCTGTAACTCCTTCATGACACTGAAACGGGCGTATAATGCGTCGTTTGCGAAGCTCTTGTTTTTTCCCGTTGTACTGCTCTGCGTGAATACTAGCACTCTGTCAGATGTTTATTCAAAATGTAAATTTACAATGAAAATTTTATCGAAAACAAACAGAGATATTCAAAACTTTCTTTTTTCAGTGATCTATTTCATCATTTTGGTAACGGTTTTGGAATTATGTCAATTTCATGTTCGACGTCGGTCCATTTTGGAATTCCTTATTGGACAAGTAAATCTTAAGTTAGGTTATTCTCACTACCTAGTACCAACATTACGGTTGCGTGTGCCTACCGAGGTAGCTCACTTGAGTCATATTTATGTCTACCATCGAATGGGGTCGGAGACATATTGTTTTTGCCCTGGTCGTCTGTCCGTCTGTCTGTCTGTCTGTCCGTCTGTCTGTCACAAATCACGTCCGCTCAATAACTCTATAACCGATTAAGATAATTTCACGAAACTTAGTACAAATATACAGCATCATCAGACGATTTGCAGAGAGCAAGACCCGTAACTCCATCTATATTTTTATGGAATAATGCCCCTTTTTAAATTGTAATATGAAAATCGTGTCCGCTACATAACTCTAAATCTATATGAAATATTTTCATGAAACTTATTACAAATATAGAGCATCATCGCAGGATGTGCAGATAACACCATCCGTAAATCCACCTTCATTTTGAGCTCACCGGAGTGAAGGCTTACAGGTGAGCTTATAGTATAGGAAGGCATCCGTCGTCCGTCCATCTGTCTTTCCGTCCGTCCGTCCGTCAACATTTTCATACAACATCTCTGAAACAACAAGGGCCCATTGTTACCAAATGTATATACAGCATCTATAGGCAGGGGGACCCAATAATACTGTTTTTTATCCAAATCGCTTCAGAACTTTCGTTGCTTTGGCAACTTTTAGTTTCCATTGACTTGTATGGGAAAAAATGAAAAGTCGCATTTATTGCTAAGTCACAGCAGATATTTGACAAAATTTTTTACAGAAATGTTCCTTCAGTAGTCCTCTATCAACCACCAGAAATGTATATAAATTGCACAATATGGCTTGTTGCCATGGCAACGGAATGGTTAAAAATAGAAAGAAATAATCGAATATCATCTCCTCAGAAACTATGCAACCAATAAACCTTAAACTTCACATGAAGGATCTTAGTAGTACCCTCTATGAAATACTATTTTTCTTGGCAATTGCTCTAGCAGTTCTGTTGCTATGGGAACTTAAATTGCCATCGACTTATAATGGCAAAATGCAAAAATGCATTTATTTCTATGTCACTGCAGATATATTGACAAAATGTTCACAGAAATGTTTATTGAGTAGTCCTCAACCAGACTTATTAAATTTAAGCAAATGCACAATTTGGCTGGTCGCCAATTGCAACCGAATAGGTAAAAATAAAATAAATATTAAAAATTCATCTTTGCAAAAACTATGTTGCCAATAAAGCTCAAACTTTACAGAAAGGATCTCAGTACTAGCTTTTATAGTATTAATATTTTTCATGGCAATTGCTTCAGCAGTTAGGTTGCTATGGCAACTTATAGTTTACATTGACTTATAATAGGAAAAATGGAAAGCCGCAATTTTAGCTATCTCACTGCAGTTTTTTGGATTTTTTCTACAGAAATATTTCTCGAATAGTCCTCTATGATTCATATTAATTTTGTCCGAATCACCAAATTTGATTTGTTGCCATGACAACATAAAAGAAAAAAATTTCGAAAAAATATTAAAAAATTCTTTCCTCAAACCATATAGGAGGTTGAAGCTGATTCTTTGCATACATGTTTATGACATTAGCACTACACAAATATTGTTTTTTTTATTATTATTGATGCTTACATGATTTCATTGCTATGGCATTTTAAAGTTTCCATAGACTTGTATTATGAAAAGTGCAAATTGGCATTTATTTCTGTGTTACTGCAATATTTGGGCAAAACGTTTACAAATATGTTCATCAAACTTGCTAATATTGACTAGGAAAAGCAAAACAACTCAGTCCAAGTTGAAATTAGGCCATATTGTACAAGTTACTTCCTTACCCTTGAGTGCTGAGGATGAATGGACTCAGATGAGCTACAGGACCAATGGTCCTCTGGTTAATGGAATTATGATCCTTTGTAAATTTTAGTATGGAAATTGTGTCCGCTCCATAACTCTAAAACTATATGAGATATTTTCATGAAACTTAGTACAAATGTAAAACATCTTCAGAAGATGTGCAGAGAACTAGAATCTTTACTTCATCTACATCTTTTACGAAATAATGCCCCTTTGAAAATTTTAGTATGGAAATCGTGTCCGCTTCATAACTCTGGAACTGTATGAGATATTTTTGCAAAACTTAGAACAAATAGAAAGCATAATCAGAGGATGTGCTGAGAAAAAGAACCGTAACTCTATCTACATTTTCACGGAATTATGTCCCTTTTTAGCTCACCTGTGTGCCGAAGGCTCACAAGGCTCACAGGTGAGCTTATAGTATTGGCTGGCATCCGTCGTCCGTCCGTCCGTCGTCCGTCAATATTTTCAGACGCATCTCCTCTGAAACTACAAAGTGCATTATTTTCAAATTTCATATCTACCATCTATAGGCAAGAGGAACCAATAATACTGTTTTTTATCCAAAACACTTCATAACTTTGGTTACTATGGCAACTTAAAGTTTCCATTGACTTGTATGGGAAACATGAAAATTTGCATTTATTGCTGTGTCACTGTAAGTAGTTTGACAAATCTTTTATAAAATTTTTTTTGGAGTAGTCCTCTATGAACCTCATGAAATTTATGTACATTGCACAATTTTGCTGGTTGCCACGTCAACCGAATATTTTAAAATATAAAACAAATATTGAAAACTCATCTCCTCAGAAACTATGCAACAAATAAAGCTCAAACTTCACAGAAAGGATGTTGGTACTAGCCTTAATAAAAAAACTGTTTTAATGGCAATTGCTCCAGCAGTTTCGTTGCCATTGACTTACAATGGCAAAATGGAAAATTTGCATTTATTGGTCTATTAAAATCTTAAAAAGTTCCTTCAAGAGCAGAGAATACATACAGAAGTAGAAGTATGGGCCAGACTACGTAGTTTCGGCTGATAAAGCCTCGTCAGTGACCCTGAAAAAATCTGGTGACGAAACCAGAAAAGGCATACTATAATTTCTTAATTTTAATTGGGCAGTCGATTCAAAGAAAGACTGATTAGTTTCAAAAGGATCCAAATAATATAAAAGACGATGATCTAGAATAATAGTCTAAATCGATCTCAAATTTTAGATTTCTCAGAATCTATCCTCTGATCTCAAAGGATGTAAATAAAATATATTCTGCACTATGGATGATGTGCGGGGAGACGTTTTACGGCCGCCACACGGCACAACACCAGCTGCAGTGAGGTAAAATTAAAATCTTAAAAAGTTCCTTCAAGAGCAGAGAATACATACAGAAGTAGAAGTATGGGCCAGACTACGTAGTTTCGGCTAATAAAGCCTCGTCAGTGACCCTGACAAAATCTGGTGACGAAACCAGAAAAGGCAGATATACCGAACAAAAAAAGAAACGCACACAGCTATATTGTGTTACTTTCTTGGAAATTAAACTATTTAAAAAAATGATTCATATTGTGTTCAAGGTAGACAATCAAACACTTCAACCAGAAAATTTCATTTAATTGTGGCAATTCATTACTTTGTGACGCGTCTCTGAACAAGGCAGGGGTCAGTTTTCAATGTCACAGCTAGTTTTCAATAACAAAAGTGACCTCTGTTGGCTCGTATGCGAGCCGTACATCTTCCGCGCATCCTACTGATGATAGTAAGAATCGAGTTCTGAGGAATCGCATTCGAGTCTTGACGTAAAGCAGCGACCATTTGCCGACGTGTTCGGACGTTTGAAACACAAACAAAACTCACTATCAATATCCAGATGCACATGTATACTCTACAGTCCATGTAGAAAGTAAGCTTGAATAAACGCATGAAACTCATTGTCAACGATTTCATTAATGCTTTTTTCATGCGTATGGAAGGCACGGATACTCTTCTACGCCATGATGAAGTTTGAGCAAAATTTTATTAGAAATACGGATTTATGAACATTTTCTTATCGTGCTATAAAAGGTGAATTAAACGGGAAAATCTTAGTTTGTGCGTTTCTTTTTTTGTTTGGTATATTTTGACATATCTTTTACAGAAATGTTCCTTGAGTAGTCCTTAACCAGTCTCTCAAATTTATGCAAATTTGCACAATGTGGCTGGTTGCCATGGCAACTGAATGGTAAAAATAGAAAAAAAATATTAAAAACTGTGTGGCTGATAAACCTGAAACTTTACAGAAAGGATCTTAGTACTAGCCTATATAGAATTACTGTTTTTCATGGCAACTGCTCCAGCAGTTTGATTGGTATGGCAGCTTATAGTTTCCATTGACTTATAAAAGAAAAAATGGAAATTGGCAATTCAAGCCGTCTCACTGCAATTATTTGGATTTTTCTTATACAGAATGGTTTCCTTAGTAGTCTTGTATGATTTATATGAATTTTATCTAAATCACTGTGGTTGATTGGTTGCTATGGCAACATTAAAGAAAAAATAGAATAAAAAATATTCAGACCGCTTCTCAGAAACCATATGGGGAGATGAAGCTGATTCTTTGCATGCATGTTCATGACTATAGCCACTACATAAATAATTTTTTTTTATTGTTACTTGCATGGTTTCATTGCTATGGTATAATAAAGTTTCCAAAAGTTGTATTGGGAAAAGTGGATATCGGTATTTATATCTGTGTTACTGCAATATTTAGACAAAAATTTTACAGACAAGTTCCTGGAGAAATCCTTTACCATCCATGTAAATGCCAAAATCACCGATATACCAAAAAGCTAAAATTTCTTAAAAAAAATATGTTGAAAAATCTTTTTTCTCGGAAGCCATGAGGGAAATGAAGTTGACTGTCTGCACAGATATTAATGACATTTCGTCTTTAATTTTTATGCTCCCCGAAGGGTGAGCATATAGTTGCCGCTTTGTCCGTCCGTCTGTCCGTCCTTCCGTCCGTCCGTCACACTTTTGTCCGGAGCATATCTCTGAAAGTATAAGGGGGAACTAAATGAAACTTCACACATTGATAGAGGACGACGAGGGGAAGTGCAGTGCACAAGAACCGTAACCCTATCACAAGTATTTACAAAGTTATCCCCCTTTCCAGTTTTTTCAAAATTTTGCTTGTCTGGAGCAGATCTCTGAAACTATTAGGGGGAACTAAATGAAACTTCATACATTGATAGACGACAATTAGAGGACGTGCAGCGCACAAGAACCGTAACCCTGTCGCAAGTATTTACGAAGTTAGCCCCCTTCCCAGTTTTTTCAATATTTTGCTTGTCCGGAGCATATTTCTGAAACTGTTAGGGGGAACTAAATGAAACTTCACACATTGTTAGAGGACAATTAGAGGAAGTGCAGTGCACAAGAACCGTAACCCTGTCACAAGTATTTACAAAGTTAGCTCCCTTCCCAGTTTTTTTCAATATTTTGCTTGTCCGGAGCATATCGCTGAAACTATAAGGGGGAACTAAATGAAACTTCACACATTGATAGCGGACAATTAGAGGAAGTGCAGTACACAAGAACCGTAACCCTGTCACAATTATATACGAAGTTAGCTCCCTTTCCAGTTTTTTTCAACATTAAGTTTTGCTGGTGCATATCTGCAAAAGTATAAATGGGAACTTAATGAAACTTCACACACTAATAGAGGGCAATAAATGAAAGTGCAGAACACGAGAACCATAACTCTGTCAAAAGTATTTACGAAGTTAGCTCCGTTCTTAATTTTTGCTTTATTTTGCTTGTAAAAAACATATCTTTGGAAGTATTGAAGGAAGCTAAATGACATTTCACTCATCGATAGTGGGTAATGAAAGGTAGTGCAGGTCTTAAGAACTATAACATTACCTTTAGTAATTACAAAGTTAGTGCCCTTCCTAATTTTTCTAATTTATCAGTTATTTAGCTTGTCCGGAGTATATCTCTATACATATTTAAAAGAACATGAATCATACTTCATCTACTGATAATAGAGGGCAATGACAAAAAGTGCAGAGCAGAAGAACCAAAACTGTATCCCAAGTTATCTTGGAGTTACTTCCCTTCTTATTTTTCTAAGTTGTATGTATGTCTAGAGCATTGCTCTAAAAAGTATTGAAGAGAATTGTTTTTTTAGCTCACCAGAGCCGAAGGCTCCGGGGGAGCTTATAGTATAGGCAGTTGTCCGTCGTCGTCGTCTGTCGTCTGTCGTCGTATGTCGTCGTCTGTCGTCCGTCAACACTTTTAAACAACATCTCCTCTGAAGCTACTGGGCCAATTGGGCCCAAATTTCATCTGTAGCATGCTTTGGCTGGGGGATTGAAAGTTTGTGTTTTTTATGAAAATCGGCCCCTTAGTTTGGTTACTATGGCAACTTAGAGTTTCCATAGACTTATAATGGGGAAAATTGAAAAATGGCATTTACTGCCAAGCCATTGCAGATATGCTGACAAAACTTTTATAGAAATGTTTCTTGAGAAGTCTTCTATCAGCTATATATTTTTTTGCCCACTGCTCCTTTTATTGGTTGCCATGGAAACCAAAATGCAAAAAAAGGAAAAAAATACTTAAAAAATTATCTGCTCTGAAGCCACTTTCCTTGGGCTGGGGGATTGAAAGTTTATGTTGTTTTTTTATGAAAATTGGCTCTTTAGATTGGTTGCTATGGTAACTTAGAGTTGCATTGACTCATAATGGGGAAAATTGAAAAATGGCATTTACTGCCAAGCCATTGCAGATATGTTGACAAAACTTTTATAGAAATGTTCCTTGAGAAGTGTTCTATCAGCTATATGTTTTTTTGGCCCACTGCTCCTTTTATTGGTTGCCATGGAAACCAAAATGCAAAAAAAATGAAAAAGAAGTACTTAAAATATTATCTCCTCTGAAGCCGCTTGGCTGATTAAGCCCAGATTTCATCTGTAGTATCCTTGGGCTGGGGGATTGAAAGTTTGTGTTTTATATGAAAATCAGCTTTTTAGTTTGTATGCTATGGTAACATAGAGTAGCATTGACTCATAATGGGGAAAATTGAAAAATGGCACTTATTGCCAAGCCATTGCAGATATGCTGACAAAACTTTTATAGAAATGTTTCGTGAGAAGTCTTCTATCAGCTGTATGTTTTCTGGCCCACTGCTCCTTTTATTGGTTGCCATGGAAACCAAAATGCAAAAAATGGGGGGAAAATGCTTAAAAAATGATCTCTTCTGAAGCCACTGGGCCAATTGGGCTCAGATTTTATCTTTAGTATCCTTGGGCTGGGAATTGAATTTTTTTTTCATGAAAATCAGCTCTTTCGTTTGGTTGCTATGGCAAATAAGACTTACGTTGACTAATGATGTTGAAAATTAAAATGGCATTTACTGCAATCATCATGTGGGAAATAGTTATATATTTTGTTATCAACTCAGCAGACTGTCAGACTGAGACTTTGTAGTTGCATATTTTGTACTAGCCTGTACAAATGTGACAGCAATTTTAAGCCTATACAAGTTTGATTGCAATTTGTGCTAGAGATCTGGTGAGCTTTGTGGCCCGTGGGCCTCTTGTTTTCATTTTGAATTGCATTTAGTTTTCACAGAAAATCACTCCTTCACCAGGATCCCCATTGTCCTATTCCAAGCCTTCGGGGAGCATCCATCGGTTCCACCGATTTTTTTGTATTTTTTTATTTTTGTTGCCCATGGCAGTTTAAAGTTTCAATACACTTATAACTGAAAAAGTAGACTTTTTAGCTCACCTGAGCCGAAGGCTCAAAGGTGAGCTTTTAGTATGGCAATGCTCCGTAGTCCGTCGTCAGTCGCCCTGTCCGTCCACCATTTTCAAAGGTCTTCTTCTCCAAAATCGCTGGGCCGATCAAAGCCAAATTTGATATATAGCCTCCATGGGTTGAGGGAACGAAAGTTTGTTCGGGGTATCTGGGTCACATTACCAAGATGGCCGCCACGCCCATATATGGCAAAAAACCCTTCAAAAATCTTGCCCAGAACCAAAAGGCATTTGAACTTGAAACTTGGTATGAAGCATCGGGCATGCAGACCCATCATGGTTTGTAAAAATGATGACCTTGCGTTGACCTTGACCTAATTTATGACATCATCAACTTTGGTACGTTAGGCTTTTATATGGGAAAACACCTAAACTGGATTTCTCAGATACTATTTAAGTCTAAGGTACAATACTTGGTATACGTGGTCAACTAAATGACCAAATGAAGATATTATGTCACTAAAGGCCAAGGTCATTCCGTCCGTCCATCCGTCGTCAAGATTTTCAAATATCTTCTCCTCTGAAACCACTGGGCCTATTGAAGCCAAATTTCATATGGAGTCTCAGTGGGATGGGGGAACGAAAGTTTATGCCCGGGGTCTGGATCGCATGACCAAGATGGCCGCAATGCCCATATATGGTAAAAACCCTTCAAAAATCTTTTTCTCCATACATATAGTCGCTTCACATACGTCCCTTTGAAAATTTTAGTAAGGAGATAGTGTTTGCTCCATAACTCTGAAACTATTTGAGTTAATTTTCGTGAAATTTGGTACAAATATAAAAATCAGACAATGGGCAGGGAACGAGAACTGTAACTTCATCTACACTTTTTTTTATGGAATTATGCCCCTTTGTAAATTTTAGTATGGAAATTATGTTTGTTCTGTAACTTTAAAACTGTTGAAGATATTTTCATCAAACTTTATACAAATGTAAAGCACCATCAGACGCTGTGCAGAGGACAAGATCCATATGCTCTGTATCTAAAAAACAGAGTTATTTTCATGAAGCTTTACACAAATGTGAAGGAAATAAGACAGTTATTCTGGATTTTTTTGGAGTTACCCCTTTTGAATATTGCAAATAGTACATTTTGCCTTAATTAAAGATATTTTCATGAAATGTTGTACAATTATAAAGCATCATCAAATGATGTGCGGAATAACAAGATCGGTAGCTCCGCCTACATTTTAATTTAATTATGCCCCTTTCAAAATTTTCAGCATAGAAATGGTGTTCCCTCTGTGAATTTAAAACCGTTGAATATATATTTTTACTAAACTTGGTTCAAATATAAACCATCGTCAGAAGATTTGCAGAGAAAAGAGCCGTACATCCACCTTTATTTTTCACAGAATTATGGGCCTTTTAATTTTAAGTTGGCGACTGTATACACCCTTGTAACTTTTCAGCATGGAGATCTTATCCCCTCTATCACAACAAAACCACAAAAGTTGGTAAACGTATAAGAGCATGGTAAGAGCATTGATGAGCACTCATGTTCAGGGAATAAAAACCATAACTCCATCTACATTCCTGGTGAGGGGATGGGTAGAGTAGGGGAGGGGAAGGGAAAGGGCTACATCTGTTTTTGTTTCAAAGGCAAACATTTAGTCTTGAAAGTAATTGTCAACTTTTCACCCAGAAACATGTAACAAACCACACTTTCATTTAATCTGCGCCGATTTTCTGTTTTTCTTGTATGTATATAATGTGAAGTTATTGATGAGTTTAACTTTTAAACCAGCTTCAAGCATTAGAGAAGAATTAAATTAGCCTCTGATTTTATTTTTATCCTTATTGAAGCTGCTACTTCTCTTTGTGTATATGTCCTCGGTTAAAATCAAATCTGTTTAAATATAACCAGTTTGACACCCCAAACAGTTTAAGGTAGTTGGATACTAAACAAGAATATTGGTTGGGCATTCAAACCACTTTACTAGCCCAATAACCCACAGGGCTATAAAACATTTGGAGAAGAAAAAAAATATTTTTACCGTTTCGTTTTTCAAGAAATCAAAATTTTGTATTTCTACACACTTTTTACACAGTTTCTATTTAAATTCATACTTCTAGCTTATGAATGCACTTTCATGTCTGCGATACATATAATCTTTACCATAGGATATTTAAAGCAAACTGGTTAAAAAAAACAGAATGCACTTATCGTGTTAATAAGTGTTTTTTTACATTTTTTAAAAATGCAAGAAAATTTAATTTCACGAAAAAAGTCCTGAAAAATTATATTTGATTTATGGGGCATGCTCATGCATATTATTTTAGAAAAAACTTACATTGAATGTTACAGAATAAGACAAAAATACAAAATTTTCACCGTTTCGTTTCCTTGCAAAACAATGTTTAAGTTAAAAATACCCCAAATTCTGAGAAACCCAAATAAACAGACAACACCCATTCCGCACCTGCTGCAACCAAAGTAGGCCGTTGCCATACTATTTATTCCCCTGTTAGTTTGGTTCTACCATAAAGTAATGCAACCAAAAATGTGCAGACGGAAGGGCAAATCAGAAGCGTTCCTAATGAGCAGTCTGATCTCATTTTCCACTGTTTGTACAAACCTATCTGCTCAAAAACTTAGGATTTTCACGGAAGTTAGTGTCATTTGTAGCTTACCACCAATTATTTTACATAGGCAACAGAAATAATAGACTGTTGAACTGCTATATCTGTTAGGCAGATATGAGACAGTACCAAACCATAATTTTGCTATCAGAAAACCTGTTACTGGGTCAGCTTCAGCGTCGCTTCACCTTGAACAGCTGTCTGCTGGGTAAATTATAAATAGCCTGCATATAAAAAGGGCTTTCCCAATATGTAATCCACTCTCCTGATAATGTGAACCTTGTTTATAGTGATAAATACCCTGGACAGAACAAGCAGTGTAAGCGCAGATCCAAAAGGAGCCTTTTTATCAGAGTCTACACATTTTACCATATTCTCTAATGAAGGCTTTCACACAGACAGTAAAATGAACTTGTTCACATTTTGATGATAACTGTTATTGGTTTAGGTGTCCCAATATAAATGTATGTAGTGAATTTATGGTAAAACATTCTTGCAAGAGCTCTAAAAATCTTATAAAAATTGGGACACCTTAAACATTTCCGTAATTGTCATAAAAATGGATTCCTTTGATTTTATGATGCAAAAAATGCACCCGAAAGATGCAAATAGAATGACAATCAATGTAGTCCTATTAAGACTGTTCCTTATATCTGAGCTGGGTCTGCACTCTTTGCTCATACCTAACTGTCCTAAAGCTCAGAGTTTTAATGTCACTTGGTCACTGGATAAGAATGCCATAACTGATGGAAGTAATAAAACCAGTAAAAAAGATCTATATCACTATTTGTGTAAACAAACTGTAGAGAAGTTCCCAGACGTATTTTATGGCTCTCTATAAGAAGGAGAGATTACAAGCAGAAGCCATTTGTGACGTAGCACTGCTGATAAAATTGAACCAATGAGTTGCTGGAGGGAGCTGAAGCCTTGAAGAGCTCCAATGGTTAGGTACAGTCCTTAAATTTTATATTGTAAGGCTGTGAAAGAGTCTACAGATATAACGTTTGAGCTAGTCACTAGGAAACTCGAAATTAATACCGCATTTTTGGCGCACCTGCGTAAGCTGGGCGCTATAGGCGTGCAAGTTTCCGTCCGTTCGTCCATCCGTCCGTCAACAATTCCGTCCGTCCGTCAACAATTCGCAGTAGGTGTCTTGTGAGCGCAACTTCTCCTACACTTTTTGGCCAATCATTTTGAAACTACACAGATGTTTTGGCCATGGTCTGTAGATGTGCATATGGTTTGCACATAATTCAAAGATTATTTTTTGCCACTTTTTTCATGTTTAACTTAGTCAATTTTTTACATAATACCTTGCATAGTGGGTGTCTTGTGAGCACAACTCCTCCTACCTTTTTAAGCCAATCATTTTGAAACTTCACAGATGTTTTGGCCATGGTCTGTAGATGTGCATATTGTTTGCACATAATTCCCAGATTAATTTTTGCCACTTTTTTCACATGTTTATCTTAGTCAATTTTTTACATACCATAATACCTTGCATAGTGGGTGTCTTGTAAGCACCTCTCCTGTTACACTTTTGATCAATCATTTTGAAACTTCACAGGTGTTTTTGTCATTGTCTGAAGATGTGCACACTATATGCACATAATTCCCAGATTAATTTTTACCACTTTTTTCACTTGTTGAACTTAGTCATTTTTTACACAAAAGTCCGTTCGTCAACAATTCGCAGTAGGTGTCTTGTGAGCGCAGCTCCTCCTACACTTTTAGGCCAATCATTTTGAAACTTCACGAATGTTTTGACCATGGTCTGTAGATGTGCATATTGTTTGCAGATAATTCCCAGATTAATTCTTACTACTTTTTTAACATGTTTAACTTAGTCAATTTTTTACATAATGCCTTCCATTGTGAGTGTCTTGTGAGCGCAACTCCTCCTACATTTTTTGGCCAATCATTTTGAAACTTCACAGATGTTTTTGCCATTGTCTGCAGATATGAATATTGTTTGCACATAATTCCCAGATTGATTTTTATTAATTTTTTTCACATGTTTAACTTAGTCAATTTTTTGACACAATACCTTCCATAGTGAGTGTCTTGTTAGCGCAACTCCTTTAACTTCGTCAATTTTTTACACAATACCTTCCATTGTGAGTGTCTTGTTAACGCAACTCCTCCTCCACTTTTTGGCCAATCATTTTGAAACTTCACAGATGTTTTAGCCATGGTCTGTAGATGTGCATATGGTTTGCACATAATTCCCAGATTAATTTTTACCACTTCTTTAACATGTTTAACATAGTCAATTTTTTACATAATACCTTGCATAGTGGGTGTCTTGTGAGCACAGCTCCTCCTATCTTTTAAAGCCAATCATTTTGAAACTTCACAGATGTTTTGGCCATGGTCTGTAGATGTGCATATTGTCTGCACATAATTCCCAGATTAATTTTTGCCACTTTTTTTTACATGTCCAACTTAGTCAATTTTTTACATACCATAATACCTTGCATAGTGGGTGTCTTATGAGCACCTCTCCTCTTACTCTTTTAGATCAATCATTTTGAAACTTTACAGGTGTTTTTTTCATGGTCCGAAGATGTGCACATTGTTTGCACATAATTCCCATATTAATTTTTGACATTTTTTTAACATTTTGTCACACTTGTTTTCGTCACACCTGTGTTAGCATGGGCGAGACAGTTTTCACTACCAATTAGAACTCGTGTGACTTAACCCCCGCAGGTGCGCCACCGCTTTCCGCGGATTTCCTGTTAAGAACGACTCTAGCCGATGGTTTGAAGAAGAGAAAAGCACATGTTCCCTGCTCTGGAGGCCGCTATTTCAACTAGAACACGTAGCCACAGCGCATGCAGTAAATTTGGCGCGTCAGTTTAGTACTGGATATTTTATAAAACTGTCTGATACTTCAGTGGTCTACGGCAAAAAAAAATCAATGTTGTCATCTAATATTTTTCATCTAGGTCTGTTATTTTATTCAACGATTGTTTACATTCGTTACCTGACTAATGGTGTCCATTCTTACCAGTCTCTTCTTGACTGAAGTTTCGCCTCTATAGAGGTGGTTGATGAATAATTAGTGGTATGCTACCCCAAGGGTAAGCGAAAAATAACTCTGTTTTGTTTGGACAAAAGCAATACAGAGTTCTCCAGTAATCGTCTACCTTAAATCGGTCTCTTTTACACTTTATATATATACGAAGTTAGCAAAATAAAGAAATGCATGTTGCTAGTTAATGAAGATTATGTTAAAATAAATCTTGACAAAAGTTAAGCATTTTGAACTGGTTGAAATTGGGTAACAGTTTTATAAAAAAAAAATTAATTCATCTCAGAATCTGCATTTTATCATGAGTTTTGTTTGATATATGTAGGGCATTTTAATTTTAAGCACATTGTGGAAATAATAAAAAAAATGCATGAGGTGTTTACTTTAACACGCGAACGATGGTTTCATTTTTATTTTTTTATAGGAGAACGTAACTTTTGATTGAACTTTCCAAAAGTGAGGCAGCGGGTTTACACGCAGAGCCTCTGACAGTTTTATGTTAGGATTTCACATGCGTATAACGAAATAAGCTGATACTGAAGTTACAGCATAGCAAAGTGTCAGAATTTTGATCATATCAATATGGCTTACTACTTTTATATGCATGGAACTATGTCAATTTCTGTTAATCCTGCGGCAGACGCGTCTGTAAAGCTGGGGATTCATAGCTTTCTTTTGGTTACGACAGATTCTAGAGAAGATTGCTGTCCATACTTTGATGTGAAAATTAGCGGTTTGGACACAAAGATTATAGTAGTGAAAAACAAGGATTATGAAGCGATGGCTGCAGATATCATAGCTGAATCGGTGGAATCTGGACACGAGCTTCAAGGTATGGTGCTTCAGTGAATTGAAAACTTTTTTTTCAAGACTGCATCGACAATGCCCCTCAGAAAGTAGTTATGAAATAGGTCTTTTTGAATAATCATTAGTGCCTCATTCATGTTTGTTCTTTTCACATGTAGGCATGTGTCCTCTGCAAGTAGTTGAATCCGTTTTTATACTACGAAATTGTTCATGGCTTTGTGGGAGAGGGGATTTGTAAATGCACTTATGTTACTTAGGTTTTTAAAAGTAAGTTCTTTTTTATATTTCCTTGGAGTATCTAAACTGTATTTACTTTCATAAAGAACGCTAACAAATATAACGTTTTATCCAGCGTGAAACATCTTATAATTTAACGCTAAACCTCAAGCAAGCTGTCAAAAGGCTTGTTTAGCCAATAAGTTCCCCTATTTTTTCATGCTAGAATGTAAATTCCTTAAGGATTAGATAGTGAGAACATTGAACACAGACTGACGAAAAAAGCATTTCTTGGAATTTATGTTATTGGCCAAAGAAGCGATCTCAGTTATTGACCTTCGAATATATCTTAAATGTTGTAAAAGAAATGGAAAATATGCGATTGTTCGTTTGAAAGGAATATAAACTCTGTTCTACAATAGTCAGCAGGTATACTTCATGACAATGAAATATGATCAGAAGCTGAAATTTAAATAGGGTAAAAAATTTTTACTCAAATTTTTATGTCTTTACTCACAGTTCAGTCTTCACTGAAAATCCTGTACTTGTGTCTGTAAAATATTTATGCGATTACTGCATATTCATCAGCTTCGTTAAAGGCTTTGATAGATTTCGTTCACTTTCTTCAAGTTCAACAATTAAGTACTTTTTCATGGGTTTATTTATTGTATGAAGCCATATTTACTTTCAACTGAATTTTCTTGATCGAAGATTTCAATGATTTTAGGAAGCCAGAATTATTCGATCAAGACTAAGGAAACAAAAGATGAGTTGCTGCTGTCAGATCACTACCTGTTGCAGTTTCATGCCTCGCCAACCATTTCAGATTTCCAGGACTGCTTGAAATACTTTTTTGTGTGTTTTAAAGAAAAAAACAGCACTGTTTCATTGGATTTCACCAAAGGTAAATACTAACGGAATGCAGTATGTTTGTCCTGAATATTGTTTTGCTATTTAACGTAAAGTACAAAATCATTAAAATACATATAAAATATCAGGAAAGTTAAAAGACAGTTTAAAGATATTCCGGATAGTAAATAGATAGGTAATGTCGCGCTTTCTTCTTACCCGTTTGCGTGCGCTGTAACATGAACTTGTCTTTCCTGTCTTTACATTATATAAAGAGCAAACAAGCAAATACTCGTAGGAGATCCAAGATCCTGAGTACGCTTAGTTTTGAATACTTTGTTACATTAAGCTACACTGAAAGTTTTGGTATAAGAATCGGAAAAATTATGGAGAGTTCTTTTTGGGATTTTTTCTGTTTTAGGGTAACACAGTGACGAACGAAATCTGTAATTTCCATGCCAGCAATACGTTTTTGCAAATGTTTATCTGCTTCGTATCTTTCAGGCTGTATACACTTAACATATGATAATGCACGACTGAAGGCTGATAGTAGCCGACATTCTGTTTTCTACTTCAGGTCTAGATGGCATCAGAAACTATATACATGAAACCGTAGAATTGCTAAGGACACAGGAAGAGACAATAAAACATATGAGACAAATTACAATTGTATCAACAGAGAAAAGTTTCATGGCATTCGAAAGCGCTCAGTCAGGTATAGAGATGGAAAACAAAACTTGGGGGCTGAGAAGTTTATTACCGAGTAAGTTTTCCTCTGTTTCCTTGATTGAACAATCAACATGTAAAGCATATACACTAAGTTACCATAAAATTCAGGTCGCGACAGGCCTTGTTTAAGAAGAGGTTTTAAGTCGGTATTAAATTTAAATGCTGAGTGATATGGGCGTTGACAAAATTTCGAAAAATGGTAAGGAGCCACTGCATAGCTTTACTTAGGATGCAATTATTAAAACAAACATGGAACATATATTTAATATTATCCAATGATATACAGAACAATTTGGAATATTTTGGCGATATTTCACAAAAATGCTGAAAGACACAGAAGCTTCGTTATAATCATTATTTTCCTTAGGATATTGCCCCGCCACAGGGCTGTTTACCTCAAAATTTATTTTAAAAGTAGATTTTAAAAAGTAATCTAAATGACTTACTTTACAAGCACCTCCTTTTAGGACCAACATTTCCATACGCACAGCTGTAGACAGAGATTGCCTCTGAATGGCATGTCAAGAGAAGTGGTTTGGATGAGGGGAAGGGGAAAGGGGGCGGTGTTTTGAAAGATCTGCAGAGCTCCAGATAAAGGTTCTTAGCTCGCCTGAGCCGGAGGCTCCGAGGGAGCTTATAGTATAGGCATGCTTCGTCGTCCATCGTCGTCCGTCTGTCCGTCAACAATTTCAAATCACTTCCCTTCTGTAACCATTGGGCCTATCAAAACAAAATTTCATATAGACCCTCCAGGGCTTGCGGGAACGAAATACTGATAAAAAAAATCTAGATCACATAACCAACATGGCCCAACGCCCATATGGTAAACCCTTAACAAATCTAATCTTGTTCCCCAGAACCAACTGGCCTTGAAACATAGTATACGCAGTCAATGAAAACGCACCAGTCTTAAAATGTCAATTTTTTACTTAAATACAACGACCATACTATATCAACAGGGTATAGTTATCATATCAGACCATCTTATTATGCCCATGATGTCATTCTGCCTGAAGGTCAACTGTGAGTGTATGACGTAACATAAACTCTGAAATCAAGAAGAACGAAATTCTACCATAATTTTACATGACAGAAATTTCTTATTGATGGATTTTGCTAAAGTATAGATACCCTATCGAATCGCCATAGAAAAGAAATCCAGACCACCGAATGCGACAAAGTGACTTGGATTCGAACATCACTTTATTGTCACATTCATCAAAAAAGGACAGACAAAAGTAACTAAAGTTTTCTGGGCAACGTCAGAGTCAGAGCATGACGTTTCATGGATTGCGCCACCCTTATTTGGCCAACCGCGTCATAATTCAAAGGAGGAAAAGTGGGTTTTATTAGTGGAGCAAATTTGATTGCATAAGTGGCCTAGAAAAGGAAGATAGTGGACTACTGAGTGTAACATTTGTTTTTATTAGCTCACCTGAGCCATAGGCTCAGGGTAAGCTATTGTGATCACCCAGTGTACGTCGTCCGTCGTGCGTCGTCGTCGTGTGTCGTGCGGCGTCAACAATTTGCTTTAAATGACATCTTCTCTGAAACCGCTAGGCCTAGGGCTTTGATATTTGGTATGAAGCATTGCCTAGTGGACCTCTACGAAGTTTGTTCAAATGGTGGCCCCACTGTCCAAAATGGCCCTGGGGCAGGGGGTCTTTGGTTCGAAACTAAAATATACTTAAAAGTCTTCTTCTCCAGAACTGCTGTGCTCAGATGCTTGAAATTTGATATGTAGCATTGCCTAGTGGTCCTCTACCAAGTTTGTTCAAATGGTGGCCCCAGGGTCCAAATGACCCCGGGGCAGGGAGTCACAGGTTTGAACCATACAAATACATAGAAAAATATTCAAAAATCTTCTTCTTCAGAACTGCATGGCTCAGATGCTTGAAATTTGGTATGCTGCATTGCCTACTGATCCTTTACCAAGTTTATTCAAATGATGGTCCCAGTGTCCAAAATGGCCCCGCACCAGGGGGTCCTGGGTTTGAACCGTAGAAATACATAGAAAAATATTCAAAAAGTTTCTTCTTCAGAACCGCAAGGCTCAGAGGCTTGAAATTTGATATGTAGCATTGCTTATAGTCCTTTACCAAGTTTGTTCATATGGTGGCCCCAGGGTCCAAAATGGCCCCTTTGCAGGGAGTCTAAAATTTGAACCATAGAAATACAAAGAAAAATATTCAAAAATCTTCTTCTTCAGAACTGCAAGGCTTAAATGCTTGAAATTTGGTATGATGCATTGCCTAATAGTCCTTTACCAAGTTTGTTCAAAAGGTGGCCACAGGGTCCAAAATGGCCCGGCGACAGGGAGTCCTAGGTTTGAACCATAGAAATGCATAGAAAAATATTCAAAAATTTTCTTCAGATCCATTAATAATAATAATAATAATGACTTTATTTATAGAGGATAACTCAGTTGGACAAGTCCAATCTTCCCTGAGGTCCTCTCTCCAAAGCATATACAATATTTACATTGACATGGTAACTAATCTGCTAAGAACATGAAAACTTAATGGCATGCACATGTGTTTAACCCATTAATGCCTAATGTCCCATAAAAGAGATTTTGTCGAACAGTCTAGACCCTAACCAGATGTCAAGAGACCACATGCCTTGGCATCTGATTAAGGCCTAGAAAGTTTGCAAAATTGTTTGCAATAAATACAAAAAAAATTGAAAAGAGAGAGAAAAAAATGTAAAATAAAAATACCTAAGTCAAATTTGATATCCCTTGTTTTAGAAGGGATATCCATTTGGCATAGATGCTTGAAATTTGGTATGCAGCATTGCCTAGTAGTCTTTTACCAAGTTTGTTCAAATGATGGCCCCAGGGTCTAAAATGGCCCCGCCCCAGGGGGTCCTGGGTTTGAACCATAGAAATACATGGAAAAATATTAAAAAATCTTTTTCTTCAGAAGTGCTTGGCTCAGATGCTTGAAATTAAATATGTAGCATTTCCTTGTAGTCCTTTATCAAGTATGTTCAAATGATGGCCCAGGGTCCAAAATGACCCTGCAGCAGGGAGTCCTGAGTTTGAACTTTAGAAATACATAGAAAAATATTCAGAAATCTTCTTCATCAGAACCATTTGGCTCAGTTGCTTGAAATTTGGTATGATACATTGCCTGGTGGACTCCTATTAAGTTTGTGTAAATGTTTGCCCTGGGATCCGAAATGGCCCTGGGACAGGGAGTCTTGGGTTCGAAATTAGAAGATACTTAAAAATCTTCTTCTCCAGAGACCCTTAGTGCATATGCTTAGTGCAGATGCTTTACCAAGCTTGTTCAAATGATTGTGCCAGGGTCCAAAATGGTCCGGCGGCAGGGAGTCCTACATTTAAAATATTAAAAATCTTCTTCTTCAGAACCATTTGGAAATTGTTGCAAACTTTCAGGTTTGTTCAAATGATGACCCTAGGTTTACCTTTAACTTTTTTGCTCAGGTGAGCGACTCAGGGCCACTTGGCCCTCTTGTATATCAAAATGATCGTCTGGGTCTCTAGTTATCAAATTCAGCGTTTGCCACCTTGACAAACCTTGCATAACTCTGTAGTGGCCAGTTATTTACGTTACCCCTTTAAATTTTGAATATCAAAAATATTATCAAATGGTCCCTGTCACATGACCACCATGGCTGCTATGCCCATTTATGGTAAAAACCTTAAAGAACCTTCTACTTCAGAACCAATGAACCAGTGGCTTTGAAATGTGGCATCTGGAATCGGGTACACAAGTACAACCATTTTTACGTCAAGGTTATATTTGCTTCTTGGTGATTTTTTATGAGAAAATGCTAGAACATAGGATTTCATGACAATTGTTGAAGATTTTGGCCTAAAATGGTAAAAACAGTTATCTAAATGTGTTCAGGAAGATTTGTGAGTTCAGTGTCATTCTTTTACCTTAAACCCAGGCCTCCTTAAACCCAGGCCTATCATATTTCGACAATTTCAAACACCTCATCAAAAGCCACTTGGGCAGTTTTTACCACTTTGCATGTAGCGGCTCCTGGGTTTGAGATAACGAAAATTTGTTCAAACGGTCCAGGTCACATGACCAACATGGCCGCAAAGCCTATATGAAGTAAAGGTAAAGGTTGCCCATAGCCTAGTAGCCGTAGGGACATTTTGGGTTAGAGGCCCACTGTATCTTGCGCACAGCATATGAAAGGCAGAGCCCATCCTTCTCCTTTCGCTGCCTTATATTTCCCTGATTCGAAGCAGGTACCCATTCACTGCTGAATTGACAGAAAGGGTTTTCCCTTCGTCGGATGGCGAAATTCAGGCGCGACCTCACGATCTTTCGGCGAATTTCTGCACCATAATCAAGCGTCTCTTACCACTGGACCCCGGCGCCATTCTGTGGTATATGTGGTAACAACCTTTAAAATTAAAATCTTAAAAAGTTCCTTCAAGAGCAGATAATACATACAGAAGTAGGTACATTGGCCAGACTACGTAGTTTTGGCTGATAAAACCTCGTCAGTGACCCTGACAATATCTGGTGACGAAACAGAAGAAGCATACTGTAATTTCTTAATTTTAAATAGGCAGTCGATTCAAAGACTGATTAGTTTCAAAAGGATCGAAATAGTATAAAAGGCGATGATCTAGAATAATAGTCTAAATCGATCTAAAATTTTTGATTTCTCAGAAAAAAGCTGCTTTTGCAGAACCAATTTACCGATGGCCTTAAAAATTGGTATGTAAAAGTAATTTTACAGTTCCAAACTTTTGGGTTGTCTGAATGATTTCCCTAATTTTAACGTTTGACCGTTTTACAAAAAATGAGCGATTAGGGGGCTCATAACCGTCCTGTTATATCAGACATAAAAGTAAGAGCACCCGAATAATATGTCCGAACTCGTAAATCATGTAAGCAATTGCAAATTCCGAAATGTTTTACATCAACAGAATTGGCCTCTAAACAGCGGTTTGATTAGCTGCGTGAGAGTAGTAAGCATCATCTGCCTATTATAATACGTCCGACATAACCATGTATCTGTAAAGTAGCTTAAAAGCTGTCACTGATGGTACTTATTCTAATTTTTTCAAGCTTTTAAGTTCTAAGTTTCTGTTATTTTTTTTTCAGTCTCGCATATCCATGAATTGTTATAACAAAACAAAACAGCCCCCCCCCCCCAAAAAAAAAAAAAAACGAAAATGAAATACTGATAATATTAAAGATTTCAATTAAAATGTTGTTGAAAAGAGGAAAGGTTAAATAAAAAATAAATTTAAAACGTAGTTCTTTAATGATATAAAAATAGAAACAAAACAGAAAGAAACATGAGAGCAAAAGATAATAGTAAACTAAACAATGAAAGTGTGAAACTGATGTTGTTCGATTATACCAGAAAATATTCTGAACACTGTTCTCTTTAAAACTTAGTTCATTTTATTTTTTTAGCTCACCTCGGAACGAAGTGCTCAATGTGAGATATTTTGATCGCCTTTTGTCCGTCGTCCGTTATCTGTTCTTGCGTTCATTAATATCTTCGGCTTTAAACGACTTCGCCTCCAAAACTACTGAACAGATTTTGAAACAAATTCACAGAAACGTTTCTTGTGTGACCTCCAACCAAAATTGCCTTGAGCGTTCCACTCTGCTGCACAAGATGGCTGCCAGAGCTGAAAATAAATTAAACTTTAAACGATTTCTCCTCATAAAACTGGTGGAGAGTTTTGAAATAATTTCACAGGAATATTGCTTGGTGACCTTGTACCAAAATTGCTCTAAACGTTCCGCTCTACTGAACATGATGGCCAAAAGAGCTAAATGATAAACAATACCGTTAAATCTCTTACCTGATGTCTGCAGCTAATGTGTCCCGCGGAAGCAACAGTAAGTGTGGCTCGGAGAGGGATGCTCCTTGCCTGCCGAGACCTGCCCGTCATATCTTTTCTTTCAATCTTTTGGGGTTTAGCGACACTGAGGAAGTTAAATACAGAAACGCGCGTGTGTCGCACTAAAATTTGTATGAATACGTTTATATTAAAAGACTTTCTCCTTCAAAACGGATTGACGGATGTTGAACGGATTTCAAAATAATTTCACAGGATCTTCTCTGGGTGTATCTTTACCAAAATTGCTCAAACTCACCGATGAGTCGCTTCGCCCCTGAGCCGTCTCTCCTGAGGTTGATTCGTCCGTGGGTCCTTTTCGCCCCATTTGGTGGGTTGTTTCGCCTTTATTTTAAGCTCACCAGAGCACAAAGTGCTCAAGTAAAGGTACGGTGGCCGGCCTCTGTCCGCCGGCCATGCTTCCATCACCAACCTTTGCTTTAAGTTACGTGCGTATCCTCCCAAACTGTTGAACAGATTTTGAAATAAAAATTAATAGAAATGTTCTTTAGATTGCCCTCTACCAATATTGCTTAACGGTTCCGCACCAGCCCTCCTGCTCAAGCCAGTTTGCACTGCGGAACTAGATTGCTATTAGAGCTAAAATATAAACAAAAACCTTTAGAAGGCTACTTGTTGCCTGCCGAGACCTGCCCAAAATCTTTTTTCTTTCAAACTTGCTGGATGCTGAATCCAGAAAGTTTGAAAGAAAAAAGAATTTGGACAGGACACTGAAAAAGAAAAAAGATTTTGGACAGGACACTGAAAAAGTTAATACAAAAACGCGCGTCTGGCGCACTAGCATTGGTATTGTTACGTTTATATCAAACAAAAACTGCTGGACAGATTTCAGAATATTTTCAGAGCTCATAAATGTAAATATTCTACTGTGACCGAGTTGTCTCAGCACTGTAGTGTTTTATGACCCGAATAATGTGGTGATTATATCAAGGGAATCCTTTGTTTTTCTTATCACCTGTCTGTTGGCAGGAATACGATCCTGTTGTTGTCTGTGTGTGTTTGCGGGGCGACTTTCAATATATATATATATATATATATATATATAAACGAAGTATAAAATGACTTCACATGCTCCTTTTTTAACTTTATTTGTCACATAAACAGCCCTATATATATATAGGGAGAAATGAGACAAACATCAAACAAAAATCTTCCCGGTAGCACTGGATCCAACAAATGGATTCAAAATGATTGAAATAAGTATATGGTAGGATTAAATCATCAACAGTGCAAAACAATATTTACTGAGCGCTTTCGGCTTTCGCCTTCTTCAGAGTTTACAGGTACAAGAAAAAAATCAAAATTTCAACATTTCTACAGGTAAATCAAGAAAAAACAAAATAATCATGAAAACGTTTCTCAATTTACTATTCAAATTCACATTAAACGACCAAAGAAATTGAAAAAGGTCGTTTAACACAGCAAAATTGCTACAAGGCGGCCGTTTCACGGCCCCAGTTCGAATTTGAAATTGCAAATGGCTGCCAAAATGAGAAAAATCGTATTATGCGATTTGTAGCGGTGTATTTATAGCGATATACATACATTCTGTATACTGGCCATTCAGCTATGATGCAAAACTCACCATAATGAAGGAAAAAGAGAATTTTACATGTAATTACATCGCTACAAAAGCAAGAGTGGAACACTGTATGTCTGGAATAATGCAAGATGCCCCTGCAGAAATAGACTGAAGGTGGGACCGAGGCTAATCTCCTTTGTTAATGCCGCTTGGATTCAAAGTGTTAAGACGACGTATCCAGTAGCTCTCACGACTTTTTCTGGTATTGTCTTTCCACTCTGAATTGCTTTCTAAGCAGCAAACAGAGGCATGACTGAGAAAGTCATGTCCTTGCAAGCAAAAGTGCTCAGCGGTAGGAGATCTTTCAAATCTCTTGTGTCTCCAGTCATCTCTGTGACCATTCATTCTGATATTCAGAGGGCCCTTGGTTTCCCCAACATACTGCTTTCCACACTTGCCACAAGAGATCAGATACACAACATTCTGTGTCCTACAATTGGTGTCACCTTTAAGCTTGACACGAGCACCACTGGACGATGTGGCTGTCTGAGAGGGGGTTATCATTCTACAGGTCTGACATCTTGATCTGCCACAGGGTTTACATTCTCCAAGAGGTTCGTCATCGGTCGGATCTATATATCAAAATAAGTATACAAATACTTGAACATCTTAAATATTTCTATTAGTTTTGAAACAACAAGCTTTTAAGATGCGGAATTCTGATGCAAGTCAGATTTTGC
Organism: Ctena decussata; assembly: GCA_963989385.1. Taxonomy (NCBI): domain Eukaryota; kingdom Metazoa; phylum Mollusca; class Bivalvia; order Lucinida; family Lucinidae; genus Ctena; species Ctena decussata. Next base: position 127,247,096 of record OZ022498.1, read on the forward strand.
CGTCACCATTGTCAGCCCTGAAGGGGGTGTGTCCATGGCAATTCAGATTTTCTCGGCATTTGGAATTATTTTTTTTTTATATGTTGCATATCTTTGGTGGTGCTTCCTATGTCACACTCCCAAAGTTTTGCCAAAGTTATGACATTATTAAGCTTTCAGTGTAAGTTTAAATAATGTCTACGAACTTTCTTAACACCCTGTATGCTTCTCATTTTTTGATCCTGGTAAAAAATTAAAATTTGAAATAAATTCTTAAGGGTATGAAACAAAACAGAGAAACGAAAATCATAAAATCGGTTAAACATGAATTTACTTTTACCAATGGTAGTGCGACGAATTTACATTTCTTTATATAATTTCTTCTATGTGCCTTAATTTTAAAATGATGCAACACCGCCTGCGCTGTAAGCATCGTCTTCACTATCTAGTTGTCTTGGCTTTGGATACGTTGGCCACTATATGACAGTTTTTAATTATGACAGGTTTTCTCAAGCAGCATAAAGTAGCTTGGTATTTGAAGAACTTCTTATCTACAAGGCAGTGTGATCCGAAGTACAGATGTCTGCTGGTTGTTCATTCTCGAGACAGGGACACTCTGAAACAAACTATGTCAGACATTGACAATTTGTTTAAGAACATAAACGGCTCTTCTGTAGATGGAGACAACGTTGAATTTACGGTAACTTATAGCTTAATGTACTTTGATTTCACTATAGGGATCAAACATTATTTTGATCGCTACTATTTCATAAATTCAGCTGCAATGCTACAAAAATAACGAAAATATTTGTGCAAGTTTTTAGGCTTCATCGCCTTTATCTGCTGATTCTAGCACGCACTAAGCATGTCTACAAAATTCCTCGTTCAGGCCATGGCCAGCTACCGTGAATTTGTCCAACATTTAGCCGCAGCTAACAAGTCATAATCATGTTTAGCACAGTTTTCACTCGATGTCATCTACACTTCCATTTTTTACACTATCCAAATGTATATGACTCTGCCGTTGAAGTCTTTATCGATAGCTGCAAATGTATTCTTGCCGCTTGTTTCTGTCCTGACGAAGTATTGCCTTGCTAGTTGATAGTACATGTTTTTGTTCATTAAAATATGGCTATTATGGGTGTGTGGCACCGGTATTTATGCAATTATTATGGTTCATTGAGTTCATTTGGGCGTATGCCTTAGCCAGTGTGTCTAGATAATAGTTCTTCCAGACAGAATCTTTGATAGAAAAATATATTAATACACTGCTGAAAATAATTAAAGGTACACTTACTTTTTCTCAAGAAATAAATACAGCGGTTTGTCAGGTAAACTTTTAAAAACAGCTTATCAAAGCCTTCATCAGTTAAGCATTATTTGAAAAAGCTCACTATACAGATGTTCTAAAAATGCTGGAAAATCTATTTTAGTTAAGCTAATGCTTGAAATGCATGATTTAATAATGTGTATGAACACCTCGGGCGTCTGGGCACTCTCTGCAGCGATTCGGCATGTTTGCACAACTGCCATTGTCAGTTCTTGAACGCTTCGCGGAGGCTTAGCACTACCTGAAACCAGCCGATAAACAATGTCCCACATGTGTTCAATGCAGTTCAGGTTCGGCAATCCGGCTGGCCAGTCAAATAATTCGATAGATACCTGTTTAAGGTATTCCTGTACCACATAAGCAATGTGCGGTCTGGCATTATCTTGCACTAGAGAGCACTGTCACCCATGGCACCAAGAAGTGGCCTTACAGTGGAATCCAGGATCCCATCTCTATACCTTAAAGCTGTTAGACTTCTTCCAAAGACCTTTTACAACTCCGTACGACCGCCGTAGCAAATCCCTTCCCAAACAAGCCTGAGCCATCACCGAATCTGTCATGTTCAACAGTGTTACAGACTATTTATCGCTCTCCAACGCATCTCCATACACGGACACGCCTTTAACGAGTGCACTCATGGAATCGCTTTGGTCCTTAAATAGTACTGTGCGCAACTGATCAAATTGCCATCCGATGTGGTCCTAGGCAAAACATTCGTCTGTCTCTGTGGTGAGCCACGGTTAAAGCAGGGCGTCTGGCATGTAATGCATCACTGTGAAGCCTGTTTCAAACTGTCTGGTTGAACAAATGGGCTCATATTGCCAGCTGAAAGTCATTACGTAGGCCTGTAGCCGTTGAGTGACGGTTATGTAAACTAAAACACGCAAATAACGATCCTGAACATCAGTGGTTGCCTTTTGTCTACCACGGCCTGGCCGTATGTCGTAAGTTCCAGTCTCCAGATACGAGCCCATATTCTGTTAACAACAGTTTGAGACACACTAAGCGAACGGGCCACTTGACGCTGGGAGAGTCCATCTTCAATCATTTGCACAGCTCTGGCAGTTTCTAGACTATTCAGATGGTGTCTGACAGTGGCCAATAATCCATAGACACAAGAAAGAATCAAAATCCTTGCATAAACATTCATTTTTATACCCCGCCACACGTTAGTGGCGGGGTATTATGTTTTCCCGCTGGCTGTCCGTGTGTCTGTCCGTCCGTCGTACGTACGTCCGTCCGTCCGGTCGTCCGTCCGTCCGTCCGTCCGTGAGCACTTCGTTTCCGTTCGATAACTTGAGTATTTATTAACGGATTTTATTCATACATGGCATGTGCATTGGTCTTGGGAAGATCTCGGTTGGGATTGTTAATGGGCAAATTTCGATGTCTTCTTATGGAGTTATTGCCCTTTTCATGGTCTTAAAAACAGTTTTTGGTCTGTAGTTCTTTTACACTTTGAAATATCTTGATGAAATTTCACAGAAATGATCGCAGTAACATAAGCTTTCAGTTATAAGCAGAATTTTGTCCACCTCGGTTGGGATTGTTAATGGGCAAATTTCGATGTCTTCTTATGGAGTTATTGCCCTTTTCATGGTCTTAAAAACAGTTTTTTGTCTGTAGTTCTTTTACACTTTGAAATATCTTGATGAAATTTCACAGAAATGATCGAAGTAACATAAGCTTTCAGTTATAAGCAGAATTTTGTCCACCTGGATTATCTGCCCCTGCCCTAGGGCTATATACATGTATGAAATAATGAAAAAAATGTATAAAATTAGAGTCGAAAGGGATTTTTCTGAAACTTGTAACAAATTATCATATTGATATAAGCTTTATGTCTTGATCAAAATTTTGTCCCCCAGTGGTTATCTGCCCCTGACACATGCTGTATACATGTATGAAATCATGAAAAAATCAATATAAAATCAGATTTTTGGTATATCTTGATGCATTTCATAGAAATGATTAAAATAATTAAGCTTTCTGTTACAAGTAGTATTAAGTCCACATAAAATTATGAAAAAATTCTGTTCATGAGGTTCATGTCATGATAAAAAAAAATGTATAAAAGATAGAAGACGGGGTATTGGTTTGCAGTGGCGGGGTATTACGCAGTCGTTTACGATGCTTTTATTCGGGACAAATTCGAATATAAAAAAAACATGTACATGTACTGAAACACTAGTAAAACACGGTATGTCTGCTTCAACGGTTTGCATGCTTCCCATGATAACAGGTAGACACACGTCGATCTAATCTACCCTTCTATAAAAGCCGTTCGGACTTCCCGTACGATGATATATGGAAAATCTAACAATGGATAGACGGAGATAACGTATCGCTAAATTTAACTGGTAAATTTTAAACATTTGAAAACTTACTGCTGTTAGCCGTTTTAAAATTGTTCGACTTATGTGCTCCCCGCCCTCCCCCCACCCAGCCCAACCCATCCTAATTTGCGCCAGGCTTGTTTTATTGTACGGGACGTATTATCTTACGGCTCCAACACCTGTCCCTCCATCCGTGTGCCGTTCATCCTTCCGTACGCTTAAGCACACCTGAACATACAGTGCTCAATGTAACCTAGATGCTGCTGCTGGCTTAAGGTCAAGGTCACAGACTTAGAAATTTGTACAATAGTTGTGTTTTAGTTTTCTGTTAAGATTTTGCTTTTTCTCTATTTTTCTGAAAGCTTTAATTGGAATTTGTTTAGATATGCTTAATTTTAGTACAGATACATTATAATTTGCATCATCTGGATGCTGCTGCTGAGCTTAGGTCAAGGTCAAAGACTTGGACATTTGTATTACATAAGCATTAATGTGTTGCATTAATTTGTATCTGTTTATATTTTGAGAATTCTTGAGCGGAACCTTTTGATATATAACTAGGTATACTTTTAGGTTGAAACAGTTTAGTTGACATCATCTGGATGTTGCTGCTGACCTTAGGTCAGGGTCACATAGTTTGAACTTTATATGATATTTCTGTTACAGTAAAAGTTTTACTTCTAAGTGTGTATTCTTTTGCTTATTGCCCAATCTCCGAACAAAACGTTTTGATATGTGACTGGGTCTTTTGCTAGTCATGATAGATTGTCCGCTTTTTTGTTTGTTAACATTAACTGTTGCATCAATGTATATAAAAAGTCTATTTTCTGTAGGCGGTGGCGCTGGCCGGGGGTGTACGTGAGCCCCTGCAAACTTGCTCTAGTTTTGTCAGAATCTTAATTCGATTAAGTCTTGGCCAATTAAAATTTTGAAGAGTTCCTTCAAGAGCAGAGAACACATATATAGAAGGAACATGGGCCATACTTCGAAGTTTCTGCTATTCAAGCCTCCTCAGTGACCCTGACAATTTGTCGCGACAAAAGCCAGATATAAGCATACTGTAATTTCTAAATTTGAATAAGGCAGTCGATTCAAAGACTGATTAGTACCGAAAAGGATCCAAATGATTATAAAACGATGGTCTAGAATGGAAGTCTAAACCTATCAAACATTTCTAATTTCCTAGAATATACCCTCTGATCTCAAAGGATAAAAGCAAAAGCTTTGAAACTGAGTTATGTCGGGTCAAAAACCTAGGATACTAGGTCAAAACTTCGAAAACATTGTATGCTCTCTAGAGGGAAAAGTTCCGATCGTATTATCAAGAAAGTTTGCCAAGTGTTTATCTCCATGAAATCTTAACCTTTCTCGATACTGGTTTATGTCGGGTCAAAAACTGGGTCGGTAAAACCTTGTATACACATTAAAAAAATAGTGTATACTCTAGAGGGCACAGTTTTGCTCCAAATTATATGCCCCTTTTTCAGAATGTTTATCTTCATAAAATTTAGGCCATGTTTGAAACTGGGTCATGTCGGGTTAAAACTAGGTCTCTAGGTAAAGTCTTAGAATAACAATGTGAACTCATAAGAAGGCACAGTTTTGCTTCAGTAGTCAGACAATTTATCTAAATTTATAAAAGTCTAGGCCTAGTTCACTATTGGGTCATGTAAGATAAAGAACTTGGTCATTTGGTCAAATCTTTGAAACACCTTGTGTGCACAGTTGAGGGAATAATTTTGAATTAGGTTTCATGGAACTTGTCAGAATGTTAATCTCCTTTTAAATAGAGGCCACATTTGAAGCTGGGTCAAATTCAAAAGCTACGCTATTAGGTCTAATCGTTGAAAACCCTTTTGTGCATAATAGATGGAACAGTTTTTTTTTATTTAAAATTTCATGGAACTTTGTCAGAATGCTACTGTCTATTAAATAAAGGCCACGTTTGAAACTGGGTCATGCGGAATTCAAAAACTAGGTCACCAGGTATAATCTAAGAAAAAGCCTGTGTACACTCTTAAGGGTACACTTTTGATCCAATCTTCATGAAATTTTGTAAGAATGATTAATCTCCATAAATTCTATGCTAAGTTTGAAGCTTGGTCATGACAGGTCCAAACCTAGGTCACTTGGTCAGAAATACATTTTTGTACAAAACAGAGGTTTCATTTTCCATTGAATCTTCAGTTGTAATCATATTTCATTTAAAGATTTCAGGGCTTGCAGGCAAATGCAGTTGTTCATAGGTCCAGATCACATGGCTGGCAAGCCCATATATGGTAAAAACCTTTAAAACTCTTCATCTCCAGAACAAATGCCCGATTGCGTGAGTGAGATTAAGAACACAGAACCTCTGAGTCGCTCAAAAATTTGGGTGAACTCAGATTTAAACCATGAGTATGAGTGTGAGAGACGTTCTAGAATACAGGCGTATGATATTGGCATAGGATAATAGGCTAATTGTATTTTGGTGGCCTTGATGCAATTTTCTAGGTCAAAGGACAGCATTTATTATCAAAATTTTCTCTATAAGTATGATATTTATTGAACTAATTGGTTGGATTATCACCGGACTTGCACGAATATATTACTAGACAAATAGGTGACTAAGGTTTGTTGACCTTGGCCATATCTTTTGAGAACATCCTTTGAAAGTACGGAGAAAAATGCGCAGATGTTTGTTCCCTTGATCTGATTTTGATAGTCAGCATATCAACATTGGAACTTTGGTAGGAAAATAGCATTGTGTTGAATGCGCTTAAGGGAGCATTTCATTTTCCTCTCATTTTTTTCGTGTCGAGCATGTATGTGACATCTCTTGAAAAAATACTTGATAGATCTGAAGTGAACGTCTGACAAGTAAACCGTTAAACTTTTTTTTTGCTATACTAGTGTCATTGTTACTTTTCGAATAAGAAGGCGTTGACTTCAAACGTTTATAGTCATATTCAAAATGTCTGAATTTGGCTTACATTTTTAGCGGTCGTCGTTGCCATCAGAGACTAGTCCTGTAAAATCCAAGAACTATGCAGGAAGAAAATCGACTGGTGCAAGTTCGAATCGGAAATCTCAAGCGAAGGACAAAGAAAACTCAGGTACTTTACTTTGAATTATACAAGTTCTTTGAGAACTTATCGTTGATGTATGACAGTGGGAACGCGTATCCATGGCGGAGTGATATTTTTATACAGATAGCAACGAAAAAACGTTCTTAATTTCTGAGACTCAGATTCAATCGACGAACGTGTCGCAATTTCAGTGATGCTTTGTCGGCGAATCAAACTACACAAAGCCGAAAATAAGATATGGTTTTATTCCTCACATCTTAATTTAATTGTCTATGCCTTTAAGAGCCGAGCTAAACACCGAGATATTCTGCAATCGAACGTTTTACGTGATCATGTAAAGACGACTCTTATCCGCCAACTTCAACAGCAATTTTCAAAATAAATCGACTTTCTCCCGTCGGCGGACATATGCCATGAAAAACCATGGTGTCTGCCCTTTCTCCATTATAAAAATTAAGTAATTCGGTATTTGGGACAATTTCCTTTGCAAAATAATGTTTAGGTACCCTATTTCATTTTCTCAAATTAATGGCGGATTTTTTACCTGATCGATAGACAGCAAAATAATCTGTAATAAATTTAAACATTACCGAAATGTTCTTGAATCCTGAAATCCGACATACGAAGAGAAACGCATCTTGTTATTCAACATACAACTATATTTTTTCTGTACTTTCTTCAGAATGATTGGGAAAAGAATTCTGATCAGTAGCCTACACCATACTGTAAACAAATCGATCGATTTATGACAGTTGTGACGCAATTACAGAACTGCGTCAACTGTTTCAAACTTCGCATTTACTTGCTTATAAGTTATTAAGACCGGTACATTGTGGTCAAAATCAGAGGGACTGCTAGAAAAAATAATTTTGCCATCCAATTAATCCTGCACGTGCCAATATTTCAAAGCCTCTCCTGCAACTCACACGATCACCCTACCCAACTTAAGGCCCCTCTACCCCCCCCTTCTTCCTCCATCCTCAACCCCCACCCCTACACACACACACGCACACAACTTTTAACCTTTCTTTTAAATGAAAAACTAAGCAAAATATAATAGATGTTTAGCCATGTTTAGCCATAACAAATTAACAAATACCTGCAAAACTTCATTGACTAAAATCCTTGATTAAAAAGTGCAGTGTAGACCTGGCCCCGAGGTTATAAAACTTTTTTCATGCTCAACTCAGCTGAGCATGAATTTTTTTCTGCTCATAAATTTTAAAATGCCAACAATTGTTGGCATTTTAATATTTATGAGCAGAAAAAATAGCCTTCTTGGCTTACCTGAGCCTGAAAAATGCTGAATTTCTTGGTATTTTTTATATTAATGGGCATTTTAAATTTCATGCCCAGCTGAGTTGAGCATGAAAAAAGTTTTATAACCTCGGGGCCTGGGTTAGACTACTATCAAAACAGCAGTCTAATCAGGGTCAGTACTATTTGATTTTCCCAGCAATTTCGACACACTGTCAGATGGTGAAAGTGGTAGGACAATTGCAGTAATGAAGATTTTGTTTCAACTTTAAGCTTAGAAAATAACTTGGCCATACATACTTATACACTCCTTACACTCCATATAATTTCAACATTGAGAAGCAGCATATGTACTGTTAAATGAGCTTTTGAGCATTAAAATTGCAGTATGCATTTTTATAACATAGGTTTTGGCCCTCTGTGGAACTACCTTAATGAGGAGTTCTAATGAGGGGTTACAACATACATATTTACTTGTTAGTTGTTTATCCCCTTTTTAAGAGTGTAAACAACTAACAAGAATTTATTGATTCTTCCTAAGAAGAAACCAGAGATTTAATAAAATACATATTTATTATGAAATGCCAGGTGTGTCAAATACTAGCTCATCAGGTGGGGGTGGGGGCTGTCAGCTCTGCAATGCCCTTGGTTCATAAATTAAAATGCCACAGTGTGTTTATATACTCAGTGATCTTTTGAGGGATTTGCTCTAACTGTTGCCAAAAATCTCATGGAAATCTATCAGTAGGGGCAAATCTCGTGCAAAAATTATATAGTTTATAATGAATGGTACCTTAACTTTTCATTGAGAATGGAGAATTTCTCAAAATTTTAGTTCAATGTGATGTGTTCTCTAATATGATTCTGAGCCACACTCACAAAAAACAAAACAAATAAAAAGCACAACTGTCCAGCAAACCAGAAAACTTGATTAAATATGTGGCAAAGGCTCAGGACTTGGTAATCTATTCTCTAAGCTGAATAATGGTAAGATATAAACATGATTAAACAAGAAAAATAATAGGCCAATATCTAGTGAGCCAAAATGGAGTTATTCTTTATCATTTCTCTTCAAGTAAAATGTACAGTAAGTTGTGGTGTCTCATCACAGTTGCTTTTGATCAAAAATTAAAAATTTAACACAATTTTCAAATGAACAAATTAGTACTATATAGGTATTCTAAATGTATAAAGCTCTGATCAAATTATTATATTCACATGCAGTCAGTGTTTTCCCTAAGTATAAATAAATAAATATCCAAAATAAATTATAACATATGTACATAATAAGAAAAAAAATTCTGGAGACAGTTCCACAAGTGATGGTTTTATGATAATGATTATACAAAGACTCAGCTGGAGCATGATAGCAATTCTGGGAATTCTGTCTTATTCAGCCATAAAAACATTTGTTGTGATCCATTAATAAAACCATCTATGCTCTTGCTGAAGTGCTTCTAATGAGAGGGCACAACAGGTGTTAATATGAAGCCCATTGATGCTGGTGCAACATTTATGGTGGAACTGTGTAATTGTTTTCATTCTAACATAGTCTTGACTTGTAGAAGGACAAACAGCATTATGCAACATTCCACATAAAGTGCAGGGTCCATCAGTTAGCAGGGCATGCCCCATTCATTATTTTGTGCACTTATAATGATATAAAAAAGCTTGCTAGCATAATAAAGTCCTAAATATTTTGCCAATAAAATCCTCTGTGGTAATGGATTTTAATAGGTTGGTGTGTGTGTGTGTTTGGGGGGGTGGGGATAGACAGGAAGGGGCTACCTCTCATTCAACTGCACTAAACTGCATCCCTTTACAGTCATGACTATTTATTTAATGTCTGTCATCAAGTTTTTCTCTCTGGTAACTTAATAACTGATTAGTAATTACAATTTCTTCGCTTTGGTCAGAAGCTGCAAACATTTAAGATGGGTTAAATTAATCAGGAAATATAATTTTTTTTTTATTTTTCAGTTTATGGTATGATTTCTATTGATATAACTTCAATATGAGCCTTTTAATTTTCTTAATGAGATTTAAGCTAAAACATAACTTTTGGCATTTAATTCTATAGAATATGTATTTCTTCATGCCCCTTTCCCCTCCTCCCATCTCAGCCACAGGCCAAGCATAAAAAGTATTTTGTTTGCAGTTGCCTATTAACTAGGATTTTTGGAGAGTACTTAGGTAGGTATGCTTTCTTTTTAATCCCTGCAAACTATGAAAACAACAAAAGCAAATAATAGTTCTACATAAAATGTCACAGACAGTTACAGTAATTACCCATAATACTAAGATAACAGCATCCTGCATTTTGAACATATCTATATCACCCACAAATGGTGTACCCAAAATGTGCAGGTACTAAGGAAAAATTGCTGACCCAGATCAGACTGCTCCTGGGTCTATACTGCTTGCTCAGACCTGTTTGTCTTACTATGCAGGTTGATCACGGTAAATGTGCCGTTAAATAAAAAAGAATAGATCTAGGGTGTCCCAAGTGGCCATCTTTTTTTAGGGGGGGGGGGGGGGGAGGGAGGGGTAAGGTGAATTTTGGTGTGTAGGTAAGCAGTTGCTATCTACCCACCAAAAGTGCACGGTCCGGACTCAGGGGTAGGGTGAATTTTGGTTGGTAGGTAGGCAGTTGCTATCTTCCCACCAAAAAAGGGCCCAGACTCTTTTTTTTGGAAATTTTGGGTGGAGCCAGGTTATTATTTTTTTCACTGATTTTTGAGGCCAGATTATTTTTTGAAATCCCCTTATGAGCTGATTTATTTTTTACTTGCATATTTTTTCTTCCAAAGACAGGGATTTTTTTCGAAAAATATACCACCCAGCAGGCACATGACGTTGAAATGACGTTGTACTGACGTCGATGCGACGTAATGAAGTCGCATCGACGTCGGCACGACGTCATTTCGACGTCATGTGCCCGCTAGGCAGCCTCCCCCCCCCCCCCACGAATATCAAATGGTCGGTCCCTTAGCGCCTAGCGGGACAGGGTTTTGGCAGATTTATGAGGAAGGACAAGCTGTCTCTTGTACTTTTTGTTGGATGACTTCTGAAATGGTACGTGTGTGTTGAGGCGTGGAAGGGAGGGGGGGGGGCGGGGGGGTGGCGTCGTTCGGGACAGAATTCTTTAGAAGAGCGAGTGGTCTCAGAATGTGGGGCGCGTTATCTTGGGGGAAGTTCTCTGGGAGAGTTTTCTCGGAATCTGGGGCGAGTTGTCATCTGAAGATGGGGCGACATGTCTTGTGGCTTTTTCGTTTGTCAAACTTTGTGGTTGACCAGTGTGTTTGTTTTGCTTTCTCTCGTTCTCGGCGTGTAGCCTAAATTCAGAAGACCAAAAAATTGCAGGCAGACAGACTAACGCAAAATCTTAATAAATTCACAGTATGCTAAATGATTGCAAGCTTTACTTTACCATAAATGAAGAAACAGTTGGTCTCCTTCTCCTAAAGTCGATCCAGCTGAAAAATGTCTGTGTGTTGACAAACGCACGTCCCATGTATACGTAAAAATGACCAACTTCATTATCGATTTTCAACAAAAATAGACTTTCTCCCGAAGATATACCCCGCTAAAAGACGGTCGAATGTATGACCTACGGTTCAGTTATAATGGCATCTAATTTGGTTTTTGGGACAATTTTCTTTGCAAAATAGCTTTGGGGTACTGTCGTAGGGTTTTACTTTTCTGAAAAACGGTTGTCAAACTGTGATCGTTGTTTTGGGTGTGCAAACTGCATTGAGGTACCGATATGCGTCTGATTTCAATAACAAAACATCAAATTTCATTCTGATCTGGTCCGTTGGAAAATTATGACTGCATATCTTCTCAAACGAGCATTATTTTGGGACTGTTTCTGTTCAAAATTTCCCGCCATTTTTTTCCGGCGAAAAAAGGGATTATTTCTTTGTGCGTAGACGACCGCTCAGAAAATGAATTACTCAAATGTGATGAGTCTGCGTTCCCACTGTGAAGCACGAAAAAGAAGAATGCTCATAGATTATTCATCGTTATTTGGATATCACACTAAGTTTTTACTCTGCTGTCTAACGGTCCGGTTGATGGTCAGGTTTGTCATGTAGGCCCCGTCGTAAATGCGGTGGGTCTGAGTTTCAATGGCGGAAGGAAAGCACGCGGAGCTGATACCAATAGGTAAACTTGAAACATTTTAGTATTTATTTATTTATCTTTTAAAAACAAAGAAAGCTGCGACAATAGCATCAATGATTTAAATTGCATTTTTATGTTCTCGGACCCAGCTGCTCACTGAGTTTCAAACTTGTTCGGAGTTACAGCTCGGTAAGATCTTCTGAATGTAGCAATGTATGTCGGGCAAAGACATATATATCACGGATGACTGAACATAGAAAAAATATTCACCTGTTGCGTTTAGCTTAATTTCTAAGTAACAAAATAGAGTCTCCAAAATTCTACACAGGAACATTTAGAGAAGATCTACTGAAGGTAGTGGTGCACATCCAGGCAATGAGCTACACTTTATGGACCAGTGATTTTTCCTTATAACTGGAAGACTAATTGGTGTATGAACATGATAGCTTGGCTTAGTGAGTCACTACATTATTGTCTAGTGATTGTACCGCATATTTATAACTTTATTTCATGGAGTTACCTTATTTTTTAGTTAATGGTTAGGGCTGACAATGTTAGAGACCTCTTGCTTCTTGCATATTAGTGTGACCTATATTTCATGGGTCAGTGCTTTTTACCTATATTTCTATCTCTATTCTGTAGTTGGTAAGTTGGTTGATTATTAGCTCACCTGAGGCTTTAGGCTCATAGGTGAGCTTATAGTATAGCCAGGCATCCGTCATCCGTCCGTCAATCGTCCGTCCGTCCGTCATCAACATTTTCAAACATTTCCTCTGATACCACCGGGCCGATTGAAGCCATATTTCATATGGAACCTACCTAGGTTGAGGAAAGAAAAGTATGTTTAGGGTACCTGAGTCATATGACTAAGATGGCCGCCACGCCCATATATGGTAAAACCCTTCAAAAATCTTCGTCTCTAGAACCGAAAGGCCTATGACCTTGAAACCTGGTATGTAGCATCGGGCATTCAAACCCATCATATTCTATACAAATGATGACCTTCGGTTGACCTTGACCTAGCTTAAGACATCGTCAATTTTAGTACGTTATGCTTTTGTATGGGAATATGCTTAAACAGTGGATCTCTCAGAAACTATTTAAGTCTTAGGTATATTTCTATTCTATTCTATTCTATCCCATAACCTTACTAGGTCGTTGGGGCACCACAGATGACTTCAAAACAATCCCTTTACACCTTGCCCTGTCTTCAGCTTGCATAATCCATCCATGTCCACTCTTTAATATTGTCTTCCCACCTCTTCTTCTGTCTGCCTCTTCTTCTTTTTCCTTTAACTGTGCCCTGTAGAATCGTCTTTGCTAATCCAGAAGACCTTGTGACGTGGCCAAACCAAGTTAGTTTCCGTTTCTTGGCCAGCATCAGGAATTTATCATATTCTCCAATGGCTGCTTGGATCTTCCTGCGAACCTCCTCATTGGTTATATGGTCCTTGTATTAATAGTTCAGTAACCTTCGGTAGCAACTCATCTCTAAGGCCTGCGTTCTTTTCTCTAACTCTGCTGTCAAGGTCTACGATTCGCAGGCATACAGAAAATATGGAAATGACAAAGGAGCGCATAAGTTTCACCTTTGATCCAAGAGATATGTTGTTATCTCTCCAAATTGGTTTCATCTTGGTAAAAGCTGAAGTAGCTTGTGCAATCTTTGAGAGAACCTCTTGATTTGAGCCATCATCTGAGCCAACTGCTCCAAGGTATTTGAAGCTTGTTACAGTACCCAGCTTCTGTCCTTTTACCTTGATCTCCCTCTGGATGCCATCTGCGCTGTTTGTCATCAGTTTGGTTTTCTTTGCACTGATATCCATCTTATACCTTGTGCAGGTTTGATCGAGAGCTTCAACTAGAGCTTCTAGTTCCTGCTCTTCCTCAGCTAGAGCGTCTATGTCATCGGCAAACCGCAGATTGGTACTGTTTCTGCCACCTATGCTAACCTTTCCGGCATGGTCTTCCAGTGCATCAGACATGATCCGTTCGAGATAAATGTTGAAGAGAGTGGGTGACAGAAGACATCCTTTCCTTACTCCAACTGTTGTTCTGAACCATTTTCCTGTGCTCCCATTTATCAGGACTGCACTTGTAGCCTTGTCGTATAGCTGATCAATGGTGCGAAATAGGTTTTCATTTTCACCGATGTTGTACTTCCGCATGGTGGCCCATAAGGCTGCATGCCATACCCTGTCAAAGGCTTTTTGAAATCAATGTAGACATGGTACAGATTCTGCTGATGTTGGAGATACTTTTCACTCAGGATTCTAAGGTTCTGTTCTGTGGTGCTCCTTCCTGCTTGGAACCCAGCCTGTTCCTCAGCGATTATCTCTTCGGCTTGTGGTTTAAGCCTGTTCAAGATGACTTTCATCATAACTTTGCTTGAAGGACTGCTGAGGCTGATGGTTCTGTAGTTCTGGCAGAGCTGTAGGTATAATATTTGGTATAAATGGTTAACTGAATAACCAGATGAAGATATTATGTCGCTTAACATCAAGGTCATTCTTTGACCTTTGTTCAAGGACACTGAGATTCTGTTGCCAGTCAACATTTTAATACATCTCCTCCTCGGAAGCCACTAGGCCGATGGAAGCCATATTCCATATGGAGCCTACCTAGATTAGGGGAATGAAAGTTTGTTCGGGGTACCTGGGTCACATGACCAAGATGGCCGCCACGCCTATAAATGGTAAACACCCTTCAAAAATCTTCTCTGGAACTGAAAGGCCTATGACAGGGTGTCCACGGTCAGGGAAAAAGTCAAGGAAAAAATATTTTTTCAAATTCAGGGAATTGTCAGGGAATTTTGAAATTTGTCAGGGAATTTCGGAATCAAGCAAAAAGTCAGGAAAAAGTCAGGGAATTTTGAAATAATAAGTCTATGAATGGTAAAAACATCAAGAATAAAGGCTAAGGCAGTTTCTTCATGTTTGGCTATTATCATAATAATAATAATTATATTATTAATAATCATAGTATTAATGATAGTAATAATGATAACAATAATAATAATGATAACAAGTTTTACAGTTTTCAAATTATTCTTTTAGAAGAAACTGAGTATCTTTTATCAAGTTTGTGCATCTGGTATGGTATGTGGTATGTGCAAGATTTTATACAATACCACATACCCTACTTCCTCTACCATACCACTTAATGCAACATGAATTGGTCATGGTGGTGGTTGTATTACCTGTGCTTGAGCTATAAGTCACATATGAAAATTGTGTTATTTTTCTCATTTTCAATACCGCTGGCTGTGGTTTCTTGTTTGCTTTGTAACACTTCATCTTCTGTCATGTTTATTTAGTCTTTCATTTTGACTACATGTCTCCTTTCATGTCTACAAATTGTTAGTAGTTAACATTTCTGATATAATTTAGTATTATATGCATTGCTTAATATTTTAGATATGTTAAGCAAACTTACTGTACAACATATACATGTATGTTTTAATATGTGGCAACTAAAAACATTCTTATTTGTTTGTATTAGTTAAATTTCATTCTTACTATCTTTTATATGATTGGCCAGTTATTTTATGATTTGTAGCTCAGTTAACTCTGTGGATAAGGACATTGTGGATTAGCATGCCAAAATGGACAAAATACAAGCTAACCTAATAAGATTTATATCTCTTCATAAGTATGCACTTCAAATGAAATTGATATAAGTCTTTTAGGCACTTGAAAATTTAAAGATACAAGTCTTTTTTATCATTAAATTTTGAAGCGCTTAAAAAGACTTATATCAATTTCATTTTGAAGTGCATACTTATGAAGAGATATAAATCTTATTTGGTTAGCTTGTATTTTTTTTGTCCATTTTAGCATGCATCTAATTTCAAGCACCACATCCAACAGTATAGATTACTTTTGTAAATACATGAACATATGTAGAAAAAGAAAAATACAAACAAAATCAAAGAAAAACAATTAAAAAACAAAATTAAAAATACAAAGTGTAATACAATGACAATTGGAAGTAAAAAAGGTGATAAGGGTTTGGTTGGCTGTAGGACAGGAGGAGGCCAACAGATTTCCCTGTATTATGACATGCATTTAATTTCAAGCACTCATCCAACAGTATAAATAACTTCTGAAAATACATGTAAATGTATGTATTTAGAAAAAGAAAAATAGAAAATAAATTCAAAGAAAAACAAACAAAAACAAAATTGAAAATACATGTATAAAGAGTAATACAATTACAGTTGGTAAAGTAAAAGGCGGAAAGGGTTGTCTGTAGGGAAGGAGGAGGCCAACAGATGTCAGAACTTTACGTGCAAAATACAAAACATTAGTCAGGGAAATTTGATTTCAGTCAGAGAAAAGTCAGGGAAAAGTCAGGGAAATTTGCTTTACTCAAATTGTGGACACCCTGTATCATGACCTTGAAATCTGGTATGTAGCATTGGACATTCAAGCCCATTATAGTTTGTACAAATGATGACCTTTGGTTGACCTTGACCTAGTTTACGACACCATCAATGTTTGTACCTTATGCTTTTGTATGGGAAAATGCTTAAACAGTGGATTTCTCAGAAACAATTTAAGTCTTAGGTATAATATTGGGTATATATGGTTAACATAATGACCAGATGAAGACATTATGTCGCTTAAGGTCAAGGTCATTATTGTCACCCGACGTAAGCGGAGGGGGACTATAGAAATGACTCGTCCGTCCGTGTGTGTGTCCGTTCGTCCTTCCGTCCGTCCGTCCAAAACCTTGTCCCCGCAACTCCTACCTCTTTCGTCGGACTGATATGAAATTTTACAGATTATCTTATGATATGGCTTTTGATTTTTGTTTCGGCCATATTTGATGGAGTTACAGCCCTTGCTGACTCAGACCTTCCGAGATCTTTTCCCGGCAACTCCTCCTAAGTCTTTCATCGGATTGATTTGAAATTTTACAGATTGTAATCTTATGATATGAAGATGTGCATGTGGCTTTTGATTTTTGTTTCGGCCATTTATGATGGAGTTACAGCACTTGCTGACTCAGACCTGCCAAAATTTTGTCCCCGCAACTCCTATGTTTTTCATCGGATTGATTTGAAATTTTACAAATTATACTCTTATGATATGAAGATGTGCATGTGCCTTTTGATTTTTGTTTCGGCCATTTTTGATGGAGTTACAACCCTTACTGACTCAAACCTGCTTAAATATTGTCCCCGCAACTCCTGTTTTTCATCGGATTGATTTGAAATTTAACAGATTATACTCTTATGATATGAAGATGTGGATGTGGCTTTTGATTTTTGTTTCGGCCATTGTTGATGGAGTTACAGCCCTTGCTGACTCAGACCTACCAAAATCTTATCCCCGCAACTCCTTTGTTTTTCATCGAATTGATTTGAAATTTTACAGATTATACTCTTATGATATGAAGATGTGCATGTGGTTTTTATACGCCCGTTTTGAAAAAAACGGACATATTATGGCATGGCGCTGTCCGTCCGCCTGTCTGTCTGTCCGTCTGTCAACATATTTGTGAGCACCATATCTTAGAAACGGTTTGAGATAATTTCATGAAATATTGTAGGCATAGATATTAGGATGGGGCAAAGTGTCGCAAATAGTAATGATTGCTCCCCTTGCTTAGTTTCCAAGTTATGCCTCTTTGATTATGTTTCCCCTACTAGTCTTGTTCGCGCCATAACTAGATAACCCTTTGGGATACTTTAATGAAACTTCATAGCAATGTGTATGAGGGTCCGATGATGTGTGGCGTAAAACAATGGTTGCTCTCCCTTTCTTCGTTGAGGAGTTGCACCGCTTCGATTAGATTTTTTGGCTATTTTTGTGTTTACTCATCTTGTGCATCAATAACTTAGTAATCATTTGGAATATCTTGATGAAACTTTATAGCAATGTGCATGATCACAAGACGGTGTGTCACATATAAGAATGGTTGTTCTCCCTTACTTATTTTTGGAGGAACCTCCCTTTGATTAGTTTTTTAGGCTAACCTATTCCCCCATAACTCCTCGACGCTGTAAAATACTCTAGTGAAACTTTGTAGGAATGTGTATAATAATTGGGCAGTGTATCAAATGAACCAAAACTCCGGCTTACTTACTTCCTGAATTATCTGCCCTTTCATCAATTTCCGCTTTACTCAGTAACTCCTTAACTGTTGGAAATATTTTTAACAAACTTTATGGTGAATAGTATATTGTCAAGGGAAAGTATTGTGACCAAGAGTTATTATTTATCTCCCTTGTTTGACTTTGTCATTTTCCAACTTCTGAGCTCCTTCACACTGGTCCGTGGAAGCTGATTTTTGGTATACTAATAGTATTTGATGTGTTAGATGTTTTGATAACATTGCAGTCATTAATTACATAGTTGTTTCCCCTGTCTGTATGCCTGTCCATCCTTCTATAAACAATCTTGTTTATTCTGTAGCTCCTTCATGACGCTGAAACGGGCGTATTATGCGCCATTTGCGAAACTCTTGTTGATTTTTGTTTCGGCCATTTTTGGTTGAGTTACAGCCATAGCTAACATTGTGCAGAATGTTTCATCATGATCTGAAAATGTGCATGTAATTTTGGAATTTCAATTATCCTACTTTTTACAAAGTTATAGCCCTTTGTAGTTTTTGGCATTTTTCCAACCGTTGAACCGTTTGACCGAGAGAGCTGACATTTGGTATGCTATTAGTATTGGGCAAATTGATTATTCTGATATTTGTTTAATTGATTATTGGTAGAATTATTCCCCTGTCATATATAATAGACGTTTACTTAAAAGTAAAAGGATAACTCTAGGACTATTAATATTAATGGGCTGACTTTTCATATATACGTTGTTTGTTTTTCATCAGATTCATATTAGCAGGATTATGGCCCTTGTTAACTTGTTATTGGCTATACAGTCTTCATGTTTTGGGCATTGTGTAAGGGCCTAAAATTTCAGTCACCTATTTTTACACGTAAATACCCCTTTCTAAACTTATGTATTTTATAATTTCATAGAGGCCCAGTTATTAGGTATATGGCTTTTCTTATGTTTCAGTCATTATATGTTTACCAGGTTCTGTATTAAACTTTTTTTCTATTTTTGGCCATATAGTTCTCTGAAATTGAATAAAGGACTTCAGTTTATGTAACATTTCAAACGTCGGGTGGCACTTGGCCGATGGCCTTTTATTTGACCTTTGTTCAAGGACATTAAGATTCTGTTGCCTGTCAACATTTTCATACATCTTCTCCTCTGAAGCCATCGAGCCGATTGAAGCCATATTGCATATGGGGCCTACCTAGGTTTGGGGGAACGAAAGTTTGTTCGAGGTATCTGGGTCACATGACCAAGATAGCCACCACGCCCATATATGGTAAAACCCTTCAAAAAACTTCTACTCCAGCACCGAAATGCCTATGACCTTGAAACCTAGTATGTAGCATCGGGTATTCAAGCCCATCACAGTTTATACAAATGATGACCGTAGGTTGACCTTGACATACTTTACGACACCGTTTACGTTTGTAGATTATGCTTTTGTATGGGAAAATGCTTAAACAGAGGATTTCTCAGAAACTATTTAAGTCTTAGGTATAATATTTGGTATATATGGTTAACATAATGACCAGATGAAGACATTATGTCGCTTAAGGTCAAGATCATTATTTGACCTTTGTTCAAGGACACTGAGATTCTGTTGCCTGTCAACATTTTCTTACATCTTCTCCTCCTAAGCCACTGGGCAGATTCAAGCCATATTGCATTGGGGGAACAAAAGTTTGTTCGGGGTATCTGGGTCACATGACCAAGCTGGGCACCACGCCCATATATGGTAAAAAAACAGTCAAAATCTTCTTCTCCAGAACCGAAAGGCCTGTGACCTTGAAACCAGGTATGTAGCATTGAGCGTTCAAGTCCATCATATTTTATACAAATGATGACCGTAGGTTGATCTTGACCTAATTTCGACATGGTCAACTTTGGTATGTTATCCTTTTTTATGGGAAAATGCGTAAACAGTGGATTTTCTAGGAATGAATTAAGGTATAATATTTGGTATATATGGTTTACTTTATGAGCAAATGCTAAAGGTCAAGGTCATTCTTTGACCTTTCTTCAACGTCACTGAGATTTTAATGCCTGTCAACATTTTCAAACATCCTTTTCTGTGAAGCCACTGCGCTGTTTGAAACCATATATCATATTGAGCTTCACTTGGTCAGAGGAACCAAATTTTGTTCAGATGGTCATGGTTACATGACCACGATGGCAACCATGCCCATATATGGTAAAAACGTTTCAAAAATCTTCATCTCAAGAACCAAAGGCCCAAGGACCTTGTGGCATGGTATATAGCATTGGAGATTCGGGCCCATTATAGTTTATACAAATCATGACTGTGCATTGACCTTGACTTAATTTGTGGCAAGGTCAACTTTGGTATGTTACGCTTTTATATAGGAAAATGCTTAAACAGTTTATTTCATGCAAACTTTTTAAGCCTATATATAATAATTGGAAAATATGGTTAACTAAAAGAATAAATGAAGACATAATGTAATGTTGTCAAAAGTCAAGGTCGTTTATTGAACTTTGCTCAGGGTCACTGAGATCTTAAAATTAAATACACTCTCCTTATAAACTTATAAACCACTGGTTTCAAATTAGTAACATATGAGCAAAATGACAAATTGTGTCTGTAGACAGAAGGTGTGTGGTGAGCTACAGGAACATTTGACCTCTGGTTTTGGTTTTACGGCCCTTTGAGACAGCCTTTTGAGACAGTAGTTCAGTCTATATTGGACCTTCTCCCAGAGAGACGAAAAAGAAAATAGAAATAAAAGACAAGAGAAAATTTCCAAACACCCCCCACCCCCGCCCGCACCTACTGCAAGCACAGTAGGTCTCATCCTACCTTTATCCAAATAAGTAGGACGCCCCGGTACTGGAATTTATAGCCAGCATCATCATCCGACCACCAACCCCCCCCCCCCCCCCCCCAGCACACACACTATTTTGTGCATTTGCATCATTGCTTATGATAATGGGTTAGGCTGACACTATGAGAGATTTCATACTAGTTGATGTGCAGTGTCCCTTTATGTCATAGTCCAGTGATTTTACATTACATTTCGAACACTATTTGAGTTATACTTCGTTTTAAGTTTTGGACCAACACTGTGAGTGACCTCCTACTAACTTTATGTCAGTGTTACCCATGCTTCATGGTCCAGTGACTTTTTATCATATTTGTAGCACCGTTTCATCGCTTTGCATAAGACTTGCGTTAGTGTTTGAGCTGCCACTCTATGAGTGACGTCTTACTAATTGTAGGTCAGACTGACCAATGTTTCATGGTCCAGTGATTAGAGTCAATATTTCTAACATTATTTAATGGATTTGCATCATGGTTGTGTTAATGGATTGGCTGACATTAAGAGTGACCTCAGACTAATTGTTGGTTAAGTGGCTTAAGATAATATCGCTACCAAAATGGCATTGTATTATATTATACTAGGTGTAATGGTACATAGAGATACAGTGATTTATCTCTAGGTCAGTGTGACATATATTTCACTGTCCATTGATATTGTCATATCTGTGACAATATTTTAGAGGTTGGAATCATTCTCTTCTTAGATCGCAGTTGAGCTTATTTTATTCTGCCGGTAGTTGTCCATATCGAAATTGCGCTGGTTAAGGTAAAGCTGCCGTAAGTCGGAAAAAGTATTTCGTTTTATGCAGTTTGGTTTTCCCAGAGACAATCGAAACCATTTTATTGAAAGATTGTTTATACTTTTGAGACTCAGATTTATCAACTGCGTTCCAACTGATTCTCTCCAAAACTACTGAAAGAATAAGCATGGAAAACCATAATTGACCGTACGGAGCAGTACATCTTTAATATAGTAAACACAAACAGTGTCTAACGCAGAGGAATTATGCATTATTACAGCAAACATAAAACGTCATACAGACATAAAATGCATAAAAAGAAACAAACTGCACAAATATTTACTTTTAACGATGATGTGTTTCTTTCCGCTACTAAAGAAAGCAAAATACTGTAACCTTGAACCGTTTACGTCTGTTCACCATCACCAACAAATAAAATGTGTAATCTTACCGCGTAATTTCATTTACTTTTTAAATGAAATAAGTATGTCAGGAACAGTTTACTGGTAAATTTACAAAAGAAAATGTAATACAAAGTCTAAAATCCCAATATTATAGAGCAAACACAAAACTACGTGGAAAATTAATTTTGTAGCTTAACAAACGTGTTGTGGTATGCCTGTTGTTATTACAATGCATCTGTATTACTCGCCAAGGAAGATTTAATAATGTACGCAAACCTTTTTTATATTTGCTTCGTCGGAAAACACTGACATAAATCGGTGTCATTATGTTACAGATTCAACAGAAAGTTCAGCTATATCTGCAGACAAGGAGCCAACTAAGACTGACTCTGAAGATGAATTTGAAGACGTGGTTTGTATTTTTTGACTAATTTGTCAAGATTTGGTTTCAAGGTTCTATTCTATTCTATTCTATAACATAACCTTACTACGTCGTTGGGGCACCACAGATGACTTCAAAACAATCCCTTTCCACCTTGTCCTGTCTTCAGCTGCTCTGGTTGAGCTGGCAAATTCCATCCCCATCCACTCCTTAATATTGTCTTCCCACCTCTTCATCTGTCTATTCTTCTTTTTCCTTTCACTGTACCGTGAAGAATCGTCTTTGCTAAACCAGAATATCCTGAGACGTGGCCAAACCACGTTAGTTTCCGTTCCTTGACCAGCGTCAGGAGTTCATCATATTCTCCAATGGCTGCTTGGATCTTTCTACGAACCTTCTCATTGATTATAATATGGTCCTTGTACGAAATGTTCAGTTACCTTCAGTAGCATCTAATCTCAAAGGCCTGCGTCCTTTTCTCCTACTCCGCTATCAAGATCCACGATTCACAGGCATACAGAAATATGGAAATGACATGGGGGCGCCTAAGTTTCACCTTTGATCCAAGAGATATGGTGCTATCTCTCCAAATTGGTTTCAGCTTGGTAAGAGCTGCAATGGCTTAAGCAACCTTGAGAGAACCCCCTGTTTTGAGCCATCATCTGAGACAACTGCTCAAAGGTATTTGAAGCTTGTTACGGTACCCAGCTTCTGCCCTTATACCTTGATCTCCCTCTTGATGCCATCTGCGCTGTTTGTCATCAGTTTGGTCTTCTCAGCACTGATTTCCATCTTATACCTTATGCAGGTTTGGTTGAGACTTTCAACAAGGGATTTTAGTTCCTGCTCTTCCTCAGATAGAGTGCCTGTGTCATCGGCAAACCGCAGATTGGTAATGATTCTGGTTACTATGCTAACCTTCCGTCACTTTCTTCCAGAGCATTAGACATGATACGTTCGAGAAAATGTTAAAGAGGGTGGGTGACAGAAGACATCCTTGTCTTTTTCCAACTGTTGTTCTGAACCATTCTCCTGTGCTTTCATTCATCAGGACTGCACTTGTAGCCTTTTCGGATAGCTGCTGAATGGTGTGAACCAGATTTGCACTGATATTGTACTTCCGCATGGTTGCCCATAACGTTGCATGCCATACCCTGTCAAAAGCTTTTTTTTAAATCAATGAAGACATGGTACAGATGCTGCTGATGTTGGAGATACTTTTCACACAGGATTCTAAGGTTGTAGATCTGTTCTGTGGAGCGCCTTCCTGCTCGGAACCCAGCCTGTTTCTCAGCGATCATCTATTCGGCTGGTGGTTTAAGCCTGTTCGGGATGTATGTCAGCATGACTTTGCTTGAATGACTGAAGAGGCTGATGGTTCTGTAGTTCTGGCAGAGCTGTAGGTTGCCCTTTTAAGGGAGTGTAATGATCAGCTACTAAGTCCATAGGGTAGGCTTTTCTCCTGTTCTCCAGATCCTGTTACAGATATCTGTTTAAACGTCAATGATGGTCTCCCCGCCAGCTTAAACAGTTCTGCTGGTATATAAGCAACTCCGATAGATATCCCCTTCTTAGTGCTGCTACTGCAAACTCAACTTCCCCACGAAGGATCTGTTGTTAGGTCACCTGAGCCGAAGGCTCACAAGGTGAGCTTATAGTATAGGGTCGGTCCGTCGTACGTCGTCCGTCATCCGTTCACACTTTTAAGCATTAATATCTGCTAAAGTAGCAGGCCAATCTTGATCAAATTTTATGTGTAGCATGATTGGGGTGGGGGATTGCTTGCATATAGTTTTGGTACTGATTGGTTAAAAATTGTGGTTACCATGGCAACAAAATGGTCCCATAGACTTAAAATGGAGAAACTGTTGTCCGGGCCCTAGCTTCTTCATTTTTGATCGCAACTTCGTGTAACTTGCAGATATCCAGGACAGCCTAAACATCTCGGACCAGTTCGAATTTTGGCCAGGTTGGACAATACTTTACAGAGTTACTTGCCCTTGAGCGATAAAATATTTTCCTATAGACTTATAATGGGGAAAATGTTGTCTGGGCCCTAGCTTCATCATTTTTGATTGCAACCTCTTGCAACTTGCAGGTATCCAGAACAGCCAAATCATCCCAGACCAGTTCGAATTTGAGCCAGGTTGAATCATTTTTTTCAGAGTTACTTGCCCTTGAGCAATAAAATATATAATGGGGAAAATGTTGTCCGGGCCTTAGCTTCTTCTTTTTTGATCACAACTTCTTGTAACTTGCAGGTATCTAGGACAGTCAAAACATCACGGACCAGTTCGAATACGGGCCAGGTTGGATCTTTCTTTTCAGAGTTACTTGCCCTTGAGCGATAAAATATTTTCCCATTGACTAATAATGGGGAAAATGTTGTCCGGACCCTAGCTTCATCATTTTTAATCGCAACTTCTTGTAACTTGCAGGTACAAGGGTTGATCCAAAAGTAATGTCACTGTGTCCACTGCGCGCTTATTCGTCGTAGCATTATCATGAAAATTATATCAAGCTGCACTATAATTCAGTTCTGATTAACAGAATAAATATGAAATTGGAATCATTTTCCGTTCCAGTTGTATAGACGTTCAAAGTTTGCCACCGACGCCATCGCGCCGCACGTTAAAATAACGTTAATTACACGAACATAATTTTAAAAGGCAATCACAATTTAAATCAAACTAACGCGCCAAATCAGATGATAATTTAATGCGATGAAGAAATATATTTTTGCCACCTACTGTTGAAACGTTGATCACGTCATTGTAGTTTGAAGTTCCCTAGTTAGGGCTAATGCTTGTTACTGCTGAGTGAAAAATGTTGATTTCTGACAAATGCGTCAGCACATAGCTATGCGGTTTTGTCATAAATTAGGAATATCACCATTAAAGACTCAAGGACTGTTCAATTAGACATGCGGTGATGTAATAGTGTTCATGAGGTTTGTGTAAAGGTGCAATCAGTGCCATAGTGATGTGGATGAGTCGCTTAAGGATCGTCTGAAAACCGGAGGACCATTATATGCAATGTTAGACAATAACGTCCCTTTTGATTAGACCCCATATATGAAGATCGATGTTCTGCGATTCGAATATTGTGTGAATTCTTGAACATGAGCCGCGGAGCTGTTAAAATAATATTAAGGGAAGAGACAGACATGGGTGAAGAGACACAAGTGAATGTTGGAACAACGAAGATGCTACTTTGGACATGACATAATATCAAAATTTCGTCTTTTGCGTCATCAACGTTATTGACATGCGGCGCGTTTCGTTACCATGCCTTCTGTCGACCTCGATATCTCGATAACTCTGCATTATATTTTAATGACATTTTCAGATTAGGCCGCAAATAGAGTAAGCTACTTGCATATGACTTTTTTGCTGTATTTTCATTCTACGCGATTTTATAGCAGCAGTGACATTACTTCTGGATCAACCCTCGTATATAGGACAGTCAAAACATCTCGGACCAGTTCGAATTTGGGCCAGGTTGGATCATTCTTTTCAGAGTTACTTGCCCTTGAGCGATGAAATATATAATGGGGAAAATGTTGTCTGGGCCCTAGCTTCTTCATTTTTGAGTGCAACTTCTTGTAACTTGCAGGTATCCAGACCAGCCAAAACATCTCGGACCAGTTCGAATTCGGGCCAGGTTGGATAGTTCCTTTCAGAGTTACTTGCCCTTGAGCGATAAAATATTTTCCCATAGACTTATGATGGGGTAAATGTTGTCCAGGCCCTAGCGTCATCATTTTGGATTGCAACTTCTTGTAACTTGCAGGTATCCAGAACAACCAAAACATCTCGGACCAGTTCGAATTTAGGCCAGCTTGGATCATTCTTTTTAGAGTTACTTGCCCTTGAGCGATAAAATATTTTCCCATAGATTTTGTCATGGCTCTAGCGCCTTGATTTGTGAACCAAATTCGATTTAATTTCACACAATGATTAGTATGGCAATATCTTGGACAAGTTCGGGTTTCAGCATTCTGGGGTCAAGGTCAAGGTCACAGTGGCTATTTTTAGAAAAAAAATTGTCATCAGTCAAGCACCTTCCTTTTATGGACTGATTTTTATCAAAACTTCACACAAATGTTTAGTATGACAATATCTTGAATAAGTTTGTGTTTCAGCGTCCTAAGGTGTAGGTCAAGGTCACAGTGGCTATTTTTAGAAAAACTTTGTCATCACTCTAGCACCTTCATTTGTGTACCGAATTATGTCCCCCCACCAAAGGTGAGGGGGGACATATTGTTTTCAGTGCGGATCCCGTCTGCGTCTGCTTCGGCGTCGGCGTCGGCGTGACAGTTTCTTGTATGCGCGATATCTCTTGAACCAATGGATGGAATTTCACCAAACTTGCATGGATATATCATTGGGACAAACTTAAGAGCTGATTAGATTTTGGTGACCTTGACCTCATTTTCAAGGTCACTGGAGGACTTAGATGAAATTTCTTGTATGCGCAATATCTCTTGAACCAATTGATGGAATTTCCCAAAACTTGCATGGATACATCATTTAGACAACCTTAACAGCTGATTAGATATTGGTGACCTTGACCTCATTTTCAAGGTCACTGGAGGACTTAGATGAAATTTCTTGTATGCACGATATCTCTTGAACCAATGGATGGAATTTCACCAAACCTGCATGGACATATCATTGGGACAAACTTAAAAGCTGATTAGATTTTAGTGACCTTGACCATATTTTCAAGGTCACTGGAGGACTAAGATAAAATTTCTTGTATGCGCGATATCTCTTGAACCAATTGATGGAATTTCACCCAACTTGCATGGATATATCATTGGGACAAACTTAAGAGCTGATTAGATTTTGGTGACCTTGACCCTATTTTTAAGGTCACTGGAGGACTTAGATGACAATTTCTTGTATCCACAATATCTCCTGAACCAATGGATGGAATTTGACCAAACTTGCATGGATACATCATTGGGACAAGTTTAATAGCTGAATTGTTTTTGGTGACCTTGACCCTATTTTCAAGGTCACTGGAGGACTTAGATGACAATTGCTTGTACCCACAATATCTCTTGAACAAATGGATGGAATTTCACCAAACTTTTTTGATGCATAATTGGGACAAGTTTCAGAGCAGTTTAGATTTTAGTGACCTTGACCTTATTTTCAAGGTCACTGGAGGACTAAGATGACAATTTCTGGTACCCACAATATCTCCTGAACCAATGAATGGAATTTGGCCAAACTTTCATGGATACATCATTTGGACAAGTTTAAGAGCTGATGACATTTTGTTGACCTTGACCTCATTTCCAAGGTCACTGGAGGACTTAGATGACAGTATCTTGAACCCATGATATCTCGTAAACTAATTGATGAAATTTCAAAAAACTTGCATGAATACATCATTTGGACATATTTAATAGCTCATTAGATTTTGTTGACCTTGACCTCATTTTCAACGTCACTGGAGGACTTAAATGACAATTTCTTATACCCACGATGTCCCCTAAATTAATAAATGGAATTTCACCAAACTTTCATGGATATATCATTGGGACAAGTTCATGAGCTATTTAGACTTTGGTGACCTTGACCTTATTTTAAAGGTCACTGGAGGACTTAAATGACAGTTTTTTGTACCCATGATATCTCTTGAACCAGTACATGGAATTTTACCAAACTTGCATGGATACATTTCCAGGACTAGCTCAAGAGCTGATCAGATTTTGGTGACCTTGACATCATTTTCAAGATAATAAGAGGAGTTAGATATGATAAATTTCACTAAAATTGGTATGGTATGTCTCATTAGCCTTTGGCTTGATTTGCACTTTACCTTCATAGATATACCTTTGGGACAATCTCAAGAGTCTACTATGTTTTAATTACCTTGACCCTTATTTTCAAGGTCAAAAGCTAAACTTACAAATGCTTATTTTTTTTCTCTTAAATGAGTTATACCTTGAACCAATTGACGGATATTCATCAGGCTTGCATGAATATATCGTTTGACAGGTTTAAGACATGTTTAGCAGTTGGTGGCCATGACCCATTTTTCAAGGACATAGTCTTATATGTAGGATATCTTTAGAACCAGTGGATGGATTTTCTCCAAACTTGCATAGATATTTTATTTGTACAGGCTTGTTATTCATTAGGGGGGATGGGAAATGGGCTGGTGGGGGGACATCAGTTTTTCTCTGAAAAACATTTCTAGTTCTATCTAATTTCACACAAGTAATTAGTATGATAATATCTGAGACAAGTTAGCGTTTCAGCCTTCTGGGGTCAACGTCAAGGCGACAGTGGCTATTGTAAGTATAACATTGTCAGCCCTCTAGCGCCTTCATTTATGGACCGATTTTGATTAAAACTTCACACAAATGTTTAGTATGACAATATCTTGAAGAAGCTCTCGTTTCAGCATCCGAAGGTCAATGTTAATGTCACAATGGCTATTTTAGAAAATTTTGTCATCGCTCTAGCGCCTTCATTTATGGACCAATTTCGATTTAACTTCTCACAAGTGAAAAGTATGGCAATATTTTGGGCAAATTTGCGTTTCATCTAGCTGGGTCAAGGCCAAGGTCACAGTTGCTATTTTTAGAAAAACTTTGTCATCGCTCTAGCGCCTTCATTTACGGACCAATTTTGATTTAACTTCACACAAATGCTTAGTATGACAGTATCTTGAACAAGTTTGCGTTTCAGCATTCTAAGATCAAGGTCACAGTTGCTATTTTTAGAAAAACTTTGTCTTCGCTCTGGCAACTTCATTTATGGACCGATTACACAAATGTTTAGAATGACAATATCTCGAACAAGTTCGTATTTTAGCCTTCTAAGGTCAAGGTCACAGTTGCTTTATCAGAAAAACTTTGTCATCACTCTGGCGACTTCATTTATGGACCGATTTTGATTTAACTTCAGTCAAATGTTTAGTATGACAATATCTTGAACAATTTCGCTTTTTAACATTCTAAGGTTAAGGTCAAGGTCACAGTGGCTATTTTTTAGAAAAACATTGTCATCACTCTAGCGCCTTCATAACTATGGACTAATTTTCATTTAACTTCGAACAAATGTTTAGAATGACATTATCTTTGACAAGTTCGCATTTCAGCATTCTAGGGCTGAGGTCAAGGTCACAGGGGCTATTTTTACTGTCAGTGCAATTGGCTGATCCCGGTAAGCCTATTCTGTGACAGAAAGGTAGGCCGAATTTTTCATTTACACCGCATGTGCTGTCCGCAAAGTTTCCGTTGTCTTTGATCAGCAACGTCTAAAACTAGTTGCTGATTATGATTAAACGATATTTTCGTACACGTAGAATCCCTAGTGGTGCTATTCAGATGAAGGCGGTGCAGGTAAAAAACTAGGTCACTACGTCAAATCTTAGAAAATCATAGAAAAGTCTTGTGTACACTCTAGAGGGCACTCTTTTTATCCAATTCATGAAACTTAGTCAGAGTGTTTATTTTTATGAAATCTGGGGCAGATTTGTAAGTGGGTCTTGTCAGGTCAAAAACTAGGTCACTGAATCAGATATGTGAAAAACCTTGAGTACACTCTAGAGGGCACAGTTTTGATCCAGTCTTTGTTCAGAATGTTTATTTCTATGTAATTTAGGACAAGGTGCTCTAGTGACCTCCTTTATTAACCAGTATTTGTTACCAGTATAACTTCACAGCTGTATTGGACTTGTTTGACGTCAAAATCTGCCCTCTTCTAAAACCACTGGTTTAAGGTTTGTAACAAATGAGCGAAGTAACAAAATGTGTCTGTTCTCAGTAAGATTTCAGGTAAGCTACAGGACCATTGGTCCTCTTGTTGATCTTCTTCTGGGGGCTGATTGCAATCCAGAACCGCATTGTCACCGTAAGTCTCATGGTTATATAGTTCTGAGCAATATCGTCTCTTGTTCCTCTGTAAGTCATTTCTCCAACCTGTCCTGGTTAGTTGTGGATCTATCCTCTTGCTCTGAAGCTAGATCCTTCACCAGCTTGTATGCTTTTACTGTCGTTTTAGTTCAGGCAAGTTTCGATCTCGCACTAACTAGCTACTCAGTCCTCCTTCGCTTTCTTCACTGCCTTTTGAATTCTCCTGTTTGCTTCCCTGTATTCTTCTGCTCCTCCTGCTTCATATCGCTTCTTCAAATTCCTCCTTTCATTGCAGAGGTCGTGAACATCTCTGGTGACCTAGGGTTTTTTCCTGCGACGTTCTTTCCTAAGTAGCTCACTGGCCGCATCAGTCACTACTGTATTGTAGGTGGTAATCATGGTATCTGTGTCCTTGTCATCATCCTACAGGCCAATGAGATGTGCAAATTTCCCACCTGTTGTTGCTTGAAAAGTGCATGCTACATCTGTGTCCCTTAACTTCTCCAGATTAAACTTCAGTCTTTGCTGAGTTAGCTTTCTAGCCTTCTTCAGACGTACCTCGAAAGTTCATCATCACCAGGTCATGGAAACTTCCTATGTCTGCTTTAGGAAATTTCTTTGTCCTATGGCCGGGCCGCGTAGCGCAATCGGTAGGGCACCTGACTCATAAGTCAGAGGTCCTGGGTTCGAAACCCGGTCTGGCCACATACTTTCGTTTCTCCTTCCGCTGATTCAAGAAGGGTAGTTGTCAGTTACTGGCGAAAGTATGTGCACTTAGTACTGGTTAACCGCTTAGGCTGTGCCATGTCTATCTTCTTGATGGTTTGTGAGGGTCAAGGGTGTTTGTCAGTACTAAGCTGTTGAAGATAGCAAACTCTAGAAGTCTGAGACCTCTCTCATTTGTCTCGACATTGTAGTAGGGTCCACAAACGTTTTCCCGTCTGCTGTGCACCCTCCCCAACTTGCAATCCCCTTGTTCAATCAGAATGTCCTTCTTGGGTGTTTGTTCTATGATTTCCTGGAGTTGATGGAAGAAGTGTTCTACTTCATTGTCGTCATGCACAGATGTTGTTACATAAACCTGTATGATGGTGATGTTGAAAGGAGCTGCTCTCAGGCGGATTGAAATCAGTCTGCTGGAGACTGGTCGACACCCCAAGACAACACTCACCATGTCCTTTTGCACAAGACATCCAACCCTAT
The DNA here is from genome assembly GCA_963989385.1 of Ctena decussata. Taxonomy (NCBI): domain Eukaryota; kingdom Metazoa; phylum Mollusca; class Bivalvia; order Lucinida; family Lucinidae; genus Ctena; species Ctena decussata. The sequence goes on from OZ022498.1 coordinate 127,278,715, forward strand.
ACTCATATCCTCTTCTCCACTGAAATAACATTGTGTCTGTCATCAGTTGACATCTCACCAAAGTTGTTCCAGCGCACCTCACAGAGCCCCTGGTATGTTCCAGTGATACCTGTCCATTGCATGAGTCAGCTCTTCAAGTTTTACAACTGGCCTCGGAGTCCTCAGTTTCCAGGTGCCAACTGAGATGTTCTCACTACCTCTGATCTTCTTGATCTCTGTTACACTAGTTGCATACTTGTCACCTACGTCCCAGTGTCCAGCAGTAGGCTCGGTCATTGTTAACGCGGACTGCGATCGATCCGGTATTAAGGTATTATTACGGTTGTCTACCATGGTGTTTCTAGGACAGAGTTTAGCCTGACGTAGCCCATCCCATATGTTGACCACAGCCGAAATCTACGATTATTGTGTGGCTCGCCTTGGTCATGAACACATGGCCGTTGACTCAAAGAGTTCTTCCGCCTTGGCCGTTGACATCTTCCAGGAAGACTTACGCCCAGTGATGTTGTGTTAACACCACCCCTTGTTGACCCATAGGGTTGGGATACTTATGGAGGTGGGAGCCTCTTACTTCCCCCCATCAAGTCGTTGACTTGTCCAGTGCCTATAATATAAACAAGCAGACTCAAAGAGCCAAAGTGATCGGGTCTTATCCCTACCTATCAGTGACCCTCTTAAACTAGCTGTTTCCTAAGCTGAGCAGGGCTCGCCCGGGTCTAGCTGATAACACTTGACTTAGGTTTGAGTTCCACTCTGGCCTTTGACTTCTTCTGGGAAGACTTCCGCCCAGTGATGTTGTGTTCACAGGTTTTGTTCATGGGTTTGTTTAGAGACCTAGCAATGGGACTCCTAGGTGGACTGCCTGCCAAGGCTAAGAGCTCCACTTACCCCTTCTAGTTTTAATTAGAGACTAGTAACACTGAGACAGGACACCTTCCAGGGTTGATGAGCTCCATCTGCCCACATCCAACAGGTAGTACTGGTTTACATGGAAGCAGTGCTTGACCTTTGCCTGACCTGACCTTTAATTAGGCTTTTTGATAAAATTTGGTATTGGACTTAGGTCCGCTTTTTAGCTTAAAACGCTTTTACGATACTTTCACACACCTTAAAGGAAATATAAAACATCGTCGAAGGATGTACAGAAAACAAGAACCGTAACTCCATCTAGAATTATTTTGGAATTGTGTCCCTTTGTAATTTTGTAATTATCAGGATAGAAATCGTGTCCGCTTTATAACGTTAAGGCCGTTGAAGCTAACAAAATGTGGTTCAGTTATAATGCAATGACAGACATTGTGCAGAGAACAAGAACCATTACTCCATTTAAGTTTTCACAAATTATTGCACTTCGTAATTTTTAGTATTGAAATTATGTTTGTTCTTTACCTGGACATTCCATCCACTGTCTAAGTTTAAAACTGTTAAAGCTATTTCATGAAACTTGATAAAAGTATAAAATATCATCAGACAATATGCGGAGATAAAGAACAGTAACACCACCTCCTTTTTACAGGTATTATGCTCGTCTCTAATTTTAGTATGAAAACTCTATCCAAATAAAATTTTAAAACAAAGATATTTTTTTGTACAAAAAAGCTTCGTCTGATAATAAGAACCCTGCCGCTATCTACATATTTGACAAAATTGTGTCCTCTTGTAATTTTAATATAAAAATTGTGTCTGTTAATTGGAAGTGGTCCTTATAGCTTTAAATCAGCTAAATATATTGCCGCGAAACTTAAAACAAACACGAAGCATTTTCAGTTAATGTTCAGAGAACAAGAACTATAACGCCACCTACTTTTTATACGCCCGTTTAGAAAAAACGGACGTATTATATCGTGGCGCTGTCCGTCCGTCTGTCCGTAAACGTTCTTGTGCGCGCCATAATTCAGTAACCATTTGGGATATCTTCTTTAAATTTTGTAGGTACATGTATATGTATTAGGTAGGGCGAACGTGTCGCGTATAAGAATGGTTGTTCCCCTTTCCTTTGTATCCAAGTTATGCCCCTTTGATTATTTGTTTCCCTCCAAGTCTTGTGCGCACCATAACTAGATATCCATTTGGGATATTCTCATGACATTTCACAGCAATGTGTTTGCCGTCCCAACGGTGTGTCGCGTACAGTTGTGGTTGCTCTCCCTTTTTTCGTTTCAGAATTACATCCCTTTCATTAGTTCTTGAAGGCTTTTTTGTGTTTACTCCATATCTCCATAAATCCTTAACACTCTGAAATATTCGAATGAAACTTTGTAGGAAGGTGTATAATAATGGGGCAATGTATCCTGAGCAAGAACCACAATTCTGGCTTACTTACTGAATTATATGCCCTTGCATAAATTTCCTGTTTACTCTGTAACTCCTTAACTGTTAACCATATTTAACACAAATTAATGGTGATGTGTAAATTTGTTGATGGAATGTATTAGAACCAAGAATGGTATATCTAATATATTTAGTTTATGAATTATCTCCCTTGTTTGACTTCAGCATTACTCAACATCTGAGCCCCTTCACCTTGGAAACTCGTTTTTGGATACTAATAGTATTTGATGTGTAAATATCTTAATAATATTGCCGTCTTTTATTATAGTGTAGTTGTCCCTGTTTGTCTGCCTGTCTATCATTTTGTAAACAGTCATGTTCATTCTGTGGTTTCGTTTGACCTAGGGGCTGTGCTAACTTAACATTGCGTTGGGAGTGTGTTTTTCATAGGAGCTCCGGTAGCTTAGTGGGTTAAGCACTGGCCTGCTGACCAGGCGGTCCCGGTTTCGAGATCTGATAAAGTCGAAATCTTTCCAACTGTAAACGACACTCCGTTGCATACAGCCTTTCATTATCAACCTCCCGTTGTCCTGATATGACTGAAATACTGTTGAAAAGGACGTAAAATCGGAGGTCATCCGTCCATCCATCCTCTGTGTTTATCATTATACGAGGATGAGTCAGTGAGAAATGCGAACTATCTTAAAACCTCTGAACTGAAAACGTTGTATGGCTTACCTTTTTAAAACCCTTCGAAGTAATATACCTTGTACTCAGTGACAGAGTTACATGACTTGTTATACCCCCGGTATACGAAGTATATAGGGGGTATATAGTTTTTGGTCTTTCCGTTAATATGTTTGTTTGTGTGTATGTTAACATTTTTTCTGTCACAGATTTCTCAGGAACCACTAAAGCTAGGACTTTGAATTTGGTTCAAACGTTGGGTATGACTAGTTGTACCGTGTAAGAGAGAATCAGCCTTTTCCTGCTTATCAGTCCCTTTGTTTATCTATTTTTTCTTTCTCTCCAATTAAATTTTTGCCACAGATTTCTCAGGAACCTCTACAACCAGGACTTTGTAATTTGGTGCAAATGTTGGGTATGACTAGTTGTACCGTGTAAGAGAATATTAGCCTTCTCCTGCTTATAAGTCCCTTTGTTTGTCCATCTTTTCTTTCTGTCCAATTAAAGTTTTGTCACAGACTTCTCAGGACCCACTGGATTTAGGACTTTGAAATTTGGTACAAACGTTGAGTATGACTAGTTGTACGATGTAAGAGAGAATCAGCCTTCTCCTGCTTATCGGTCCCTTTGTTTGTCCATTTTTGCTCACCTGAGCCAGCGGCTCCGGGGGAGCTTATAGGATGGTAAGGCTCCGTCGTCCGTCCGTCCGTCCGTCCGTCCACAACTTCAAACAACTTGTTCTCTGAATCCACAGGGCCAATTGTAACCAAATTTCGTATGTGGCCTCCAGAGGAAGGGGGAACGAAAAATTGTTCAAACGGTCCTGGTCACATGACCAATATGGCCGCCATGCCCATATGTGGTAAAAACCTAAAAAAAATCTTCTTCTCCAGAACCGATAGGCCGATGGCCTTGAAACTTGGTATGTAGCATCAGGTGTGCGAGTACTACCAAGATTGCTCAAATTATGACCTTGGGTTGACCTTGACCTTTTTTACGGTAAGGTCAAATTTGCTTCCTTGTGCTTTTATATGGAAAAATGCTAGAACATAAGATATCTTGAAAACTGTTGAAGGTTTTGGGCTAAAAATTGGTATCTACAATTATCTTAATGTATACATGAAGATTTAGGAGTACAAGAGGTCAAGGTCATGTTTTGACCTTTGACCAAGAACTCTGATATTTTGACAATTTCAAACAATCTCCTCAAAAGCCACTGGGCCAATTGAAACCGAAGCTCATATAGAGCCTCCAGGGATTGAGGGAACAAAAATTTATTCATACGGTCTGGGTCCCATGACCAACATGGCCACCACGCCCATACATGGTGAAAATCTTTAAAAATCTTCTTCTCCAGAACCAGTAGACCGATGGCCTTGAAACTTGGTATGTAGCATCAGGTACTTAAGTAGTATCAAGATTGTTCAAATGATGACCTTGGGTTGACCTTGACCTTATTTACGGCAAGGTCAAATATGGGAAAAATGCTAGAACATAAGATTTCTTGGAAAGTTTTGAAGATTAAGGCCTAAAAATTGGAGTATGCAGTCATCTTAATGAATACACGAAGATTCATAAGTACAAAAGGTCAAGGTCATTCTTTGGCCTTTGACACAGAACTCTCATATAATTTGACAATTTCAAACAATCTCCTCAAAAACCACTGGGCGAATTGTAACTAAATTTCATATAGAGCCTCCAGGGTTAGAGGGAACAAAAATTAATTCAAACGGTCCAGGTCACATGACCAACATGGCTGCCATGCCCATATATGGTAAAACCTTTAAAAATCTCCTTCTCCAGAACCAATTGACAGATGGCCTTTAAACTTGGTATGTAGCATTGGGTATTCAAGTACTATCAAGAATAATTAAAATGTTGACCTTGGGTTGACCTTGACCTTTTCACAGCAAGGTCAAATATGGAAAAATGCTGGAACATAAGATTTCATGGAAAGTTTTGAAGATTTAGGCCTAAAAATTGGTATATACAGTCGTCTTAATGAGGACATGAAGAATTATGAGTACAAGAGGTCAAGGTCATTCTTTAACCTTTAACCCCGATCTCTCATATTTTGACATTTTCAAACATTTCATCAAAAGGCAAAGAGCCAGTTGAGAACACTTTTCATATAGAGCCTCCAGAGCTTGATTGAACAAAAATTTGTTCAAACAGTCCAGGTCACATGACCAAAATGGCCACCATACCCATTTATGGTATAAACCTTTAATATTTTTCTTCTCCAGAACCAATACACCAATGGCCTGTAAACTTGGTTCAGTAGCATGGAGTTCTAGAGTCCTACCAAGACTGTTCAAATGATGACGTTGGGTTTATCTTGACCTTTTTAACGGCATGGTCAAATATGGGAAAATGCTAGAACATAAGATTTCATGGATAAGTTTGAAGATTTTGGCCTAAAATGCTATGTATGGTTGGCTTAATGCGTACATGAAGATTTATGAGTACAAGAAGTCATGGTCATTCTTTGACTTTTGACCCAAAACTCATATTTTGGCAATTTCAGACATAAGAAAAAGCCACTTTGCCAATTGCGCAGGTGAGGGATTCAGGGCCTCATGGCCCTCTTGTTTCTTTCTCTCCATTTAATTTGTTGTCACAGATTTCTCAGGAACCACTACAGCTAGGACTTTGAAATTTGGTACAACGTTGGGTATGACTAGTTGTACCGTGTAAGAGATAATCGGCCTTCTCCTGGTTATCAGCCCCTTGGTTTGCTCATTTTTTCATTCTCTCCAATTAAATTTTTGTCACAGACTTCTCAGGAACCACTACAGCTAAGACTTTGAAATTTGGTACAAACGTTGGGTATGACTAGTTGTACCATGTAAGAGAGAATCAGCCTTCTCCTTCTTATCAGTCCCTTTGTTTGTCTATTTTTGCTCACCTGAGCCAGCGGCTCCGGGGGAGCTTATAGGATGGTAAGGCTCCGTCGTCCGTCCGTCCGTCCGTCCGTCCGTCCACAACTTCAAACAACTTGTTCTCTGAATCCACAGGGCCAATTGTAACCAAATTTCGTATGTGGCCTCCAGAGGAAGGGGGAACGAAAAATTGTTCAAACGGTCCTGGTCACATGACCAATATGGCCGCCATGCCCATATGTGGTAAAAACCTAAACAAAATCTTCTTCTCCAGAACCGATAGGCCGATGGCCTTGAAACTTGGTATGTAGCATCAGGTGTGCGAGTACTACCAAGATTGCTCAAATTATGACCTTGGGTTGACCTTGACCTTTTTTACGGTAAGGTCAAATTTGCTTCCTTGTGCTTTTATATGGAAAAATGCTAGAACATAAGATATCTTGAAAACTGTTGAAGGTTTTGGGCTAAAAATTGGTATCTACAATTATCTTAATGTATACATGAAGATTTAGGAGTACAAGAGGTCAAGGTCATGTTTTGACCTTTGACCAAGAACTCTGATATTTTGACAATTTCAAACAATCTCCTCAAAAGCCACTGGGCCAATTGAAACCGAAGCTCATATAGAGCCTCCAGGGATTGAGGGAACAAAAATTTATTCATACGGTCTGGGTCACATGACCAACATGGCCACCACGCCCATACATGGTGAAAATCTTTAAAAATCTTCTTCTCCAGAACCAGTAGACCGATGGCCTTGAAACTTGGTATGTAGCATCAGGTACTTAAGTAGTATCAAGATTGTTCAAATGATGACCTTGGGTTGACCTTGACCTTATTTACGGCAAGGTCAAATATGGGAAAAATGCTAGAACATAAGATTTCTTGGAAAGTTTTGAAGATTAAGGCCTAAAAATTGGAGTATGCAGTCATCTTAATGAATACACGAAGATTCATAAGTACAAAAGGTCAAGGTCATTCTTTGGCCTTTGACACAGAACTCTCATATAATTTGACAATTTCAAACAATCTCCTCAAAAACCACTGGGCGAATTGTAACTAAATTTCATATAGAGCCTCCAGGGTTAGAGGGAACAAAAATTAATTCAAACGGTCCAGGTCACATGACCAACATGGCTGCCATGCCCATATATGGTAAAACCTTTAAAAATCTCCTTCTCCAGAACCAATTGACAGATGGCCTTTAAACTTGGTATGTAGCATTGGGTATTCAAGTACTATCAAGAATAATTAAAATGTTGACCTTGGGTTGACCTTGACCTTTTCACAGCAAGGTCAAATATGGAAAAATGCTGGAACATAAGATTTCATGGAAAGTTTTGAAGATTTAGGCCTAAAAATTGGTATATACAGTCGTCTTAATGAGGACATGAAGAATTATGAGTACAAGAGGTCAAGGTCATTCTTTAACCTTTAACCCCGATCTCTCATATTTTGACATTTTCAAACATTTCATCAAAAGGCAAAGAGCCAGTTGAGAACACTTTTCATATAGAGCCTCCAGAGCTTGATTGAACAAAAATTTGTTCAAACAGTCCAGGTCACATGACCAAAATGGCCACCATACCCATTTATGGTATAAACCTTTAATATTTTTCTTCTCCAGAACCAATACACCAATGGCCTGTAAACTTGGTTCAGTAGCATGGAGTTCTAGAGTCCTACCAAGACTGTTCAAATGATGACGTTGGGTTTATCTTGACCTTTTTAACGGCATGGTCAAATATGGGAAAATGCTAGAACATAAGATTTCATGGATAAGTTTGAAGATTTTGGCCTAAAATGCTATGTATGGTTGGCTTAATGCGTACATGAAGATTTATGAGTACAAGAAGTCATGGTCATTCTTTGACTTTTGACCCAAAACTCATATTTTGGCAATTTCAGACATAAGAAAAAGCCACTTTGCCAATTGCGCAGGTGAGGGATTCAGGGCCTCATGGCCCTCTTGTTTCTTTCTCTCCATTTAATTTGTTGTCACAGATTTCTCAGGAACCACTACAGCTAGGACTTTGAAATTTGGTACAACGTTGGGTATGACTAGTTGTACCGTGTAAGAGATAATCGGCCTTCTCCTGGTTATCAGCCCCTTGGTTTGCTCATTTTTTCATTCTCTCCAATTAAATTTTTGTCACAGACTTCTCAGGAACCACTACAGCTAAGACTTTGAAATTTGGTACAAACGTTGGGTATGACTAGTTGTACCATGTAAGAGAGAATCAGCCTTCTCCTTCTTATCAGTCCCTTTGTTTGTCTATTTTTTCTTTCTCTCCAATTAAATTTTTGTCACAGACTTCTCAGGAACCACTAAAGCTAGGACTTTGAAGTTTGGTACAAACCTTGGGTATGACTAGTTGTACCGTGTAAGAGAGAATCAGCCTCCTACTGCTTATCAGTCCCTTTGTTTGTCCATTTTTTCTTTCTCTCCAATTAAATTTTTGTCACAGATTTCTCAGGCACTACTACAAGTAAGAATTTGAAATTCGGTACAAATGTTATGTGTGAATAGCTGTATCATGTAAGAGAGAATCAGCCTCTTCCTGCTTACCATTCTCTTTGTTTGTCCATTTTTTCTTACTCTTCAATAAAATTTCTGTCAAAGATTTCTTAGGAACCACTTTAGCTTGGATTTTGAAATTTGGTTCAAACGTTGTGTGAGACAAGTTGTACTGTATAAGAGAGGATCAGCCTCCTCTTGCTTTTCATTCCCTTTGTCCTTTTTTACTTTCTCTCGATTTTTTGTCACAGATTTCTCTGATCTCTTGAATCCACAGTCTTCAAATTTTGGCCATACATATTGGTGGAAAGAAAATCAAGATGCTAAGATTTCTTTTGGCCTTCTTTTTCTTTTTTCTTTTTCCCATCTCTCATTCCAATGCAATAAATGGGAAAATTTATGTCAAAAATTTCTCAGATTGCTATGTTATTCGGTTTACATCTAGCTTTAAACTGATTAGTTGACATCATTTGGCTGCTGCTGCTGACTTTAATTCAAGGTTGCAGACATAGAAGCTATGTAAACTTACGTTGAAATTTTAATAACATAATTTGCATTTATTTTAATGGAACCTTTTGGTATTTGTTTATAGGCCTTTCACTGGATTTGTAATAGATTGTCCATCTGTCTGTCTGTCTGTTAGTTAACATTTGTTTGTATTAAATGTGTTTTTATTTTGCCGTGGCGCTTGCCGGGGGTATACGTGAGCCCCTGCTCACATGCTCTGGTTTGGTTAGGAACACCGGTTTGTAGCCAACCACGTTCATATACCCTTGCTTGATTGGCATGGCAACTTTTTAGTCTTCTGAATCTCCGAAACGCATTCTGCACTACTGTTCCTTTAGTGTAGGGACGCAAGGGCTTATATCCGGAAAGAATTTAGAATGAGCTATCTTTTCCCAACTAAAGGAGCTAAGACGTGACGTAATCCCCCTCTGAAATATACGGTGCAACATTATTATCATGAAGGATAACTGGATGGTGTTATAACAGCTCAGGTCGCTTTTTGCGAATAGCTTGTCTTAGTTATTTTGGAATATATATTTCCAGTAGTATTTGCCATTTATAGTTTGGCCAGTCGGAACTCGATGGCTTGTCAGTGTTCCATGAATATTGTATGCAAATGTCATCAACATTTAAAGTTTCTCTTGCATTCGGCGAAACTTTGCTGATCTGGGATAATTAGGTGTATGCCATTCTGGGCCTGTGACGTAAGTTATTCGTCGATTGCTAGAATTCTAGATAGGAATTCATTTCTATCTTCTTGGTAGCGAGAAAGTAGATCGGTGGCGACCTCCAGACGACGTTCCGCTTGTTCTGACGCTAGGGTGCCCACCTAGCTTCGACTTTTCTCATTCCAAGCCGGTTTCGAATTCTGGTATGCACTCTTTTGTCAACTTCCGACTCTAATCATCACATGTCAGTCTACAACCTGCTTTCTATACATCACTTATCTTTTTAACATTGATTTTGTCAGTCACAGACACAGGTCTGTCACTACGATGCTCATCTTTGATAGCGTTCTGCCTTTCTTGAATAAATGTAACCACAGGGCTACCTGAGAATATGATAGTTCTTAGTCACCGCAAAGTACTTGCGAAGCAGCGTGAATCTTTCTTGTGTTCTTCTGCCTGAAACTTCCGATCTTTTATGTAAGCTGGTTGTTCACCTTAGAAGAACACGACCATAACAATTTCAGTGAAGTCATTTGACATATCGTATTGATGACGTCAACAAAGATAACACCTTGACGCTTCGGCTACATATTGCATTAAGCCTGAATAAAATATGGGCATAGTAACATTTTTATAAGTGCTATGTTAGAAAAGTTATAGTGTACTTCGTATTACTTATTGAATTCAATAAGTTACAGTGTACTTCGTATTACTTATTGAATTCAATAAGTTACTGCTATGTAGGAAAAGTTACAGTGTACTTCGTATTACTTATTGAATTCAATAAGTAATACGAAAAGTTACAGTGTACTTCGTATTACTTATTGAATTCAATAAGTAATACGAATTACACTGTAACTTATTGATTTCAATAAGTAATACGAATTACACTGTGCACTGTAACTTATTGAATTCAATAAGTAATACGAATTACACTGTAACTTATTCTATAACTTATTGAATTCAATAAGTAATACGAAGTACACTGTAACTTTTTCTAACATACCACTGGTATGGAACTGTAACTCCGTCTAATGTTTTTGATAGAATACACATCCTGTATAATATTTGGTATAGAAATCGTGTTTACTGTGTAACTTTAAAACTGTTGTAGATATTTTCACTAAACTTTTACATAATTGTGCCCCTTTGTAATTTTATGTATGGAATTTTTTCACCTCTTTAACTCTCAAATCATCCAAGATATTTCTTCAAACTTTTTACAAATCACCAGTTTATGTGCAGATAATAAAATTAATGTAGCTTCATGTACATTTTTTTCAGTATAATGCCCTTCGTAATTTTCAGTATAGAAATCCTGTCCACTCTATAGTTTTAAAAGTAAAAAGTATGCAAAGACCAGGAACTGAAACAATCCAAATCCAAATCCAGCCCTCAAACCATAGTTTAAAACTATCAAAGATATAATCACAAAATTTGGTTCAAAATTAAAGCATAGTCAGACTATTATCAGCGAATTAGAAACTTAACTGCACTGTATAAATTAAAAGCACCATCAGACGAAGTGCAGACAACAAGAACCATAATTACACCTTCATTTTTAAAATAGTTATGCCCCTTTGTGATTTGAGATATGGAGAGTTTGGTTGCTGTATACTTTTAAAGCCTTTGACGATATTTTCACAAAACGTTTTACAAATATAGAGCATCACCAGATTATCTGAAGGTGTGCAGAGTGACAGAATAGTAACTCCAGCTTGCTCCTTTACAGAGTTGTTGTCTTTGGTTTAAACAGTCATGATTTTGTTTGCCAAATTTTAATGACTCTACCAGTGGCTTAATTCCAAACAAGTATTAGAGATGAAGGAAAAACATAATAATAGAAGGCTGTTATAACTGTTTCTGGATGGAGGCATGCGACTTAAATAGAGTCAACAGTCCCATAAAGGCGGGGTTCTATTAGTGACCATGTTTTATGTGTAATTTAACAAATGTGTCTGTAAGTGTGATTCGGAGAGGGCTGCTTGTTGCCTGCCGAGACCTGCTTACCACCTCTTTCTTTTCAAACTTTTGGGGTTTAGCGACACTACACAAATTAAATACAAAAGCGCGCGTCTGTCGCACTAAATTCGGTATATTTATGTTTGTGTTTCAGGTATTTGGAAACGTCCACGCTGTCCTGTCACCAAACATTGGACTAAAAATGGCCTCAGAAGATTTAGAATACAAATTTAGTGAGATTGGAAACACTAAAGTCTGTGTATCGTCATTTGAATCAAAGACTCACCTAAATTTCAAGTTCTCCGAAAGATATCAAGTTCAAGACATGATGCTGAAAATGAACACTAGGGGTTTGCTTTGTGAAAACAGAAAAGAAGTTATAGCTAAAACTGACATAACACGATCCGGATTACGGAAATATAAAGTTGAAGATGTTGATGACAGTTTATATGATCTGCTTCTGATATATATTAGAGAGAATGTTGCGCATACATCCATTAAAGAGGAGCATTTACAACGGGAAGGAACTACTGTTTTTGTGCTGACTGAAGAGCCCGTTTTTGATGTTGTGAAAACTAAGCTTCATGCTCTTAGAGGCTGGAATACTGAAACTGTTTGTTTTGGGGAAGAGAAACGTGACGAGGCTATTCGTGTTGTAAGTAAGCTAAACGATGAAGACCAAAATATAATTGTAAAGGTGAAAGGAAAGGAAATACGAATATATGGGCCCTCGGAGAATATTGCACCTGCTAAACATAAAATAAATATAGCTTTAGGAGTCATCAAACCCACTGGTCGAAAGAGGCGACAATTTAATGAAGAGTTTTCATCTTTACAGATGCAACATTTGCCTGAGGAAAAAGTGAAGATTACTTCATCGACTAATGTTTCTTCAACAGAAATATCAAAACAGTACCGAACAGACGAAGGCATTGCAGTACATGTGTACAAAGGAGATATAACTTGTTTAAATGTTGACTGTATTGTAAATGCTGCAAATGAAAACCTAAATCATGGCGGTGGTGTCGCAAGAGCTATTTCTGATGCTGCAGGGCCTGCCTTCCAGAACGAAAGTAATCGTTACGTAACTCTTTATGGTCAGATACCTGTAACTCAGTGTATAGAAACCTCTTCTTGTGACTTGAGATATAAATATGTTCTCCATGCTGTTGGTCCACGATTTTCTCGTGGTGCTGATACATCAAAGTGCCTGGATGATCTGGAGGAAACAGTGTTTAATGCTGTGAAGCGAGCAGATAAACTGAATATGGCATCAGTTGCATTACCTTCTATTAGTGCAGGTAGGAACTATTATTGTATACGATCATATAGTATAAACATTCATTCGTCATTGTTCAGCAGATAATGCTATGTGTGGTGTATCCGTAGATTGAAATGACACGGTCCTGCAATACAGCTGGGAAGGAAGGGTTAAGGTGTATGTAAAATGCAGTTTAATCACTAGATTAAATTACATTGAACTAAGTGGGAATAAAACGTTCGTCTATTAGCATCGCTGTAATCAATCTGCACCGGCACTTTTCGTTTCTTTGCAGCCACCGGTGTTGATAAAACGCAAATGACACGCAAATTAAGGAGCACAAAATAGTAAGTTGCAGGCTTGTTATGAACCCCGAAAGGTATATTGTGTTTAGAAAAGCGTTACCTGCTATAACAATTGAAATTATATCAAATAGTTGTTTATAGAAGACACTTAGACCCAGGTGTGATATCTACAAAGTCAAGTTTAGTTTTTAAATAAAGATATATCCTGATTAGACCAGAATCAATAAGGTTTTTTTGTCAGACATTGATTGGTTCATTTTTATGCGTTCCTTTTTGAAACACATAGACTAGGTGCTCTGTTCAGAATCATAAAATAACATTTAAAAGTACTTAGTTACACCGGAAGTCATTATTTTGACTATGGCGAAACGAGCATGTTTGCACTTACACCAACAAATATGACTACACGAAAGAAACCGATGTAGAATGACCTCAGTGAGCATGTTTTACACGAAACCAGAAAACAAGAAACAAATATTTCAAGTGGGGAGAGAGAAAGTGGGATCGATGTCGATACATAAAACCATATTTCTGCTTAAAACTAATTTTTGATTCTTTATGCTTTAAAATTGGTTAAAGCTTATACAGTCACCTTATTAATGACAAGGTAAACTTTGGTATACTTATCTTTTTATATGGGAAATGCATAGATAACGGATTTCTCTGAAACTATTTAAGTTTTATTTGTATTGTTATATACGGTTCACAAAAAGTAGGGGATATTAAGATATTAAAAATTGTGTAAATTAGAAAACATATCAAATCCATCTGAAACGGCAAGTGTCAATCAGAAAAATATTCGATTAAACATTTTGCATTACAATTTTGATGATATATCCTGTCATGTGATCTGCGTGTAATTCGTTTTAGACAGGGGGTCGACACCCAATTTTCACACGAATCTGCTACAAAAACAGATCCTTTTCAGATTACAAAATTTACACAAAAACACTCAATTTGATTCATTTAACAAGCTGAAAATTGCTTTTACGCGCTGTTGCATCAAAATAAAGAGTGCAAGCCATAAACGTGTGAATTTTTCGGTGACTCGATGTACCTGTACGACTTTTTTTTTTCTGGTTTTTTTCCCAAAATGACCGTTTTGAAGAAGAAAAAAAATCTTTTAGAATACAAAACTTAAAAGTGCATTGAAAAGTTAGCCTAGTTGAAAAATTTGAATAAATTTTTGTTCGAATTTACCACATTTTTGTCCTGACCCCTTGTCTGAAACTAACTGTATGCAGATCACGTGACAGGAAATATCGTCCAAACTTTCATGAAAAGTGTCTTAACGGATGTTTATCTTATCGATACTATGCGTTTCTTTTGGATAGCACATTAGTTGTATATGCTACAATTTTTCAAACCTGAATATCCCCTACTTTTTGTGAACCGTATATATCGTTAACAAAATGAGCAGACGAAGACAATTTATTGCTAAAGACAAGGTCATGTTTTGACTTTTGTTCAAGGTCAATGAAATTAAACACTGAAATAAGCTTTTCCTTCAAATAAAAAGCGTCAATGTGTTCCTTCCAGAGCAATTAATTTAAAAAAAAAAAAAAAAAAAGAGGTGTGCCGTGCCGCGAAGCGCAGTCAATGAGCCTTAACTTATAAGTCAGAGGCCTAGGGTTCGATACCCGGTCGGCCACTTACTTTCAATTCCCCTTCCGCCGATTTAAGAAGGGCAGTTGTCAGTTACTGGTGAAAGTAAGTGCACTTAGTACTTGTTAACCGCTTTTGAGGACTACGTCTGCCCAGGAATAGTGTTGTTAGGTTAACTGACCGTCCCGACATGACCATAGCTGTTTGCCGTGGACGTGAAACAATAACACAATAAAAAAGAAGGTAGATCACACTACACTGTTTACCATATATTGGTATGACGTCCATGTATTTCAGTGTTTCTACCAAAGAAGCAAAGGGCTGGAAACTTGGTTTTTAGCATCAGGGACTTTGACCTACAATTTAGTTTCAATTTATGATCCTCAGTTCAACTAATTTTTACATGTAGCTAAGTCACTATTGGTCTCTTTGGTACATGAAGATATAAGGCTGCCAAAGGTCAAGACGATGCTTTGACATTTGCTTAAGATTAACGAGATTTCAATATTATAATATGCAATCGTCAAAGGACGCCTTGACGGTTGATTTAAAATATTAAAGAGTTCCTTCAAGAGCATACTTCAATGCTTCGGCGCTTCAAGCCTCATCAGTGACTCACACATGGTCTGATTACGAAAGCCAGAGAAACGTTCATGTTTGCTGTAATTTCTTTATATTAGTAAGGCAGTTGATTCAAGACTGATTTATCTAAAAAAATGGTCAAAATGAATAGAAAGCGATAATCTAGAATATGTGTCTAAACCAGTCAAAATTCTGGTTTCTCAGAATATAAACTCTGATCTAAAGGGAAAAAAAGAAATATAATCTGCACTTTGGATGATGTACGGGGAGACATATTGCGGCCTCCACACGGCACGATACAAGCTGCTTTGAAGTCAATTATAATCTTAGGAGGTTTCTTCAAGAGCAGAAAATACATTCAAAAGAACGAACATGGGCCATACTTCAAAGTATCGGCTACTCAAACATCCCAAGTAACCCCGACAAGATCAGATGACGAAAGCAAGAGAAGAACATTCTCTAATTTCTTACTTTTACTGAGGCAGTCGATTCAAAAGTTGATAATAATCAAAACGGGTCTAAATTATTAAAAAGTGCTGAATTTAGAATAAGAGTCTGAACCAATCACAAGTTCTGATTTCTCAGAACATATCCTGTGATCTCAAAGGGCAAAAATAAATTAAAATCTGCACTATGTATGATGTACGCGGGAGACGTTTGACTTCCGCCACACGGCAGTACTTCAGATGTTACCACAGTCATGCATTTTCGCACACGGCAATCCTTCAGATGTTACCACAGTCATGTATATCCGCAACACGGCAGTCCTTCAAATGTTACCACAGTCATGTACTTCCGCCACACGGCAGTCCTTCAGATGTTACCACAGTCATGTACTTCCGCACACGGCAGTCCTTCAGATGTTACCACAGTCATGTACTTATGCCACACGGCAGTCCTTCAGATGTTACCACAGTCATATACTTCCGCCACACGGCACAGTCATGTAATGATGTCTTTTATACTCGATATTCGTATTTCAAACAATTGTTAGGCCCGCATTTTCTCATTTCGAGACATTGTCTTTCATTAATTTTGATACTTCGAATATGTCCCTGGACCTAATAATTAGACTCACAACAAACACAGGGATAATGCGAAAAATTGATTATAGCCTAAACTATTTTGAAGTTCCAACAAAAGTGGTTTAAATTAAAACGTACGTATTTGACTAAATTCTAGTTACCAGTTTGCACCGTCACCATACTTGAACTTCATTTTCGCGGAGGTGACATGAGCACACATCACTCTTCCCTTTTGTGAGTTGACTAAAACGATAAATATCACATTTTAGCTGAAGCTTTTAGCTGAGGATATTTCCAGTCGGCTTAAATCTCGTCTGAATAGACCCCACAAATTCAGTGCAAAGGATGTAATTGTCCTGGAACCGCTGGCATATAAACTTGCAAGAATTATCTACTATTTTGTGACAAGTGCATCTATTCAATAAGGGATAAATAGACTTTGCATTGAAAAAATCGCCAACTAAATATGTCTTTGCTCTTCCAAGGGTTAGGTCTATAGATATATTTTTGTTAACAGTTGAGGTTATTTGTAATAAAGTGAAGAAAATCACATCCACAGCTGCTTGTCTCTACAATCAATACCAACTTAGACATCCACAGCTGCTTGTCTCTACAATCAATACCAACTTAGACAAACTAATATACATGTATGTTAAAAATGGCAATCTTGTTCAGCACCTTTTACGATGCCGCGAGTACACACTTATTTCTGAAAATCAGACTATGTACAATTTGGCAAATATTTATTGTTAGCTCGCCTTGGCCGTTAGGCACATAGGTGAGTTTATAATATAGCCAGTCTTCCGTCGTCCATCTGTCATCAACATTTTCAAACATCTTCTCCTCTGAAACCACCTGGCCGATTGTTGCCATAGTTCATGTGGAGGCTACCGAGGTCGGGCGATAAGATTTCTCTCGCGGGGTCTACGTCACATGACCTAGATATTCCCTGCATCCATCTTTGGTTAAAACCCTTCAAAAATCTTTTCCAGAACCGAAAAGCGTATGACCATGAAACTTAGTATGTAGCATAGGGCATACAAGCTCATCATGTTTATACAAATCATGACCGGAGGTTGACCTTGACCTAATTTATGACAAGGTCAACTTTGGTACGTTATGCTTTTATATGGGGAAAGGCTTAATCAGTGTATTTCTCGAAAACTTTTTAAGTCTAAGGTATAATATTTGATAAATATGATAAGCTAAATAAGCAAATGAAGATATTTTGTTGATGAAGGTCAAGGTCATTCTTGGACCTTGTTCAAGGTCACTGAGATTCTGTTTCCCGTCAACCTGTTCAGTGTTCTTCTTCTCTGAAGCCACTGGGCCAACTGAAGCCATATTTTATATGAAGCTTTACATGTACAAAGGAACCAAAGTCTGTTCAGATTGTCTTGGTCACATGACTAAGTTGGCCGCCACGCAAAGATATGGTAAAAACCCTTCAAACATTTTTGTCTCCTTAACCAAAGGTCTAATTACCTAGTGGCTTGGTATGTAGCAATGTGTGTATGCGGTGGGGGGCCGGGGGGGGGGGGCGGGAGGGGGGCTAGGCACATTTTAGAGTATACACGTTATGACCGTGTGTTGACCTTAAGCTATTTTTGGCAAGGTCAATTTGGTGCGTTTTGCTTTTTTATTGGAAAATGCTTAAACAGTGGATTTCTCAGAAAATATTTAAGTCTAAGAAATAATATTTGGTGGATATGTATATAGTAAGCTGAATAAGCAAATGACAGGTTTTAGTTGCAAAAGGTCAATGTCATATTTTGGCGTTTGTTCAGGGTCACTGATATTCTGTCGACCGTCAACATTTTGAATCCACGAGGCCGATTGAAGCCATATTTCATTTGGAGTGTCACTTGGTCAAAGGACACAAAGTTTGTTCAGATAGACTTGGCGGTACTTTCGTTCGGCTGCATTTGTTTTATGTTCGGTGCTGTTTAATTTATCGTGTTTTCATTTTAACCCTTCTATTAAAAAATAGAAAATAGGTAAAAAAAGTTGTTAAATGTTTTTCGTTTAATTTGCTTAGTCTGTTGTAACCCATCTGTCGGTCTAAATTTATTAGTTCAGTAAAGATAGCTGAGTTGCCACCTATTTGGGAAAGAGCTGCTGACTCGGCTTATCACTTGTAATTTGTTGTTTTGTTGGGATGTCTTTGTCAATCTTTCCCGTTGATGTTGGGGATAGAGTTTGGGATCTGATTCAGTCAGTGTAGTAACTCTTTAAATTTGGACACATGACCAAGATAGCCACCACGCCTGTATACTGTTAAAACTCTTCAAAAACATTTTCCTCTAGAACGAAACGCAAATGGCCTTGTTGTTTTTTTGTTTTTTATGTAGCAATGGGGACTCAGGCCCATCAGAGCGTACACAAATCATGACCGTGCATTGGCTTTGACCTAATTTATGACAAGTTTTTTTTGTTTGTTTTTTATGCTTTATGCTTTTCAATGGGAAAATGCGTAAACAGTGGATTTATTAGAAACAAATTAAGTATAAGGTATAAAATTTCTTTATATGGTTAACCAATTGAGCAAATGAAGGTATTATGGTGCTAGAGGCCAAGGTCATTATTTGACTTTTGTTCAAGGTCATTAAGATTCTGTCGCCTGTCAACATTTTCAAACATCTGCACTAAAAGCCGCTCGGTCGATTGAAGCCATATTTCATATGGAGCGTGACGGAGAGCTCCGTCAGATGGTCTGGTCACATGACCAATATGGCTGCCACGCCCATAAATGATAAAACTCCTACAAAAATCTTCTTCTGCAGAACCAAAAGCTCAATGACCATTTGGCATGGTATGTAACATTGGGGATTCGGGCCCATCAAAGTTTAAACAGATCATTTTCGTGCTTGCGTGCGTTCACATTGACCTAATATATGGCATGATCAGTTTTGTGTATTATGCTTTTATATGGGACAATGCTTAAGCAGTGGATTTGTCAGAAACTATCTAAGTCTTAGATATAGTAGTTGGTTTGTATATAAACTGTAATCAGCAGATGAAGACATTATTTTACAGGTCATCTTTTGACGTTTGTTCTAGGTCACTGAGATTTTGTCTGCAATCAATATTTTCAAACATCTTCTCCCCAGAAGCCACCTGGCCGCTTGATGAGCGATATTTCATATGGAGCTTCACTCGGTCAACGGAATCAAAGTTGTTAAGATGGTCTTGGTCACATGAACAAGATGGCCACCATTCCCGTACGTGGTAAAATTCTTTACAAACATTCTTAACCAGAACCAAAAGGCCAATTACCTTGAAACTTTGTGTGTAACCTTGGGGAAACCTGAGCCCAACCATTTTTGATCTCACCTGAGCCAAAGGCTCCGGGGGAGCTTATATGATAGGCATGCTCCTTCGTCCTTCTTCGTCCATTCACACTCTCAAATGACTTCTCTGAAGCCACTGGGCCAATTGTAACCAAATTTCGTATGTAGCCTCCAGAGGAAGGGAAACGATAACCAATGGGCCGATGGCCTTTAAATTTGGTATTTAGCATTGGGTACGCGAGTATTACCAAGATGGTTCAAATAATTACCTTGGGTTGACCTTGACCTATTTTACGACAAGGTCAAATTTGCGTTTGCTTGCTGGTGCCTTTATACGGGAAAATGCTAGAACATAAGATTTCATGGAATGTATTGAAGATGTTGGCCTCAAAATAGTATATATATCTAAATGAGTACATGAAGATTATGAGTAAAAGAGAGAAGGTCATTTTTTATCTTTGACCCAGAACACTCATATTTTGACAATTTCAAACAATCTTCTCAAATTTCATAGAGAGCCCCCAGGGGTTCAGGGAACGTTAATATTTTCAAACGGTCCCGGTGACATAACCAACATGGCTGCCACGCCCCCTTATGGTAAAAACCTTTCAAAAGCTGTTTCTCCAGAACTAGTTGACCGATGGCTTTGAAACTTGGTATGTAGCATTGGATGTTCGAGCACTATCAAGATTTTTCAAATTATGACCTTTGGTTGACCTTGACCTATTTACGGCAAGGTCAGATATGGGAAAATGTTAGAACATAAGATTTCATTGAATATTTTGAAGGTTTTGGCCTAAAAATTAGTATTTAAATTAATTTAAGTGAGTACATGAAGATTTATTAGTACAAGAGGTCAAGGTCAGTCTTTTACCATTGATCCTGCACTCTCATATTTTGACCATTTCAAACATTTTCCCCAAATGCCACGGGGCCAATTGAAACAAATTTCATATAGAGCCTCCAGGGGTTGAGGGAATGAAAGTTTGTCCAAACGGGCCTGGTCGCATAACCAACATGGCCGCCACGTCCATATATGGTAAAAAGCTTTAAAATCTTCTTCTCCAGAACCAATAGACCGATGACCTTGCAACTTGGTATGTGGCATTGAGTATTATTAAGATTGAATGACCTTAGTTGACCTTGACCATTTTAAGGCAATGTCAAATTTGGGAAAGATGCTAGAATATACGATGTCATGGAAAGTTTTGAAGATTAAGGGCCTTATCCAAATGGTTCAGAGGAACCCTGCGAGGTGGGTAATAATGACTAGAGTACTCTCCAAATGTAAGTGTGACCAGTATGTTGAGCGATCTTGGATGGCGGTCACTTGAGAACCGACGTTACGATGCGCGCCTCGCTTAGTTTTATAAAGTAGTTTAAGGCCTTCTTGTCATACCGGTTCTGTCGTTTTTCGAGCAACTGAAAAGATATACTTGCCACATGCACCCTCTTTCTTGCAGACAAAACCACACCTATGTCTGCTGTTATAAATATTCATTCTTCCGTATGAACATTGTTATTTGGAATAAACTACCAGCTGATCTCGTCAAGATTACAGATCTTGACTCCTTTAGATTAGGGATCAGCCAAATCAATCACACCCTCCCATAAATGAGAATACTGTTTTTACCCTGATTTTAAACTCTTCTTACTTGTACTAACTCTGTCATCTTTCTCTCACATTGCTCTTATACTTTTTTTTATCTGCACTATCTTAATTTTGCTTCGGAACCCTGGTAGCTCAGTTGGTTAAGCGCTGGCCTGTTAATGTAGCAGTCGTGGGTTCGAGCCCTGCCGGAGGCGGAGTTCGTTTCATTGTAAACGGGGTTCCATTGCACACAGTCTTTCATTATCATCATTGTCCTGCTATGACTGAAATACTGTTGAAAAGGAGGTAAAATCGCAAGTCATCCATCCATCCGTCCATTACTTTTGCTTTCTTTTACTCACACACCATGCACACCCATATCTCGATAATACTCGAAAGAGGGTCAGAGATTATGAAAAGATCGATACTCAAAAAATGGTATATACAGTTATCTTTATGAGAACATGAAGATTTATGAGTACAAGAGGTCAAGGTCATTATTTGACCTTCGACCCTGAACTCTCATATTTTGACAGTTTCAAACTCTTCTTTTCAAAAGCCATCGGGCCAGTTCTAACCAGATTCCATAAGAGCCTCAAGCGGCTGAGGGGACGATTTTGTTTTTCAACTGGTCCAGGTCACATGACCAACATTGCCGCTGTGCCCAATTATGATAAAAGTAAAAAGTATGCAAAGACCAGGAACTGAAACAATCAAAATCCAAATCCAGCCCTCAAACCATAGTTGGAAACAACTAAGATTACAAATAATCAAGATACAGAGAACATATAGCCAACCGAGTGAGCAGCTTGTTCCCAAAAGGTGGCCACTCAGCAACCCAAACCGAACCAAAAATAATAAGAACATACATAAGGTAAAACATCACAGAAACTCTGACACCAAAAACAGGCAACAGAGAACCTCAACAGAACTACCTTTAAAACCTTTAAAAATCTTCGCCAGAACAAATTGACCGATGGCCTTGAAACTTGTTATGTAGCATTAAGTACTCCAGTAATACTAAGGTAATTCAAATGAATAACATTGGGTTGACCTTGACCTTTTTACGGTATGTTCAGATATGAAAAAATGCTGGAACACAAGATTCCATGGAATGTTTTGAAGATTTTG
This sequence comes from Ctena decussata, assembly GCA_963989385.1. Taxonomy (NCBI): domain Eukaryota; kingdom Metazoa; phylum Mollusca; class Bivalvia; order Lucinida; family Lucinidae; genus Ctena; species Ctena decussata. Next base: position 127,301,000 of record OZ022498.1, read on the forward strand.
GCCCACGATAGTTCAAATGATGACCTTGGGTTGACTTTGGCAATTTTTGACAAGGTCAGATTTGCTTTCTGGTGTTTTTTTTATAGGAAAATTGTAAATATAAGAGATGATGGATTTTGTAGAAAATGTTGGTACAGAAGTTAATAAACACAGTCTAATAAATGAGTACTTGATTTTTTTAGCAATATAAATGTCAAGATCATTTTTAAGCTCTAACCAATGTCTGTCATATTTTGACAGTTTAAACTGTCCGATTTGTTCAAATGATGATCCTAGTTTGGCCTTATACCTTTTTTATTCAGTTTAGCGATTCAGGGCCTCACGACCCTCTTGTTCTTTTTTTACAAACGATGACCCTGCAATGAGCTTTAATGACGAGGTCCACTTTGGTCCCTTATGCTTTTATATGGAAAAATCGTTAAACAGTGGATTTCATGAAAACATTTTAGCCGAGATATGATAATTAATACTTATAGATAACTCAATGAATACATGAAGAAATTAGGCCAGCAAAGGTCACAGCCATTCTTTGAACTTTGTAACGGTCACTTGAATTTTGAAAATTAAATATGCAGTCCTCTCAATGCACTGAATTTAAATTGCAACAAATGAAGAAAATACAAATATTGTGTCTGGTGTCAGTAAGGTCTCTGTTGAGGTACAGGAAATTTATCCTTTGGTTTTGTAAAATTGGTGTCTTTGGAGATCAGCAAACAAAAAAGAAATTCTTGATATTTCGGACCTGTCAGTGATTCTATGGTTTATGGGTTCGGGCTTATCTTTTCGGGTGCTTTGTGAATTTTCGTTGATATAGAAACGTTAAAATTTCTTGCAAATTTTGAACGTTTTTTTCCACAAGCTGTCCGAAATTCAATGAAATATCATTGGGATGAAGTCACACTCTTTGGTTTTTGAAAATAAAATCACATGTGTTTTGGCCTTTTGAAGGTATGACAATTGTGTAGATTAACAGCGGAGAAAACATTATTTTTCAAAACTTTGGACATTTAATGAGAAAAGGGAGATTTTTATGTAGTGTAATCGTTTTTTAGCTCACCTGAGCACGAAGTGCTCAAGGTGAGGTATTGTGATCGGTCTTTGTCCGTCGTCCGTCGTCCGGTCGTGCGTCCGTCGTCAACTTTTGCTTTAAACGACTTCTTCTCCAAAACTGCTGGACGGTTTTTGAAATAATTTCACTAAATATTCCTTGGGGGACTCTCTTCCAAAATTGCTCAAATGGTTCCGCTCCGCTAAACAAAATGGCCGCCAGAGCTAAAAATAGAAAAACCTTTAAACGACTTCTCCTCCAAAACTGCTCGGCAGATTTTGAAATAATTTCACAGAAATGTTCCTTAGGGGATTCTCTACCAAAATTGCTCAAATGGTTCTGCTCCACTGAACAATATGGCCGCCAGAGCTAAAAATAGAAAAACCTTTAAACGACTTCTCCTCCAAAACTTCTGGGCAGAGTTTGAAATAATTTCACAGAAATGTTCCTTAGGAGACCATCAACCAAAATTGCTAAAACGGTTCCTCTCCGCTGAACAAAATGGCCGCCAGAGCTAAAAATAGAAAAATCTTTAAACGACTTCTCCTCCAAAACTGCTGGGCAGATTTTGAAATAATTTCACAGAAATGTTCCTTGGAGGACTCTCTACCAAAATTGCTCAAATGGTTCCGCTCCACTGAACAATATGGCCGCCAGAGCTAAAAATAGAAAAACCTTTAAACGACTTCTCCTCCAAAAATTGCTGGGCAGATTTTGAAATAATTTCACAGAAACGTTTCTTAGGAGACCCTCTACCAAAATTGCTAAAACAGTTCCGCTCCGCTGAACAAAATGGCCGCCAGAGCTAAAAATAGAAAAACCTTTAAACGACTTCTCCTCCAAAACTGCTCGGCAGATTTTGAAATAATTTCACAGAAATGTTCCTTAGGAGACCCTCTACCGAAATTGCTCAAACGGTTCCGCTCCACTGAACAAAATGGCCGGCAGAGCTAAAAATAGAAAAACCTTTAAACGACTATTCCTCCAAAAGTGCTGGGCAGATTTTGAAATAATTTCACAGAAATGTTCCTTAGGAGACCCTCTACCGAAATTGCTCAAACGGTTCCGCTCCACTGAACAAAATGGCCGCCAGAGCTAAAAATAGAAAAAACCTTTAAACGACTATTCCTCCAAAAGTGCTGGGCAGATTTTGAAATAATTTCACAGAAATGTTCCTTAGGAGACCCTCTACCAAAATTTTTAAAACGGTTCCGCACAGCTAAACAAAATGGCCGCCAGAGCTAAAAATAGACAAACCTTTAAACGACTTCTCCTCCAAAACTGCGGGGCAGATTTTGAAATAATTTCACAGAAATGTTCCTCAGGAGACCCTCTACCAAAATTGCTAAAATGGTTCCACTCCACTGAACAAAATGGCCGCTGGAGTTAAAAATAGAAATAAATCTTAGAATGACTCAGAGGGCACAGTTACGATCCAATCATCATGAAAATTGGTCAGAATGTTTATCTTCATGAAATCTAGACCAACTCTGAAACTGGGTCATGTGGGGTCAAAAACTAGGTCACTTGGTCAAATCTTAGAAAAATCTTGTGCACACTCAAGAGGGCACAGTTATGATCCAATCTTCATGAAACTTTGACAGAATGTTTATCTTTATGAAATCTAGACCAAGTTTGAATCTGATTCTTGCGGGGTCAAAATCTAGGTCACTAGGTCAAATCTTAGAAAAACATTGTGTACACTCTTTAGGGCACAGTTATGATATAATCTACATGAAACTTTGTCCGAATGTTTTTTGTGAAATCTAGACCTGATTTGAAACTGGACCATGTCAGGTCAAAAACTAGGTCACTAGGTCAGTTCTTAGAAAAAACATGTGAACGCTTTAGAGGATACAGTTTTGTTCTAATCTTCATGAGACTTTGTCAAAATGCTTATCTCCAACAAATCTGGACCAAGGGTGCAACTTGGTCATGTCTGGTCAAAAATTAGGTCACTAGGTCAAACCTTAGAAAAACATTGTTTACACTGTAGAGGGCACAGTTTTGATATGATATTCATGAACTTTGTCAGAATGTTTATATCCAAGAAATCTAGACCAGTTTTGAAACTGGGTTATGTGGGGTCAAAAACAAGGTCATTATGTTAAATCTTATAAAAACCTAAGGTATACAATAAAGGGTTCATTTTCCATTGAATCTTTGTGAAACTCTATCTGTTATGGATGTCTCTGAGGTTAAGTTCACAGGATACTCAGGTGAGCGATCCATGGCCATCATGGCCCTCTTGTTTCTTACTTTTTATAAGCCCGGTGAAAAAAAAAACCGGACGTATTATGTCATGGCGCTGTCTGTCCATCTGTCTGTTCGTCATTGTTCTTGTGCGCTCCATAACTCAGTATCAGTTTTGGATAAGCCTGCGGAAGAAATTCCGTTTATTTTGTCATGTAGATCGCATCGAGTTTTTCCGTTGTGACGTGTGTTATTTTACCGCTAGCGTCTGTCAACCCAGACAAGTAACGGGTAGATGAAACAAAAGTATTAGCCAATCGTTAGTGGTTTTACAAAAACACAAAAATAACCTGTCAGTCATGCACAAGTAGCACGTGACTTTCCAGACACTGCTCTGTCGAAAAAATATGAAAAGTACTGTACATGTTCGTGTTTTGTTCGGTGATGAGATTAACTGTCGTAAACATTTTGTTGACAAATCAGAATTCGTAAACTATTCGTAAACTATTCTGAAATCGCGGAGTATATAATTTCATTTTTACCACGGAAAGTGCGAACGGCTTAGACTTGGATCAGGCTGGCCATTCGCGCAATTTGATCTGAGCCTTCTCCAGTCGCCTGAACATATTGAAATACCATTGTGCGAAACCTTTTCACAAGACACTTCTCACACCAAAGATTGAGTAACCATAAAAAAGTAATTCACGGCTTTCTTTTTTCTTTGGCTAAACCAAGCCTTGCATAATTATGTGATAGGAAATTTACATCCAATGCTTCAAATAACGACAGCCAAAGTCGATAGTTATTGTAAAAAGCTAGCTTAGGAAATCTGTTGCGAGGTCAAGTGTTTCACAAAAAAAAACAGAACTTGAATAAAAAATCTCAATTACGCAGTAGTTACGGCAAAGAAACTGTAATCTTCAAACGATCCGACGAATAAAGGTACAGCCCAGTCTCCACTTTAAACTGCCCTTTTAAATTTTGCATTAATTCAGTAGATGTCATATCATTTGTTAATTTTAGACCTGTAATGAGTAATAGTAATTCTGAGGTAATTTCATTTAAAAAAACAAAAAACATACGTTGAGGAATCGTTAGATATGTATCTGAGATGCCACGACGTGTGTTTTCATAGAGAGCGAAACACTTTTTGTCACCCGACGTAGGCGGAGGTGGACTATAGAAATGACCCTCGTCCGTCCGTGTGTGCGTCCGTCCTTCCGTCCGTCCGTCCGTCCGAAATCTTGTCCCCGCAACTCCTCCTACGTCTTTCATTGGATTGATTTGAAATTTTACAGATTGTATTCTTATGATATGAAGATGTGCATGTGGTTTTCGATTTTTGTTTCGGCCATTTTTGATGGGGTTACAGCCCTTGCTGACTCAGAGCTTCCGAAATCTTGTCCCCGCAACTCCTCCTACATCTTTCATCGGATTGATTTGAAATTTTACAGGTTGTATTCTTACGATATGAAGATGTGCATGTGGTTTTTTATTTTTGTTTTGGCCATTTTTATTAATGGAGTTACGGCCCTTGCTGACTTAGACCTTGTCCCCGCAACTCCTGCAACATCTTGTATCAGATTGACTGGAAATTGTGCAGAATGTTTCATCATGATCTGAAGATGTGCATGTGATTTTGGAATTTCAATTGTTCTATTTTTCACAAAGTTATGGCCCTTTGTCGTTTTTTGGCATTTTTCCAACTTTTGAACCGTTTGACCGAGAGAGGTGAAATTTGGTATGCTATTAGCATTTGGTAAATTGGTTATTCTGATTATTGTTAAGATGTGCTAAATTATAAGTGACAGAGTTATTCCCCTTTCATAGATAATAGACTTTCACATAAAGGTAAAGGGATAACTCCAGAACTATTCATATTAATGGGCTGAATTTTCATAAATGCATTGTTCATTTTTCATCAGATTCATATAAGCAGGATTATGGCTCTTGTTATTTTGTTACTGGGTATACAGTCTTAATGTTTTGGTCATTTTGTAAGGGCTTATAGTTTCAGTAACCTGATTTTACACAGATATGCCCCGTTCTGAACTTAAGTATTTTATAAAGAGGCCCAGTAATTGGGTATATGTCTTTGCTTATGTTCAGTTATCATTTACCTACCAGGTTCTATAATATATATATTTTCTGTTTTTGGCCATACATTTACTCTGAAACAGAATAAAGGGCTGAAGTTTTTGACACATTTCAAACGTCGGGTGACACTTGGCCGATGGCCTTTTATTGAATTTAGCAGTTGCCAAGAATTTCTGTTTGCGGAGAAATACTAAAAGTTAATCAAAATTGAAAATTCTTATGGAAACAACTAATCGACGTTGCTTGTTATTGTCAAAATACAGAAAATCCACCATGACACCAGAAAAGACTCGGATTAGCACAAAATCGGAATTACTGTAATGCAAGGTTAAAACAAATTGCTATTACTAATTACTAGAGACATTTGCGGTGCTATTAGCTTTATTCAGTGTTGACTACTTCTTTGCTGCCTTTGGCGATGAAACGCTTCTTAAATGTGTCTACTCTTTATGAAAAACTCGCTGTTCGAGGACCAAATTCTTTCCTTTAAAATTTGACCCGATGGTAAAACTAGAAAGGGATTAAAGTGTACTAATTCACCAAAAAATGTGCAATATTCTGTTTAATTTTTGCGTGTGTCCTGGCCAAACTGCGCATTTGTGCAGACTGGATTGTCCTTACATTCGCAAAGAAAAGATTTTCCATTATTCTTGGGTTTGCAGCGTATTACTTACACATACATGTAGTATATCCTTGACATTTATTATGAAACTAAAACTAAATAAATGAAAAAATAAATAAAACGCAAAGTAGACTGTACACCGAGCCATGTGAATCGGGAACATTGCCGGATAAGTTTTTCATTGTAGCTGTCTGATCTGGGTCTTTGCTGTTTATTCAGGTGTTCGGGTATGGTAAATGGGGGTGCTTAGTGGTGTACTGTTTTGTTTTTGATTTTATTTACATATAGATCGTGTGAAAAAACAACAACAAATTATGACGAAAAAATGGTCACGAACACACACACAGATGAAAGACAGAAGATTCTCGTATATCCGTTTAATTCTAATTTGACTGACTATGCATGACGGTCAGTGTTTTAATGTGTATCCTAGACTTTCAGGAAGCCCTGGGAAACAAATCTTCAGTTTGTGTCTGACCTGCGACTAGCAGAAGTGAACCATAAAACATATGTGGCTTCGTTGTCGGCCACATAAATCTTTTGACAAGCTTTCTGGTTTAGCCCAGTGCATCCGCAGTTTTTAATTTTTCCCAGCCTTTATGCTTTGAGAAAAAGAAACGCTTCACTAGCGGCCTTTCCTTTCCTTAACGACTAGACACCGTTTGGAAGGACCATGTCGTGCAGGGAAGCAAACAGGTAGTCACAACGAAAGTTGTTGCTCTTTGTAAAACTGGCGGAAACCTTCAGTTAAAATTATAAAACACTCGGAGATATACCATCTAGCGATGTACATATTGTAAGGTCATGAAGTGTGTTTGGTATATGACTGACAACGAACAGGTTAGCGAGGGCTGACCTCGAACAAGAGCTGTCACCTGACAGCATAGCTCGCCTGAATAGGTGCTTGCCCATCACACAGTTGCTTTGGTGGTGTGGACCGCTATGCATATAAGTTCAGGCAAGCATGTCCATAATGACAACACATTTATAAACAATAGCTATCTAAGATATAAGTCTAAATAAGATTAAATATAAAAATCTACATGAAATTTCAAAGTCCATGAGCTTGAGGTCAAAGACCTAAGAGGTGGGGGTGGGGGAAGGGGGAAGGGGGGGGGGGGGGGCTAGGTTGTAACAAAACCTTGAACCATCATCTAACAGCAGTCCAAGTATCAGTATCAACTGAGGTCCATCGTGACACTGTGAAATTATGTGTTCATAAATATAAAACTTTAACGAAAATCTTTAAATAAAAAATCTACATGAAATTTAAAAGTCCATGAGCTTGAGGTCAAAGACCTAAGAGGTGGGGGTGGGGGAAGGGGGAAGGGGGGGGGGGGGCTAGGATGTAACAAAACCTTGAACCATCATCTAACAGCAGTCCAAGTATCAGTATCAACTGAGGTCCATCGTGACACTGTGAAATTATGTGTTCATAAATATAAAACTTTAACGAAAATCTTTAAGACAAAATTCTAGGTTGATGACCTTCACTTCAAGGTCATCCAGTGGGGTAAGTATATAGTGTTTTGAAAAAACTCAAAAAAGTGTCCAACATTAGTTCAAGTGTAAACTAAATCTCTGCAAAACATTATGAATCAGTATGCAATTAGAAAACTTTAATAAAGACCGAATTTCCAAAGTCCCTCACCGTGACTTCAAAGTCACTGAGCAAGGTTGGGGTAGTACTCTGTAAAACTTTGGACTAATATCTAACTAAAGTGCAAATATAAAAAGAATTCATCACTGGGTTCAGGAGATATGTGTCTTTAAAAGACGTTAACCAAAACATCCAATCAATAAAAAGACAATTTCTAAGTCCATGACCTTGACATCAAGGTCAATGACGGGGTGGGGGTAGTACTTTGGAAAACTTTGGACCAATATTTTACTACAGTGCAAGTATCAAAGGAATCCATCCATGGATTAAGGAGATATTGGGCTTTATAAAACTTTAACCAAAACATCCCCTCCAAAAATACTAAGTCCATGACCTTGACATCAAGGTCACTGAGTGGGCTGGGGATGATACCCTGTTAAACTTTGGACCAATATCTGACTACAGTGCAAATATCAAAAGAATCCATTCATGGGTTAAGGAGATATAGGTCTTTAAAAAACTTTAACCAAAGCATCCAATCCTGACGCCGACGCTGACACTGACGCTGACGCCAGGGTGACAACAAAAGCTCTTCCTGAACTTTTGTTCAGGTGAGCTAAAAAGGGGGTGGAGCACTGATCGCAGCAAAATTGCTACGCCAGCGCCAGTAATATCGATCGTTACTTTAAGCCTTTAGTTTGAACCGAGCATCGGTCAAAATTAAAGTGTGACGACACACGAATGCTCAATGTGATTGTCATGACAAAATAAACGGATTTTCTTCCAAGGGCGTATCTTCATGAAATTTTATAGACTACGTGTGGCGTACAAGAATTGTTGCCCCCCTTTGTTAGTTTCCAAGTTATCCCCTTTTGATTATTTTTCCCGTATAGTCTTGTGCGCACCATAACAAAGTAACAGTTCGAATTATCTTGATGAAACTTCACAGCAATGTGATGACATCGAAACAATGTTTGGTGTATGAGATTGGTTGCCCCTATCGCCCCACCCACCCGTTTACTCCGTTTCAGAATTACGTCCCTTTGATTAGTGTTTTGTGGCTTGTTTATATACTAAATACTAATCTTGTGCAAACCATAACTTCCTAACCGCCGTTTAGAATATCGTCATGAGACTAAATAGCAATGTGAATGCTCTCAGGGCGATGGGCCGCATATAAGAATGATTGCTCTCCTTTACTTTATTTCGGAGAAAGGTCCCTTAGATTAGTTTTTAGCTAGGTGAGCTTTTTTTATCATTATTTGTCCGTCTGTCCGTCCGTCGTCAACAATTTTTCTTCAGACGACATCTCCTCCTGGACCATTAAGCCAATTTCAAAAAGATTTCACACAAATGTTTCTGTTACACCCTGAACCAAAATTGCTAAAATGATTCCACTCCGCTGAACAAAATGGCTGCCAGAGCTAAAACTAGAAAAAAAACTTTTAAACGACATCTCCTTTGAAGCCAATGGCTCGATTTCAAAATAATTTCATAGAAATGTTTAATGGCCCTGAACAAAAATTGCTAAAACGGTTCCACTCCGCTGAACACAATGGCCGCCAGAGCTAAAAATAAAAATAGATCTCAGAATGACACAGAGGGCACAGTTCTGATCCAATCATCATGAAACTTTGTCAAAATGTTTATCTTAATTAGTTCTAGACCAAGTTCGAGACTGAGCTTGGTTGGGTCAAAAACTGGATCAATAGGTCAAATCGTAGAAAACCCTTGTGCACACTCTAGAGGGCACAATTATGATCCAATTTTCATGAAACTTTGTCAGAATGTTTATCGTTATGAAATCTAGGCCTAGTTTAAAATTGAGTCATGTGGGGTAAAATTGAGTCATGTGGGGTCTAAATTATTTAGTTCAGTAAAGATAGCTGAGTTGCCACCTATTTGGGAAAGAGCTGCTGACTCGGCTTATCATTTGTAATTCATTGTATGTTGGTATGTCTTTGTCAATCTTTCCCTTTGATGTTGGGGATAGGGTGTGGGATCTGATTCAGTCAGTTCCTGAAGTGTAGTTACTCTTTCAATTTAAATACTAGGTCACTAGGTCAAATTGTAGAAAACACCTTGTGTACACTCTGGAGGGCACAGTTTTGATCCAATCTTCATAAAACTTTGTGAGAATGTTTATCTGAAACTGCGCCATGTCAGGTAAAAAATTAGGTCACATCTTAGAAAAACCATGTGAACCCTCTAGAGGGCACGGTTTTGTTCCAAGCTTCATGAAACTTTGTCAAAATGTTTATCTCCAACAAAGCTAGACCAAGGGTGCAGCTGGGTCATGTTGGTTCAGACACTAGGTCACTAAGTCAAACCTTAGAAAAACATTGTGTACACTCTAGAGGGCTCAGTTATGATCTGAAATATATGAAACTTTGTCAGAATGTTTATATCTAAGAAAACTAGACCAGGTGTAGGGTCAAAAACTAGGTCATCAGGTTAATTCCTATAAAACCTTAGGTACACAATAAAGGGTTCATTTTCTATTAAATCTTTGTGAAACTCTGTCGTTTATATGAATGTCTGCGCGAGTAGGTGTACAGGATACTCAGGTGAGCGATCAAGGGCCATCATGGCCCTCTTGTTTTATGCTATTTTTCTGTGCGCCATAATTAAGTAACTGAAATATCATGATGAAACCTTGTAGCAATGTGTATGAGGTCCAAAAGATGTTTACATACGTATAAAACTGATCGCTGTCTAATACTTAGTTTTTTAGATAGTTTGCACAATTGTGCGCAGCAATATGTATTTGGTCATTCTACACTTTCCCATTTCAGTCATCAAGGGGTACTACCAAATATTACAATAGGCACAGGAATAACTCTATTATTCACTTTGCAGGTTTCAGACATGTCTTAAATCAAAAGTATAATGTGTTCATAAAATGTTTTGTTAATGTATTATATATAGAATAGTTTTAGAAGGTTAAAAAAAGATCCAGTTATTGAAATTAAATTATTTTTAAAATGCATACGTCACATTCTTTTAATAAGCTAGGAGTATATAAATCAAATTACCAAAGAACTAGAATCCAAAAAGAACAAAACAGATGAGTTGAAAGTCTTAATACTGCTTGTTGGAGTGGGATCTGTCTCCAAATATTTTAACCCCATTCCTCCCGATTTATTTTATTCCCCATATTTTTTTTTAGCTCACCTGGGACGAAGGCTCAGAGGTGAGCTTATAGGATGGGAGTCGAGCCGTCGTCCGTCCGTGGGTGCGTGGGTACGTCAACATTTTCAAACATAAATATCGCAGAGACCAGTGGGCCGATTGCTATCAAATTTTATCTGAAGCATCATTTGGCAGGGGGAAAGGCTGCATTAGGTTTTGGTGCCGATCAGCTTAGAACTCTGGTTTCCATGGCAACAGATAGCCCCCATAGGGTTATAATGGGGAAAATGCGTCATCACGTTTTCTTGAATGTTTTTGATTAGATCCTTATAATACTTGCAGGTAATGATGACATACACAAGAGCTTGGATGAGTTCGAAATTTGGCCGGATTCGAGCACAGACTACGGAGTTAGCTGCCCTTGAGCGTTTGAAAAAAATCCTATAGGGTTATAATGGAGAAAATGGCGTCATCACGTTTTCTCTACTGTTTTTGATTAGATCCTTATCATACTTGCAGGTAATGATGACATACATAACAGCTTGGATGAGTTCGAAATTTCGTCGGATTTGAGCACAGACTACGGAGTTAGCTGCCCTTGAGCGTTTGAAAAAAATCCCATAGTGTTATAATGGAGAAAACAACGTCATCACATATTTTTAGAAAAACTTTGTCATCGCTCTATTGCCTACATTTCTCAATGGATTTTAAAATAACTTCACACAAATGTAGGGCATGACAATATCTCGAGCAAGTTCGACTTTCAGGATGCTGCGCCCAAGGTCAAGGTCACTGTGGCTATTTTTAGAAAAACTTTGTCAGCGCTCTAGCACCTACATTTCTCTGCAGATTTTAAAATAACTTCGCACAAATGTAGGGCATGACAATATCTCGAGCAAGTTCGACTTTCAGGATGCTGCGCAAAAGGTCAAGGTCACTGTGGCTATTTTTAGAAAAAACTTTGTCAGCGCTCTAGCACATACATTTCTCAATGGATTTTAAAATAAATTCCCACAAATGTAGGGCATGACAATATCTCGAGCAAGTTTGACTTTCAGGGTGCTGTGCCTAAGGTAAAGGTCACTGTGGCTATTTTTAGAAAAACTTTGTCATCGCCCTAGCACCTTCATTTCTCCTTGGATTTTGAAATAACATGACAGAAATGTAGGGTATGACAATATCTCAAGCAAGTTTGACTTCCAGGGTGCTGGGCCCAAGGTCAAGGTCACTGTGGCTATTTTTAGAAAACCTTTGTCAGCGCCCTAGCACCTACATTTCTAAATGGATTTTAAAATAAATTCACACAAATGTAGGGCATGACAATATCTCGAGCAAGTTTAACTTTCAGGGAGCTGTGCCTAAGGTCAAGGTCACTGTGACTATTTTTAGCAAAACTTTGTCATCACCCTAGCATCTTCATTTCTCCATGGATTTTGAAATGACTTGACACAAATGTAGGGTATGACACTATCTCAAGCAAGTTTGACTTTCAGGATGCTGTGCCCAAGGTCAAGATCACTGTGGCTATTTTTAGAAAAACTTTGTCGTCGCTCTAGCACCTACATTTCTCAACGGATTCTAAAATAAATTTACACAAATGTAGGCATGACAATATCTCGAGCAAGTTTGACTTTCAGGGTGCTGCAATCAAGGTTTTTGATAAGATCCTTATCATACTCGCAGGTAATGATGACATACATAAGAGCTTGGATGAAATTTGAAATTTGGCCGGATTCGAGCACAGACTACGGAGTTAGCTGCCCTTGAGCGTTTGAAAAAAATCCCATATTTTTATAACGGAGAAAACAACGTCATCACATTTTCATTTTTCATCGGATCCTCTTTATACTTGCAGGTAATGAGGATATGCATAAAAGCTGGGATTATTTATCATTTCGGCTAGATCTCACCACTGACTATGGAGTACCTGCCCTGAGCATCCAAACATCAATGTCGCCACTTTTTCTTGGTTTCTACTGATCCGATCCTTTTCAAACTTGCAGGTAATGAGGAACTGCATAATATCTTAAACAAGTTCAAATTTTGGCCTGATCAGGCCAACCACTACGAAGTTAGCTGCCCTTGACAGCTCTGTCTATTGTGCTCTTGATTGGATACTTTTTAAACTTGCATATATTAAATGAGGGCATACATAATGTTTTGAATGAGTTCAATTTTCAGCCTGATTGGACCACTGACTGTTGAGTTAGCTGCCCTTGAGCATTTTAAATATCCCTATAGGTTTACAATGTCTCTCAGGTGAGCAATTGTTGCCCTTTGGGCTACTTGTTTGTTATTTTGATATCTTAGCTGTGTTTTGCCCATCCCCCATATTCTGACTCCCGATTGCCCCATTACTCCCCAAAACTTTTCATCCCAAAAAGTGTTGCTCCGCATATGCTTCGTCCAATACAAATTCCTCCCTATAAATTGGTTTGCTCCCCAAATTTTCTTCCGAAAAAGATTTGGTCCATAATTTTTGATGCCTAAATTATTACCTCTCAAAACATATTTTTGTTCCTCTAATGTTTTCTCCAAAAGAAAATTTGCTTCCCAAATTTTGTCCCCCCCCTCCCCACGAAAAAAAAAAGCTTCCCATTATTTGCCTCCCAAAATTTTTTGCCTCCCAAAAATTTTGGCAATGTTCCTAAACTTTTGTCTCTCAAACATTTTTGCTTTCCAAATTTTTCCCCTCTCCAAAGTATTTGTTCCCCAAATTTTTTTCTCCTTGAGTTTGCTGCCACTGCTACTGCAACAGTGTCACGGGCGTATTTTGCACCGATTTGCAGTCTCTTGCTATTCAGGTGCCAAATCGGTTACTTGTTTTAATAGTGTATATCTCGAACTAAAGGTTTAAACCTTTTCACTACAAGCAGTGGCAGTTCATTAAATATTATGCCTATAGTTTATAAACTTTCCCAATCAGAAGAACAATCTATATTTCGTGATCCCCCACAAAAAAGCAAAAGGAACTTGACGGCATGTGTTGCTCCTGGGTTCACGTTCCAGCTCTTAAAATGCTACATATCGTAATAGTGTCTTGCATATACGGGCTTGATAATTCTTCATTCAAGACCGTCAATGTAAAATAAAACACAGTTCTGATAATATGACCTGTCTCAGCGTACGTGACAGTTCAGGGAAAATCCTGGCCGTACAGAAGAGGCCCCTTGCATAATGAGAGAGTGAGTTTAAAGCAAACAAATTATAATCATATCAAGTAAAGTTATGTTCTTTAACACTTCTACTTACGGAAAAATTACAGATTATGTTTCTGTAGTGGTAATATTGCGATGGTGAATGCATTCGGGGCTCCGTTCACCCGTCCTACGTCCGTCCGTTCGTGAACATTTTCTTGTCCGCTCCATACCTTTAATACCTTTGGAATATTTTCATGATATTTCACAGTTATATAGAACTGATAATGACGATGTGTCGCGTACAAAAATGGTAACTCTAGCTACTGTAATTTTAGCTCACCTGAGTCTCTAGGAGAGCTTAAAAGATCGGAAGGCTCCGTCGTACGTCCGTCATCCGTCCACAATTTCAAACGACTTCTCCGAAACCACTAAGCCGAGTGTGACTAAATTTCATATGCAGCCTCCATGTGTCTAAGGAACGAAAGATTGTGCAAACCGTCCTGGGCGGATGACCAACGTGGCTGCGAATCTACCATATTCTCCAGCACCAATAGACCGATGGCCTTGAAACTTGGTATGTAGCATTGGGTACTCGAGTACTACCAAGATTGTTCAATTTATGACTTGGATTGACCATGACCTCTTTTACGGCAAGGTCACTTGCTTTCTGGTTCTTCTTATGGAAAAATGCTAAAACATTAGATTTCTTGGAAAGTTATGAAGATTTTGGTGTAAAAATTGTCATATACAGTCATCGTAATGAGTACAGAAGATTTGTGAGTACAAGAGGCCAAGGTCATTCTTCGACCTTTGACTCAGGACTCCCATATTTTGACAATTTCAAACATCACATCACAAGCCACAAGGCCAGTTTTAACCATATTTCATACAGAGCCTCCAGGGGCTGAGAGACCAAAAAGTTGTTCAATCTGTCCTGTTCACATGACCAACATGGCCGCCATAGCCATATACCCAAGATTGTTCAAATAATGACCCTGGGTTGAGCTAGACATTTTTTCGACAAGGTCAAATTTGCTAAATGGGAATATGCTTAAATATAAGAGTTGATGGACATTGTTTAAGATTTTGATGCCAAAGTTAATAAATACAGTCAAATAAATGAGTAAGTGAATACTTTTAGCAATAGAGGTCATGGTAATTTTTTTAACCTTTAACCGGTGTCTTTCATACTTTGACAGTTTCTAACTATCAGGCTTGTTCAAATGATGGACGTAGTTTGACCTTTTTACTCACCTGAGCCAGCGGCTCCGGGGCAGCTTATAGGATGGTAAGGCTCCGTCGTCCGTCCGTCTGTCCGTCGTCCGTCCGTCCACAATTTCAAACGACTTTTCCTTTGAAACCGCTGGGCCAATTGTAGCAAATTTCATATGTAGTTTCCATGGGTCTTAGGAACGAAAAGTTGTTCAAACGGTCCTGGTCACATGACCAACATGGCCGCCATGCCCATATATGGTAAAAACCTAGACAAATCTTCTTCTCCAGAACAATAGGCCGATGGTCTTGAAACTTGGTATGTAGCATCGGGTACGCGAGTACTACCAAGAATATTCAAATTATGACTTTGGGTTGACCTTGTCCTTTTTACGGTTAGGTCAAATTTGCTTTCTTTAGCTTTTATATGTCAAAAGATTGAACGACCTTTTGTTCCCTCAGCCCCTGGAGGCTCTGTAAGAAAAATGCTACAGCATAAGATATCTTTGAAACTGTTGAAGATTTTGGGCTAAAAATTGGTATATACGGTCATCTTAATGAGTACTTGTAAATTTATGAGTATGAGAGGTCAAGGTCTTTCTTTGACCTTTAACCCAGGTCTCTCGTATAACTACACTTTCAAACATTTCCTCAAAAGCCACTGGGCCAATTGAAACCAAATTTCATACAGAGTCTCCAGAGGTTGATTGAACTAAAATATATTCAAATGGTCCAGGTCACATGACCAAACATGGCCGCTACGCTCATAAATGGTAAAAAGCATAAGAAATCTTTTTCTCCAGAACCAATAGGCTGATAGTCTGGAAACTTGGTATGTAGCATATGGTACTCGAGTACTACCAAGGTTGTTCAAATGATGATCTTGTGTTGACCTTGATCTTTTTGCGGCAAGGTCGAATATGAGAAAATGCTAGAGCATAAGATATCATGGAAAGGTTTGAAGATTTTGGCCTAAACATTGGTATGTACAGTCGTCTTAATGAGGTGATGAAGAACTGTGAGTACAAAAGTTCAAGGTCATATTATGTCTTTTGACCCTGATTATTTATATACTGCTCTAAATAAGTAAGGGATATTAAGACATTCAAGGCAGCAGAAGTAAGGAAAATAAGTGTATGAATATTAAACTGTTTTTATTCGTAAAACAAATATTCATAAAGACCCTTAATATGAATACTGAAACAATTAAGCTTGTCACGTGACCTAGAGTAAATTGGAAGTAGACAAGGGATCGATACACTAATTTCAACCAACATTCAGCGCAGCAATGACTAATATTTTTTATGCAAACTTTGTTAAGACAGACGTCTAATGCCTCAGTTTACAAGATACAGATACTTTTTTCATGCGGTTTTATCACAGGAGAAAATGATAGCCGTAAAAGATATCATTGTGTGGTGAATTTTCTCACATATGGTGACATTTGTAACAGCCCTACATCTTAAATAACGCAATAAAGCCTACCAAAGTAGGTGTTTTCAGTTCGGAAAATTATGGAACATTTTATTCTTAACAGAATATCAGGGTCCAAAAGTTTTTTTTTTTGCGCCGATGTGAAGTTGAGGTGTAGACCCCATAGTCCTTTATGTGCTGCTCTAGGTCTAATGACCTGCATTAACTGTTTCTGTTTTAGTGGAATATTGTTACTTGAATAGTGTTCTGTCAATATACAACAATAAACTTATCCAGCCATTATTATTAATTTTTGTACACGCTTCTATGTTATAATATCCCCTACTTTTTGTGAGCAGTATATTTTGACATTTTCAAACATTTCCTCAAACGCAAAAGGGCCAATTGTTAACAATCTTAATTTATAGCCTCCAGCGGTTGATGGAACAAAATTTTTTCCAACGGTCCAGATCGCATGACCAAAATGGCCGTCACGCCCATAAATGGTAAAAAGCCTAAAACTCTTCTTCAGAACCAATGGCCTTGAAACTTGTAGCATAAGGTACTCGAGTACTACCAAAGATGCTCAAATGATGACATTGGGTTGACCTTGGCCTTTTTTGCGGCAAGGTCGAATATGGGAAAATGCTAGAACATAAGGTTTCATGGAAAGATTTTAAAATTTTGGCTTAAAAATTGGTATATACAGTCATTTTAATGAGTACATGAAAATTTGTGAGTACAAGAGATCAAGGTCATTCCGTTACCTTTGACCCAGGTCTCTAATATTTTGACATTTTTAAACATTTCCTTAAAAGCTAAAAGACCAGTTGTTAACACATTTCATATAGAGCCTCAAGGGGTTGATTGAACTAAAATTTGTTCAAACGGTCCAGGTCACATGATCAACTTGGCCGCCATACCCATTTATGGAACAAACCTTTAATATTTTTCTTCTCCAGAACCAATACACATATTGCCTGAAACTTGGTAAGTAGCATGAAGTACTAGAGAACAACGAAGGTTGTTCAAATGATGACCTTGGGTTTACCTTGATTTTTTTGCGACATGGTCAAATTTGGGAAAATGCTAGAACATAAGACTTCATGGAAGGTTTTGAAGATTTTTGCCTAAAAATGGTATACCCGGTTGTCTTAATGAGTACATGAAGATTTATGAGTACAACAGGTCATGGTCGATTTTTGTCTGTTGACCCAAGACTCTTATTTTGACAATTTCAGAGATAAGAAAAAGCCACTCTTCCAATGGCTCAGGTGAGCGTTTCAGAACCATATGGCCCTCTTATTACTCAGGTTAGCGATTCGGGGCCCTATGGCCCTCTTGCTTAGTTATCTCCCTTTGGATTCCTTTATTGGCAGATTTGTGTCCGCTCTGTAACGTGAAAACCCTTTTGAAATATTTTCACGATACGCCACAGAAATATAGAACGGATCATAAGGATGTGTTGCGTGCAAGAATGACAACTCTTGCCCCCTTCATGGCTTTAGGGCTGGTTTTAGCTGTGATTGCATGTTCACCTTATAGCTTGAATACCCTTTGCAATATTTTCATGATTCTTCACAACTATGTAGAACAGGTCATTACAATGTGTTGCTTGCATGAATTACAAGTCTTGCTTTCTCACTTTATGAGTTATTTCACCTTAATGATTTTAGCTGTGTTTTCATGTCCACTTTATAACGTAAGTACTCTTTTAATATTTTCATGACACTTCACAGATATGTAGAACAGGACATGACGATTTCTCGCATACAAGAATGACAACTCCTACTTTCTTACTTTTTGAGTTATTTTCCTTTGATGTTTTAGCTGTGATTTTGTGTTTGCTCCATAACTTGAATTGCCTTTGAAATATTTAATGATATTTCTCAAATATGCAGAACAGGTCCTGAAGAAATGTTGCGTACATGAATGACAACTCTTGCATTCATATATTCTGACTTATATCCCTTTGGAAGTTCGAGCTGCAGTTTCGTGTCCACTGCGTATCTTTATAACCTTGGCCGATTCAACAATTGAATACCCTTATACCTGAAACAATATTCATGATCATGGTAAGTTATCTTATCAATGATTATAAGTTGCTGTGATCCCTGCTTCTCCCCCTCCCTCCCCTTTCCCTACCCCCCCCCCCCCCCCCGCCCCAACATCACCGCCATAAAAAATATCGGATTTGGAGTTGTCGTCAAAATTCACTTACCAGGAGGTCAAAATTAGAGTTGTAAGGTTGGTACTTTAGAAATCATTCACACATTTTGAAATGTTGATTGTATCGTATGCTATACTTTGTGCAGGTTGTTGCTGTTTGGGATTTTACCCCTTTGGCATTCTGACGTACTGTTTTGGTCTAAGTGTTAGATAAACAGATGTTGTCAATAAGAAACATAAAAGAATGTCAATATATAACTTATATGTGTTTTGAAGTGCACCCTGTTTATTAAGGCGCATGCGGCCTTTTGGTCGGGGGATTTGCCGTCTCCTCTGATGGCTATTTTAATGCTTTGTTTCTATGTTTTACTGTAGGTATTTTTGGTGGACAGATTGATGATTGTGCAGATGCGTACATAAAAGGGGTTTGTAGATTCAGCAGACAAGCTACACGATGTGTGTTGAAAGAAATTCATTTCGTAGATGTTCAAGAAGGCTTTGTGAGAACAATTCAGTCAGTATTTGATACGGTATTCCAATTAACACAGGCTCCCTTTGCTGAATCTATGAGAACCAACAACATATCAGCAACTGATAGAAATCTGGAAAGTGAACCATTTCAGCATAGCGCAGCAAAACACGAGAAGGGTGTGGGGCAGCCCTTAGATAGCGAAGAAGACCCATTGATGATAAACAAAAAAGAAAAAAGTGGCTTGCATGGAACACAACATAGCTCAACCAGTTATAACAACAAAGCTCTAGCAAGTATGCAACCCGAAAGAGAAAATCAAAACAATAAGACACCTAAGTCTAACCTATATCCAAAATTAGATTCAAATGAAACAGAAGTCCCATTGCTCGTTGGAAGTGGAATGAAATATACAGGAACAGCATCACGGGATGATACAAATGCTAAAACAAATTTGGCAGCAACCAAATTGTCAGACTCTGTAAAGGAAAACCGTTTCACAGACTTAAGTGAATATGTCAGTGATAAAGGAATAAAAATAATTGTCTGTAGAGGAGACATATCATTGCTCAGTCTTGATGCTGTTGTTTGCCCAGAGCGTACAAATTGTAAAGGGGTTGATGGTATAGCGAGGTCCATCAAATCCATCGTTGGCAATGATTCTGTTTGGGTTGAAGCTAAACGTAGAAACCCGAAACTGTTATCTGTACTACGAATATCTACAGAAATGGGGGCACCTTATAACTACGTGATTCTTGTCTTTCCGCCTCGTTGGAACCGAGAGCTACTAATGAGAAGTAGGAACCATAAGGCTAATCTAGAAACATACTGGACATCTATAAAAAAGATAATTTTGGAAGTCTTGGAGGACTCTGAGCAAGCTGCTATACGAAGACTTGCTTTTCCACTGATTGGAGTAGGTATGTATTATTCTGTTGAGCAAGCCGTTTTCTAGACAAGCCAATGTAAAGAACTATCGTTCTGAAAAACCTTTTGTATAAGTAAATCATATGTTTGTACCCGTTGCGAGCAAAGCGAGTAACCTCAGGCGATAATATGCATACGTACATCTGTACGTCCGTTAATCCATACGTCACACTCATTCCTTAGGAAATGAACCAGCAAGGCCGACCTTTGTCTCTTAAATTAGCAAAACACAATGATTATTAGCTCACCTGAGCCTTTAAGTCAACTTTGGTAAGTTATGCTTTTATATGGAAAAATGCTTAATCAGTGGATTTCTCAGAAACTATTTCAGTCTAAGGTATAATATTTGGTATATATGATTGAATAAATGACTAGACGAAGAAACTATGTCGCTTAAGGTCAAGGCCATTCTTTGACCTTTGTTCAAGGACACTGAGATTCTGTCTCCTGTCAACATTTTCAAACATGTTTTCCTCTGAAACCACTGGGTTGATTGAAGCCATACTTTTTTATGGAGCCTACCTAGGTCAGCAAAATGAAAGTTTATTCGATATATCTGGGTCATATGAGCAAGATGACCCTCAGGCCCATATATGGTAAAACTCTTCAAAAATCATCTCCAGAACCAAAATGCCTATGACCTTGAAACCTGGTATGCAGCATTGGCCATTTGAGCCAATTACGAGGGATGTTCAGAAAGTTCTGTTCGTGACGTCTAATTTTGGTAACCATCATACATAAGCGAAAATATATAAAGGTATGATATGTCCGGACAACCCTGCAAACGCGGTGTATATTTTCTAAAGGACATATTTTTGAACGTTTTTGAAAGAGGTATACCCTACAGTCACTGCAGATTTTCACTT
Source organism: Ctena decussata (assembly GCA_963989385.1). Taxonomy (NCBI): domain Eukaryota; kingdom Metazoa; phylum Mollusca; class Bivalvia; order Lucinida; family Lucinidae; genus Ctena; species Ctena decussata. Next base: position 127,321,888 of record OZ022498.1, read on the forward strand.
AAGAAGGTCATAGTTCATATATGAGCAATCTTTGAAAAAAATTTCATCATTGCTAATAAAACGTAGTCCCCAGGCAACTGTGACCTGTAAATATCGCGGAAAATATATTCAATCTATGTTCCATACTGACCCTTCAACTTAGGTTATAAGCATTTTATGTAGTATAAAATTCTCTGTTTCTACTAAAGTTATAATGATTTTGTGCGAAAACAAGTGTCTTAACATTAAAAATCTTGATAGGAAGAGCCTTTGCATGGACTTATTCGAAACAGCCGAAAAATTAAAATAAATGTAAACAACGAAGCCGCTACGAGCTTTCGAAAATGACGTTGATGTTTCAGTAACGTGATAACAACTGCGTACTGCTTTGCAAGGGCTAAATTTATAACGTCTGCTGCCATTCTAACTTGTGATTGGATATTGAAAGCAACGAATGACAAGAAGTTGACAAAAATTTATTTTGTATTTACATAGAATTTTTACATGAATGACACACTGAAAATAAATTCCCATATGAAAGTAGCCCAGTGGTATGACTGGAGCCAAATAACATGCGTTGTAAATCAATAAGAACATAATTCTTTGTATAGTGTTACATATCATTGTAAAGACGAAATGTAGTGCTTTCAATAAATGCATAGCATTTGTCCCCAGCATGCGGCTAAACAATGTTATGCGGCTAGAATCAGAACTTTCTGAATAACCCTTTTAAAGTTTGTACAAATGATGACCTTATGTTGACCTTGACCCAATTGACGACATGGTCAACTTTGGGACGTAATGCTTTTGTATTCAAAAATGCATAATCAGTGGATTTCTCTGAAACTATTTAAGTCTTAGGTATAATTTTGATATATATATGATTAACTAAATGACCAGATGAAGAACTTATATCACGTAAACCAAGGTACTTAGTTCAAGGACACTGAAATTCTATCTCCTGTCAACATTTTCAAACAGTTTTCTTGTGAAACCACTGGGCCGACTGAAGCAATATTTTATAGGGAGCCTACATAGTTCAGGGAATGAAAGTTTATTCGGGGTATATCGGTCACATGACCAAGATGGCCTAGGTCATGATTGTTGTCTGCCACGCCCATATATGGTAAAAACCCTTAAAAACCTTCAGAACCTTATGACCGATGACCTTGAAACCTGGTATGTAGCATTTGGCATTTGATCCCATTTTAATTTATGCAAGTGATGACCGTAGGTTGACCTTGACATAATTTACGACAAGGTCAACTTTCGTATGTCCTGCTTTTATATTGAAAAATGCTTACAGATCGGATTTCTCAGAAACTATTTACTTGTAAGTCTCAGGTATAATATTTGGTATAAATGATTAACTAAATGGCCAGATGAAGAAATAATGTTGCTTAAGATCAAGGTCATTTTTTGACCTTTGTTCAAAGACACTGAAATTCTGTCTCCTGTCAACATTTTCAAACATCTTCTCTGAAGCCTAAGTGCCGATTGAAGCCATATTTCACATGGTTCTTCAGTGGGCCAAAGGAACCAAAGGTTGTTGAGATGGCTATGGTCACATGGCCAAGATGGCCACCACGCCCATATATGGTAAAACCCCATCAAAGAGCTTCTCAAGGCCCAAAGACCTAATGCCCTTGTGGCTTAGTAGGTAGCATAAGGACTCGGGTCCACCATAATTTGTACAAATCATGACCGTGCAGTGACCTTGCCCAAAGTAATGGTAATGTCAATTTTGGTAAGTATTTCTTTTGTATGGGAAAATACTAAAATAGTGGATTTCTCAGAAACTATTTTAGACTAAGGTATAATATTTGGTATATATGGTTAAACTAATGAGCAAATGAAGATATCATGTTGCTTAAGGTCAAGGTTATTCTTGACCTTTGTTCAAGGTCACTGCAATTCTGTCACCCGTGAGCATTCTCAAACATCTTCTCTGAGGCCACGAGGCTGATTGAAGCCATATTTTATATGGACTTTCAATAGGTCAAAGAGATCAAAGGGTTCAGATGGTCTTGGTCACATGACTAAAATTGGTATGTAGCATTGGGGACGCAGGCGCCTATCATGAGTTATACAAATCATGACTGTTCGTTGACTTTGACCTAATTTATTGCAAGGTCAATTTTTATGAGTTATGCTTTTATATTGGAAAATGCTCAAACTGTAGTTTTCTGAGAAACTATCTAAGTCTGAGTATATATGGTTAACTTTTATGGCAAATGAAATAATTATTTTGCTAAAGCTCAAGGTCATTCTTTGACCCTTGTTCAAGATCAATGCGATTCTGTCGCCTGACAACATGTTCAAACATCTCCTTCTCTGACGCCACTAGGCTGTTGAAGCTATATTTCATATGGAGCTTCACTGAGTCAAGGGAACCAAAGTTTGTTCAGATGGTTTTGCTCACATGACCAAAGATAGCCGCCATGCCCATATATGGTAAAAACCCTTCAAAATTCTTCGTCTCCAAAACCAAAGACCCAGTGACCTTGTGGCATGGGATGTAGCATTCGGGACTCGGGCCCGTCATAATTTATACAAAACATAACAGTGCATTGACCTTGACCTAATTTATGGCAAGATCAAATTTGCTTCCTTATGCTTTTATATGGGAAAATGCTTAAACAGTTGATTTCAAGCTTTTTAAGCTAGATTGAATGATTGGAAAATATGGTAAGCTAAACTAATACATGAAGACATAAGGTCATCAAAGGTCAAGGTCATTTTTTAAACTTTGCTCAAGGTCACTGAGATTTTGAAATTAAAGGGGTTTTAAATTTGTAACAAATGAGCGAATGATAAGTTGTGTCTGTTGACAGAAGGTGTCCGGTGAGCAACGGGACCATTTATCTTCTGGTTTTATAGCCAGATCTAGCCCTTTTCCTCCCCCTCCCCTACTCTCCCCATCCCCTCACGAGGAATGTAGATGGAGTTATAAAACCATCACTAGGTAAATTTGACACAGACTGACAAATAATGGTGAGCATCGAGAAAGCTTTAAGTCAACTGACAACTTTTCTTTCGTGTGTCATGATGAAAAGAGTTTCATGGATCAGAAACTTAGTTGTAAAGTGAAAAGATGGACAATGATCAGGAATTAAATATTAAATGTTTCGAACCATCGCAGAAGCAGAGCGCGAGACTTTGGATCCAGAAAAATAAGTGTAACCTCCAACCCCCTCTCGCTATCCCGCCTACTCACCCAGAGAGTAATCTTTTTCTGACCGTTCAATGGCGGTACGTTTATTGTGGCTCATAGAAAGTATGTTTGCTTCTAGCATACAAGGCCACAAACAACTTTGTTCTGGCTTGGCGGTTATAATACATTAAAATTTTAAAGTATGAGGTTGGCGGTACTAGGTCTTAAATAAAGACTAGGTATTAAAAAGAGACATCTGCAGAAGACAGTTTTGTAGTTAAAGACCATCGCAGCCATTTACCTCTAAAGTTTTCTTTAAATGTTCAGAAAAGCCCTAGACAGACTTTCTACAATGTATTGGTAATCTAAGGTTTATAGAAAACGTATAAAACACGATTTATAGCCAACTCAAGTTCTGTACTTCTAATGACCTTTCTTAATTATTAATTTTTTTGCCTTACTGCTGTCAAAGTCGTGTTACAAGGAACTGTGAGAAACTTCATGAAATATCTGGTAAAAATTTATTTTGGTCTATTGCAAGGTAATGAATAAATTGAATAAAAAAACGGACGTATTATGGCATGGCGCTGTCCGTCCGTCTGTCTGTCCGTCTGTCTGTCCGTCCGTCCGTCAACATTCTTGTGCGCACCATATCTCAGTAACGCTTTAAGATGTGTTCATGAAATGTTTTAGGCATATATATTAGGATGGGGCAAAGTGTCGCGTACAGTAATTGTTGCTCCCCCTTTTTTATTTTCCAAGTTATGTCCCTTTGATTATTTGTTACCCTACTAGTCTTGTGCGCGCCATAACTAGATAACCGTTTGGGATATCGTGTTGAAACTTTATAGCAATGTGTATGAGGGTCTGACGATGTGTCGCGTTTGAGGATGCTTGCTCTCCCAATCTTTGTATTGGAGCTGCATCCCTTTGATTAGATTTTGTAGGCTATTTTCGTGTATACTAATCTTGTGCATTCAATAACTTAGTAAGCATTTGGAATGATGAAACTTGATGAAACTTTACAGCAGTGTGCACGATTTCAAGACGGTGTGTCACATATAAGAATTGTTGTTCCCCCTTCCTTAATTTTTGAGTAACGTCCCTTTGATTAGTTTTTTCATGCTAGTCCCATACCCCCATTCACTCCATAACTCCTTAACCCTTTGAAATATGTTAATGAAACTTTGTAGGAATGTGTATATTTGATGGGGCAATACATCATGAGCATGAACCACAACTCTGGCTTACTTCTGAATTATCTGCCATTGCAGCAATTTCCGTTTTACTCTATAACTACTTAACCATTGGAAATATTTTAACAAAACTTTATGGTGATGTGTATATTGTCAAGGGAATGTATTATGACCAAGAATGGTACTCTTGTATACTTAATTTATGAATTATCTCCCTTGTTTGGCTTTGGAATTTCTCAACTTCTGAGCTGCTTCTTCCCAGAAGCTGATTTTTGGTATACTTATAGTATTTGATGTGGTAGATGTTTTAATAACATTGCAGTCATTAATTACAGAGTTGTTTCCCCTCTCTGTCTGCCTGTCCATCCTTCTATAAACAATCTTGTTCATTTGTAACTCCTTCATGACACACTGAAACGGGCGTATTATGTGCCGCTTGCGAAGCTCTTGTTTACTTTGGAACATCAAAATTGATATAAACTTTTGTCCTGTCAAAATATGTGTGAAGCCTTAACATATATCTTTTAGAATATTAATATTAGATTTGGTACTTATATATACAGACACATTGTTGGCATTCCGATGGGTACTAATTGTAATCTTCTTGTAGCGGAGTTGATCTTATTTTACTATGAAAGAGATTTCATGGTATCTCTTTGTAACGATACACAAACTGAAATTATCGAAGCATTTAACACAACATCTAGATGACCTTTTAAATATTGACAATCCTTACTTTGAAGGCATGGTAAATCTAATTTGTCTACCTGAGCTGCAGTTAAACAAAGCTAATGCAGCCGATGCCGAAGCCCAATTTTTTAGATTAACATTATCAATTTCGAACGATTTTGTTTCTTTCCAAATTTGTGATAAACGCGATGACTTCGATTTTGACAGTATAATTTGGGTGGTGACATTCCTCTTTCTACACTTTACGAGGTTAACATTTCTCAACTTATTCGGTTTGCAGAGTGTATAGTTAAGTAACTGACTTCAATGCCCGTAATATAATTTGAACTGCTAAGCATCTGGAAGAGGGCTAAAGGTAACGGTTAGGGTTTCCCGTAGCCTTATAGCCGTAGGGGCAATGGGGGTGGAGGCCCATCGAATCTTGGGCACTGCAGGTGAATGTCGGAACCATCTTTCGCTGCCTTATCCTTCCTTATTTCGAAGCAGGGACACATTTACTGCGGGATTGACAGACAGTTTTCCAGTCGTCGGATTGCGAAACTCGGGCGCGATCTCATGACCTTCCGGCGACTTTCTGCACCCTAACCGAGGGTCTCTCACCACTCGACCACGGCGCCTCCCCAACAGAATCATAAACTTCGAAAAGCTTTTTCAAAGTTCTGTCGCCGAAACTATGATATGGTTTCCAAATTCAAGGTCGGATTATAAAATCTTTTACATCAGGGCTATCGGAATCAGAATTCGAATGGTAACTAAATCTGATTTTTCTGATCAGTGCAGAAAAATTATCATACGTTACAAACTTATTGGCCACAAAATAGATGTAATGCTACAATCTGCATGTTTCATTGTTAACCCAGTCATGGTTAATAGCTCCTCCCCCCCCCCCCCCCCCCCCCCCCCCCACTTTAATTGCACGTCGTTTGGTCGAGCGTCAGACACAATGCTGGGCCCGACATTAAGCTTGGTCCATGTTGGTGTATCTTGAATATTCCGGAATTGTCAATGTTTAAACGACTTATGAGTGCGGACTTATGATTTGGTTACTTTGACCAGTTCCATTTGGTTTAGTTGGTTTGGACCGGAGTTTGTCTTGTCTGTTGTTTGGTTATTCGGGTTCATCTGATAGTTTTCGTTTGCTCCGGTATTTCAGTGGTATTGTTTGACAACCCAATGATCTCCAGGTGTTCAATATGTTGTTTCTGTCTAATCCTTTTCACTGATTCATCATATTAAGCCTCAGAAAGCAAATTTGAAGATCCACTTAATGTCATTATTCGGAACCCTTGACTCAGGTGAGCTAAAAACATGAAAATAACAATAACGCAAGAAATGCTGGTGGACTTTAACCACTTTTGCGCCCGAATGATCATTGCATATTGTCATCTTATTTTTAACTCACCTGAGCTGAAGGCTCACAGGTGAGGTTTGAGTATAGCCATGGTCCGTCGTTTATCCTTCCGTACGCCCATAGGAGCGGCTGTAGTGTAGTGGATAAAACTCCGGACTGCCAATCCAGGGGTCGCAAGATCGATCCCCCGCTTCTCCGGTCTTTCGGATGCGACTTTAAACCGAGGTCCCGTCTCCATATTACCTCGTTGTTGGTGGGACGTCAAACCCGAGTTCACTCACTCACCCGTACGCCCGTTGTTCACCATTTTCAAAGATCTTCCTTCGCTTGACATATCAAAGCAAAATTTACTTAGGAGCGTAAGTGGGATGGGGAACCGAAAATTTGTTTTTGGACTTTGGGTCACATGACAAAGATGGCCGCCATGCCTAAAAATGGTATAAACCCTTCAAAAATCTTACTTTCCAGAACTGGAAGACCAATGAACTTGAAACTTTTTATGCAGCATTTGAGTCTCGAGCCAATCATAGTTTATTTAAATGATGACAATAGGGTAACACTGACCTATTATTTGGAAATGTCAACTCCGGTACGTTATGGTTTATATGGGATATGCTTAAACATTGGATTTCTCAGAAGCTTTGTAAGTCTAAGGTATAATATTAAGTATATATGGTAAGTTTAATGACCAGATGAAGAAATCATTTGCTCAAAGTCACTGACATTCCGTTGTCTGTAAAAACAATTTCAAACCTCTTCTCTTTTGAAGCCTGTAAATATTTTCAAACCTCTTCTCCTTTGAAGCAACTCGGCTGAGTGAAGCATTATATTATATAGAAGTAAAAAGTATGCAAAGACCAGGAACTGAAACAATCAAAATCCAAATCCAGCCCTCAAACCATAGTTGGAAACAACTAAGATTACAAATAATCAAGATACAGAGAACATATGGCCAACCGAGTGAGCAGCTTGTTCCCAAAAGGTGGCCACTCAGCAACCCAAACCGAACCAAAAATAATAAGAACATACATAAGGTAAAACATCACAGAAACTCTGACACCAAAAACAGGCAACAAAGAACCACAACAGAACTCCCGCCTTGGAACGGTCAGTAATGAATTACTGGGGGGCTTAAATAGATTTTACAGGCCCAACCTCACCCTCAGTTTCTGAAGTGGTACAAAACATTTAGTTGGTTGTTCGGTTCGCATGATAACCCTCTAACTCGTCAATGAATCATCACGGTAAACACATAAATCAAATAGAGTCTTCCTTGGTCATTGAAGACGAAAATTTGTTCAGGCGGTTTTGGCCACTTGACCAAGCTGGCCTCCATGCCCACATACGCAGTAAAAAAAGTACAACTTCAAAATCTTCTTCTCAAAACCCTGGAGGCCAGTGACATTAAAACGTAGAATTTACTATTTAGGACTCGATCCCATTCAAAATTAATACAAATGATAAGCGTAGGTTGACGACTTAATCTAAGGCAAGGTCAATTTTGGTACGTTATGTTTTATATAGGAAAATGTTTTGCCAGTGGATTTCTCAGAAACTGTTTTAGTCTTAGGCGTGCTATGAAGCATATAAGGGTAACTATGAAAATACTACGTTGCTAAAGGTAATTGTCATTCTTTGAACTTTTGTCAAGGTCACTGACATCCTGTTACCCCCTAACATTTTTAAACATCTACTTTGAAGCCACTGGGCCAATTGAAGCCATATTTCATATGGAGTCTTTCTGGGTTAAGTGGAGGAAAGTTTATTCTGATGGATGTGTCACATGACCAAGCTGACGGCCATGCCAGTATATGGTAAAAGTCCTTTGAATTTTCCCAAGAACGGAAAGGCCAATCACCTGGAAACTTGGCATGTACTGTTCGGTGCTCCAGCCGATAAAAATATGTACAAATAACTAATTTAGGTTATGGCAAGGTCAGTTTTGGTACGTTATTTCTTTTATGTAAGAAAATTCTTAAACAGTGGATTTCTGAGGAAGTTTTAAAGTCTAAGGTATTAAAGTTGGTATATCTGGGAAACTAAATGACCAGATGAAGGTATTTTGTTGCTTACGGTCAAGCTCATAATTATACCCGCTTTGAAAACGTGGGGGGTATACTGGTTTATATCCGTCCGTAGTTCAGTCCGTCCTTCCGTAATTCCGTAACACTTTTTCGTGAAAGATATCCTAAGAATCGTATACGATAGAAACTTCACATTTGGTATACAAGATGACATCGACAAGTTGTATCGTGGGATTGAGAACGGGCGTTCTCCGGCTTGTTCTTTCCTGTATTTGTTCACTTTTCTTTCTCTCCACTTTTTTCGTCGAAGATATTTCCGCAACAGTATAAAATAGAAAGTTAATATTTGGTATACAGAATGACAAGTTGTATCGTGGGATAGAGAACCGGCTTTCTCCAATTTCTTCTTCCCTGTATTTGTTCACTTTTCTTTCTCTCTATGCACTCAGTACTGTAATTTTTCGTAAAAGATTTCTCAGCAACTGTTCAAGGTGGAAGATTTATATTTTTATATGAGTTGCCAACGACTTGTTATTATACCCCCGCTTTGAAAAAGTGGGGGTATACTGGTTTACATTTGTCCGTCCGTCTGTCCTTCCGTCAGTCCTTCCGTCCGTCCTTCCGTCTGTCCCCTTATAATCAAAATTTTTCGTAAAAGATTTCCCCACAACTGTGTAATCTATAATGGTAATATTTGGTATACAGGTGGATGACGATGTGTTGTATCGTGGGATTGCAAACCAGCCTTCTCCTGCTTATTCTTCCCTGTATTTATCCAATTTTCTTTCTTTCCGTACTTTGAATAATGAAATTTTTCGTAAAAGATTTCTCCAGAACCATACAGGCTACAATGATCATATTTGGTATACAGGTGGATGACGATGTGTTGTATCATGGGATTATAAAACCAGCCTTGTCCTGCATATTCTTCCCTGTATTTGTCCAATTTTCTTTCTTTCCATACTCTGAATAATGACATTTTCGTCAAAGATTTCTCCAGAACCATACAACCGACAATGGTCATATTTGGTATACAGGCGGATGATGATGTGTTGTATCCTGAGATTGTAAACCAGCCTTCTCCTGCTTATTCTTCCCTGTATTTGTCCAATTTTCTTCCTTTCCATACTTTGAATAATGAAATTTGTCGTAAAAGATTTCTCCAGAACCATACAAGCAGGTGGTGACGATGTGTTGTATGGTGGGATTGCAACCCAGCCTTGTCCTGCATATTCTTTCCTGTATTTGTCCAATTTTCTTTCTTTCCATACTCTGAATAATGAAATTTTCGTCAAAGACTTCTCCAGAACCATACAAGCTACAATGTTCATATTTGGTATACAGGCGGATGATGATGTGTTGTATCGTGGAATTATAAACCAGCCTTCTCCTGCTTATTCTTCCCTGTATTTGTCCAATTTTCTTTCTTTCCTTACTTTGAATAATGCAATTTTTTGTAAAAGATTCTCCACAACTTTGCAAGCTGGAATGGGCATTTTTGGTATACAGGTTGATGACAATGTGTTGTTTTGCTTATTCTTCCTTGTATTTGTTCCTTTTTCTTTCTCGCCAATTTTTTGGTCAGAGATATCTCCACAACCATGTATGAAAGGAAGTTCATATTTGGTAAACAGAATGACAATGACAAGTTGTATTGTGAGATAGAAAACTGGTTTCCTCCAGTTTGCTCTTTTATGTATTTGTTCATTTTTCTTTCTCTTCGTGCATTCAGTACTGTAATTTTTCGTAAAATATTTCTGAGCAATTATTGAAGGTAGAAGGTTCATATTTAGTGTATGTATTGACAACGACTTGATGTATCGTTGAATTGAGAACCAGTCTATGTATGACAGAAAATTCATATTTGGTGTACAGATTGACAAGGACAAGTTGTATTGTGGGATAGAGAACGTTTGTTCTTTTCTGTATTTGTTCACTTTTATTTCTCTGTATTCTTTCCATGCATTCAGTACTGTAATATTTCGTAAAAGATTTCTCAGTAAGTGTTCAAGGTAGAATCTTCATATTTGGTATATGAGTCGATAGTGACTTTTTTTTGTCCATGTAAAATTTCTTATTCTATATTTCATGGAATTTAAGTAGAATATTTGATATTGGGTATACATATTGACAATGAGTTGTTTCTCTCTATGCTCCATGTAATGAAAGTAACACCATTTTACTAAAGCTGTTGAGTGGGGGTATAGTCGGATTCTCCGACAGTTCTAGTTTTACCTTTAATCAAGACCACCGACATTCTGTCGCCCATCAACTTTTCCACGTCTTCTTCTCTGAAGCCACTGGTTCGATTGAAGATATATTTCATGTGCAGTTTTGCTTGGTTAGGTCGAGGAAAGTTTGTTGAAGTTTCATAGGTGACGTGTCCAAGTGACCGCCCGAATGTGGTAAAATGCTTTAAAAATCAATTTCTGCAGAACCCTAAAGCTTATGATCTTGACATTTTTTGTGTAGCATTTGGGACACACGCCCATTAAGGCTCTTATATTTGATGACGGTAGGTTGACCTTCACTTAATTTATGTCAAGGTCAATTATCGAACGTTATGATGAACTATGGGAAAATGCTTGAACAGTAAAATTCTCAGAAACTATTTAAGTCTAAGGTATACTATTTTGTATATATGATCAACTCAGTAACCAGGTGATAATATTATTTTGCTTAAGGCCAAAGTTTTTCTTTGACCTTTGGTCACGGCCACTGAGATTCTGTTGGCTTTCAACAGTTTAAAACATATTCTCCTCTGAATCCACTGGGCCGATTCAACCATTTTCATATGGAGTCTTCCTTGGTCGTTGGGAAGAATTTTTTCAGGCCGTTTTTCTCACATATATGGTAAAAGCCCTTAAAACATCTCCTGCAACAAACCGAAAAGCCAGTGAACTTGAAACTTGGCATGTAGTATTGGGGACTTAAGCCTATTTTGGTTTATACAAATGATGACCTTGGCCTAATTTATGGAAAGGGTAACTTTAGAACGTTATAATTTAATATGGTAAAAGGCGTTAACAGTGGATTTCTCACGAACTTTTTAAGTCAAAGTTTACTATTTTAGCCGCGACACGAGAAAACCAGCGAAGTTGTGTGCCCAGTGCAGACTCAGATCAGCCTGGGCAGCCACCCAGTCTGATCAGAGTCTTTGCTTGGCGCTCAGACGGTAGCTAAGGGGTTGAGCTAGCTCCATGCGGACAGCGAAGACTCTTATCAGGCTTGGCGAATGCCCAGACTGATCTGAGTCGTCGCTGGGCGCAATTCCACTTTTTCGTGTCGCGGCTCATTTAGTATTTGTGGGTAACTAAATGACCAGATGTAGAAAATATGTGCTAAAGGTCATTCTTTGACCTTTGGTCAAGGTCGTCGACATTCTTTTGCCTGTCAATATATTCAAACATCTTCTCATCCGAAGCCAATTTGGCAAATTGAAGACATTTCTGATACGCAGTCTTCCTTGGTCGTGCGGGACGGAATTTGTTTAGATGTTTTTTGATCACGTGACTAAGCTTGTCGCCATGCCCATATATGGTAAAACACTTTAAAACTCTCCTTTTCAAGAACCGAAAGGCCAGTTACTTAGAAACTTGGCTTGTGTTAACTGGGACTCAGCTCCTTGACGTTTATGCAAATAATGACCATAGGTTGATCTTTACTTAATTTGGCAAGGTTATGCTGGTTTGTTTGTGTGTTTTTTTTGTTTTGTTTTGTTTTGTTTTTGTTTTTTGTTGGTTTTTTTTTTTTTGGGGGGGGGGGGGGGGAGGGGGGGAATAAATACACAGTGGATTTCTCAGAAATTTAATTAGTCTAAGGTATAATATTTTGTATATATGGTTAACTGAATGAAAAGGGCACAGAATTACAATCATTCCTTAGCCTTAAAGACGACATTAAAGTTAAAATCTAAAATTTTATGTTTAAATAAAAGTTGACAAAAACTAAATGTATCTGATTTTTTTTTTTCGTATTACATTTGACTGACGATTGTCAGTAGGATCTTCGCAGAAACTGCGATTTTTTCATATGATTTAAGGTAGAAAGATACTGAATAGAAATATTGGCGGGTCATTTAAACCATTACTCCAGCTTAATAACCCTAGGAGCTATAAAACATTTGGATAAGACAAAACAATTTACCGTTTTGCTTTTCTCAAAACAAGATTTTATATTTCTACATACTTTTTTATGCCCCCGTGACGATAGTCAGAGGGCATTAAGATTTGCTCTTGTCTATCTGTCCATCCGTTCGTCACTCTTTATGGTAGAAAGAGTTTGTGTAATCAACGCCTCCCACAGTTTTCAATGGATCTTTCTCAAACCGTGCACACATATTGTGGCCACATTGAAGATGTGCATGTGAATTTTTTTTCGGAGCTACAATTAATTTTGACAGAATTACGGTCTTTTGAACTTATTCAATTTAGGCAAATTTTTGCATTGTAGGTTAGAAAGTTTGTGTTATCAGCATCTGCCATATTTTATGGCGACACATTGATAAATACAGATAAGTATAAATCCATTTAATTATAAGCCACATTAAGAAAGGATGAAATATTGTTAAGACAAACATTTACCAACAGTTTGTAGCATCTTCAACCGTATCCAAATAAATGTTTGTTCAACTGTTAATAATAAAATCCTGAGTGAGAACTTCTTCTCCACTATGTGTCCTTTTGACTGTCCTTTCAGATTATTAATTATCTGTTTGTGCTCCTGCACTGCTGTCTCTGGTAACTAACGTCAAAATTACCCCGACGCCAACGTCATAATCACGTTACGTCACTAGACATCAAAGTCACTTAAAGTAAATTAATCTCTAAACTTCATTAGTAGTCATAATGAAATAAAATATTTAAAACTTCAAATAAAATATATATCTGCAGTCATTTGAGAATAAATGAACTGATGCAAAAACTGAAATATTACTATAATAATATTACATTCGCGGAGATTCCGCGACACTCCCACCGCAATTATTAGATGTTTTGTTTGACTGATTTGTGGGTCTTAGTTTAGCATGGATAGCTGGTAGTGTCTTCGGCATACTTAAGCCTGTGTTGTCATTGTCTTGTCTGTTAATGTTAACACCATTGCCATTTTGTCCTGTTTCGAAATTCTGTCTGTTAATCCCTAATCTTTGAGTCAGTATGAGCATGGTGGTTTCTTTTCCATTCTCAATGGGTTCAGAGGTTCGCCCTGATAGAATCCAGCCCAGTTTGGATCCAAACAGGTAAAGGCCTGGATGAATTTCTATTTTTTGTGGAAGTATTAGGTCCAAGTAGTAGTCGGTCCCAATTAAAAGTTCAATAGATGCTGTTTCTGTTTCAATTGGTAAGTCATCCGCCAGTGAAAATTCCGTCCAGAGGTATTCCCAGTTGTCAAGTGATTTAGGATTTACAGGACGTCTTTGAATTGACTCAGCTATTTGTTGAACGACATTCGCACTGATTGTCAGGGTGCTGCCATCTTTTAATACTATGTCTAATGTAGTTTTTCGTGTTTTAGTTCTTTTGGGCTTTTCTAAGCCGAATGTAACCAACATGAATTCATCCTTATCTCCCAGCTTTAAATTCAATCTTTTCGCCAACGAGTCTGTAATGTATGTTCTCTGACTACCTGAGTCAAGAAGCATGCGTATTTTCTGTCTGAGACCACTTTCTGGATTTTTAATTTCGGTTTTAGCAGTTTGCATTAAAACCATCTATCCTGATGATATTAGACTACTTTCTGTATTAGCTATCTCTTCCTGTGCAGGCATCTCTTCAGCTAGGTTTGAGTTTTCTCTCTGCATTGACCCAAACTGTTTTGGGCAAAGACTTCTATGATGCTGTTTCACCTGGCTACAATAATAGCATTTTACCTTTTGCTGACAGTCATTTGTCTGATGGGTTTGCCTAAGACAAATATAGCAACTTCCCTTTAACCTCCGTTTTCTTGCTTCTACTGATGTATAGCTTGTACACTCATCGCTCCAGTGATTCCTGTCGCAGTATTTACATCTTGGATAAAACTTCTTTCTTTCCTCCTTACTATCTGTTGCTTGGGCTCCCACTACAAGTGCTTCAGAAGAAGAAATCATAGGCGTTTCCCAGTCTTCCGTATTTTCCATCTTTGCTGTATTGGCATGTTGTTCAGCTCTCTCCCTAGCCGCAACATAGTCATTGAGAAGTTCTCTTAGCTGCTTAACGGTCCACCTGGTTCTTGCCCCCTTTTGTACCTCAAGGTGAATCAAAACATCCTTTGGTAGTTTGGACGTGATCATTGGAATAAAGATATCCGGATCAGTGTCCTGTTCAAGTGCTTTCAGACTTCTTAAATGTTTCTCTATTTGATTGTATAAATTACGGAGTCCCTCTGGATTGTTTGGAGCTGGTTTTAAATTGATGAGCTCTGTATAGTGTGAAGAAACAACTGCTTGTTTGTCTCCATATCTGTCTTTCAGTAATTCCACTGCAACTACATAATTTTCATTTGAGAGCAAGATACCTGCTACAGAGTTTTTTGCCTCTCCAGTAAGCTTACTCAATAGATAACTAAGTTTCTCAACATTAGAAAGCGATGTATTGTCATGAACAGTTGCCTCAAAAGAGTCCCAGAACTCTGTCCATTTTAATGTATCCCCGTTAAAAGATGGGATTTCCAACTTTGGAAGTCTCACTGAATTACCTGTAGAAGCTTGTTTTTGTCTAGGTTGTTCCATACATAATTGCTGCTGTTGTTGTAGTTGTTGTTGTCCTATTAGAATCTGTTGCATTTGCGCTGTCATTTGAATCATTTGATTGAATCTGTCTTCAGTCACTGTTATAGTTGAACAACTTTCTGAAGGTGATTTCCGATCTTGAAGTGATTGCTGAATGTCCACTAACTCATCACGACAGTCTGCTACTGTAGCGATGTATGACCAGTCATTATTGATCAACTGTTCAATGTCCTGTGCTTCAGGTTTTCCTTCGATGACTACAGACAACCTTTCATTTGTCTGCTCAAGTTTTTCAGTGAAGTCGTTTAGCCGCCTTATACAGTTACTCACATTCTTTAAGAGAATTTTAAGGTCAAACTGTTCTTCAGCAGTTTCCTCTATAAGCTCTTTACCCTTGTCAAGTTCCTTCTCTAACAAGTTTCTATATCTTGTTCTATTTCCCTTTATGAAGGACGCCGACATCGTTGACATATATTTGTATTATCCTCTATTTGATTTTAAAAATTATTACGTGTATCTAAAGGTTCCCGGGTTCCGGCACCAGATTAATGTGGCGACACATTGATAAATACAGATAAGTATAAATCCATTTAATTATAAGCCACATTAAGAAAGGATGAAATATTGTTAAGACAAACATTTACCAACAGTTTGTAGCATCTTCAACCGTATCCAAATAAATGTTTGTTCAACTGTTAATAATAAAATCCTGAGTGAGAACTTCTTCTCCACTATGTGTCCTTTTGACTGTCCTTTCAGATTATTAATTATCTGTTTGTGCTCCTGCACTGCTGTCTCTGGTAACTAACGTCAAAATTACCCCGACGCCAACGTCATAATCACGTTACGTCACTAGACATCAAAGTCACTTAAAGTAAATTAATCTCTAAACTTCATTAGTAGTCATAATGAAATAAAATATTTAAAACTTCAAATAAAATATATATCTGCAGTCATTTGAGAATAAATGAACTGATGCAAAAACTGAAATATTACTATAATAATATTACATTCGCGGAGATTCCGCGACATATTTTTCAATAAATCTTTTTCAAACCATGCACACATATTATGGACACATTGAAGGTATGCATATGGATTTTTGTTGGAGCTAGAATTACTTTAAACAAAATTATGGCCTTTTGGACTGAATCCTCTTACGCAAATTTTTGCTTTTTAGTGTATGGAGATTGTATAATCAACTCCTTCCTTAGTTTTCAGTGGATCTTTTCTAAACCTTGCATATATATTGTGACACATTGAAAATGTGCATGTGGGGTTTTGATTGAGCTAGGGATAAATTTGACTGAATTACGCCCAATTAAACTTAGTGATTGTAGGCAAACTTTTGCATTGTAGGATATGAAGTTTGTGTAATCAAGTCCTTCCACAGTTTTCAAGAGATATTTTTCAAACTTTACATACATATTGTGGACACATTGAAGATATGCATGTTGGTTTTTATGCCCCTTGACGAGTCGGGGAGGGGGGCATTAAGCTCTGCTCTTGTCTGTCCGTTCGTCAATCCGGTCGTTTGTCACACTTTACGGCATAGAGTTTAGGTAATCAGCTCCTCTCAGTTTTCAATGGATCTTTTTCAAGCTTTGCATACTTATTGTGGACATAATGAAGATGTGTGTTTGGGGTTTTGATGGAACTAGAATATTTTTTTTAGAATTACGGCATTTTGAACTTGGTCATTGTATGTAAAGTTTTGCATTGTAGGGTATGGAGATTGTGTCAGAAAGAGTTTGTGTATTCAGCTCCTCCCACAGCTTTCAATGGCTCTTTCTCAAACCTTGCACACAAAATATGGCCACATTGAAGATGTGCATGTGGATTTTTGTTGGAGCTAGAATTAATTTGACAGAATTACGGTCTTTTGAACTTAGTCAGTTTAGGCAATTTTTTGCATTTTGGGGTATAAAGTTTGTGTGTTCAACTCCTCCCAGAAATTTCAATGGATCTCTGTAAAACCTTGCATATTTGTTGTTGATATATTGAAGGTATGCATTTGGGTTTTTGTAGAAAATTAATTTTGACAGATAAACGGCCTTTTGAACATAATCATTTTAGGCAAATTTCTGCATTGTAGGGAATGGAGAATGTGTAATCAAATTCAAAGTTTTAAGTGGATCTCTTTCAAACCTGTCAAACTTGTCGGTGCTAGAATTGATTTTGTCAGAATTGTGGCCTAGTAAACTTAGTCCTTTTAGGCAGCTTTTTTGCTTTTGAGGGTATGGAGTTTGTGTAATGTTTTCAATGGATTCTTCATAGTCGTTTACCGTGGACGTTAAGCACCAAATTAATTAATTAATCAATCAATCATTGGATTCTTTGTAGACAGTATTTATGCTTATAAAATGTGTTTTAGGGATGTACACGTCCTAGCGTTTTTACAGACACCGTTTTGTAGTGTTGGAGCTAGAATTAATTATAAAAGAATAATAGCTTTTTATTAGCCGAAACTACGTAGTCTGGCCCATGTTTCTACTTCTGTATTTATTCTCTGCTCTTGAAGGAACTTTTTAAGATTTTTATTTTGAACTTAGTCATTTTAGGCAAAAGTTTGCACTGAAGGTTAAGGTCGTTGTGTAATCAACTTCTCCCTGAATTTTCAGTGGCTTTTTAGCTCGCCTGAACGAAGTTCAGGAAGAGCTATTGTACTACCCCCGGCGTCGGCGTTGGCGTTATCGTTAGCGTTGGCGTTAGCGGCGGCGGCGTTAGCAAAATGTTTAAGTGTTACGTTAAAGTATTATAGGTGATGCACAAGGCGCTGTCAGGCGAGCTATCCTGTCCCACTTACAGGTCTTGTTTCAGACATTGTATTCTGGTTGGTGACATAATGAAGATGTGCATGTGGGTTTTTGATTGAGAAAATATTAACATACACGGATTTATGGCCTTTTAAACTTAGTCGTTTTGAGCTTTATTTTTATACCCCGCCACACTTTAGAAGCGGGGTATTGTGATTTACCTTTCGATGTCAGTCCGTCTGTCCGTCCGTCCATCCGTGCTCATCATTTCCGATCGAAAACTTTTGTATTTATTCACGGATTTTTTTTTAGATTTTGCATACATTTTGCTATCGGCGATAAGTGGTATGGGATTGTTAATGAGCAATTCCTTCCATTTTTAACAGAGTTACTGCCCATGTTTGTATTGGAAAAATGGTTTCTGGCCTGTATTTCCTTTACTAATAATGATATCTGAATGAAACTTCAAACATATGTTTAACATCAAAGGTTACATATTGTGACTAAGGGCCGTCACTCTGGCTTTTCCAGTGCAGGATTTGTCCGCCCCTAATAGGTCGGAGAATGCTTTTTGATCTGTAGTCCTTTACTTCAAAGAATATCTGAATGAAACTTCACAGATATGTTGAACATTAAACGTTACTTAGTGTGACTAAGAACCGCCACCCTTACTTTTCAGTTCATGAGTTACCTGCCCTTGATTGATCAGAAAAATGGTTTTTGACTTGCTGTTCCTTTACTCTATAGAATATCTGAATGAAACCTTACAGATATGTTGAACATCAAAGGTTACAAATGTGACTAAGAACCGTCACTCTAACCTTTCCAGCTCATTATCGGCCTTTGATAGGTCTAAAAATGTTTTTGGCCTGTAGTTTCTCTACTATATAGAATATCTAAATGTAACTGTACAGATATGTTGAACATCAAAGGTTATATATTTTGACATAGGACGGTCACTCTTGCCGTTTAGTTCGTGAGTTATCCGGCCTTGACAGGTGTAAAAAATGACATGTAGTTCCTTCACTATAAGGAATATTTGAATGAAACTTCACAGATATGTTGAACATCAAAGGTTACATATTGTGACTAAAAAAGTTACTCTTACAATTCTCGGTTATGAGTTACTGCCCTTGATTGATCTGAAAATGGTTTTTACCTGTCATTCCTTTACTTTATGGAATTTCTAAATAAAACTTCACAGATATGGTGAACATCAAAGGTTACATATTGTGACTTTGGACGGTCACTCTTGCCTTTCCAGCTAATTAGTCATTTGCCCTTGATTTTCTGAAAAATGGTTTATGACCTGTTGTTTCTTTTCGGTTTGGAATATCTACATGATGCTCCACAGATATGTTTAACGTCAAAGTTTACATATTGTGAATAAGAACGGTCACTCTGACTTTTCCAGTTCATGAGTTATTTACCTTCGATATTTTTTCCTCTACAATATGGAATAATCCAATAAAACTTCACAGATATGTTTAACACCATAGAATAAGAAACGGAATGTCTCAGCTTAAAGAAATGTTTTACTTCCTGATCTAAATCTATAATGGTCTGAATACCCCACAGTGTTAGAAATCTCACAAGACTGCTATGTATGAGTGTTTTAAATCAATATCTATTTCCAGTAAGCACGCCTACTAAACGAAAGAATACGTAACCATCGGTTAAGAACGCGAAACAATTAGTGCGACATCCGGTTTAGCATTCGATGACGCAAAAACATAAACAAACTTTGCATTTTCTGTCTTTCGTGAGCGATATAAATTTGTTGAGGAAATAATTGAAAAATCGGGGAATGTCATGCAATAGGCCATGCATATCGACGTTTGTCGAGTAAATGTCAGACCACCTACTTCGCGCATATTGGCTGAATTCATTTTTGCGTGCTGAAGGTGTGTCGAAACCCATCGAAAAAACGTGGAAATTGGCGATTTATGTTGTATGTAATTTGATTTTGCGGTTTGCTAGAAGTTTAGCATAACATCATGCACACACGATAGACATATATGATTATTTGTGCTATGGACCTTTTGGATGTCAGTGCTGCCTAACCGAGAAATCACTGAGGCAAGGGTTGAAAATGGGTGGTTAAGCATTCGATCTATATAAATAATAAGAAAACTGACAGCTATCAAGCAGGTCTGATTTTACCTACACGCTTCCAGAAACACATGCAGCTTATTCTACGGAATTGTTTCTTAGCCTTCCTGATGAGCAATGGTTTTGGTGTTGCGGAATTATTAGCATTTTGATGAAAACATTGGCAGTCTCCCAAATCATAGTATATAAGGATTTTTACACAGATTTTGTGCTTTTAAACCAATGCATTGGCCATGAAATATTCAAAAATACGATTTGACATGTTTTTAAAGTTTGGCTTCCGTGAAGAAGTGCTTATCTGCCCAGTTTTGTTGATTACGCATTAGAGTGCCCGGTTGAGAATTGGAGGATCAGAGGAGAAAGTCGCAACCAATGCTCTCTTTGTAAATGCCAGCATCTAACTATAACCATAAGTTGTCTACATATGATTTGTAAATTGTCTTGAAATCAATAGATGCAGAAAATATTAATGGAAAAGCCCTTTCTGAACAAGGACATTGGAATACTGAATTTGAAGTAATTTGATTGAATGGCGATTTGATTCATAAATCAGAGATCATTATTTACCTCTGCAGAAAGTAAAAAGCCATTTTGCAATTCATAAAGGCTAATTCCGTTATATCATTTTTCTATGGTTAAGCATTGGAGAGTCAAGTTAAGCATTCGACAGACGATGCTTGACAACAAACTGTCTGTATCTCTTTAGCAGTGCCATTTTGTTCAGCCTTAGATGGTGTTTTTCGTATGAACTGCATTTTGTACAGATTTTTACTGTGTCCAGGTTATTATTATTTGTTGCCCGTCAGAAGTAATGGATGAGCTAGAAGACCACGCAAACTGAATAACTAACTACACGTAAATGTTTTACCCAGAATGGTCATTGTGGGTGAGCTTTGGGAGTCGAATTTCTACACCAAGTAAGTGATTGCTGGCCAAACAGGGCGGTACTATTAATTATTAGGTTCTTCATTATTGTTACATACATGTATGTGCTCGTTTAATGATGACCAATTTTTCTTCCTGCGATTATATGATTAAAATCTAAAATAGTTTCCATCAAGAAGTCGAATTTCTACACCCAGTTATTGATTGCTGACCATTCAGGGCGGTACTATTTTTAATTTGGTTCTCCACTGTTACATGATGTATGTGCTCGTTTTATGATGGCCAATGTTTCTTTTACCCGTTACATAATTAAAGTCTAAAATAGTTCCTTCAAGAGCATAGAAAACAGTCGTAGGAAGGAGCATGGGCCATACTCCGAACTTTCGGCTACTCAAGCCTCACCGGTGATCTTGACATGATCTGGCGACGAAAGCCATAGAAGACATACTGCAATTTCTTGATTTTAAAAAGGCAGTCGATGCAAAGATTGAATAGTATCAAAAAGGGGTCCAAAGGAATAAAAAGCAATGATCAAGAATATAAGTCTAAACCAATAAGAAAATTTCTGATTTCTCAGAATATATCCTCTGTCTTAAAATTGTCTAAAACTTGTCTTTCTCTTCTTCTTCGTTGGCCATCTTGCTTATCATTAATGTTATGTATTTGCAATTGCTGTGGTAGTATAATCGGTGTCTGGTTTCTCCAGACTTCATATGTTGAGGACAACTTTCATTCCGAAGTTAAAGCCAATATTGTTTCCTCCTGTCATTCGGTTTTTTTAATACCACATATTTCAACGGTATGTTTGATTCTCCTTGCTTCTCTCTTCCAAGCTGGTTGATTTGTTTCCTGGATTAATTCCCAGATTTTATCAGAAAGTTGTTGAGTAACTATCTGTTTCTCATTATTCTAAACTGCTTGAGTGGGAGATGGTGTAGGTGTTGCGATATCTTGAAGTCTTTGTTGTTTTTGATGATGTAGATAAGATAGTTGATATTATATCTAATGAAATTTTCTTACTGGTTTAGACTTTTTTCTAGATCATCGCTTTTTAGCTCACCTGAGCACGAAGTGCTCAAGGTGAGCTATTGTGATCGATATTCGTCCGTCCGTCCGTCCGTCTGTCCGTCCGTCAACAATTTCTTCAAACGACATCTCCTCCTAGACCAGTACGCCAATTTCAAAATAATTTCACACAAATGTTTCTGTTATAGCCCTGAACCAAAATTGCTAAAATGGTTCCGCTCCGCTGAACAAAATGGCCGCCAGAGCTAAAAATAGCAAAACCTTTAAACGGCATCTCCTCTGAAGCGAATGGCTCGATTTCAAAAAAAATTCACAGAAATGTTTGACTCATTGCCCTGAACCAAAATTGCTAAAACGGTTTCGCTGAACAAAATGGCCGCCTTTATGAAAGTGCAAAACTGCTCAAATTGAACCATCATCAAATAGATTATCTTCCATGTTATTTCATCATAACGCAGGTGAGCAATTTAGGTCCATCATGGACCTCTTGTTGTTCCTTTGGACCCCTTTTTATGCTCCCTGAAGGGTGAGCATATAGTTGCCGCTTTGTCCGTCCGTCTGTCCGTCCGTCTGCCCGTCCGTCACACTTTTGTCCGGAGCATATCTCTGAAAGTATAAGGGGGGACTAAATGAAACTTCACACATAGATAGAGGACAACGAGGGGAAGTGCAGTGCACAAGAACCGTAAGCCTGTCACAAGTATTTACGAAGTTAGCTCCCTTTCCAGTTTTCTCAATATTTTGCATGTCCGGAGCATATCTCTGAAAGTATAAGGGAGAACTAAATGAAACTTCACACATTGATAGAGGACAGTGAGAGGAAGTGCAGTGCACAAGAACCGTAACCCTATCACAAGTATTTACGAAGTTAGCTCCCTTCCCAGTTTTTTTTGCATATATTTTTCTTGTCAAGGGCATATCTCTGAAAGTATAAGGGGGAACTAAATGAAACTTCACACATTGATAGAGGACAGTGAGAGGAAGGGTAGTGCACAAGAACCGTAACCCTGTCACAAGTATTTACGAAGTTAACTCCCTTCCCTTTTGTATATTTTGTTTGTCCGGAGCATATCTCTGAAAGTATAAGGGGGAACTAAATGAAACTTCACACATTGATAGAGGACAATGAGAGGAAGTGCAGTGCATAAGAACCGTAACCCTGTCACAAGTATTTATGAAGTTCGCTCCCTTTCCTGTTTTTTTTTTTTTTTTAACATTAAGCTTGTCCGGTGCATATCTCCAAAAGTATTAAAGGGAACTTAATGAAACTTCATACATTGAAAGAGGGTAACAAGAGAAAGTGCAGAGCACAAGACCCATAACCATGTATTAAGTATTTACAAAGTTAGCTCCCTTCCTATTTTTCAGTATTTTGCATGTCCAGAACATATCTCTGAAAGTATAAAAGGGAACTTAATGAAACTTCACACATTAATAGAGGGCAATGAATGAAAGTGCAGAACATAAGAACCATAACCCTGTCATAAATAATTACAAGAGTTAGCTCCCTTCTTAATTTGTGTTTTATTTTGCTTTTATGAAGCATATCTTAGGAAGTATTGAAGGAAACCAAATGAAATTTTACACAATGATAGTGGGTAATGCAAGGAAGTGCAGAGCTTAAAAACTATAACATTGCCTTTAGTAAATACGGAATTAGTGCTTTTCCTAATTTTTTCAGTTATTTAGGTTGTCTGGAGTATATCTCTGTACATATTTAAGGGAAAATGAATGATACTTCTTATATTGATAATGGAGGGCAATGACAAGAAGTGCAGAGCAGAAGAACCATAACTGTATCCCAACTTATTTTGGAGTTACTTCCCTTCTTATTTTTTCTCCATTGTATGCATGTCCAGAGCAATGCTCTAAAGTATTGAAGAGAATTACTTTTTCCATTTTGAATTGCATTTAGTTTACACAGAAAATCACTCCTTCACCAGGATACCCATTGTCCTATTCCAAGCCTTCGGGGAGCATCCATCGGTTCCACCGATTTTCTTGTTGATTCTATTCAGTCTTTGAATCGACTTTGAAACGGCACTGCTCTAGAGTTACAGACAGTTTGATTTCAAGCATCGTCTGTCGAATGCTTAACCGGACTCTCCAATGCTTAACCATAGAAAAATGATATAACGGTATGAGCCTATATGAATTGCAAAATGGCCTTTTTATTTTCTGCATAGGTAAATAATCATCTCTGATTTATGAATCAAATCGTCATTCTGTCAAATTACTTCAAATTCAGTATTCCAATGTTCTTGTCCATAAAGGGCTTTTCCATTAATATTTTCTGCATCTATTGATTTCAAGACAATTTACAAATAATATGTAGATAGCATATGGTTACAGTTAGATGCTGGCATTTACAAAGAGGGCATTGGTTGCAACTTTCTCCTCTGATCCTCCAATTCTCAACCGGGCACTTTTATGCGTAACCAACAAAATTGGGCATATTAGCACTTCTTCACGGAAGCCAAAATTTTAAAACATGTCAAATTGTATTTTAGACAATCTCATGGCCATTGCATTGGTTAGAAAGCACAAAATCTGTGTAAAAAATCCTTATATACTATAATTTGGTAGTCTGCAAATGTTTTCATCAAAATGCTATTAATTTCCACAACACCAGTGCATTGCTTATCAGGAAGGCTAAGAAACGATTTCGTAGAATAAGCTGCATGTGTTTCGAGAGGTGTGGAGGTGAAATAGACCTGCTTGATAGCTGTCAGTTTTCTTATTATTTATATACATCGAATGCTCAACCACCCATTTTCGACCCTTGCCTCAGTGATTTCTCGGTTAGGCAGCATTGACAACCAAACGGTCCATAGCACAGATAATCATATGTGTCTATCGTGTGTGCATGATGTTATGATAAACTTCTAGCAAACCGCAAAATCAAATTACATACAACATAAATCGCCAATTTCCACGTTTTTTCGATGAGTTTCGACACACCTTCAGCACGCAAAAATGAATTCAGCCAATGTGCGCGAAGTAGGTGGTCTGAGATTTACTCGACAAACGTCGATATGCATGGCCTATTGCATGACATTCCCCGATTTTTCAATTATTTCCTCAACAAATTTATATCACTCACGAAAGACAGAAAATGCAAAGTTTGTTTACGTTTTTGCGTCATCGAATGCTAAACCGGATGTCGTTCTAATTGTTTCGCGTTCTTAACCGATGGTTACGCATTCTTTCGTTTAGTGGGCGTGATAAGGTCATCATATCTCTGCTTATCCCAGTTCTGTGGCTATTTAGCTATTATATATTTCAATAAGAAATAAATAAATAAATATATTAATAAATTAAATAAGTTACGATGTCCAACGATGGCGGGGTATCATGCAGTGTCTGCGGTGCTTTTATTTTCACAGTAGGGTATGTAGTCTGTGTAATGTTTTCAGTGGATTCTTTGTAGTTTTTGTGCTAAAAGGTGCTTTAGGGAGGTGCACATGTCCTGCGACAGGCACTTCACGGGGGCATCATTAGTATCTGACAGACATAATTTTCTAGTTTTACACATTTTCCATTTAAATTCATATCTCTGTCACATGAATGCACTTCCATTCCAGCAAATCATAAAATCTATAATATAGGCTTTTTGAAACAAACTGGTAAAAATTGCAGTAACCTTGATAATCAGTATTGTTGGTACATTTTTTTAAACAATGCAAGAAAATTGACTTTGACTTTTCTGAAAAAGAAAATCATGAAAAATATATGTAATTGATTGGGCATGCTTATAAATGCTTATTATTTCAGTAAAACTTATGTTGTGTGTTACAGAATAGGACGAAAATCTAACCATTTCACCGTTTCGTTTCTAAGGAATATTGTGTTTTAGTTTTTTTAGCGCACCTGAGCACGAAGTGCTCAAGGTGAGCTATTTGGATCGATATTTGTCCGTCGTCCGTCAGTGCGTCCGTCAAAAATTTCTTCAAACGACATCTCCTCCTAGACCAGTGAGCTAATTTCATAATAATTTCACACAAATGTTTCTGTTATAGCCCTGAACCAAAATTGCTAAAATGGTTCCGCTCCGCTGAACAAAATGGCAACCAGAGCTAAAAATAGAAAAACCTTTAAACGACATCTCCTCTGAAGCCAATGCCTCGATTTCTAACAGAAATGTTTGACTCATGGCCCTGAACCAAAATTGCTAAAACGGTTCCACTCCGCTAAACAAAATGGCCACCAGAGCTAAAAATAGAAATATAAAAATAGAAAACCTTTAAATGGCATCTCCTCTGAAGCCAATGGCTCGATTTCAAAATAATTTCACAGAAATATTTGACTCATGGCCCTAAACCAAAATTGCCAAAACGGTTCCACTCCGTTGAACAAACTGGCCGCCAGAGCTATAAATAGAAAAAATCTAAGAATGACACAGAGGGCACAGTTTTGACCCAATCATCATGATTTTTTGTCAGAATATTTATCTTAATAAAATCTAGACCGAGTTTGAAACTGGGTAATGTGGGGTCAAAAACTAGGTCAAATCTAAAAAACACCTTGTGTACACTCTAGAGGGCACAGTTATGAATATACTAAATCACAAAGATGTCAAAGCAGCTATTCCACCTTATTTTAAAAATCAGAATCCTCCACTAATTTCCTACAGTTACACGTCACCTATTGCAACCAAAATCTTTGATTACAGAGATGTGTTGCGGCGCCTGCTTGCACCTGTACCTCCTCTAAGTACTGTTACCAACCAGCAGGTCACATTATAACTGGTGATCTTGGCATCGTTAAGAATAACAACTTGAGGGAGTTAATCTCCAAAGGCCCTAAATATAGGAACCCTAAGTCGTTTAGTTGGAAACAGAATTCAACATTAACTATGGATTCTGTTGAAGACTATGCTAGACGCTGGGCTAAACAGGAGGAAGCTGAAGTTGACACACTATCTGAGTGGGTCAAATCGATAGCGTCTTTGGTCAACAGGCGGATTTCTATCTTAAGCGCGACTATGTCTACCCGATGTAAATCGGTCTTAGACACTCCTGACGTCGCTGCTGAGCTAGCTGATCTCCATGATAAATATGACGTAGTTCCAGCAGACAAAGCATCTAACAATATTGTGTTTGTTTGCAAGACACACTACATCAACTGCTTGAGAGAGGAGCTTGGTTTGAACACTTCGGAAGGAAACCCTACATATACATGCACTTCGTTGTCCTAAGAGGAAATTCTAAGAAACCACAAGACGGTTCTACTTTCCTTTGGTATATTCACAGCAGAGGAAGATCTCAATCTTCCAAAACTGTATTGGTTCCCTAAATTACATTAAGATCCATATAAGCAACGATATATTGCGGGTTCAGCTAAGTGCTCAACTATGTCTCTCTCTCAGATTCTTACAAGAATCCTAACGGCAGTTAAGGATGGTTTTCAGAAATATTGTGATCTATCTTACGCAAGAAGTGGCGTAAATCAGATTTGGATCCTAAAAAATTCTATAAAACTTTTGGAAAGTTTAAAAGCCCAAGCACTTTTTGAAGTAGATAGCATTAAAACCTTCGATTTCTCTACGCTTTATACAACAATACCACATAACAAATTGAAATCTAAATTAAAAGAAATTGTTAACAATTGTTTCTTTCACAAAAACGGAAATCGTCGGTACAAATACAATGTTCTTGGGTATATGGACACATATTTTGTTAAGGACCACTCTGAGGTTCATACAAAATATTCTGAAAATGATGTCATTAAAATGCTGAAATTTCTTATCGACAATATTAACGTGGAGTTTAGCGTACAGAGTTTTCAACAGACAGTTGGCATTCCAATGGGCACTAACTGCGCCCCCTTACTTGCCGACTTGTTTCTTTACGGGTATGAGGCGGAGTTTATACAAGGGCTCTTAAAAGAAGGTAATAAACACCTCGCACAGAAATTCAACTTCACCTACAGGTACATAGATGATGTTCTATCTCTGAATAATCCAAAGATTTCAGAGTATTTTTTGACCTCATCTATCCATGTGAACCTGAAATTAAAGATACCACAGAGTCCAGTTCATCTGCTTCATACTTAGATTGCTATCTCTATATTGACAATGGAAAGCTTGTTACTAGGCTTTATGACAAGAGGGACGACTTCAACTTTCCCATAGTTAACTTTCCATTTCTGAGTAGTAATATCCCTTCGGCACCTGCATACGGAGTTTATGTTTCTCAACTAGTCCGCTATGCTAGGGTCTGTTTCAAATATCAAGACTTTGTTGAAAGAGGGAAGCTACTCACTCAGAAACTGTTGAAGTAGGGTTATCATAAAATAAAGCTTGTGTCGACAGTTGAAAGTTTTATGGGAGACACCATGACCTTGTTGATCCCTACAATGTGGCCGTTTCTAAACTAATCTCCGAATTGATGACCTCAGCCGAAGCTTAGTTTAGCTTTCAAATACCGGACTTTCATTTTCACTGACTTTTTCCTCAGATACGTAGATATGGCGGGTGTATTATAATAGGCAGGTGATGCTTACTACCCCGCGGGCACCTGATCACACCTCTGTTTTGGGGTCCATGTCTGTGTATCTAAAATATTCCGGACTTGTCTATGTTTAACTGACCTACGAGTTCGGACTTATGATTTGGGTACTTTGACCACTATCATTTATGATCCAATCTTCATGAAACTTTGTCTGGATGTTTATCCTTATACAATCTAGGCAAAGATTGAAACTGAGTCATGTAGGGTCAAAAACTAGGTCACTAGGTCAAATCTTAGAAAAACCATGTGTACACTTTAGAGAGCACAGTTATAATCCAATCTTCATGAAACTTTGTCAGAATGTTTATCCGTATACAGTCTAGGCCAAGATTGAAACTGATTCATGTGGGGTCAAAAACTAGGTCACTAGATCAAATCTTAGTAAAACCTTGTGTACACTCTAAAGGGCACAGTTATGATCCTATCTTCATGAAATTTTGTCAGAATGTTTATCCATATAGAATCTAGGCCAAGATTGAAACTGGGTCATGTAGGGTCAAAACTAGGTCACTAGGTAAAATCTTAGAAAAACCATGTGTACACTCTAGAGGGCACAGTTATGATTCAGTCTTCATGAAACTTTGTCAGAATGCTTATCTTTATGAAATCTAAACCAAATTTGAAACTGTGCCATGTGAGGTAAAAAACTAGGTCACTTGGTCAGATCTTAGAAAAACCATGTGAATGCTCTAGAGGACACAGTTTTGTTTCAATCTTCATGAAACTTTGTTATCTCCAACAAATCTAGACCAAGGGTGCAACTGGGTCATGTTGGATCAAAAACTAGGTCACTAGGTCAAATCCTAGAAAAACATTGTGTATACTCTAGAGGGCACAGTTTTGCTACAATATTCATGAAACTTTGTCAGGATGATTATCTTAATGAAATATAGGCATAGCTTGGAACTGGGTATTGTTGGGTCAAAAATTACTAGTAGGTCACTAGGTCAAATCATAGGAAAACCTTGTGTACACAATTGTAGCATTATTTTGCAGTGAATCTTCATGAAACTTTGTCAAAATGTTTATCTTCATGAAATGTAGGCCAATTTCGAAACTTAATAATGTCTGATCAAAAACTAGATTTGCAGGTCAGATCTTAGAAGAAACTAGTGTACACTCTAGAGGGCACAGTTGTGATCCAATCTAAATGAAACTTTGTCAGAATATAGATTAGAAAGTGCAAATCTGCTGCAATTGAACCATCATCAAATAGATGATCTTCCATGTTATTTCATCATACTTCAGGTGAGCGAATTAGGTCCATCATGGACCTCTTGTTTAAAATACTTCCAGAACAGACAGCCCCCATTCTACACCCTTTCGCAAGCACAGCAGATTCTTTCCAGACTTTTTATTTTCTGATATTCTCGTTCTGTCATAGAGTAATACCTATACAAATGCGTAGATGGAATGGCAACTGCTGTGTAGACCGTGATCAGACTGGTTTCTTAGGAGCGGTATGCTCTCGGTTTCCATTGTTTGTGCAGACCTATCTGCCCGAAAACTTTGATTCTTTACGGTAGACATTTTAGCGTATAATATAAATGTATATTCGCCACTGTTGACCGAATTGATTATGCACAATTATAAATCTGTTTTGTTTTAACAAATAAAAACAGAGCTATTCGGTATCTTACTACATTGAATATGAATTTTCTGAAGGCAAAGTTCTCCACCTTAACTTTAAGGTGGTTCTTAACTTTAAGATTAATTGTGAACCGGATCCAGATGATGGTTTTATGTTGCTAAATTCGACCTTTTTTCTCACTGATATTCTTTCGCCCGTCGATATATTTCAAACATATTCTCGTCTAAAGCAACAAGGCCGATGGAAGCCATATTTCTTTGGAGTCTTCCTTGGTGAGATGTATATTAGTTTGTACAGTAGTTCTGGTCACATGACCAAGATGGCCGTTATGCCGACGTATGGTAAAAACACTTCAAATTCTTCTTCAGACCCGAAAGGTCAATGCCCTTGAAGCATAATTTGTAGCATTTGGGACACGAGCCCATATTAATTTGTTTAAGGCCATAGGTTGACATTGACCTAATTTATGGCAAGGTCAGCTTTGGTAGGTTATAATTTTAAATGGGAAAATGCTTAAACAGTCGATTTTATTTAGATAGTATGTAAGTCCAAGGTATGATATTAAGTATATATAGTTAATTAAATTAGTAGAGGAACAGAATGTTTTAGTTGCTAAATGTCCAGGTCATTCTTTGGCCTTTGGTCAATGTCACTGAGATTCTGTTGCTCTTCAACATTTTCAAACATCTGTGAAGCCAATGTACCATTTAGAATTGGTCAATATCACTGTGATTATGTCGCCCATCAACATTTTCATACATCTCTGAAGCAACAACAATTTAAGCCATAAACGTACGGAACCTCAATAAGTGCACGCAAACACTGCGCTCTAAGATTAAAAATTTCATGTTTAGATAAAAGCTTACAAAAGCTAGATATATTTAATTTTTCTTTTGTATTACGTTTCAATGACATTTGTCAAAAGAGCACGCAGAAACAACAATTTTCAATATGATTTAAGGTAGAATATGACTTAAGGTAGAACGATACTTAATCGAAGTATTGGCGGGGCATTCAAACCACTATACCAGCTTAATAACGCAAGAGCTATAAACCAGAAAGAAAAAAAAATCACCAATTTGTTTTCCCTAAAAAAAAAGTTCTATATACGTTTCACGTATTTTCTTTTTAAAGGCCCCATATTTCTATTGGCATGAAATATTTCATCGTGCGGTATCGCTGCAAGCTTTTTACCATAATTTTTTTCATTGCAAGCCAGCCTTGAGGTTTACAAAAAGGGTTTGAAAAAGTATTAGGTCATTTTAGTTGCCAACTAAAATGACCTACATTTTATTATATTAGTTTGAATAAAATGATAAAAATACAATGTACAAGCCTGGAACCCTATTCATTGTCCTGCCTTTTTTATACTGCATTGCCCGACAGGAAACAGAAAAAGAAATCGTGTTTTGTTGAGCGATTTTAGATTTTTCAAAATTATGTTCTTTCTTGTTTTTGCCAGTTATCTTACATAATGTATGCACATCAATCCAAATTTTGTCACTGTTGGTGATGTTGAACTTCTTTTCATAATAATATGCATTTAGGCAATTTCACCATTAATAGGACTGTGGAGACTCGAAATTATATATCTAGCATATGAATGGACTTCCATTTCTGCAAATCATAAAATCTATAATAAAGGCTTATTTGAAACAAACGAGTAAAATAGGTGCAGCTATCTTGATAATAGCATTATTTTCAAAGTGCAAGGAAACTGAATTTCATGATACATTCATGAAAAATATATATTACAGATCTGGCGTGCTTATGTATGTTACAGACAAAGACATAAAAATCAAACATTTAGCTCTTTCTTTCCTAACAAAACAATATTTAAGTTAAAAAAAAAAAAAAACAGACAACTCCCATTCTGCACCTTGATGCAAGCACAGCCGGTCCATGCCTTACTATTTATTTTCGTGATATTCCGATTCTACCGTAGAGTAATGCCTACAAATGCGCGCAGGTGGCATTTGATCTTGATCAGACTGGTTCTATAAGAAAGGCTGCTCGCGGTTTCCACTTCATCAATTTAGCTATTATTGCTTGGAAAAATTACTAAGTATGATCCGATGTTTGACCTGTAATTTACAGTTGGTCACAGTGACCTATATTTTATGGATTCACGGTTTAGCGATACTAAGGAAGTTAAATTCAAAATTGCACATAAGTTGTGCTACATCTGATGTAGTTACGTTTATTTTGAAAGAATGGCACACTTGTTGCAGACACATTAAAGGTATGCTTGACGTTTGTGAAGATTGAAAATTTATTTTTAGCAAATCTGCAGGTTTTGGAACTTACAAATTGTCAGTGTTTAGGCATCAATACACGTTTAGAAGTTAGCATTGTCCAAATACTTTTGTTTACGACTAACTGATTTGAACTAGACATCTCACGAGAGAATGGGAGGTATTGGGTGGTTCTTGAGAGCGCAGGACAAGGGGGCATCACATGTGTCTCACAGTCACAATTGTTTTAGTATCAACTAAGTTCTGTAATAAGATGTATTATGCAGCTCGACCATAATTGTTAGTTTCTTTTAACAGGAGATGACACCACCCCCTATCAGATGTGTTGCGACGTACTCTGTGAAGAAATTAGCAAGTATGCAAACGACAAGCAAAGGCGTTCACAGCTGAAAGAAATATATATCGTGAGTAAAGAAGAAGGCGTTCAGTTTATGTGCAAGGAATTTCTCAGTAAAAGATTTGATGCAGACGCACCGGATATAACACCGGCCAATAAACACAAAAATGCTGTGCCGGTTCGAAGTAAAACCAAAACTTGCTCTGGATGTAACAACGTTGCTGTCATCGGTGTTGATACCTGCAACAGATGTTTGGAAACGCACCACAAAGAAACAAAAAGATACATAAATCACCCTTTTTGTACTATGAGATATGAGAAGCTTAACTTTTCTCTTCAAGGATATCCAAACTGTGACACGATATGGGTTGTGTACGAGATTCCAGATGGCAAACAGCGGGTAAGATGAAAACTACATGTAAACCAAATCTTACTGGTGCCAGCTGCATCGTTCTGGTGTTCTTTAGAAGGTGATAGAGTCGATTAAGAAAACTGAAAAGTACATAACGCATTGATAATTTTATTTTAATCTGAGGCGTTTTCTTATCCGATTGTTTTGACACTAGTCAAATAACAGTTTTGAATGGTTTTTCGTCTCGCCTGCGAAGCAGAGGCGAGACATAGGTATTGCTTTTCCGGTGTCGTCGTCGTCGGCGGCGGCGGCGGCGTAAACTTTCATCGGGTTTTTGCGTTTAGGTCAGTTTCTCAGCAACTATAAGGGCTAGACCCATGAAACTTGATTCATGCATACATCTGGAAGAGTAGATCTCAAAGCCATCATCAATACTGAGTCTTGACCTACATTTTACGGTTGACTGACTTCGCAATTTTTCATCAGGTTTTTGCGTTTAGGTCATTTTCTCAGGAACTATAATGGCTAGAGCAATGAAACTTGGTTCATGCATACATCTGGAAGAGTAGAGCTCAAAGTCATCATCAATACAGAGTCTTGACCTACATTTTACGGTTGACTGACTTTGCAATTTTTCATCAGGTTTTTGCGTTTAGGTCATTTTCTCAGGAACTATAAGGGCTAGAGCCATGAAACTTGGTTCATGCATACATCTGGAAGAGTAGATCTCAAATCCATCATCAATATTGAGTCTTGACCTACATTTTATGGTTGACTGACTTTGCAATTTTTCGTCTAGTTTTCGCATTTAGGTCTGTTTCTCAGAAACTATAAGGGCTAGAGCCATGGAACTTGGGTCATGCCTTCATCTGGAAGAGAAGAGCTCAAAGTCATCATCAGTATTGAATCTTTACTAACATTTTACGGTTGACTGACTTTGCAATTTTTTGTCAAGTTTTCACGTTTAGGTCTGTTTCTCAGAAACTAGGGCTAGAGCCAAGAAACTTGGTTCATGCATACATCTTTGTTGATTTAGCTCTGTTTTGTGACAAAGCGCTAGCAGGCGAGACACCGCATTCCGCGAAATTCTTGTAGTGATATGTAGCTTTGTCAGCAAAACAGCTTTAGTCGATCAACAGCTACTATGATACATGCTGCACCGACGCATAAAAGCATTTAAGTTTGAAAGTTTGGCAGCTCGTTTTATTACATCATCGAAAAACACTACATGCCCGTCGTTTTAATCAGTTTTTGATGCCTCTGTCCGTCAGTCCGTCCCTGCGTCCGTCCGTAACAAATCGTGTCTCAGCGATGCACAAAATGCTCAAGGTGAAGTGTTGTGATCGGTCCTTGTCCGTCGTCCGTCCATGCGTCCGTCATTAACTTTTGCTTTAAACGATTTCTCCTCCAAAACTGCTGGACGGATTTTGAAATAATTTCACAGAAAAGTTTCTTGAGAGACCCTCTACCACAACTACTTTTACGGTTCCCCTACGCTGAACAAAATGGCCGCCAGAGCTAAAATAGAAAAATCTTTAAACTACTTCTTAAAACAGGTCTAACAATTTTGAACTAATTTCAAAGAAATGTTCCATGGAAGACCCGCTACCAAAATTGCTCATACGGTTCCGCTCCGCTGAACTAAATGGCTGCCAGAGCTAAAAATAGAAAAATCTTTAAATGGCCTCATCTTTAAAATGGTAAAGATTTTGCAATAATTTCACAGAAACGTACATTGAGCGACCCTCTACCAAACATGCTCAAGCGGTTCCGCTCAGCAGAACAGAATGGCTGCCAGAGCTATTATAAAAAAAACCTTAAAACGACTTCGTCTCCTAAACTCTTGCAATGATTTTGAAATAATTTCGCAGAATGTACCTTTGGGGACCTTCCACCAGAATCGCTCAAACATTTCCACTCCACTTAAAATGTGGCTGCCAGAGCTTAAAAGGAAAACCTCTTTAAACGACTTCTTCTCCTAAAATGGTTTAAGAATTCTGAAATTATTTCACAGAAATGTTCCTTGGGGAAACCCTCTACCAAAAATACTCAAATGGTTTCGCTCCGCGGAACAAAACGGCCGCTAGACCTAAAAATAGAAAAATCTTTAAACGAATGCTTCTCCTAAACAGGCGTAAGGATTATGAAATAAATGCAAAGAAATGTTCCTTGGGAGACCTTCTACCAATATTGCTCAAACGGTTCCGCTCCGCTGAACAATATGGCCGCTAGGGCTAGAAATAGAAGAATCTTAAACGACTTCTTCTCCTAAACACGTGTTAGGATTTTAAAATCATTTCACAGGAATGTTCCTTGGGGGACCTTCTACCAAAATCGCTCTAACGGTTCTACTCCGCTGAGTTATATGGCTGCCACAGCTAAAAATAGATGAAAAAAAAACTTTAAAGGACTTTTACTCCTGCATTAGTGTAAGGACTTTGAAATTATACCACAGAGTGTTCCTTTGGAAACCCTCTCCCAAAAGTGCTCAAATGGTTCCGCTCTGATGAACAAGGTGGCCGCCTGAGCTAAAAATAAAAAAAATCTTTAAGCAACTTCTGCTCCTAAACAGGTAGAACGATTTTGAAATAATTTAACAGGAATGTTCTTTGGTGGACCCTCTACAAAATTGCTCTAACGGTTCCACTCTACTAAAAATATGGCTACCAGAGCTAAAAATAGAAACCGACTTTAAACGACAGCTCCTGCTAAACGGAAGGAAGGATTTTGAAGCAATCTCGTTGGAAATTTTCTACCATCTACCAAAATTGCTTGAACGTTGCCGCTTTGCTTAATAAGATGGGCGCCAGAGCTAAAAATAGAAAAAAAATCCTTTAAATGACTTCTTCTAAACGGTTGAAAAGATTTTGAAAAAAAAATCACAAAAATGATCCTTAGGTAACTCCCTACCAAAATTACTCAAACTGTTTAGCTCTGCTGAACTAGATGCCCACCAGAGCTAAAATATATAAAAAACTTTAAATCACTACTGCCCCATAAATGGGTTGAAACAATTTTTAAATGATTTCATAGAAATGTTCCTTCTATCATCCTCTACAAATTTGAACTACTGCATAAAGATGATTTCTTTGCCCCATGTCCAAGTTTGTTAATCCTATCCTGTTAGATAGATAAATAGGGCAACCAGGGGGATGCACGTAATATTACTTACCATTTCATTTATACAATATAGATCAGTGAGCGATCCAGAGCCATCATGGCCCTCTTGTTTAATTTCGCGTAAAGCGCCAAAAGTCGAATTTCAGTTGCAACGCACCGTGTTCATATTTCAAAGCCTCAGTGCTATGCACTGTCTGATTTTGTTTATGGACCATGTCTAAGCATTTTAGTTTAAGTTAAACGCTGCAATAACTTATATTTATTAGGAAAATATATGTGTGTCCCTGTCTATGTTAATAGTCTTTGGTGGGACTAGCTTTCTCAATAAGCGAGGAATACTTTATGTTAAGCTTAAGTAGATATGCTCTCAAATACTGTGCTGCCAAAAATACTCCTGCAACAGCGGCATACCCGAACCAATCATTAGCTTTTCTATAGAATGACGTCATACCTAATTACAGTTACCTTGATTCAGGACAGTGAAGGGGTTTATTTCAAGGGCAAATTTCATTACCTATAATCTGTCAATCACCTATTCTCAGAATAAACCAGCAAGTGCCTAAATTTGATGTCTTGTTGTCTAAACACTTATAAAAAGTGCAACCGACTGCCAGTAAATTAAATTTTTCCACTCTATGGAATAGATGTGTTTACCCATTTACAGTAGCAGATTAAAATAGGTTGCTTCATTACAGATGATTAAAGAGGCTGAAAATGGAATAAATTGAATGTATTTTTTACATGGTACACATGACTACACATGACTACGTCCTATTTGCCATGTGATATGTTTACATTTAAAACTGCAACAGTTTTTAATCTATCACACTTGTTTAACAATTTCTGTTTTCTTAGCAGCAATGTCGCGGAAATGCATGTAAGCTACGTTATATGCATCTAAATGAGTATCAAGCACGCAATGACACATGTTTTACCTCAGTATAAAGTAATATGTCAAGTATTTATGACTGGTAAAATCAAAAAACCACCACATGTACGAATATGTTCTGAAAAGTAAGATCCTTTGGAAGCAAGGAATACACCAAAGAATAGAAAATGTACGACACCAGCCACGCACCCCCCCCCCCCCCCCCCCTAGCACCGGCTTAGGCGGAACTCTATTTTCAAAATTACTCAAATGAACTCAGTGATCCCAAATAACCAGAAAATATAATCTGCACTAAGAATATGTACGGGGGCGTTTTACGGCCGCCACACGGCACAAACACCAGCTGCAGTGAAGACAAATATGAATATGATATTATGTAAAGCATTGTATTTTAGCAATACACATTCATGAGAATGGATAAGGATGTAAGCTACGTTATCAATGTTTTGAATGCACTATAGGTGACAAAAACTATTCCTACATTATTTCTAGTTTTGCTTATAGAGGAAGTGAGAAAACTAACAAAAACTCTTAGCCAAATCTTTCCTTGCACAAAATATGCCGAGTCACGTTATATAATGGCAGCTACGTTATGTAAGCTACGTTACTGGCATTTTGCGTAATGTCATTGATGCATTACAGAACTTAAGTATGTAAGCAGTGGCTAATGCATACCATCCGCCAGCAGCACCCTTGAAATATCGTCTGGAAATCGTAAGATATGCAATGTGTCTTTTCTGCATGGAAAACAACCATATATACATAAGTTTAATTATACCTGATGCACAGTATGTGTGCAGTTCCTATTGTTCAGTAGTGAATAACGTAGCTTACTTGTTTATTTACCCTTGACTCCTGTAGTGAATTGTATTTTCCCTAAAAATACACCTTGAGTGTAGAGATTTTAAAATATGCTTCGCAATATATATCTTTATATATATATAAAATAAAGATACAATATTTTTCCATGGAAAACATATTTTCATCTTTGTTTTTTTTTCCATTTTATTGATTGCCTATTCTGAGAACAAGTGCTATGGCTATTTGATATGCGTTACAGACGCTTTACTTTATATGGTATGCGTTACTAAGACCTAACTATAACCAGATCGTGATCGATTGGTGTAAAGTTTACAGTAATGTACAAACAATGTTCTGAAAAAGCATCTCAAATGTTCGCATTTTAGCTCACCTTCGTCTTTAGGCACATTGGTGAGCTTATAGTACAGCCAGACATCCGTCGCCTGTCCGTCCGTTTGTCATCAGCATTTTCAAATATCTTCTGCTCTGAAACCACTGGGCCGATAAAAGCCAAATTTAATATGAAGCCTTACTGGGATGGGGGAGCGAAAGTTTGTTCGCGGGGTCTGGGTCACCAAGGTGGCCGCCAAACCCATATATGGTGAAAACCTTCAAAAATCTTCTTCTTCAGATCCGAAAGGCCTACGACCTTGAAAGTTATTATATAGCATTGGGTACTCAAACCCAATATAGTGTATACAGATGATGACCGTAGGTTGATATTGACCTAATTTATGACACTGTTAACTTTGGTAGGTTATGCTTTTACATTGGAAAATGCTTAAACAGTGGTTTTATCGGAAACTATTTAGGTATATTTTTTTATATTTTTGTATAAGGTAAACAAAATGAGCAAATGTGATGTTATGTTGCCAAAGGTCAGAGTCATTCTTCAATCTTTGTTCATGGTCACTAAGATTCTGTCTCTGAATAAAATCTAGACCGAGTTTGAAATTGGGTAATGTTGGGTCAAAACCTAGGTCACTCGGTCAGATCTTAGAAAAAAAACCTTGTGTACACTCTAGAGGGCACAGTTATGATACAATCTTCATGGAACTGTCAGATGCTTATCCTTATGAAAACTAGGCCAAGTTCGAAATGGGTCATGTGGGGTCAAAACCAAGGTTACAAGGGCAAATCTTAGAAAAACATTGTGTACATCCTAGAGGGCGCAGTAATGATCCAATTTTCATGAAAATTTATCAGAAGCTTTATGAAATCTAGACCAAATTTGAAACTGGGCCATGTCAGGTCAAAAACTAGGTGACCTGGGTCAGATCTTAGAAAAACCATGTGGACGCTCTAGAGGGCACAGTTTGGTTCCGGTCTTCGTGAAACATCCTTCAAAATGTTTATCTCTGACAAATCTAGATCAAGGGTGCATGTTTGGTCAAAACTAGGTCAAACCTTAGAAAAACATCATGTACATTCTAGAGGGCACAGTTTTGATCCGATATGCATGTAACTTTGTCAGAATGTTTATATCCAAGAAATGTAGAGGTTAAGTTCACAGGATACTCAGTTGAGCGATCCAGGGCCATGATGGCCTTCTTCTTTTATTTATTTATATCAAACTTAGGTAATGGTTTAGGCTGATGTTATCGAATACTAGTTATAGGCTCGTGTAACGCATATATCATGGTCCGGTGATATAAGCCAAGATTTGTCATACTATTTGATTGACTTACATCATACTTGATGTAAATGCATATTCCGATCGAGGACGGACCTCTTATTATTTATAGGTCTCTGTAACTTAAGTTCAGTGATACTGTCATATCTCTGGCAATATTCTAATGGCTCGCCTTCGATGAAGTTGAGGGGGCATATTGGTTTGGGCCTGACCGTCCGTCCATTCGTCCTTCCACCCGTCCGTACATACATACGTAACACTACATTTTCTCAAGAACCGTAACTGCTAGGGCCTTGATACTTAATAGGTAGGTAGACTGTCGAAAGCTTAAGGACACGTTTTTTTCTTGCCCATCAGCCCTGTACTTAAAGAGTTATGCCCCTTTTTCAAAACTTAAGTTTAGTGATAGTGTCATATCTTTGCCAATATTCTAATGGCTCGATTAATGTTTATGCCCCCAACTTCGAAGAAGTTGAGGGGGCATATTGGTTTGGGTCTGACCTTCCGCCCGTCCGTACGTACGTACGTAACACTACATTTTCTCAAGAAGCTGGGGCAGCTGGGGCCTTGATACTTTATACGTTACGTAGGTAGACTATCAAAAGCTAAAGGAGTCGTATTTTTTTCTTGCCCATCAGCCCTGTGCTTAAAGAGTTATGCCCCTTTTTCAAAAAAATAAATGGAAGCTTGTTCCCAAAATCCTGGGAATACCGTTTGAGCTAGGATGCTCATATTTTGCACACTGTTGGGGTCTAAGGTGTAGATCACCTGATTAACTTTTGGGCAAATTCCGTCTAAAATTTACTAAATTATGCCCCTTTGTTGAATTTGGCATTATTCTAACTTTTGAATCTTTTTACGTAGAACCCTTATTTTTAGTATACCCCTATTCTCATCTGCGTAAAACGTAATTATGGGTGGTCTATTTCTCAAGAACAATAACTGTTGGGGCCTTGATATTTCATAGGTGGGTAGACCATAGAAATTAAGCGGACCCGTATTTTTAGCTCATCTGAGCCGAAGGCTCAAAGGTGAGCTTATAGTATAGGAAGGCCTCCGTAGCCCGTCCGTCGTCCGTCCGTCCGTCCACCATTTTAAAAGGTCTTCTTCACCAAAAACGCTGGGCCGATCAAGGCCAAATTTTATGTGGAGCCTCCATGGGTCGGGGGAACGAAAGTTTGTTCGGGGTATCTGGGTCACATGACCAAGATGGCCGCCACGCCCATATATGGTAAAAACCCTTCAAAAATCTTCTCCTCCAGAACCGAAAGGCCAATGACCTTGAAACTTGGTATGTAGCATCGGGCATGTGGGCCCATTATAGTTTATACAAATGATGACCTTGCGATGACCTTGACCTAATTTATGACATGGTCAACTTTGGTACGTTAGGCTTTTATACGGGAAAACGCTTAAACAGTGGATTTTTCAGCGGAAGGAGAAACGAAAGTATGTGGCCAGACCGGGATTCAACCCAGGACCTCTGACTTACGAGTCAGG
This sequence comes from Ctena decussata, assembly GCA_963989385.1. Taxonomy (NCBI): domain Eukaryota; kingdom Metazoa; phylum Mollusca; class Bivalvia; order Lucinida; family Lucinidae; genus Ctena; species Ctena decussata. The sequence goes on from OZ022498.1 coordinate 127,362,760, forward strand.
TGCCCTACCGATTGCGCTACCCGGCCCGGCGTCAACTTTGGTATGTAAGGCGATTTACATGGGAAAACGCTTAAACAAGGGATGGTATGTAAGGCGATTTACATGGGAAAACGCTTAAACAGCGGATTTCTCAGAAACTATTTAAGTCTAAGGTACAATACTTGGTATACAGGGTCAACTAAATGAACAAATGATAATATTATGTCACTAAAGGGCAAGGTCATTTGGTCCGTCCATCCTTCATCAAGATTTTCAAATATCTTCTCTGAAACCACTGGGCCGATCAAAGCCAAATTTCATATGGAACCTCCGTGGGTTGGAGGAACGAAACTTTCTTCGGGGTTTCTGGGTCACATAACCAAGATGGCTGCCACGCCCATATATGGTAAAAAAACCTTCAAAAATCATTTTCTCCAGAACCAAAAGACCTATGACCTTGAAAGTTGGTATGTAGCATTGGGCATGCGGATCGATCAAAGTTGATACAATAATGACCTTGTGATGACCTTGACCTAATTTATTTATGACATGGTCAACTTTGGTATGTTAGGCGTTTAGATGGGAAAATGCTTAAACTTTGGATTTCTCAGAAACTGTTTAAGTCTAAGGTACAATACTTGGTGTATATATGGTCGACTAAATGTACAAATGAAGATATTATGTCACTAAAGGTCAAGGTCATTCAGTCGGTCCATCCGTCGTCAAGATTTTCAAATATCTTCTTCTCCAAAACCACTGGGCCGATCAAAGCCAAACTGTATATGGAGCCTTCATGAGTTGAGGGAACAAAAGTTGTTCGGGTATCTGGGTCACATGACCAAGATGGCAGCCACGCCCATATATGGTTAAAACCCTTCAAAAATCCTCTTCTCCAGAACCAAAAGGCCTATGACCTTGAACCTTGGTATGTAGCATCGTGCATGCAGGCCCATCATAGTTTGTACAAATGATGACCTTGCGATGACCTTGACCTAATTTATGACAAGGTCAACTTTGGTATGTAAGGCTTTTATATAGGAAAATGCTTAAACAGTGGATTTCTCAGAAACTATTTAAGTCCAAGGTACAGTACTTGGTATACATGGTCAACTAAATGAACAAATGAAGATGTTATGTCACTTAAGGTCAAGGTCATTTGGTCCGTCCATCCGTGTCAAGATTTCCAAATATCTTCTCCTCTGAAACCACTTGACCGATTGAAGCCAAATTTATATGGAGTCTCAGTGGGATAGGGGAGCGAAATGACCTTGAAACTTGGTATGTAGCATTGGGCATTCCGGCCCATCATAGTTTGTTATGCTTTTATGTAGGAAAATGCTTAAACAGTTGATTTCATGGAAACTTATTAAGCCTAGACATAATAATTGGAAAATATGGTTTACTAAATGACTACATGAAGACATAAGGTCATCAAAGGTCAAGGTCTTTTTTTTTAACTTTGCTCAAAGTTACTGAGATTTTAAATTTAAAATATGCACTCCTTATAGGCCACTGGTTTCAAATTTGTAACAAATGAGGGAAATGGCAAATTGTGTCTGTTGACAGAAGGTGTCAGGTGAGCTACAGGACCATTGGTCCTCTGGTTTTCTTTTCTGTCTGCCATGCATTTAGAATTATGAACCTTTTTCGAAAAATTACATAAAAGTTTGTTCCCAAAATCCTGGGAATACCGTTTGAACTAGGATGCTCATATTTGGAATACTGCTAGAGGCTAAGGTATGAATCACCTGATTAACTTTTGGGCAAATTCTGTAAAAAAATGACTGAATTATGCCCCTTAGTTGAATTTGTCATTTTTCCAACTTTTGAACCGTTTGACTGAGAACCTTAATTTTAGGTATACTATTAGTATTTGATGTGCTGATCATTCTGATGTTGGTTGCGTTATCATACATCACTATTTATAGAGTTATTTTCCTTTCTCGTCTGTATAAAACATTATTATGGGTGGTCCGTTTCCCAAGAACAATAACTGCTGGGTCCTTAATATTTCATAGATGGCTCGACCATAGAAAATAAGCGGACCCGTATTTTTTTTCTTTTCCGTCTGCCATGCCCCTTTTTCGAAAAAATACATAAAACTTTGTACACAAAATCCTGGGAATACCGTTTGAGCTAGGATGCTCATATTTGGCATACAGCTAGGGGCTAAGGTGTATATCACCTGATTATCTTATGGGCAGATTCCGTCAAAATGAGCAAGTTACGCCCCTTTGTTGAATTTGGCATTTTTCTGAATTGCTTGACCTAGGAACCCGAGTTTTGGTAAATTAGTATTTCTTGATATATAAAATATTTTTATAAAGGTTAGTTAACTTTGGGTTCAATGATTACAGAGTTATTCTCCCTGATAAGCATTACTTACGCAGCTATGTGGCTCAAGAACCACTGGGTGTAGGGTTTCGAAATTTAGTATATGAATAAATTATGAAGGATAAGCAGACTCATATTTTTTAGCTCCGTTAAACTTGTACTTGTAGAAATACCTCCTTGTGTCAAAAATCTTGTTACTGGGGTATCTCAAAAAGTATTTGAGAAAGGATGGTGCTATTTCATACACATGTTGATGGTGAGATCTGCAAGGACTGATTAACTTTTTGGCGAATTCCATAAAAGGACCATGTGATGCTCTTGTTTGAAGTGGGCATTTTCCCAACTTCTGAACCTCTTGACATAGGAAGCTGATTTTTGGTATATTGGGTGTTCTTGATATGTAAAATATTTTGGTAAAGGCTGGATAACTCTGCATTCAATAAGATTAACTTAGGAGGAATTACCATAAAAATGACAGAAATGTGGCCCTTTTCGGGCTTAAACATCTTAAGTCTGACACCTTTAGTGACAAGCATATGGTTGGGGGCATAGTGTTTCACAAACACACTTTCTAGTTAGAATAGGTGCTCATTCTGTCTCTGCATTTGATCTCATTACATGTTGCCCATATTGTCCGTATTAAACATGCGTTTGTTAAAGTCGAGCTCCCATAAGGCACGCTTTATTGTCTTTCTTCGATCCTTGTTTTAAAGTCATGCAGTAAGCATGTACATTTACTCTAAACTATCTTTAAATCAGGAAGACGATCCACAGCCAGGGCAACGATACTTGAAATGCAGCTATAATGCTTATTTGCCTGCGAATGAAGAGGGATGGATTGTTTTGAAGCTTTTACAGAAGGCAGTAGAAAAGGGTTTGGTCTTTAAAGTCCGAAAACAAGGGGTTGTTGGATGGAGTGGACTTATTGAACACAAAACTAGTTGGACTAGTACACGGTAAAACTATAACCTATTATGCTCCATATGCCTTAACCTCCATGGGAGCTTATAGAAAAGGTAGTGACCCGAGCCCGTCCTCGTGTGCATTACCTATTTGTCTGTTTGAAATGAACATTTACGAATAGAAAAACAGTGCCCTCCGTAATATAATTAGATGAAATCAAAAACAGTTGTCTACATCACCCTATTTTTCAAAAACCGGCCCATGCCATTCCGCTGCTATCCCACCTGTGTCTCCATTTGTGCATATCCGAAGTCTTATAACAACAGAATATTTTTGTTGAGTCAATACGTCAGACTAAGTTTCAAAACCTTACCCTGATATCTCTTAATTTACATGTACGTAGACCATAGGCAGTTGCGGATAGCATAAGGAAGAATTATGAGTGTGACACAGCCTCTGTCTCTGTGATAATGTTAGCTCACCTGAGCCAGCAATCCAGGGATCGCAAGATCGATCCCCCGCTTCTCCGGTCTTTAGGATGAGACTTTAAACCGAGGTCCCGTCTCCATATGACCTCATTGTAGGTGGGACGTTAAACCCGAGTTCACTCACTGACCTGAGCCAGCGGCTTCGGGGGAGCCTATAGTATAGGCAGGCTCCGTCGGCCGTCCGTCCGTCGTCCGTCCACAATTTCAAACGCTTTCTCTGAAATCGCTGTACCTATTATAACCAAATTTCGTATGAAGCCTCCTGGGATCTTATGAAGGAAAAGATGTTCAAACGGTCCTGGTCACATGAGCAACATGGCCGCCATGCCCACATATGGTAAAAACCTAAATATAATCTTCTCCAGAATCAATAGGCCGATGGCCATGAAACTTGATATGTAGCATCGGGTACGCGAGTACTACCAAGATTGTTCAAATTATGACATGGGGTTGACCTTGACCGTTTTTTAGCTCGCCTGAACAATAGTTCAGGAAGAGCTATTGTTGTCACCCTGGCGTCGGCGTCCGCGTCCGTGTCGGCGTCAGCGTCGGCGTCCGAACTGGATATTTTGGTTAAAGTTTTTTTAAAGACCCATATCCCCTTAACCCATGGATTGATTCTTTTGATACTTGCACTGTAGTTAGATATTGGTCCAAAGTCTAACAGGGTAACACCCTACCCACTCAGTGACCTTGATGTCAAGGTCATGGACTTAGAAAATTGGGAGATTTTTTCGACTGGATGTTTTGGATAAAGTTTTTTAAAGCCCAATATCTCCTTAACCCATAGATGGATTCCTTTTATACTTGCACAGTAGTTAGATACTGGTTCAAAGTTTTCCTAAATATGACCCATACCCCCCTCAGTGTCCTTGATGACAAGGCTATGGACTTAGAAAATTGTCTTTTTATTGATTGGATGTTTTGGTTAAATTTTTTAAAGACCCATATCTCCTGAACTCATTGATTAATTCTTTTGATATTTGCACTGTTATTAGATATTAGTCCAATGTTTTACACAGTACTACCCAACCCCGCTCAGTGACCTTGATGTCAAGGTCAGGGACTTAGGAAATTTTGATCTTTATTAAAGTTTTCTAATTGCATACTGATTCATTATTGTTGGCAGAGATTTAGTTAACACTTGAACTGATGTTAGACACTTTTATGAGTTTGTACAAAACACTATATACTTACCCCACTGGATGACCTTCAAGTCAAGGTCATTGACTTATAATTTTGTCTTAAAGATTTAGGTTTAGGTTTTTAGCTCACCAGAGCCGAAGGCTCCGGGGGGCCCGGGGAGCTTATAGTATAAGCAGTGGTCCGTCGTCGTCGTATATCGTCTGTCGTCTGTCGTCCGTCAACACTTTTAAACGACATCTCCTCTGAAGCCACCTGGCCGATTGGGCTCAAAGGACTTCTATGATTAAGGCGAGGATTCTCCCCATTAGATCGGCGCGACAGGTCCGAATTTCAAAAGTATAAAGTGTGCAAATTTTCCTTAGCAGCGCTTCCACAAATATGTAAACCGTGTGAAATCAGATCATTTGTGATTCAGACCAAAAGACAAGGGGAGGTAATCGAGTCTGACCCCACCTACCCTAAATTCAAGGTTTTCGCATACCTCATTTTTGAGGTAATAAAAATATTGAAATCAGTCAGTCATTCCATACATTTTTGTCATACATGCATGCTAAATACACGCATATCACAATACAAAGCAATGGTTTTCTTCTTGTTACGCTTGACTGGCATTTAAACTTGCAAAACCATATTTATACTTCCGGTCAAAGCGGTCAAAAGAGAATGCTTCACTGTTACGCAGAAGGTTTTACACACGGTCGACACGGGTGTAGAGCCTTATGCGTCGCCAGGACGGCGGAGGGTGACTTCCGGTTAAAGGGTTATCTACCAGTATATTACACTAACAAGGAAACTCTAACAACGTCAGAATTTTTTGAAGTTTATATATAATGCAAATTCTATATACAACAATACAATTAACCTCTGTCACAATTACAATAATATACAACACATATCAGTTCATGTCGCTGGCCCAAGTAAGGTGTTTGTTTCAAATCTGCAATCGATTTGCGTACAATACGCAAATAGATTACCGTCTGACGTCAACACCGTACTCGGCTCAGCGCCATGAACTAAAGGAAAATACAAAGAACAAAAAACGTTAGTTTGAGCTCATACAAAAAAAAACAAGGCCTTATGTTGGTTGACTTCAATTTGTAGTTCCCTGGATCATGTCATGGGCCAGTCCATATATCATTAGGAACACCAACTTATATTAATACGCGCAAGTTTATATACTGGTCGCTCCCTGGATCGTACCAGGGACCAGTCTATATATAATAAGACACTTTAGTGGACGAACACTGTCCCACTTTCACCTTCGCAGTAATAACATGGACTTCGCCTACATTTTGTGCTTCCCGCCTCTGCTTAGGAAACATGCACATGCGGCGTTGTAACTGCCTCTACCCGGGTTGGTATTAACCTGGAGATGGGTATAGGATCTCCAGGTGAGACGTGGCTCTAAGCCCTAACAGCTGACTGCCGGACTTGATGTGCCTAAAAATAACGGACTTACACTTAATACGTTATAACTACATAATAACAATACGTAAGACTTGGACCTGTCTTGGAAATACCGTACAACGCCCTCGGCGAATGCCGAGCATAATGTGCACACGCCAGCCGTGTCACTAGACACGACTCGCGCTCACGATGTAAAGCCAAAATTGTGCTTACCACTTCCGCCAATGAAGAAACGTAGATCCTACCACGCATGTGCGTCGAAGGATCTGACGCCAAACATTGTCAAGAAGTATACTGACGTCAACAAGTATCACCATGACATACCCCACATAAAACATGAATAATCTAAACAATGACCTATTTTCATTAAATTGATTTACCTAAAATCTAACCCGCATATCTTTAAACTAAGCGTAATACCATTTGCCATAGAATATAATAACTGAATAAGCGTTTCTAACACATTTGGGATCATAACGTTTGATCTGACATCATGACATTAATGATGTTATACCATATGACGCCGTCTGGTGAAGGCAAATCAGACGCATGATGACCAAATGTTACCATTATAATGTATGGAAAAAACCCTTAATGCGGTGCATGCTATGACGTCACTTGACGTCGCGAGTATGTAAATTAGTTCCATTACAAATCAATCTACTTCTATAGGCCACGTATACGTGAAACTAATATAAAAAGTGCTGACGTCGCAATAACATGAATGCAACTGACGTCACATGAATAACATGAATGCAACTGACGTCACTGGACGTCAAATAGACGCACACCATTGCAACCAACATCAGTGATATAAACTATTTCCGTAATTTACAAAACTTCCTAATATACAAATAAAATGCGCAGCATGGTCATTATCTACAATATCTGTCGACACATGCGCAGCATGATCACTATGAACAAAATCAGTCGACATATGCGCAGCATGATGACTATGAACAAAATCAGTCGACATATGCGCAGCATGATCACTATTTCCAAAATCAGTCGACATATGCAATCATACCATATCAATCAGAAGTCACATTTTTCTATTCAGAATAAATATAATAAAATCTTACCCTTCAGGTCTTAACACAGAATCTGGGCACACGACAATAATTTAACATCCTTCGTATTAGAATTAAACAGCCACGTCTAACTTTTCACTAAAAGATAGTCGTATAAATAGCATGCGTCTCACATTTAAATCAAGAGACTCGTGCAGGTATTCACCTTAAAATCATGCAATACGCTGTCCACAATCAAAAGACTCGTGCAGGTATTCACCTTAAAATCATGCAATACGCTGTCCACGAGAGGTATTCACAAACAACCCATGCATAACGTAGCCACAATTTCCGTAAAGGTTTATTACCACAGTTGCCCTAAAAACTGTAGCCCTACTGATTGAAAGGATTAAAATAATTTCGACGACATAGTCGACGATCAGATCCATTTCATAACACACTATAACTAAAATACAAGTACTTTCCCCCTCCCCTGTGACCCAGCTTTTCCTTTATGCAGCAGACTTATGCGATGCAAGTACGCAATATATATGAGTGGGAAGCTGGGTCACGGAGGGGGAGGGGGAGGGGGGACGATACTTAGTAAGCCAAAGAAGAAGAATGGTCAACAGTAGTACTGTGATCTTCAAGGGTTATATTGTGTACCCTGACCTTGAAATGACGTCAAGGTCACACATAGTCATAACTATTCTGTGTTGTCTGATGTGTAAGTAATGTAAGTCAAAAAAGGGTGAAATGTATACAATAAATCATTATTTCAACGATTATTTTGAAGATAATTTACAATTTATCTCAACAATGACATCAACGTCAACGTATGTTTAACGTACTTTACATGGACAGAAACACTAGATAATTCATTTGTCGTGCATGTTACATGTCATAGTTATAAATGCAAAGCATAAGAGAGCGATCCGTATAACGTTTTAATGATGGGGAAAATTCACGCCTTAAGTATAGAAGTCCTTTCATCCATGTCATCCTTGGGATGGGGGATTGAACGTTTGTGTTTTTTTATGAAAATTGGCCCTTTAGTCTGGTTGCTATGGCAACTTAGATTTCCCATTGACTTATAATGGGGAAATTGAAAAATGACATTTTCTGCCAAGCCATTGCAGATTATGTTGATAAAACTTTTAAAGAAATGTTCCTTGAGATGTCTTCCATCAGCTATATGTTTTTTGGCCCACTGCTCTTTTTATTGGTTGCCATGGAAACCGAAATGCAAAAAAAATGGAAAAAATACTTTAAAAATTATCTCCTCTGAAGCCACTGGGCCGATTGGGCCCATATTTCATCAGTGGCATCCTATGGCTTGGGGATTGAAAGTTTGTGTTTTTTTATAATCATGGGCCCTTTAGTTTGGTTGCTATGGCAACTTACGAGTTCCCATTGACTTATTGTGGGGAAAATTGAAAAATGGCATTTTCTGCCAAAGCATTGTAGAAATGTTGATAAAACTTTTATAGAAATGTTCCTTGAGAAGTCTTCTATCAGCTCTATGTTTTTTGGACCACTGCTCCTTTTACTGGTTGCCATGGAAACCGAAATGTAAAAAAATGGAAAAGAATATTTAAAAAATTATATTCTCTTAAGCCACAGGGTCGATAAGGCCCAGATTTCATCTGTGGCATCCTTGGGCTGGGGGTTGAAAGTTTGTGTTTTTTATGAAAATCCCTCCCATTAGTTTGGTTGGTATAGCATCTTAGAGTTGCATTGACTTATAATGGGGAAAATTGAAAAAAGACATTTACTGCCAGGCCATTGCATATCTGTTGACAAAACTTTTATAGATTGTTCCTTGAGAAGTCTCTTATTAGCTTTGTGTTTTTTTTGTTTTTTTTGCCCACTGCTCCTTTTATTAGTTGCCATGGAAACCAAATTAAAAAAATGGAAAAAAGATACTTTAAAAAATTATCTCCTCAGAAGCCACTGGGCCGATAAGGCCCAGATTTCATCTGTAGTATCCATAGGCAGGATGATTGAAAATTTTATGTTTTATTTTAAATAAAGTCGGCTCTTTAGTTTGGTTGCTATAGCAACTTAGGGTTGCATTGACTTGCAATGGGGAAAATTAAAAAATGACATTTGCTGCAATCAATATATGGAAAATAGTTATATATTTTGTTATCAACTCAACAGACTGTCAGACTGAGACTTTGTAGTTGTATATTTTATATTAGCCTGTAGGAATTGACCGCAATTTTGAGCCTATACAAATTTGATAGCAATTTTGAGCTAGAGATCTGGTGAGCTTTGTGGCCCTTGGGTCTCTTGTATATTTATGAAGGCATAATTACACAGTGCCATGATGGACTCAGTTGATACTAACAATACTTGTACTGATGTTAGATAATGTTAAGAGTTCTAATACATCCTCCCCCCCCCCCCCCCCCCCGACTCCTTTTTTTTATTTTAATTTTATTTTAACACTTCTTTCTGAGATAGCTTTAGGTTATAAATTTGTTGTCATTATGGACATGCTTGCTTGAAGTTTTATACATAGCGACTGTGCGATGGGCAAGCACCAATTCAGGCGAGCTATGCTGTCAGGCGACAGCTCTTGTTACGGTAAGGTCATAATTTGCTTTCTTGTTCTTTTATATGGCAAAATGCTAGAACATAACAAATCTTGGAATCTGTTGAAGATTTGGGGCTGACAATTGGTATCTACAGTTATCTTAATGAGTACATGAAGATTTATGAGTACAAGCGGTCAAGGTTATTCTTTGGCCTTTTACCCAGAACTCCATATTTTGACAATTTATAACAATCTCCTCAAAAGCCCTTTGGGCAATTGAAACCAAATTTCACAAAGAGCCTCCAGGGGGTTGAGGGAACGAAAATTTATTAATACGGTCCAGGTCACATGACCATATATAGTAAAGACCTTTAAGAATCTTCTTCTCAAGAGCCAATTGACCGATGGCCTTGAAACTTGATATGTAGAATTGGGTACTCAAGTACTGTCAAGATTTTTCAAATTATGACCTTTGACCTTGACCTTTTTTACGGCATGTCAAATATGGGAAATTGCTAGAACATAAGATTTCATGGAAAATTTGAAGATTCAGGCCTAAAAATTGGATTATGCATTCATCTTAATGAGTACATGAAGATTTGTGAGTACAATAGGTCAAGGTCATTATTTGACCTTTGACCCAGAACTCTCATATTTTGACAATTTCGCCTCAAAATAAGTACTGTGCCAATTGTAATTAAATATATATTGAGCCTTCAGGGGTTGAGGAATGAAAATTTGTTCAGACGGTCCAGGTTACGTTACATGACCAACATGGCCGCCACACCAATGTATGTTAAAAACCTTTAAAAATCTTCTCCAGAACCAATAGACCTATGGCCTTAAGACTCCAGTGCTATCAAGATTGTTCCAAATGATGACCTTGGGTTGACCTTGACCATTTTACGGAAAGGTCAAATATGGGAAAATGCTAGAAAATTTTGAAGATTTAGCCTAAAAATTGGTAAGTACAGTCATCTTAATGAGCACAAGAAGATTCATGAGTACAAGAGGTCAAGGTCGTTCTTTGTCCTTTGACCCTGTATTCTCCTAGTTTGACAATTTCAATCTTCTTTTTAAAAGCCATTGATCCAATTGTAACTAAATATCATATAGAGCCTTCAGTGGTTGAGGCGACGAAAATTTCTTAAAATGGTCTCGGTCACATGATAAACATTGCCGCCATGCTCATACATGGTAAAAACCTTTAAAAATCTTCTTCTCCTGAATCAATTGAGCAATGGCTTTGAAAATTGGTATGTAGCATTGGGTACCCCAGCCCTATCAAGATTGTACAAACATGACCTTTGGTTGACCTTGACCTTTTTGACCAGGTCACATGACTAACATGGCCGCCACATTCATATATTGTAAAAACCTCATACAGTTTGATCAGGGCACATGACCAACATGGCCACCACACCCATATATTGTAAAATACTTTACAAAGCTTCTCCTCCAGAACCAATTGACCGATGGCCTTGAAATTAAAATCTTAAAAGAGTTCCTTCAAGAACAGAGAAGACATACAGAAATAGGAACATGAGCCAGACTACATAGTTTCGGCTAATAAAGCCTCGTCAGTGACCCTGACAATATCTGGTGACGAAACTAGAAAAAAAGCATACTGTAATTTCTTAATTTAATTGGGCAGTCGATTCAAAAATTGATTAATTTCAAAAGGATCCAAATAATATAAAAGACGATGATCCAGAATAATAGTCTAAATCGATCTCAAATTGAAACTCCAGTACTATCAAGATTGTTCAAAATGATGACCTTGGGTTGACCTTGACCATTTTACGACAAATTGGAATATACAGTCGTTTTAATGAGATTATGAAGAATTATAAGTACAAGAGGCCAAGGTCAGTTATTGACCTTTGACCCAGATCTTTCATATTTTGACATGGTCAAATATTTGCTTAAAAACAAAGGGGCCAATCGTAAACATTTCATATAGCGCCTTAAGGGGTTGATTGAACAAAAATTTGTTCAAACGGCCCAGGTCACATGACCAATATGGCCGCGATACACATTTATGGTATAAACCTTTAATATTTTTCTTCTCCAGAACCAATACACCTATGGCCTTGAACCCTTGAAACTTGATAAGTAGCATGGAGTACTAGAGTTCTACCAATCCTGTTCAAAAGATGACTATTTTGCGGCATGGTCAAATATGGGAAATGCTAGACATTGAGAATTCATGGAAAGTTTTGAAGATTGTGGCCTATAAATGGTATATAATGGTTGTCTTAATGAGTACATGAAGAGTTATGAGTACAAGAGGTCATGGTCATTCTTTATAAGAATGTTCCTCCAGAGCAAATCTCATAGTTGTAGGGAGTCTCTTTCTTAGAAATTCAGCCTAAGCAACAGCATAGCAACCACTTAATTCGCTTTATAAATACGGCCCCAGGACTTGAAACAATCAAATTCTACATCCCGCTTTCAAAACCAAAAGGGAAAGAAGCACACGCACTTAAACTGACAAAAATTAACGAAATACGCACACGGTAAACCGCTCTTCCTCAACGACTATGAGGTCATTCAGCTTAACTAATTGCTACTTAATTTACCTTTCTACCAAGGCAACACTACTATGAAACATAGATGAGAAAGAAAGAACAGTAATTGACAAAATTGATTTCAACATCCTGCTCTCAACTAAAATTCAACCAAATGGGAAAGAAAACCATAAAGACGGTGCACGGAGCAAACCAAGACTAGCCAAAAGCCCACGTGCCAGCTTTTCCCCACCAGATGGATATGTGGCTATCCTAAAAATGAAAAGGCACCTGCTGGTAATTGGGGTGGAGTGGGCTGGGACGGAACTGTGAAAGTACCGAACCATGGAGTAACTGAACTTCAGAAACACGGAAAGCCGGCACAAACAGTCAAAAAAGAATAGAAAGCCAACAATGAAAATAACAATCTGCGACAGAAGCACCGCCTTGAAACAGGACGTCGTAAATTAAGGCGAGGGGGTGGGTGGGGAGTAGGCGAAAACCAGTTTAGATTATGTACCGTGAATAGGGTTCAGAGATGAACATATGTAGATTATGTACCTTGAATAGGTTTCAGAGGTGTACAAATGTAAGTACCCAATTAATATCTACCTAATCCTTCATTTTACCTGATTTGAATTCCTCGAATATTTACCTGGTTCTGAATACTCGCATGCCTGTCTTTTGTATCTCCTATCTGTACTTAATACTTGCATGAGAGGCGCTCTGGGCAAGTGATTAGAGACGCTTGGTTCTAAAGGGGTACAGCAAGACGCCGGAAGGTCGTGAGATCAACCCGGGCTTTGCCATCAGACGACTGGAAAACTCTTTGTCAACCCAGCGGTAAATGGGTACCTGCTTCAAATCAGTGAAGGATAAAGCAGCGAAAGGAGAGGAATAATATATATATATACATTGTGTCTTGGACATATGCTATGCCCAAGACACAGTGGGCTTCTAACTCCCACTGCCCCTACAGCTACTAAGCTGTGGGAAATCTTTTACCTTATACGTGCATTTATGTGAGACAGAAATCGCATTGCATCCGCTGCAATATTTATTACATCAGGAACATAAGCGAACCAGGGTAAATATAATGTAGTTTGTGGAAGATTCTATACCAGAAATTCACGTGTCTTTGACACAGGCTAGATTTCTGACGTTTTTCTCAATCAAAGATATACAGACTTTTTTTGTGAAATTGGAATATCATTTTACTAGCCGCTTCAGGTGAAAGGCAGTTTGGATATCTCGGAACAGAAATAATCAGAACAGCCTTCGCATCCGCTCAGTCTTAACATAGCCTTTCAAACCTGTATGTACTCTATTTGATCCTTTTGCAACTTGCAGCGTGAAGCGGTAACAAATCATGAATGGAATGAGGGACCACAGATATCTATCAGTGCTTTAATGTACATAACGAAATTTCTGATTGGTCAGCTTTCTCTTTTGCAGAAAGTATGACTTTTACAGCTTCTTTGATTATTATCGTAATCAAACTTTTGGACTTCTTTAAAGTGAATATTGTAATCTAAAATTAATTGTAGTATTAGAGTTATGGTCCCGTTTTAAAACAGCATGAAAACTAAACCAGACAGACACAAAATTAAGACATTTCAGAAGTTTTGAAAAAATCTATCATAAGAACATGAAATATTTTCTCAGTCTTCATGAAAGTTTTATCTGTATGAATTTAGCATTGAAGTTTTCAAATTACCTTCCTTTGAATGTCTGTGTGGCTCGTTCGAATTGAAGTAACTTATTCTGCAAATGCATAAGCGAGCGTGCTGTTTTCAAAATACAAGAATATGTTTCCTTTATTTTTCTTCCAAATGTGTGGCTAGATATATCTAAATTTGCTTAATTCTCTGGATAAAGAGATCAATTAGAAATTTTATTCAGTGTATGTACTCTTACATTGTCATGATATGCACACTGTGAAAGGAAATACAAAAATAAAATATTTGTTTTTTTTTCTTTATAGACAATGTGAAAGGAGATACACAAATTAAATATTCCCCTTTCTTTATAGGTATGGCTTTCCTGATCCAAACTACTTAAGCCGAGTACGACAACAGCTTGCGGGACTTGGAATATGGCCTGATAAACCTAAAACAAGCAGTGGCACACGGGTGTGAATTTAGTGTATCACCAGACAGTTCATAGCTTTAACAAGACCTACATATACATGAGCAAAAGTGTCGCTCACAAAATGAGGTGCCTTCGTTTAAGAAACTGCCAGCCCTTTATATATATGTTCCCCATTCATAAACTGCGCAGGACAAACCGTTACTGACCAAGTGAATTATCGCTGATTAGCACATGTTATTGGAGAGCAGTTCACGAAATATTAAGAGCCATTCTCTGTAACCACTTAAAAAGTCGCGCCACGCATAGTCATCGATTTTGCTCAACTTTTCCGTATTTACTTATTGTGACACCAAAGCAAGAAAACCTTGTCGATTTCATTCCTACATGTGCCCGTTGCCATGGCAACGGCTGTTGAATATTTTGTCAGAAATTGAGGTAAAAATTGTACTAAAATAGACATATTTCTAACAAATTTATGTATTAGAAAAAGAATGACATACTCTGAATGCTTCTCATATGTAAATGTCTTGTTCACCTTCAGTTGACACCAAAACTTTGAATTGTATTTGGAATGCTTGTAATGTCATCAGGCTTGGGCAAAGTGGGTGAGGGCAGTGCTATATTGCGAAAGGCTATTTCAAGGCAGTTTTAAGTTTGTAGAATCCTTGCAGCCATACCGGCATATGTGTGCAGCTTCATCTAACAAAGCAACATTCCAAGAATAAGTTTCTGGAAAAACATGCTTGGGAAAGTATACTTCCTGAAGCGTTACCATAGCAACAATAAGTGGACGGTCGCAAAATTCCAAAATGTAGGGTAATAATACTTATAATGTCAAATCATCATATCTTATAAATATATTTGTTCCTAAATTTTTAAATACACTTAATAGTAAATTGGTCTTTTATAAAATATCAACAAATTGCTAGTTTCTCTGTTCAAGGTCAAGGTCAAGATCACAGAAACACGAAAACATGGCTAAAATGTTTTTTCTTATACTTTTGTGTTCTCTAGCAACAAAATATTGCAGTATTGTCTTTGTACTTGGAGTTTATTTAGTGAATGACAACAACTTTCAAATACACATATAGCTGGCTTTCTCCAGTAACAGCCAAGGTCAAGGTTAAGGTCACATATACTAGAAAAATCCTAAAAAATGCACATTTGTGTTGTTTTTTTTTTTTTCCTGTATCAACAGCTAATTTATAAAATGTATTTCTACTTGGCCTTTATTTAGTATATATCAATAGCTTTCAAATGCACATGTAGCTTGTTTTCTCCAGTAACCTCCAAGGTCAAGGTCAAGGTCACAAAAACAAGAAAAATGCTAAAAGTGCATATTTTGTTCATATTTTATGTTCTGTATCAACAGTAAATACTGAAAATGTATTTGTACTTGGTCTTTATCTAATATATTTCAATAATTTTGTACAGCACATATAGCTTGTTTCCTGCAGTAGCTTCCAAGGTCAAGGTCAAGGAAATAAACAAAAGAAAAATGCTAAAATGCACATTTTTATTCGCCCGTTTTTAAAAAATGGACGTATTATGTCGTGGCACTGTCCGTCCGTCCGTCAGTCCGTCCGACCGTCCTTCCGTAAACATTCTTGTGCGCGCCATAACTCAGTAACCATTTGGGATATCCTAATGAAATTTTGTAGGCATATGTATTAGGTAGGGGGAACGTGTCGCGTACAAGAGTGGTTGCTCCACATTCCTTTGTTTCAAAGTTATGCCCCTTTGATTGTTTTTTACCCTACAGGTCTTGTGCGCGCCAGAACTAGATAACTATTTGGGATATCTTCATGAAACTTCATAGCAATGTGTATGAAGTCCCAACGATATGTTGCGTACAACAATGGTTGCTCTCCCTTTCTTCATGTCTGAGTTACATCCCTTTAATTAGTTCTTTTCGGGTTTTTTTGTGTATACTTATGTTGTGCATACATTAACTCGGTAACTGTTTGGAATATCATGATGAAACTCTATAGCAATGTGCATGATCACAAGATGATATGTCCCATATAAGAATGGTTGCTCCCCCTTTCTGAATTTCGGAGTAAACTCCCTTTCCTCCGTCGGTAAACATTCTTGTGTGCGCCATAACTCAGTAACCATTTGGGATATCTTCATGAAATTTTGTAGGCGTATGTAGTAGATATGGGGGGATGTATCGCATACAAAAATGGTTGCTCTCCCTTCCTTTATTTCCAAGTTATGCCCCTTTGATTGTTTTTTTTTTTTTTGCCTGCAGGTCTTGTGCACCCCATAACTAGATAACTGTTTGGGATATCTTCATGAAACTTCATAGCAATGTGTATGAAGTCCTAATGATGTGTCGCGTACAACAATGGTTGCTGTCCCTTGTTTTGAGTTACATCCCTTTTATTAGTTCTTTTAAGCTATTTTTGTGTATACTTAGTTTGTGCATACATTAACTCGGTAACTGTTTGGAATATCATGATGAAACTTTATAGCAATGTGCATGATCACAAGATGATGTGTCACATATAAGAATGGTTGCTCCCCCTTTCTTAATTTTGGAGTAACCTCCCTTTGATCATTATTTTTATACATTTCCATTCACTCCATATCTCCTTAACCCTTTGAAATATTAGAATGAAACTTTGTAGGAATGTGTATAATAATAAAGCAATGTATATAAAGCAAGAACTAAGACTCTGGCTTGCTTACTGGATTATCTGTCCATGCTTAAATTTCCGGTTTACTCTGTAACTCCATAACCGTTTAGAATATTTTAACAAAATTTTATGGAGATGTGTATATTGTCAAGGGAATGTATTAGAACCAAGAATGTTATATCTTGTATATTTAGTTTATGAATTATCTCCTTTGTTTGACTTTGGCATGACTCAACTTAGGAGCCTTTTCACCTTAGAAGCTGATTTTTGGTATACTATGAGTATTTGATATGTTAGATATTTAAATAATGTTGCCATCATTAATTAAAGTGGGGTTTCCCCTGTTTGTCTGCCTGTCTGTCCTTTCGTAAACAATCTTGATCATTCTATTATTCCTTTAAAGACATGGATGGTACTATATAAGGAGGATTAAGTTCAACAGTGTCATTTTGGACGGACACACGGCGCCAAGTGTGTGCAACTATGGTTACGTACCGTTGAGCCACTTGGGTAACGTCGATAAGAGAATTGAACTGAACTGAGCAGTGTCATTCTGTCTCCTAATCTGTAGAGTCAACACCTCCAGTCAGCCAATAAAATGGACATAACTGGTAATTCTGGTCTACTGATTGGTTAAATAAATTTTCACACCTTTACCTGTACAGGTAAATCTGCTGTCGGATGGGAACCAGACCCCCCCCCCCCCCCCCCCGACAGAGAAGTCCTGTCTTTAAGACATTAAAACGGGCGTATTATGCATCGCTTGCGAAGCCCTTGTCCTCACATTTTATGTTCTTTATCAACACTTAATAGAGCAAATGTCTTTGGACTTGGCCTTTTTTTAATATATAACAATAGCTTTCAAATGCACATATAGCTTGTTTCTTCCATTAACCTACAAGGTCAAGGTCACAAAAACAAGAAAAATGCCATAATTGCACATTTCATTCATATTTTGTGTTCCGTTTCAACAGTGAATAAAGAATGTGTATTTATACTTTGTCTTTATTTGGAATATAACAAAAGCTTTCAAATACATGTACAGTACGTTTCCTCCAGAAACTTCCAAGGTCAAGGTCCAGGCCATAAAAACAAGAAAAATGCACCTTTTGTTGATATTTTGTGTTCCGTATCAAACTTAAATGTAGAAAATGTATTTTGTGCTTGGTCTTTATTTAGTATACATCTCCTCTTAAACGACAAGGCTCATTCTTACCAAATTTCATACCTAGCATCTATAGGCAGGGGGAACAAATAATACTGTTTTTCATCCAAATCGCTTCAGAACTTTGGTTGATATGGCAACTTACAGTTTCCATTGACTTGTATGGGAAAATTGAAAATTTGCATTTATTGCTATTTCTCTGCAGCTAATTTGACAAATCTTTTACAGAAATGTTCCTTGAGGAGCTCTCTATCAATAACATGAAATTTATGTTAATTGCACGATTTGGCTGGTTGCCATGGCAACCGAATGGTTAAAAATTGTGAAAAAATATTCAAACATCATCTCCTCACAAACTATGCAACCAATAAGGCTGAAACTTCACAGAAAAGGGCCTAGTACTTCCCTCTATAAAAGTGCTGTTTTTCTTTTTTTTTTGGGGGGGGGGGCAATTGCTTCAGCAGTTTGGTTGCTATGGCAGCTTAAAATTGCCATTGACTTATAATGTGAAAATAGTAAATTTGCATTTATTGCTATGTCACTGCAGGTATTTTGACAAAATTTTTGTAGAAATATTCCCAGAGTAGTCCTCAACCACCCTCATTCAATTTATGCAAATTGCACTATTTGGCTGATTGCCATTGCAACCAAATGGTTAAAAATAGAAAATATATTAGAAGTTCATTTTTGCAGAAACTATGTGGCCAATAAAGCTCAAACTTTTAAAAAAAGGAATTTAGTACTAACCCCTATAGAATAAGTGTTTTTCACGGGAATTGCTTCAGCAGTTAGATTGCTATGGCAACTTATAGTTTCCATTGACTTATAATGGGAAAAATGGAAATCGGCAATTTTTTGCTACCTCACTGCAGTTATTTGGATTTTTTTTTCTACAGAAATCTTTCTTGAGTAGTCCTCTATGATTCATGTTAATTTTGTCCAAATCACTGAATTCGATTCGTTGCCATGGCAACATAAAGGAAAATTTTTTAAAACAATATTCAAAAATCTTTCCCACAAAAACCATATAGGGGGATGAAGCTGATTCTCTGCATACATGTTTATGACATTAGCCACTACATAATCGTTCGTTTTTATTGTTGCTCACATGGTTTAATTGCTATGGCATTTTAAAGTTTCTATAGACTTGTATTGGGAAAAGTGCAACTTGGCATTTATTTCTGTGTTACTGCAATATTTCGGCATTAAGTTTTACAAACATGTTTTTTTATTGTAACTTAATCAATTTTGCTAATATTAACTAGGCCAGGACAAGCATAACAACTCAGTCAAAGTTGAAATTGAGCCATATTGTACAATTTACCTTTCAGTTACTTACCCCTGAGTGCTGAGGGTGAATTGACTCAGGTGAGCTACAGAACCAATGGTCCTCTGGTTAGCTCACCTGAGCCAGAGGCTCCAGTATAGGTAGGATTCGTTGTCTACCGTACGTATGTCGTCCGTCCAAAACTTCAAATGACTTCTATCGAAACCTTGCGCCGATTGTAACCAAAATTCATATGCAGGCTCCAGAACTCTTAGGAACGATAATTTGTTCAAACATCCTGGTCACATGACCAACATGGCCACCACGCCCATATATGATAAAAACCCTTAAAAATCTTCACCAGAACCAATAGGCAGATGGCCTTGAAACTTGGTATGGAGCATCGGGCAAGCGAGTACTACCAAGATTGTTTAAATTATGACCTTGGGCTGATTTTGACTGTTTTTTACGGTAAGGTCAAATTTGCTTCCTTGTGCTTTTATATGGAAAATGCTAGAACATATGATATCTTGGAAACCGTTGAAGATTTTGGGCTAAAAACTGGTGTGTACAGCCATCTCACTGAGTACATGAAGATTTATGAGTACAAGGGATCAAGGTCATTCTCTCTCTCATGTTTCAACAATTTCAAACATCTCCTCAAAAGCCACTGCTGGGCCAAGTGTAACCAAATTTCACATAGAGTCTCCAGGGGTTGATGGATGAAAAATTTGTTCAAACATGACCAACATGGCCGCCGCACCCATATTATGGTAAAAAGCTTCGAAAATCTTCTGCAGAACCAATAGACCAATGGCCTTGAAATTTGGTATGTAGCATAAAGTACTCAAGTACTATCAAGATTGTTCAAATGATGATCTTAGGTTGACCTTGATCTTTCTTATGGTAAGGTCAAATATGCGGAAATGCTAGAACATAAGGTTTCATGGTAAGTTTTGAAGATTTTGGCCTAAAAATTGGTAAATACAGTCATTTTAATGAGTACATGAAAATTTATGAGTACAAAAAGTCAAGGTCATTCTTTAAACTTTGACCCAGGTCTCTTATATTTTGACATTTTCAAACATCATCTCAAAAGCCGCTGGGCCAATTGTAACCAAAATTCATTTGTGAGCCTCCAGGGCTTGAGAGAACAATAAGTTGTTCAAACGATGCAGGTCACATAATCAACATGGCCACCATGCCCATATATGGCAAAGACCTTTAAAAAAATTCTTCGTAAGAACCAATTGACCATTGACCTTCAAACTTGATAAGTAGCATCGGGTACTGAAGTTCTTCCAAGGTTGTTCAAATTATGACCTTTGATTGACCTTGTCCTTTTCTACAGCAAGTGCAAATATGAGAAAATGCTAGAACATAGATTTTATGGGCAATTATGAAGATTTTGGCCTAAAAGTTGGTATATACACTCATCTTAATGAGGTCATGAAGAATTATGAGTATAAGAGGTCAAGGTCAGTTTTTGATTTTTGACCCAGGTCTCTAATATTTTGACATTTTTAAACATTACCTCAAAAGCCAAATTTCAACCAATTTTCATATAGAGTCTCCAGGGGTTGAGGGAATGAAAATTTGTTCAAACGGTCCAGGTCACATGATGAACAGGGCCGCCATACCCGTTTATCATATTAATCTATAATACTTTTTTCTCCAGAACCAAAAGACCGATGGCCTTGAAACTTGGTAGGTCGCATGGAGAACTGGAGTATTACCAATACTGTTCAAATAATGACCTTTGGTTTACCTTGACCTTTTTGCGGCATGGTCAAATATGGGAAAATGGTTGAACATAAGATTCATGGAATGTTTTGAAGACTTTGGCCTAACAATGGTATATATGGTGTCTTGATGAGTACATGGAGATTTATGAGTCATGATCATTCTTTGACTTTTGACCCAAGACTCATATTTTAACAATTTCAGACATAAGTAAGAGCCACTTTGCCCATTGCTTAGGTGAGCGATTCAGGGCCTCATGACCTCTTGTTTCTGTGTCCTAGACCTCACCCTTTGGGGCCACTGAAAGAAAGTTGTTTGTTTGAAAGCTTTTGTAATATACTAGATAAAGACCAACTACAAAGACATCGCTGCAATGTATTGTTGATATAGGACACAAATACCGAAATTCTGTGCATTTTAGCATTTTCGCTTGTTTTTGTGACCTTGACCTTGACCTTGGAGTTTATTATAGGAAACTAGCTGTATGTGTATTTGAAAGCTATTGTAATATAGTAGATAAAGACTAGGTACATAGATATGTCTGCAATATATTTTGATACAGAACATAAAAAATGAGAGAAAAATATGCACTTCTAGCATTTTTCCTTCTTTCTCTGACCTTGACCTTGACATTGACCTTAGAGGCTACTGGAGAAAAGTTGTTTGTTTGAAAGCTTTTGTAACATATTAAATGTATCCCAACTGCAAAGACACTGTTGCAGTATATTGTTGATATATGACACAAAATTTTGCAAATATGTGCATTTTTAGCATTTTTTCTTGATTTATGACCTTCACCTTCACCTGGGAGGTTCCTGAATGAAACAAGCTATATGTGTATTTGAAAGCTAATTTAATGTGTTAGATAAAGACCAGGTACAAAGACATTGCTGCAATGTATTGTTTATCCAGAACACAAACTATGAGAAAAAATATGCATTTTTAGCATTTTTCTTGTTTCTGTGACCTTGACCTTGACATTGAACTTGGTTGCTTCTAGAGGAAAGTTGTTTGTTTGAAAGCTTTTGTTATATATTAAATAAATTCCAGCTAGAAAGACATTGCTGCAATTTATTGTTCATATAGGACACAAAATGTTTAAAAAAATATGTATTTGTAGCATTTGTTCTTGTTTGTGTGACCTTGACCTTGACCTTGGAGCTTCCTGAGTAAACCCAACTATATGTGTATTTGAAAGCTTCTGTAATATGTCAGACAATGACCAGGTTCAAAGCCATTGCTGCAATATATGGTTGATACAGAACACATAATATGAAAAAATATGCATTTTTAGCAGTTTTTACTGTTTCTGTGACCTTGACCTTGATAAGAGAAACCAGCAAAATGTTCATAGTTTATAGAAGATAAATATATTGTAAAATGAGTTTCAAAATTAAGAAACAAATATGATCATAAACTATGATGATTTGACATTACAAGGACTGTACCCCTAAGAACTTGCTTTTTGCAACGGTACACTTATTGTTGCTATGGTAACGCTTCAGGAAGTATACTTTCCCAAGCATGTTTTTCCAGAAACATATTCACAGAACACTGTTCTGTAGGAGCGCGGTACACACATAAATTGATGAGGCCGCAAGAACTCTAGAAATGTCCTTAAAGATGTGTGAAATTGGATTTTTGCCATATATGGAAACCCCCACCCACTTTGCTTGAGCCTGTTGACCACAGAGGTTTTCCAAATAACTTTTTAATTTCTTTTTTTAAAGTAAGTGTGAACAAGTTATTTGTAGGTAGAAAGAAATAAGAGCTTGTCATGCATTTGAACGTAAATATATTTGTTGAAAAAATGCCCATTTTAGGACAATTTTTAGCATATTTTTCCCCATAATGTATAGCTGCTGTTGCCATGGCAACGGGCATGCTTTGGAATGAAACTGATGTTGTTTTCTTGTTTTTGTGTCACAATAAGTAATATAGGAAAGTTTGAGCAAAATCGGTTACTATGCGTGCCACGGCCCTATGTAAGAATTTAAGTCATTACAGAGAATGGCTCTTAATTCCCGACGGCAAAGCCGAAGTGAATTAATATTCGTATCTGCCCGACATAGCCTGGCTCTAGTCGAATCTGTATATTACTCTTTTGGTCAGATTCGCATGGTAACTTTCAGAAGAGGCTCTGCAATATGATACTCTTCTCACAAATTCTTGAGGTAATCAAAGCAACATTACAAATGCCATAAAGTGTCCATTAGACTAACACGGATCTTTATCTCCATCACTCTCAGAAATCAATTGTTTTGGATTCTCATGATGACCTCTCTACCTGTCTGTGAAGTTTAGGGCATAATTTAAAACCTGGAATGGAATAGACTGAATGACATATTCTACATAGAGTTCGTTACAATTTGCTCCAAGAGTGTGAGACAGTGGCTCTCTTACAGGAAAGAAATTCCTCAGAGGGAGCAAATTCTTTCCTGTAAGAGTGCTATTTCAAATCATTGGAATGAGGTGGACAAATACCATTTTATTCCACTCCATTCCATTCCACATTCTAAACCAAGCCAAATTAGAAGATTTGACTGTCTTGAACCAATAACAGACAATCAGCTGTACCACATTGTTCATTCAAATTTAA
This sequence comes from Ctena decussata, assembly GCA_963989385.1. Classification (NCBI taxonomy): domain Eukaryota; kingdom Metazoa; phylum Mollusca; class Bivalvia; order Lucinida; family Lucinidae; genus Ctena; species Ctena decussata. The sequence continues at coordinate 127,386,586 of OZ022498.1, forward strand.
AAAGATTCTTTGCTCGATAGTCATGATATCATTCATGACAGTCTGTTTCATGAACAATCTTCTATACGGTCAGTTTGATTAGTGCTAGTCCTATCATTGCACTGGCATCAAGTGAATAAAGGACTTTTTATGCCCCCGTGACGATAGTCAGGGGGGGGGGGGGCATTATGTTTTACTCCTGTCCGTCTGTCTGGCTGTCTGTTTTTCCGTCGCACATTTTAGTAGTAAGTTTGTGTAATCAACTCCTCCCACAGCTTATGATGGATCAATTTGAAACTTTGCACACATGTTGCAGACATATTGAAAGAGTGAATGAAGATTTCTGATGGCCAAAATATTATTATTTTTGGCAAAATTACGGGCTTTCGGACTTAGACATTTTCAGTGTTGGTTTGTGATATAGGGTAGCAAGTTTGTGTAATCAAATCCTCCCACAGCTTATGATGGATCAATTTGAAACTTTGCATACATGTTGCAGACATATTGAAGATGTGCATGAAGATTTCTTATGGCCAAAAAATATTTTTGACAAAATATCGGGTTTCGGACATAGACATTTTCAGTGTTGGTTTGTGATATAGGGTAGCAAGTTTTTGTAATCAGTTTAAAATGGATCAATTTGAAACTTTGCGTACATGTTGCAGACATATTGAAGATGTACATGAAGATTTCTTATGGCCGAAACATTTTATTGGGGGCAAAATTACAGGCTTTTGGACTTAGACATTTTCAGTGTTGGTTTGTGATATAGGTTAGCAAGTTCGTGTAATCAACTCCTCCCACAGCTTATGATGGATCATTTCTGAACTTTGCATACATGTAGCAGACATAGTGAAGATGTGCTTGAAGATTTCTTATGGCCAAAACATTATTTTGGCAAAATTACAGGCTTTCTCACAGTTGGTTTGTGATGTAGGATTGCAAGATTGTGTAATCAACTTCTACCACAGCTTATGCTGAAACTTTGCACATATGTTGCAGACATATTGAAGATATGCATGAAGATTTTTGAAGGTCACAAATTGTAATTTTGACAAAATTATGGGCTTTCAAACTTAAATCATTTTCAGTGTATGATATCAATGTGTAATCAGCTTCCCTCACAGTTTTTGATAGATGGCTTTGAAACTTTGTACATGTGTAACAGACTTAATAAAGATGTTCATGAAAATATGAAGATATTTAAAGATAAAAATTTTGTTTCTAGCAAAATTGCAGGTTTTGAACTAAGAAATTTTCATATTTTGTTTTTTTCATAATATAGGTGACAAGCTAGTGTTCTCAAGACATACTACAGCTTTTGACTAATCAGTTTTCACAGTGTGAGACCATGCACACTTCTTTCAATTTGTGATGGTGGTGGATGTGGGGTGGAGGGCGGGAGAAAGGGATGCAAGGGTTAATTAGGAGCACGGTGGCATCACCTGTGGGTTACAGACACAATTTTCTAGTCTTATAACAGTCTTGTATGCATTGGATCTTGGATCAAATATGTTTCTGATCATTTGAATGTAGATGTATTAAAAGGCAAGTGTGTCTGTTCTTTACAGACTTTTTCCATTCTCCAGAGGCATTTGATTTTTTTTTAAGATAATTTATTTTTTATTTTAAATTCTTGAACCAACAGCTACACGTATTCTTCCCACACAAATGAAATCTTCACCACTCTTAAATGGGACAAACATGTTTCTGCAGAGTAGGCCCAGATGAGACTGCTCAGGGAAAATATAACAGTGTTTGGCATATACTTAAATTTTTGTAAAGTCCCCCCTAAACCATAAAATGAACTAGCCCAAAACCCATAGGTAAAATATTCCATTTCAGAAAATCAGTAGGTCCAGGGTTAAATTGTCTTTAGATAGTAAACCCAGAGTTATAAATATTTGCCACAAAACATTAACTTTATCAAGCTGACCATCTGTGTTTACATCTTACAGGTCTAGACATAAGGTCAGTAAAGTTCACTGCTGGGGAAGATTTAGGTTTCAGCTGCCATGCAAGTTACCAGACCCTATGCTCCCTTGCAGAGGATATATTGAGCATAAGGTCTGTGTCCAGACTACTGCCCGACAATGCATGTATTAATCAGCGAAAATTCACGGGTTAAGGAAAATCATTTCGATTCAATCAGTATACAAAATGAAAATGCAAGAATATAACAATATTTTCTAAAGGACTAGTTTTGAGGCGGACGTTGACGAAAGCAAATGTTTACATTCGACGTCACCAGGACGAGAAATTGACAAGTCTCGACGTTAGCATCGTGAATTATCACACATTTTCACACGGCGCCCCTTCCTATGCATTCAGTGGGGAAAACGTCATGTTAGAATATACAGATGCGTTTCTTAAATTTGCAGATTCTAGTTTTCATGTCTTTTCACTAATCATTTTCTAAGTATTTTCGAACAGTACAATGTATGTCCTGCAAAGAAGGCTATGACAACTGGATCATGGTTTCTTTACAGTGCCAGTACATAAGTTTGTTCGGTAAAGGAAATACACATTGCACCTAGCCCAAAGAGGTGTTTAACCTATATACAATGTATATCTATTTGACAGAGACATACATCCTATGAGGGTCATGACTCTGCTATTCCTAAAAATGTTGACTGATTTTTGTCGAGCCCGCTTGTGGTGAGAGAGACATAGTCGTCACAACTCCAGTTCGGTGTATGTGCGTTACGCACATACGTGCGTGCGTGCATCCTGTCGGATATTTCCGGGCTATAACTTCTATATTTACTAAAGGATTTCAAAATAATTTGGCATTATTGTTCTCCTTGGTGAGCAAAAGTGCTATTTGAAGCATTTGTTCAGGAAGGTTGACTGTTAAGGTCACATATGAAGGTCAAAATATAAAATGGTCATAAATTGAGCTTGACAAGCAAAAGTGCCATTTGAAACATTTGTTCAGGTAGGTAGAAGGCCAAGGTCACGCTTGAAGGTCAAATGATAAATGCGTCATAAATTGAGCTTGTCTGGGCCATATCTTCTACAATACATGGATTCCAAAATAATTAAGCACAATTGTTCTCCTTCATGAGTACAAGTGTCATCAGAAACATTTATGCAGGTAGGTCTAAGGTCACGGTCACACTTGAAGGTCATCTGATGAAATTGTCATAAGTAGAGCTTGCTTCAGCCATTACTTCTACATAATGCACGGGTTTTAAAATTGGCACAGTTGTTCTTCTTTATCAGTAGAAGTATCATAATATGACAGTATGTGTTGCTATGAAATATTTGTTCAGGTAGGTCCAAGGTCAAGGTCACTCTTGAAGGTCAAATGATAAAACTGTCATAAATTGAACTTGTTCGGTACACTATTCTACTCGTTTTCTTTAATGAACATTGAAAAAAAGAATATGCTGTCTAAGCATGATATTGTTTAGGATCTTTTAAAGTGAGTGAAGCAGTTAGTCTTGACAAACTTATACCTCACAAGGTCACTAGAGCAAACTGCTTTCCTGGTACATACGTGTATATACACCCATATGACTTCAGCAGCTGCATCACACAATTGACCTTGTTGTTGTTGTTGTTGTTTGACCTGTATGTCACGGTAAATGAATTTGCTGTTTGGCACAATTTTAGACCATAATTTTTAGTTTTGATGATACTTTTGAGTTGATACATGTTCGCATAGCATAGCACTGTAGCTGCAGCAGCTTCAAGCATCCGTTTTGGCTTCTATGCCCTTGACCTTTATTCATGGTCCAGTTGTTTTGCCTTATACTTCCTACACTGTTTGATAAATTAACATCATACCTAGCATAGTCAATCAATGACCTCAAACTATTTATAGATCACTGTGACCTACATTTCAAGGGTCAGTGATTTTGACATATCTTGAGCACCATTTTTGTACATGTCTATCAAAACTGGATCTGGTTTAGTCTGACTCTCCAAATGACTTCACACTATTTGTAGGTCACTGTGACCAACATTTTCATGGTTCAGTGATTAAATGGAAAATAAATTTCAGTATGTGTTGCGTGTCGCGCTCTGTCGCCTCTCTACTTTTTGAAAACTTTCACCATGTTTACCTTAATGTTTTAGGTGCGACTTCGTTACCGCCCATTAATTTTTTAGCTCACCTGAGCCGAAGGCTCCGGGGGAGCTTATAGGATAAGCAGGTTCCGTCGTCGTCGTCGTCCGTCAACAATTTCAAACATCTTCTCCTCTGAAACCACTTGGCCAATTTTAACCAAATTTCATAGGTAGCATTCAGGGGTCTTAGGAACAAAAAATTGTTCAAACGGTCTTGGTCACGTGACCAACATGGCCGCCACACCCATATATAGTAAAAAACTTTAAAAATCTTCTTCTCCAGGACCAATAGGCTGATGGCCTTGAAACTTGGTCTGTAGCATCGGGTACATGAATACCACCAGAATTCTTCAAATATGACCTTGGGTTGACCTTGACCTTTTTAACGGCAAGGTCAAATTTGCTTTCATGTGCTTAGTATGGGAACATGCTAGAACATAAGATGTCTAGGAAACTTATGAAGATTTTGGCTTAAAAATCGGTATGTACAATTATCTTACTGAGAACATGAAAATTTATGAGTACAAGAGGTCAAGGTCATTTTTGACCTTTAACACTGGGCTCTCGTATGTGGACAATTACAAACATATGAACCAAAGCTACTGAGCCAATTGTGACCAAATTTGATAAAGAGCCCCCAAAGGTTGAGGGAATGAAAATTTGTTTATGATCCAGGTCACATTACCAACATTGCCGCCATGCCCATATATGGTAAAAATCTTCTTCTCCAGAAGTAGTAAGTCAGTGGCATTGAAACTTGGTACGTAGGATTTGGTACATGAGTACTACCAGAATTCTTCAAATTATGACCTTGGGTTGACCTTGACCTTTTGTATGATAAGGTCCAATGTTCGAAAAATGCTGAAACACAAGATTTCATGGAAAGTTTTGAAGATTTTGGCCTAAAATTTGGTATATTGAGTCATCTAAATGAGAACCTGAAGATTTGTTAGTACAAGAGGTCAAGGTTATTCTTTGACGTTTGACCAAAGACTCTAGTATTTTGACAATTACAAGCATCTCATTAAAAGCCACAGGGCCAATTTTAACCAAATTTCATATACAGCCCCTAAAGGCTGAGGAAATGAATATTTTTTCAAGCGGTCCAGGTCACATGACCAAAAAGGCTGCCATGCCCATATATGGTAAAAACCTATTAAAATCTTTAGAACCAATTGACCTATGGCCTTGGAACTTAGTATGTTTCATCGGGTACCTGAGTACTAGAAAGGTTGTTCAAATCATGACCTTGGGTTGGCCTTGACCTTTTCTACGGTAAGGTCAAATATTTGAAAATGATAAAACACAAGATTTCATGAAATGTTTTGGCCTGAAAATTGGTATATTGAGTCATCTTAATGAGATCAAGCAAATTTGTTTGCACAATAGAACAAGGTCATTCTTTTACCTTTGACCCAAGACTCTAGTATTTTGACAATTACAAGCATCTTCTCAAAAGCCAAAGAGCCAGTTGTAACCAAATTTCGTATAGAGCCTCTAGAGGCTTAGTTAATGAAAATTTGTTCAAATATTCCAGGTCACATGACCAACACAGCTGCCATGCTCATACATGGAAAAACATTTTAAAATCTTCTTCTCCAAAACCAATTAACCAATGGCCTTGAAACTTTTTGTGTGGCATTGAGTACTCGCGTACTACCAAGATTGTTCAAGTGATGACCTTGGGTTGACCTTGACCTTTTTTACAGCACATATGCACAGGGTATAATTGATTAAGCTATTTTTCGCTTCCTGCAGAGACTGTCCGTCGTATATTGCTTCCGCCGAGACTGTACGCTATATTTTGCTTCCTGCAGAGAACAACGGTTTCCGCCTAGGCAATTCTGAAGGGGTAGTGAGGTAAGAATTTGTCTAGAACATTCCGTAACAATCAGAGACCTGCCACTGTCATAAATTTAAGGTTGCATATCATTTTATAATCAAAGTTTGCAAAATATTATTTTCTGTGTTACACTCTCATCGTTTTTTATACGCCCGTTTAGAAAACAGGACGTATATTGTTATGGCGCTGGCGTCCGTCCGTCCGTCCAGCATAAACTTTTCGTTTCCGGACAACTTCTCCCACAGTTTACATCCGATCGAGCTGAAACTTGGTATATAGTAGGACTATGAGGTGGACCAGCGCATATCGTTTCGAGGTTACGCTCCAATGATTTCTAGTAGAGTTACAGCCCTTTACTTAGAATTTTCGGGATGTTCGTTTCCGGATATCTCCTACATTTTTCATCCAATTAAGCTTAAACTTTGTAAATAGTAAGAGTACGATATGTAGTAGCGCATATTATTTGGAGGTTACGCTCCGATGATTTTAGCAGAGTTACAGCCCCTTGAAAAAATTCGCCTATGGGAGTTTGGCAATCCTTTAGCATTCCATAACGCTGACCCAAGGTCAAGGCACAGACATAGAAATTTTTGTGAATTTGTGTTAAAACTTTATGTTAAATTTGTATGTCTTTTTCCACATGCAAATTTTAAACGGAACCTTTTGGCTTTCGTCTATGGGCCTTTCACTGGGTTTGTTATAAAATTTCCACCTGTCTGTCTCTTTGTTTAAATTTGCTTCAAAGCTTAGTATTAAATGTATTATTAGCGGATGGCGCTGGCCGGGGGTATACGTGAGCCCCTGCTCACTTGCTCTAGTGTACTCATGTAAGCAACTTAATATTTTTGACCACCAAGTTTTGTTTAAAGACACAGGCGCCAATACGTACCCTAGGGTGTACGGTTACAAGTGTCGTTCATTGTAGGTGTAGTTCCCCAGTTCGAAAAAGTGGGGTTATACTGGTTTACATCTGTTTTTATTTCCATCCATTCGTCAGCATTTCCCGCCGTTTGTCCTTCAGTGACTCAATAGCACTCTCTGGTCAAACAATTCACCATAACCATGTTAGATAGAAAGTTCATATTTTGTATACAGGTTGACAACGACCGGTTGTATCATGGGGACATAGAACCGACATTCTCTTTATTCCTTCTTTATACACCTTCTTTCTCTCAGTGCTGTCAATATTGTGATTTTATTCTCCAGTGCTTGTTTAATGTAAACAGTTTTATTTTATTTATGAGTTGACAATAACTTGTTCTGTCATGGGATAGAAAACGGGCCTCCCTTTGCATATTTTTACCGGTATTTGTTAACTTTTCTTTCTCTCCATATGTTCAATAATGTATTTTTTCATAAAAGATTTCTTCTACTGTTTGAGTTACAAAATTCATATTTGGCTCATGAGTTAATAATGATCTGTTGTATCGTGGGATACTGACCTTGCCTCCCCCTGTTTTTTATGCCCTCAGCTTCGAGGAAGTTGAGGGGGGCATATTGCTTGAGCTTGTCTATCCGTGTGTCTGTCCGTCCGTAACATTTTAGTATGCTCTATAACTTAGAAACTGTAAAAGCTGGGATCTTGATATTTCATAGATGGATAAACTATGACTAATTAGTGGACCTATATTTTTCCGTCTGCTTCATGCTTGTAGAGTTATTACCCTTTTTTCGGAAAATAAAATGTACCTTTGTTTGAAAAAGAAATGGAAAAAGTGTCTGAGATAGTTTTTCATATTTGGCATTACGGTAGGGTTGTAGATCACCTGATTAACTACTGGGCTGATTTCGTCAAAAAAAAACAAAAAAAACACTGAATTATGCCCCCTTTGTTAACTGAATTTTTTCCAAGCATTGAACAATTTGGTCGGAGACTGATTTTTGGTATACTAATAGCATTTGATGTGTAAATCATTTTGATGATAATAAAATTTGGATGAAGTCATTCCTGACAAAGTAATTCACCTTTTCTTACTCGTACGAAACATTGTCGGTATGATCTGTAAAGAACTGTAACTGCTGGGGCATTGATAATTTATGGATGAATGGACAATGAAAAAAAGCAAACCTGTATTTTTGTCGTACCTGCTTTAGCAAGGTGCATATAGGAGTTCACTTTTCCGTCCGCCCGTAAGTCATTCCGCTCATCCGTCCGTTGCAATTATTTTTACCATTGACCTATATTTTACGCTCTGTTGATTTCGTAAAATTTTACATCTAAGATTATGTCGACCCTGGCGTTTTAGTTAATTTCTCGCAAGATATGATACCTACAATGATCAATCCTGGCACAAAAATTCTTCTTAGAATGTTCTTGATGGTGGTTGCATTTATTTTCACACTTGAACTACATTTTATGCTCTGCTGACTTCGTAAAATTTTACATCTAAAATTTTAGGTCGGCCCTAGTGTTGAAGTCCATTTATCGCAAAGTATGATACCTACAATCCTCAAACCTTGCAAAAAGTTCTTCTTACAATGTTCTGGAAGGTTGTTGCATTTTGTTACACTTGAACTATATTTTATACTCTATTGACTTCGTAAAATTTTACATCAAAATTACGTCGACCCTAGCGGGTTTATTATGTCATGATGCCCTTCGTTCGTCCGTTACATTCTAATGCGCGACATTCCGTTTGGGATAAGTTCATAAAATTTCATAGGAATATGTATTAGGTCAAGGCGACGTGTTGCGCACAAGAGTGGTTGTTTCCCCTTTCCTAGTTTCCGAGTTATGGCCCTTTTATTTGTTTTTTTTTCAGACTATTCTTAGCGTGCATAACTGTTTGGAATATCTTGAAGAAACTTCCTTACTTTATTTCGGAGTGATGTCCCTTTGATTAGTGCTTAAGGCTTTTTTGTGTATTCTAATCATGTGCATGCAATAACTTGGTAACCGTTTGAAATATCGTGATGAAACTTAATTGCAAAGAGCCTGATCTCAAAAGGGCGTGTCGCATATAAGAATGTCTGCCCACCCTTCTTTCGAGTAATTTCCCTTCGATAATTTTTAAGGCTACTGTCTTTCACTCCATAGTTTCTTATCCCTTAAATATATTTAATGAAACTTTGCGGGAAAGTGTCGTATTATGGCGCAATGTATCATGTGCAAGAACCATAACTCTAGCTTACTTTTTCCTGAATTATTTGCCCGTGCCTTAATTTCCACTTCACTTTGTAACTCTTTAACTAGTTGATATATTCTAACAAAACTTAATCGTATTGTGTATATTGTCAAGGGAATGTATTAGGAATGGTAACTCTGGTTTACCTACTTTATGACTTATCTCTCTTGTTTGACTTTAGCGATTCTCAACTTTTGAGCCTCTTCACCTAGTGCTTTTATAGAAAAAGTGAATCCGTCGTCCGTCCTTCAACATTCTAAAACTTTATATATAAGATTCAGTAAACGGGGAAAGGATGAAATATACTGAAAACACACGACTATGAAGGTCAACACGTTGACACTTGTTCAACGTGGATAATAACAGTCTGTCTATCAGGCTTGCTCCAGTGGGATATACATGTATTAGATTGTTCGTCTCATATATATTTTTCTTTTTTTTTTATGTTCAATGTTTGGCTAGTGTAAAAATATATTTTTCTCTGGTGGATTTGTCTGAGATAAATCAGCCCCATGCCTATAGATGAGCACAAAGAAGAAAAATATGTAGATTCAAGCAAATTTATGAAAAATCCATATATGTATATGTCTAAGCCTTGGGAAAGGCTATCTGTCTATATACGAAACGATACTGTCGCCAAATCCCTTGTGACGCCGAGCGTTGCAGTTCAATCTAAGTTAATAACTTTTGTCAGCGGTTTAAGCCGGTTTGAATCATATTTGTTTAACTCATTCTTTACATATCTTTCATTTGTTTATGAACGTCATATGAAGTTATTATGTTTTGTGCATGACTTTAGAATTTTGTCAGTTCAATTAAAGGTAGGTTCCTGTACTAGCGATAACAATTATGTCCACAAAATAATTTCGTCTTTTTCTGAGCAGAATTGAATTATCTTATTTTTCTGAATTTGTTGCTACTGAGAAACTCGTCAGATGTTGAAGAAAATAGTCGTTTTCCCTTTGGTTTATTTTCTTTCGTTGGAATTCCAGTTCTAAAAATAACTATGTTTATTATGTCTATAAGTGAGTGATTTCTGATGCCTTTCTCCAAAGGTCAATTTTCCCTTGTCGTGAGCTCTCCTAGAGGACCTGGCATAGTGGATGGGTTAAATCTATCCCAAAATGCAATGCAGCATGACCTCAGCTGCATTATCTATTTTTGGCGCGAACTAAAAATAGCACTAACTGGTGTGCGAAGCAGAGTTAGGAAATCCCTTGCAAAACAACTTTTCTAATATTTTTTTGATTTACACTTTTTAGTGAAACATATTCATTCCCTTTTACAAGTGCTTTCCAACACCTTGGATGAAAGGTCATCAAAATTATGATGCATTCCAAAGTACAGGAACCTACCTTTAATATGGGCTGAGTAGTAAATTGTACAAGTAAGCTGAGTGTATTCATGTTTTTGTGCAGTTAAGGTACTTCAACATGTCAATATGACTTGGTGGCTAAACTTTACTGGTGCTTTCTATTTTGAGGTGTAACAAGATCAATAAGCACTCTTATTCTAAATTACAGGAATAATCATAAGATATTCATATTATAGTTTATATTTTTGTTGTTGAATAAAGAATACGCAATTATTGAATTAGTCTGTAGCATATACTACCTTGAATTTGGGCAAATTTTAGAAAAGTAGAACTCCCTTTTCCTTCGTCAGAAATATTTTTTTGGCACCAATATATACCATAATCCACGAACTACAGCAGTCGGAATGTTTGGCTAGTGTAAAAATATATTTTTCTCTGGTGGATTTGTCTGAGATAAATCAGCCCCATGCCTATAGATGAGCACAAAGAAGAAAAATATGTAGATTCAAGCAAATTTATGAAAAATCCATATATGTATATGTCTAAGCCTTGGGAAAGGCTATCTGTCTATATACGAAACGATACTGTCGCCAAATCCCTTGTGACGCCGAGCGTTGCAGTTCAATCTAAGTTAATAACTTTTGTCAGCGGTTTAAGCCGGTTTGAATCATATTTGTTTAACTCATTCTTTACATATCTTTCATTTGTTTATGAACGTCATATGAAGTTATTATGTTTTGTGCATGACTTTAGAATTTTGTCAGTTCAATTAAAGGTAGGTTCCTGTACTAGCGATAACAATTATGTCCACAAAATAATTTCGTCTTTTTCTGAGCAGAATTGAATTATCTTATTTTTCTGAATTTGTTGCTACTGAGAAACTCGTCAGATGTTGAAGAAAATAGTCGTTTTCCCTTTGGTTTATTTTCTTTCGTTGGAATTCCAGTTCTAAAAATAACTATGTTTATTATGTCTATAAGTGAGTGATTTCTGATGCCTTTCTCCAAAGGTCAATTTTCCCTTGTCGTGAGCTCTCCTAGAGGACCTGGCATAGTGGATGGGTTAAATCTATCCCAAAATGCAATGCAGCATGACCTCAGCTGCATTATCTATTTTTGGCGCGAACTAAAAATAGCACTAACTGGTGTGCGAAGCAGAGTTAGGAAATCCCTTGCAAAACAACTTTTCTAATATTTTTTTGATTTACACTTTTTAGTGAAACATATTCATTCCCTTTTACAAGTGCTTTCCAACACCTTGGATGAAAGGTCATCAAAATTATGATGCATTCCAAAGTACAGGAACCTACCTTTAATATGGGCTGAGTAGTAAATTGTACAAGTAAGCTGAGTGTATTCATGTTTTTGTGCAGTTAAGGTACTTCAACATGTCAATATGACTTGGTGGCTAAACTTTACTGGTGCTTTCTATTTTGAGGTGTAACAAGAACAATATGCACTCTTATTCTAAATTACAGGAATAATCATAAGATATTCATATTATAGTTTATATTTTTGTTGTTGAATAAAGAATACGCAATTATTGAATTAGTCTGTAGCATATACTACCTTGAATTTGGGCAAATTTTAGAAAAGTAGAACTCCCTTTTCCTTCGTCAGAAATATTTTTTTGGCACCAATATATACCATAATCCACGAACTACAGCAGTCGGAATGCATTTTCTCACCAAAAGGTCATTAGAAACTAATTTTCATGGTTTAAAGAACCCCACCAACTTGTTTATATAACGCACAGTAACAGTCAGGTGTACATGATATGCACCTATGTTATACATGTAAAACTGCCCCTCATGTATATACTTGCCAGTTGCCAGTGGCTATCAGATAAATGGATGATATTTAATAAGCGGAAATAGTGAGCTTGTAAAATAAATTTTGGAAATTTTACATTCAGACTGCTTTAGTTCACGGATTACACTGTATGTTGATGCAAAAAAAAATCTATATTTCTGATGAGGGAAAACGGAGTTCTGCATTTCCAAATTTGGCCAAGTTCAGGGTAATATTTGACTTATTCAATAGATGTTTATTTTTTTAATTATTCTATAATATGCATATTTTATGATTGAACATAAAATGGATACTGTACTTGATACACATCAAAATTCACAGCACCCGTATATTTTAGCCATCAAGTCATTTTTACATGTAGAACTACTTTAATAAAATGTGAAATTTACTCAAGGACACATCCATATAGTATATTAAGGTGATTTTGCCATAAGCTTTTTTTCTTGTTTTTGCAGTATGCTTATTTATAAATGATTGTATATTAAGAACAGTAAGACACATGATGTCTGCAGTAAGCTGTCATGTGTCCAATAGTAAAAATGCTTGCTAAGACAAAGCTGCATCTATAAGAGAAGTCAGATGTGATGCTTACCACTGTGAACAATAAATGATGAAGCGTGGAGAAATGTAACTTCAATCTGTTACAGGATGCTATTGACTTCTGGTGTTGAACAGTATTTTCAGTCAAGAAAGATGCATAAAAGCTTGTAAAGCGACTGCTCCGGAATTGTTTCTTTTTTTCTCGTCTGCATCCACAAACATTATGTCACCCAATCTGTTGTCTTTGCAGTGCTCATTGCCTTTGGCAGATGCTGTGAAATTGTTAGCATGGTGTACGTCCTCATGAAAAATGACTGATTTTACTTCATAATAGACTATATGCATTTGTCTCTTCAACATACATTTCTAATCTGATGATAGACTGCTTATTGTTATTTTCTATGGGACTAAAAACTATTTAGCTTATTCCGATGTATAGCCGGGCTCACTAAGCAAAGCTACATAACATTGTCAAGTTTTTCTGTCTCTGATGGATTCTTCTGCATCCTGTTGTTGGCAAGAAATCGTTGTTGAAGGAGTTGGTCTTGTCAGTTAGCTCCTCATGAGGACGTAGCACTCTTGTTGTCTTTATTTATGTAAAGAATTATGCACGTGTAATTCTGTTCATCTAATGTAAATATATATGTATATAATGATAAAGTAATTGCATTTTAAGTTCGCAGCCCATTTTCAGAAGGGGGAGGGTAAGAAAATGACTCGACTGTGACGGTCACCACATTGCTACTTGTTCTGCATGCATAACAACAGTCTGTATGTACTAAACAATGATGTTGCGAAACAAGTATGCCGCCGACCGTTAAAGGATCGCTTTTGTCACAGGTTAAAGCCGGGATTGAGTCACCTCTTTTTAACTCATTGTTTACAGACCTTTGATGAACATATACAATCTCTATGTAAAAAAACACGAAATATGTAAGTCAGTTTGTTTATGTTTTCAACCCGCTCACAGCTGCATTGGCACAGCCATTGTCGTTGTTGCGTCAATCCCAAAGGCCAATCAGCGATCAGCGGAATCGGTGACACAAACATGGTTGCCTGTAATTCGTCACATTGTCACTGTTTTATTTTTACACAACTTGTCAAGCCGTGTCCCCGGGATACTATTTAACGGTGAATTCAAAGATCCCAGCTAAGCTGGATCTGAGCTTAACCGATACCATGTGTTGTGTTGTGCTGTGCTGCAAAAGTGTTTTTAATATAAATGTTATGCGACAGTCTGCATGCTTAGTGATTAACCCAATCACGGTTGATAACTTTGCTGCACTCTTTAATTGCACACCGGGGGATCGGTCGTCAGACTCTATGATGGCCCCGACCTAAAGCTATATATTTTAGTTGGTTGGGACCGGAGCCTTTTTGTCTGTTGCTTGGTCCACCGGGGCTCAACTGGTGACCTTCTTTTGCTTCAGATTTCCAGTGGGGTTGTTTGGCAAGACAGGGATCTCCACCTGTCAGACGGCCCGTTGTATCTGTTGAGTCCTCGTCTTTGCTTCTTCATGGTGTTGAAATTTGATTTATGTGTTTACCGTGATGATTCATTGACGAGTTAGAGGGTTATCATGCGAACCGAACAACCAACTAAATGTTTTGTACCACTTCAGAAACTGAGGGTGAGGTTGGGCCTGTAAAATCGATTTAAGCCCCCCCAGTAATTTATTACTGACCGTTCCAAGGCGGTAGTTCTGTTGTGGTTCTCTGTTGCCTGTTTTTGGAGTCAGAGTTTCTGTGATGTTTTACCTTATGTATGTTCTTATTATTTTTGGTTCGGTTTGGGTTGCTGAGTGGCCACCTTTTGGGAACAAGCTGCTCACTCGGTTGGCCATATGTTCTCTGTATCTTGATTATTTGTAATCTTAGTTGTTTCCAACTATGGTTTGAGGGCTGGATTTGGATTTTGATTGTTTCAGTTCCTGGTCTTTGCATACTTTTTACTTTTTTTGTAAATACAAGTTTAGTTGTAGAATTTAATACTACAGTGGTGTGAAGGCAAGTAATCTTAGAGGAGTATTTCAAGCTTTACTATACTATGCACAATAAATATAGCAATTTTTCGTATGTGTCAGATTCACCATATTATGCTTTTATTATCACTTTACTGCATAAAGATACAAAGGCCGATCATTCGAGAAGCACTGGCAGGTAAAAGATTCAAGATTACTCAGTTGTAGTGTTTGAACTACCGTGACGTCAGTTTTTATGACCGTTGTATCTGAAGGACATTTTTGATCATGTACAAAAGCCAAAACATTAATGAGGCGGCTGGTTTGCTGCTAAAATAAAGGAAAACGCTCTAAAAAATTGAATATGCTACGAGTATGAGGTTTACAAGGTTCGAAAATTTGACGTTTTCCCTTTCTTTAACGTTATCGTCTTAAAAAGTTGTTTCTAATCGGTATTTCTTGAATCCCTTTCGAGTGTATGATTGTTTGGTATCTACCAAAGTTCTTCCCGGTTACTGAGCATAAGTAAAAAGTCTCAGACTAACGTCATCATTTTCTCACAGTTACGTTACACTTCAATGAAGAAACTTCACAGTTAAATTAATCATGGTGTGACCTTTCATTTTAGCCTATTGGTTTTTCTCGGGGTTTGATTCTGCATTGAACTGAAGCACCGGTGTATCATTGCACATTGGACCGAATGATAACGTTTTATCGTCAATTTTGCATGCTTAGATTCGTCAGTTGTTAAGCTTAACCATATCTTTTACACATTCAATACAAGAAAACTGTGCATGAAAATGATGAGAAAGACCGTACAAAAAATCACATGCTTCCCATTTTTATGTTGCTTTTCAATAGGTGCGAATTTCGGCTAATGCCCCCTTCTGCGCTTATCGCTTTTCCTCAATATTGTTTTTAAAGATGGCTCCTGTAATCCCATGGTATCTTAAGCCCCAAACACGGTTCCCCTTCAATGCAGTTTAATTTCGCTGAATAGTGCACTTCAGTAATGAGAAAAATTGCAAAATATAAAAATTTGCTAAATATATTTTGCATAGTATATTTTCGGTTATTTCATAGACGCCAGAAATTTTATATATGGAAGCGGAAAGTACATACGCCTAACATCTTGGCGCGGTGCTCCCTAAATTGTTCACTATGGGAACTTAGTAAGTTTAACTCGGAGCTAACATTGATGTCTTGATTGCCGCCGGAATTGAGGATGACTTAGTGTTCCTTAATTGACCGATTAACCTGGATTTTATGGTGCAATTTCAAAGCAATTTTTCCACTGTGTGCTAGAAATACTGTACACTATAAAAATCCGTAGATCTTATGGTAGAATAACTGGCAACCAGCTGCCAATCCACTTCCCGTCTTGTAGAAAGTTGTTGAAAAATACGATATCGGTGTGTTATATTTACTGGCCGCACCCGAAAATACCTTAATAGTGTTGAAGGGCAATAGGACCAAAGCAACACCTGTTCTATTCTATCCTACTCTGCAAGTATTTACGGGTGCTCGTAAAAATAACGGGAAATGGACTGGCAGCTGTTTGCCAGTTATTCTACCGTAAAATCTGCGGAATGGTTTACAGTGTAGTGCTGTTCCAAGGCTAGCATAGTTGGCAAAAGTTTTTAGGATGTTAGCTAAATAATCTGAAATTGCCATCTTAGATCTAAGTAGATCCAACACTCTATCTCTTTTTGTTATGAAGTAAATCCATATAGGGCTAGGTATATGCCTTCTTCTCAGACGTAACGTATCAGTACCTGATTCTTGATGTAGATTAATTGTTTGAAATGAAAAAAAAAAACGAAAAAAAAATTGTTTGAAATGTTAAGTGTATTGCCATGCCATGCTTTTGTGATAACTTCAACGATACAATCAGTGTGCTTACTTTCTAAGATAGAGACTGTAAAGGCAAAGTAAGAATAAATTAACAAGGAGCAGACGGGCTCTTGGTTGTTGTTTTTTTTCCATTCCAGTTTATTCTATACAGTCAGCTATCGCTATCTCTAAGTCGACGTTCATCTCAAACTACCGATATCTCAAAGTAGACTTTAGAGGATCTTACACGAGTGGTCATTTCATTTGAAATTTATGAAACGAGCCTTCGGCGAGTTCCATGAATTTCATATGAAATGACCAGGAGTGTAAGATCCGATATATATCAGCAAACGGAGAATACATTTCTCCACATAAAATAGGCAGCTATGTCTTGAAAATTATGCATGTTCGCTTATATCGGCATATTTTAAAAGTCTGTTATTGTGCAGTTTTAAGTTTTATTTTCTTGATGTTCCAGTTAAACGCCAGTTATATTTTCCTACCACTTTTATAAAAAAAAACGATGTCAAATCCACTTCAGTCCAAGACCCCGAAAAACATGTTTAAATCTCTACGCTGGCTTTTGAGAAATATTCATTTTTATTAGCCGGGTGTTATATTTGTAGGCTGGAATTGCCACAAATCAGGAAAATAAGGAGCACAAATCGACGGGCGTCAAGCTCTTTATTTATTCAGAAACATAAGGGACGGACAAACTACTGACACGAAGACACTTACATAAAACGGTGACTATTATAAAGCGTTGAAAACATAACATATACCCTTCTGCTAAATTAAAACTTATATAAAGTTTTAAATGAAGAAGTTGTACATGTATGTAGCTGAGTATAACACTTAATGGAATACCATGAACTGAAATACTGATGAAACAAACTATTTCTGAAAATTGTGGAACTTAAACTTAGTATTACCCAAATAATACCGATTAAAAGTATTTAAGAATTTTTTTGTTCACTGCTCATAACGAAATATCAAGTGTTAAAATGTTTTTGAATGTTATCATACATGTAACTTTAATTATGCATGCATATACCCATGTAATTAACTAATTATTAGTTATAGTACTGCAAATAAATCTTCTCACTAAACTATTGTGTTTTTGTTTATAAGATTTCCATGTGAAAAGTATATGCCATGGTATAATCCAGTATGTATAGGCATAATGTTCTGTCTGAATGAATACTACTAATCCAAAACAATAAAACAACATGTACACAAACAAGAATATGTTAAGAACCTTAGGTTCTTGTGACTACACAGGGCATTATTATGGCCCTTAAGCACAGTGTAGTCACCTCAGACCACTTAAAGATCTAATCTCACTGGTCTTCGCCGTTCTCTTACTGGGTATCGTCGTTCAGCAGGAATTTCAACAGGAGTTGCATCACCCTGAGGTTTAACAGAAGGCGATGCCACTTTCTTAGGTGTAGTTCCAAACATTACAGTGGGTGCAGCAGGTGACTTCCCAATCTGCTGCGAATCTGCTGACTGATTCTCAAGAACAGGTAAATCCACACCAGTGTTAATATCACTCATTATACCTTCCTTTATGTTTTGCTGTGAGTCCTGGATCTGATCAGCGTGACGTCTCCAAGAAACATCAGGCGCTACCTCTACACGATATGATACGGGACCAGTTTTTTCACTAATTGTTCCCGGAATCCATGTAATTTCCTTTCCACCATAGTCTTTGACTGCAACCGATTGACCAATTTCATATTCTCTGTCTTTGGTTGATCGAACCATTTTACTCTGTGATTTTGTCACTTTTTCTGATAGATTTGGTTTAATCAGATCTAGTCTAGTTGTAAGTTTGCGTCCCAAGAACAGAGTTGATGGACATTCCCCTGTTGTACTATGTTCAGTATTCCGATACATTATCAAGAATTTGGACAGTTTACATTGAACAGTACCAGTATCAGATTTCGCTGCTTTCATCGCCTGTTTAAAACTCTGCACAAAGCGTTCAGCGAGTCCGTTAGTTTTTGGATGGTAGGGTGCTCCAGTAATATGTTTTACTCCATTACCTTTCAAAAAAGTTTCAATTTCATCTGAAACTAAATTTGGAGCATTATCACTAACAAGAGTGTCTGGTAATCCATAATCTGCGAAAACTGCTCTTAATTTTTCCACAACTTTAGAAGATGTAGTGCTTTTCATCTCTATTACAATTGGCCATTTTGAATAAACATCAACAATGACTAGGAACATTGAACCCATAAAAGGACCTGCGAAATCAATATGAATTCTGGACCATACTTTATTTGGATATTCCCATGGGTGTATAGGAGCCTCTGGAGGATTTCTCTTGTACATCATACATCCAGAGCATGATTTAGTCATTTTTTTCAATTTCTTTGTCTATGCCAGGCCACCAAACATAACTTCTGGCTAAAGCTTTCATTTTAACCATTCCCGAATGAGCTGTGTGCAGTTCCTGAAGAACACTGTTACGAAGCTTTGGAGGAATTACAACTCGTAGTCCCCATATTAAACATCCTTGGTACAGTGACAATTCACTCCGACGACTGTAATACGGTTCTAAGTCCTTGTCACAATTGTCATTCCAACCTCTTGCTACCGCGTCATACACTCGTGAAAGTTGCTTATCACGAATAGTGGCATGATGAACTGCCTTAGCAGTAACTGGAAGTGCTTCAAATTGTGACACATAGAATATGTCTGTAGAATCTTGTTCATTCTGTTTTGATTTACTAGACACAGGTAGTCTTGATAAACTGTCACAATTACCATGTATTTTGGTGTTCTTATAACTGATATCATAATCGTGTCCAGCAAGAAAAAGTGCATAACGCTGAAGTCTCGCTGCGGTTGTAGAGTTCACTCCCTTTGATGGACTGAATATAGACAGTAATGGACGATGGTCCGTAATAAGTGTAAAGTGTCTCCCGTATAAATACAAGTGGAATTTTTTTACACTCCAGACAATAGCTAAGGCCTCCTTGTCTATCTGGCTATAGCGTTTTTCGGCAGTGTTTAGAGTCCTAGACGCAAACGCTATTGGTCTTTCCTCACCGTTGGGCATAATATGGCTAAGTACACTACCTAACCCGTATGAACTAGCGTCGCAAGCAACGGTAACTGGAAGTTCTGGATCATAGTGTGTTAACACCACATCAGATGTGATTAACCGTTTAACTTCATTTACGGCATCTTCACATTGCTGAGTCCAGTTCCACTGTTTATTCTTTACTAAAAGTTCATGTAGCGGCCTAAGAATGGTCGACAAATTTGGCAAGAATTTGGAATAATACTGTACGAGCCCTAAGAATGATCTCAACTGATCAATGTTCTCAATTTTCGGAGCATTCACTACAGCATCAATTTTGCTTTTCGTTTTATGTAGTCCATGACGATCCACTTCATGACCACAAAACGTAACTTTCTCTTTGAAAAATTTACATTTTTCCACATTTTGCCTTCAGTCCATATTCTGACAGGCGTTTGAAAACAAGTTCCAAATTCTCTAAATGTTCCTGATCAGATTTCCCTGTAACTATCATATCGTCTAAAATTACCTGAGTACCAGGAATGCCAGACATGACCTGTTCAATTGTGCGTTGGAAGATTGCTGGCGCTGAAGCTGTTCCATAAGCTAATCGTGTATAGCGAAACAACCCTCTATGGGTATTAATCGTAAGCAGTTCTTTTGTGCTATCATCCACCTCTATTTGTAAGTAGGCATCTTTTAAATCAATTTTAGAAAACATCTATGTTCATTTGTCGCGGGAACATACTAGATATTCCGTTGACATTTTATGTTAAACTAGCGAGTATGATCCGGTGACAAATGCCAATTACACGGCTAATGCAAATGAATATTTCTCAAAAACAAGCAAAGAGATTTAAACATGGTTTTCGAAGTCGGGGGCCAGCAGCTTGAACTATGCATCGTATTTCATAAAAGTGATAAGAAAATATAAATGACAGTTCACCACAGGTATCATACCGTTTTCTAGGATCGGTTGATTTCATGCTAATCTTTTATCGGCGTGAATTTTTTGAGCTCGGAGTAAGTATAGGCGGTCAGTTTAAGTGTTAATGAAATCAGAACAAATGACAATCAACATTAAGTGTAGGCATACACGTTATCTTTAATGATTTCTCCGTCAGGTTAAAATAATTAAGATTTGTTGCAAGCAGAAATAAATGTGCATCGGGACAAAATATCTGAATCGAAACATGAAAAATGACAAAAATTTGGGTTTGGCCAGCAGTAACCCCCATTTGCGTTAATGATGGTGGTTTACCTTTGGGCATGTGGAAAAGAAAATCAATTATAACTTTCTACATGGGCGCTCTTTTCAGAAATCTATCACAAATAGTGAATAAATATCAGTTTTTGGGCACAACCCTTTCAGTGAGTGCGAGTAATGACCGCGGATTAGCCTAAACAATACATGCATCGCGGTCTGTAAAACACACATCCGTGGTAGAGACCAACATTTGGAGTTATAGGTATCCTGTTTTAATGGCGATTACTACAGAATGCTTGGTCAGATTAAATTGACATTTTGATGAAATATCTTCCACTAATTTAACTTTAAAACTACAAAAGAGTTCATAATTCTGACAAACTGTAAACAATGATTGAGTCGACTGAACGCATTTATTTGCCGTTTTGATCCGCTTCCTTCTTATTATTATTCGTTTTGCAAAGGAACAGAACGTTTTGCTAAGATAGCGATCGTTCGAGTGCAAAGGTGGTTCAAAACTGTTCTGTTTGCATGAATCTTTTATTTTCACACACAGCCTGATTATCTATGATTTACCATTTGTAATCAGGACCCCTCAACAGTTCCATCAATATTAGCTGCGCCGATCCAAGATTAGCATGAAATCAACCGATCCTAGAAAACGGCATGATACCTGTGGTTCACAGGAAAATCAAAAGTATATTTGGGTCGCCACTTAAAAAATAAACTGCACAATAACAGACTCTTTAAATTTAAAAATAAGATAAGATAAGATAACATATTTATTAGCCAATTATGGACCATTTCATGGTATAGAATTAACTATAAATTGCACAAACATATATATTACAATAACAAGTATTTTTTTTTGATTTTGGATAAAACATGTATACACACAATAACGAATTATAGACTTAACCAATACACGTTACCACTCACACATTATAATCACAGCACATCTGTACAATAACGCTCAGTTCAGTACGAAAACAACGTCATTGAAACATATGTCGAAGCTTATTTTGAAATGTAACACAGCTGTCCATGACAAGCAGATTATTAAATTCAAATCTTAAACAGTTCCTTCAAGAGCAGAGAATACATACAGAAGTAGGAACATGGGCCAGACTACGTAGTTTCGGCTAATAAAGCCTCGTCAGTGACCCTGACAATATCTGGTGACAAAACCAGAAAAAAGCATACTGTAATTTCTTAATTTTAATTGGACAGTCGATTCAAAGACTGATTAGTTTCAAAAGGATCCAAATAATATAAAAGACGATGATCTAGAATAATAGTCTAAATCGATCTCAAATTTTGGATTTCTAAGAATCTATCCTCTGGTCTCAAAGGATGTAAATAAATTATAATCTGCACTATGGATGATGTACGGGGAGACCTTTTACGGCCGCCACACGGCACAACACCAGCTGCAGTGAGGTAAAATTCAAATCTTAAACAGTTTCTTCAAGAGCAGAGAATACATACAGAAGTAGGAGCATGGGCCAGACTACGTAGTTTCGGCTAATAAAGCCTCGTCAGTGACCCTGACAATATCTGGTGACGAAACCAGAAAAAAGCCTACTGTAATTTCTTAATTTTAATTGGAAGTCGATTCAAAGACTGATTAGTTTCGAGTACCCTTTCATGAAATCCATTAGACCAGCTCAAAACTGCAATATATAATTTGCTCGGCAAGTGTCGCAAAATACAAATTGTTGAACTCGTCCAATATGAAATCACAAAATGTTGAGCCAATAAAAGGTTCCCATCATAGACAGATGGTATGAGACAAATGAGAATATATATATGCCCGATAAACCAAACATTCCATAACGCAGTAACTATCGTACATTGCGCAAGCTAAAACATTTATAGACAAAATCAGCTAGTTTTGTATAATATCAGTATCTTTGCATGTCATCAGCCAGATCATTTTTGCAGAAAATATGCCGATACATGCGAATGTGTATATTTTTCGCCACATCACTGCCTGTTTTAAATGGAGATATGTCTTCTACGTTCAGTGATACGGCTTGTTTAACCGATGCGTACGATATGATAAAAAGAAACACCAATTTAGCGTGATTAAACTGTTCCGCCATCTTTGATGGTCTGTTCCGTGTCCTAAAAAAGGATGTTCCGGATCTCAATCCAGACAGTAAAACTACTAAGCCAATTTCAAATAAATTTTATATGCAGCCTCCAGGCACAGGGGGAAAGAAATTTGATATATTTTGTGCAGGTAACGCGGCTAAAATTGCCGCCATACATATATATGGTAAAAACCGTAGAAAAATTTATTTTCCAGAACCACTAAGCCGATTGCATTGAAACTTGGCCTGTAGCATCATGGACTGTCGTACTACAAAGGTTCTAAAATGATTGCCTCTGTTTTTGAATGGAGAGAAAAACTGAAAAAGTGCATTTTTCTGTTTATACTGAGCTCTCTGATATGGAAATGGCAATAAAATTCAAACTCTGGAGGTCAAGCTAATTGCCAAAGGTCTTTTGTCTGTCTGTCAACATTTTCAAAGGACTTCTCTTAAACCACTGGGTCAATTTCAATTAAATTTCATATGCAGCCTCCAGGCAAATGAAAAAATAGTTTGTTTATTTGGTCTAGGTCAAGTGACCACGATGGCCGCCATACCCATAAATGGTAATAACCTGAAAGAAAAATCTTCTCCAGAACCACAGGACCTCTTGCCTTGAAACTTGGTATGTAGCATATGTGACTATAGTATTTCGAAGCATCTTGGACTGTAGTACTACGATTTATATATATGATTACCCTGGTTTGACCTTTACATATTTTAGTCCAAGGGCATATGTAGTTTCCGTCGTGAGCATTCGTGTTAATTTATGGCAAAATATATTTACTTCATCAGTGGTGGGTACACAATAGAAAAGCACATGTTGCCATTTTTGCTATTGACTCTTTGGCCGTAACGATCGGTTATATACGTTACCTATGTGTATTTTCGTTAAAATCATGTAATGTCAAACTAGGCTCCTTATGTTTTAAATTTATTATTAGGTTTTGCTATAGAATCATCTGCAAGAATTAGAAAATACAGATAAGTTTTTTTTTTCATCGTTAACTACCACAAGTAGTAACGTAGGTAACTTTAATTTATAACATTGTCCATTAAAATACAACTTCCAGAATTACTTCACTGTTCGTCACAGAACAATAATAAATATTATATCCTGGTAGTTGTTATAGAATACTGTTTACTTGGAGCCATCAGCCTTATCACCAAGTGGCTGAAGGACCTCATCAGGTATGTCTTATACGTGACGAAAGTAAGAATATTTCAAATTGAAATAAACAAAGACTTGAAAAATTCTATACACTCACACCAGGTTTCGCTGCTTTAATATTTGTTATAGCATAAACCAAAAATTTTATTGATGTTATCATATACGTGACATGTTTGTATTTAAAGCAAAAACTGTAAAAACAGATTTATTACTTAAAAGAAAAAAATCTGAAATCATAAACCAGCATTTGATTTGCATAACGGCGCCAAAGTGATATATGTAATCAGTTTGATCAAGGTGAATCCGTATCGGTAATTGTCCTGGTAAGTTAAACATAACCAGTAATCAGAAATTCAAAATATTATTGAAAAGATCTGGTACATTAAAAGTACAAATTCAAGACTCTAAAACAGAAATAAAACCCGCCCCTTGAAGGGTGAAGCTACATTGTTATTTTAAGCCACATTGTTATTTACAAAGCTAACGCGAACATTTGCTGACAGAGAATACTTACTTTCTTAAGACTATCACGCATTTTACGTGACCAAGGGGAACATTATATAATATATTGAACAACAATTTCACTTTGCAGCATGATAAAAACAAAAAGAAGGTAAAGGGAATAAGTAACGAATACAACCAGTTACTGAGTAGTTTATAAATGTCTCATGTCTTATATGCTGTAACAGTTATATATTAGCTCTGAATAGAAAATAAGCAAATATTACAAGTAATGCATACTCTAAATATCAAGTGCTGACATGAATACGTGATTTTCAAATGATTTCATTGACTTTGAACAGTTTACCGATATTGCTTAAGGAATGAATTTCATTTTTCTGAGGTTTATCGAAGTGTAAACTACATTGGGTCACGTGCAAAGTGAATGAACCCCGAAACTGCATTTGCCAGGTTGTTTCCCATCTCTTCAATGCTGACAAGTCCTGGGTTCATGTAAACTTTGCTAGTGACCCAATGTAGTTTACACTTCGATAAACCTCAGAAAAATTAAGTTCATTGCTTATATTTACATTCGTTTCAATCAAGTCTTTCATGAAAAATCTTGTATAAGCGCTAAAATTGAAGCATTAAAACATGTACACGCAGTTTCTTCTGCTAACAACAGAACGGCATGCATGACGTCATGACGTTGCTGACGTCCAATCAGGTTGTAGAGAGCCATTGTTTATGTTTACGTCATTGACGTCGCGTGTCTCAATGTAATTATTGGAATGTAATTATTGGAATTTAAGCTTACGTTCCAATGGTTTACTATAGGGCTTTTCAGTAAAAACACCAAGAATGTAAATATTTAGCAATAATCACGAAAATAAACTTAGTTATTTTCTTACTGCTATTCTGTATGACACTTGTCCAGATATTTTAAATACAGTAAGAAAATGCAGCTTTATGATGCAAGTAATATCAATACAACGACTGAAGAAATATACATATTAAAAGTTGAATGATCAAAATTAAATTTGTCTTTCGGTACATTAAGTCGTTTGTAATACTGTATCAGAACACAGACGGGTGATGTACAGAATTACCTGACTTATTAAATCTTGTTTATGTTACAATGAACAATACATGTCAGGAACAGACCGATAATAAGACACTCTGTGTCTCATAAAAACGTAATTTTCATTCTTATATTGTAAAAGTGATAATATGTTACAGTGTGACCAGTGGGAGCAACACAAACGGGTAACGTTGATTAGAATTCAACATGTCAGTTACAATTATGGGATTAACGCAAACTTGCTCATTAGGTAGTACTGTGCAAAGGGCTGTCAAATGAGAATGCAATCAACATCATAGCAATAAGTGTGATAATAACGGTCGACTGAGCCGATACTTCTGTCACTAGCCTAAGCTTACTGGCTCTTTGAGTGTAGGTCCTCTGATTGGCTCAGTCGACGACACAGGTAGGGAAATTGGTATCACCTCTAAACATGAATCACTTATGCATATTTTCCTTGTTGCATGTAAGACATGAATCACTTATGCATATTTTCCTTGTTGCGTGTAATTTTAAATGATGAGTCTTGTGTTGTTGCTGAAAGTCAGATTTAAAGTAACAATAAAGTTTTACATGCTTCAGGTGTAAAGATATATGCCTCTTGTTGAGTGCTTATGTGTATTAAATAGGAAACTTTGCCATCTTAGTACTAGTCGTAAGTTAAATGTTCTCTGGCATTTAAGAATTGAGCATTTGAAAACAGCTTTCTCACTAAAATAACACATCCCTGATAGAATACGATCGTGTAATGTAATGTTACTGTTACATTGCCTTTAAAGTACAGTACATAGTTTAAAGAAATGCTACATTTGTGTTTCTTCACGGTTAGATGTTTGTGTTTCTTCACGGTTAGATGAACATCTGTTAGCTAAGGCATAAAAGATTAGACTGAAGGACTGTATCATCTACAGCTAGCAAATTTCGTTAATTTAGCGGAAAGTCCTAAGGACCAAATTGCATTCTCTTCAACTGCCAATGCCACTGCTAACTGCTACCTAAAAAAATCAAAATATACAAGCAGTTCTTTAGGCATGATTTAATCAGAAGAGAGAGAGTGTCTATATTAAAAAATACACATCCTAAATTCATTCCGGAAATTCATTCATATCGTATATATATGTTTTTTATCATTTTATTTATAGTGATATACGTTATAGATATTGCGTGACAAATAACCTTCTTAAAATAGTTCAGTTTGTTTTTATACATCAAGATATTTAAAAATGTCAATTTAAAATTTAATCGTTCTCTACATTTCATATGTAAAGCTGGCTGATGTAAAAGCTGATGTTACCAACCCATTACGTTGACCAGTTTCTAGGTAAAACAAAGAAATATGATGTGGCAAGGATGATTCAAAGAGCCTGCCCTGGATGACTATGATAAAGGCATAAAATTAACAGTTATGCCTACAGGGTCCCACTTGTATTGCACCTGGGCCTGGATAATAACCCCGCGGACAGATTAGAGTAATGTACCGTAATGTTACTGTTTGGGTGCCTTTGAAATAAAACACAAATGTTGTTATAGTAGAGTGAATGTAAAAATGGTGTTTTTTATTTTTATTTTATTCTTACACGTACACTTTTCATCTTTAGACATAAAACAGACGTCAACAGCCCTTATCTCTTTTTACTAGTGTTTTGGAATTTCTCAAGAAATAAGTTATATTCTGTCTTCAGTTGATATTGCCACTGCTAACTGCAACCTACCTGATTCAAAATATATCAACAAATCATTTCAAAGATAAAAGGAGCATGATTCAAAGACAAATGATATCTTACGCCCAATAAGGACCACATGTATAAACTTCACTTTACCGATTTGATATAATTCTCATAGTTCATTCGATTTTTAGCTCACCTGAGCCAGCGGCTCCGGGGGAGCTATTAGGATGGTAAGGCTCCGTCGTCGTCCGTCGTCGTCCGTCCGTCCACAATTTCAAAGGACTCCTCCTCTGAAACCGCTGGGCCAATTGTAACCAAATTTCATATGTGGTCTCCAGAGGAAGGAGGAACGAAAAGTTATACAAACGGTGCAGGTCACATGACCAACATGGCCGCCACGCCCATATATGGCAAAAACATAAAAACAATCTTCTTCTCCAGAACCAATAGGCCGATGGCCTTGAAACTTGGTTTGTAGCATCGGGTACGCGAGTACTACCAAGAACGCTCATATTTTGACAATTTCAAACAATCTCCTCAAGAGCCAAGGGGCCAATTGAAACCAAATTTCATATAGAGCCTGCAGAGTTTAGGGAACAAAAAAATTATTATTACGGTCCAGGTCACATGACCAAAATGGCCGCCAATCCCATATATGGTAAAAATCTGAAAAAATCTTCTTTTCCAGAATCAACTGACCGATAGCCTTGAAACTTGGTATGTAACATTAAGTACTCGATTACTATCAAGATTATTCAAATTATGACCTTGGGTTGACCTTGACTTTTTTACGGCAAGGTCAAATATGGGAATTTGCTAGAACTTAAGATTTCATGCAAAGTTTTGAAGATAAAGCCTAAAAATTGGAATATGCAGTCATCTTAATGAGAACAATGTCATGAAGATTTGTGAGTACAAGAGGTCAAGGTCATTCTTCGACCTCTGACCCAGGTCTCTCATATTTTGACAATTTCAAACAATCTTCAGAGACAATCTTCATCTGGGGAAATGGTCTTTACAAGCTTGGAGCTTTCGGCCAAATCCTGATTATTTATTCTGTATATTTGTATTTAAAACTTCGTGAAATAAATATTGTTTAAACCAAACAATCTTCTCAACTACCACTGGGCCAATTGTAACCAAATTTCATATAGGGCCTCCAAGGGGTGAGAGAATGAAAATTTGTTCAAATGGTTCAGGTCACATGACCAACATCATGCCACCACGCGCATATACGGTAAAAACCTTTAAAACTCTTCTCCAGGACCAATTGACCGATGGACTGACTTGAAACTTGATATGTAGCATTGGGTACTCCAGTACTATCAAAAGGGTTCAAAATGATTACCTTGGGTTGACCTTGACCATTTTACGGCAAGGTCAAATATGGAAAAATGCTAGAACATAAGGTTTCATGGAAAGTTTTGAAGATTTAGCCCCTAAAATTAATTGGTAAATACAGTCATCTTAATGAGCACATAAAGATTCACGAGTACAAGAGGTCAAGGTCGTTCTTAAACCTTTTACACGCAAGAACCAATCGACTCACTTAAGCGAACAAAACAGGGGTTAAAACTTGAAGGTATCAGTGAGTCATATATCTATACGGATTCTTCTGATGCTGACGTGTCTGACATGTCTGATTCTGAAATTCTGAGTAAAGCCCCAGCTTCAGCCCAGCATCCAATTTTTTCAAACCCAAATAACGTGATGGCTTCATCCTTAAGGCTTTCAGACGATGATGTAGACCGCATAGGCTTACGGGTTCGTGCCATTATGGTACCTGAAATGCAACTTATGATTGATAAGAGCGTCGGAGAGTTGAGGAAAGAGTATGAGAGCAAATTAAGTGAGCTGCGATCTGATGTTAATGATCTTCAATCAGATGTAAACAGTCTGCAGTCTGAAAATGACAATTTGAGGCAGGATATGCGTACGTTAAGAGATGCATTGAATGGCCTGAAATGGAGAAATGACGAGTTAGAACAGTATAGTAGGAGAAATTCCCTTCGAATACCGGGCATAAGCGAAAGCGCCCCGCGCCCAACGGATGATATTGTCATGGACATCGCTAGGAAATATAATATCAACATAGCACCACAAGATATAGATAGATCCCACAGAGTTGAGAAAACCATGGAGGGCAGGAACAGGGCCGTGCTTGTTAAGTTTGTATCGTATAAAGCCAGGCGAGACTTCATGGCAAAGAAACAGGATTTAACGGACGGATTGTATTTCAACGAAGACTTAACTAAACAAAGCAGTGAACTCCTGTATAAAGCTCGGAAATATTTTAAGGCTGATCGTTTAAACGGCACAGGGTCGTTTAATGGGAAGGTCTTCGTTATGGACGCCAAGCAAGACAAGTACGAAATCAAATCCGAATCTGAAATTACAGATCTGGTCTGCTCCAGACCCATACCACGGAAGACAAAGAATGCTACAGGTGGTGCGAGCGTACGCGCGAATAATGAAGTAAATCCCATGGAAACTTAATGTTTGATCTTGTATATAGTTTATATAAGCTATAGGCACTCATTCTGAACATACCACGTGACTCACCTGTAATACTATGGTCATCTACCTGTGTGTTCTACTATGTCTTATTATGTAAAACTTACCCATATCGCAACAATAGAGTGATTTTCTTCTTCTTCTTCTTCCAAGGTAAGGGTAGAAATCATCAGTAGATTGTGGATTACCCTGTGTAAAACTGCGATGCCCGATAAAACAGATAAAAACACCCAAGTCCCCAGTTAAAACTATTTACAGATGGCTGTGGAAGCTAGTTGGACATCTGGAGTGTGGGATGCAGGTTGGCAAGGGCTTCCCTGAATCCCTGAAGAGTCTGGACATCAGTGACAGACGTTGGCAACCGGTTCCAGTCGCTGATGGTCCGAGGATAAAAAGAGAACTTGTATGCATCACTGGTGGCCTGTAGCTGGCGTAGACGCTGCGATCCTCTGGTACGATGGTCGTTTAACTGAACGAAGTCAGGACAAATGTCAATGATGCCATGCTGGATTTTGAATAACATAGCCATCCTGTTAACGTATCGTCTATGTTGGAGAAACTCCCAGCCAAGGCTCTGTATCATGTTGGTCACACATCCTGGTGTACGTTCCGTGTAGTTACGGTGGACAAACCGGGCGGCTCTACGCTGTACTTGTTCCAGGTTGTGGACGTCTCTGACTGGGTGGGGGTCCCACACAGTGGAAGAGTATTCAAGTCTTGCGCGTACCATAGTACTGTAGGCGGCAGATTTCACTGGAGCAGAGCAATCACTCAGGTTTCGCCGGACAAATCCAAGAGTCGTGTTGGCCTTGTTCACCGTGTCGTCGATGTGCTTCTTCCAAATGAGATCTTCGCTGATGGTAACTCCCAAATATTTGCTGCTATCTACCACTTCCAGGGTGTGGCCATGGATCTGGTAACTAGTGTGAATGATTCGACGCCTGTTTGGGTTGATCCTGATGACGGTGCATTTCTCTGGATGAAACTGCATTTGCCAGGTTGTTTCCCATCTCTTCAATGCTGACAAGTCCTGTTGTAGGAGGGCTGAGTCCTCCTCTGTTGCGATTTGTCTAAAAAGGAGACAATCGTCGGTGAAGAGCCTGGCATCTGAGTGTCTTGTCGGCTCAGGGAGGTCATTAATAAATGCCAGAAAGAGTAGTGGTCCAAGGACTGTCCCCTGAGGCACTCCAGAGAGTACGTCCGCTTCTGAGGATCTTGTTCCATCCAGGAGGACTGACTGTTTCCTATGGTTGAGAAATGATTCTATCCAACTGAGTGTCGAGTTGCGCACCCCATAGAAGTCCAGCTTATGCAGAAGGCGTTTGTGAGGAACTTTATCAAATGCCTTTGCGAAGTCGAGGAGGATGACATCTACTTGCCCCCTTGTAGATATTGAGCTTGCTATCTTCTGTATTGTTGTGATGAGCTGAGTTTCACATGATCGCCTGGCACGAAAACCGTGTTGATTGTCTGTGAGGATCTTGTGTCTGTCAAAGTGGTCCATCACTGAGCTGTGACCAATATGTTCAAGGACTTTACAAACGATACTAGTCAAAGATACGGGACGATAGTTTGAAGGTAGATGTTGCTCTCCTTTCTTGAATACTGGGACTATATGGGCGTTCTTCCAGTCGGTTGGGACTTCACCAGAGTCCAGGGAATACTGGTATAATCTGGTCAGTACTGGTACTTGGTGGCAGCTGTTTTCAAGCTGAATGCATGCACTCCATCTGGACCCGTTGCTTTGTGTATCTTGAGGTTTCGGAGGAGCTTGAGTACGCCTTTGCAATGCACCTGGATTGGATCCATGGCAGGATGCTGGCTTGGGCCTTTCCTTGGGATATTTGACTTATCTTCCCTGGTGTATGCAGAGACGAACTGGTCATTCAGAATCTCCGCTTTAGAGCTGCTGTCGCTGTGGCTGAAACCATCTTTGTTCTTCAGTGGGGCGACACCTGTGGACTCTCGCCGTTTACTCTTTACATATGACCAGAACACTTTTGAGTGTTCTTGAAGATCGTTGCTGATTACCTCTTCCATGTATTTCTTGTGGGCAGATCTTATGTCCTTCTGTGCATGGGTCTTTAACCGTTTGTACCTGTTCCAGTCAGCAGGGTTCTTGGTAAGTCTAGCCTTGTGGAAAGCTCTTTTCTTACGCCTTGCAGCACGCCGTAGGCGAGTGTCCACCCATTGATGAGTATGTCTGGCAGGGGTTCTCTTGGTAGGTACGTGGTCTGCAATTGCTTGTTCAATTGCTGCCTTAATATCTAGCCACATACTGTTGACCGAGTTGAAGGTTGTGTTGAAGAATTTTGACTCGTACGCGGTAATACTCGGTTCGTATAGGTGTCTGATCCGGCTCTTTGCTGATCTAGATAGGTGCAGAAACTTCTACTTCGAATTTGAAGACCCGTGCTCGGTATTGAAACGCCAACTTATTATTGAAGACCCATTAAATACCTTCTAGAATGGGTATAAATAATTTGCTGTTCCATACAGGATGGCTCGTACCGTAGTGGACCTAGAATTTCCGGCACCCGAAAGTCGGACAACTATTGTTTGAAAATTCTTAAAAAGAAGATTTTATACACATTTATATATTCAAATGATGCTTAGTGAATGACAAACGTTGTAGACCCTGATCGAACTGCTTCTCCAGGAGCAGTTCGATCTGGGTCTACAATGTTTGCTCAGACCTGCCTGTCCAGATATCTGGGGTCATTGCGGTATGAGACTGCCCTAGGAGAAGTGGTCCTTTCTGGCTCTTCGCTGTTCCAACATTTTTCATATTCTGCTTTTTGACTATGTTTGATAGCCGTGTTTACCACAATAATTAGTGCTAACTCATCACAAATTTTGGTACCTAAGTGTCTAACTAACAGTGAAGACCAGTTCAGGCTGTCCTTGGTGGGATAGTCTGATCAGGCTCTTCACTGTTCGAGTACCTTTTTGGGTTGTCATGAGAGATATGACATGTTAGTTCTAAGAAGGTGAGATTCACCACGTTTATTCTGAAAGTGGTACGGTTATATCTGAGATCGTGTATATATAATCTTCGAATCGCTAGAGAACCGCTCGAGCAATAGTGAAGAGCCTGCTCAGACTGTCCTTGTAAAGGCGGTCTGAGCAGGCTCCCCGCTGCTTGAGTACCTTATTGTATTGTTATTAGTGGTTCGAAATGTTATTCTAAAGGGGGTACGGTAATATCTGAGTTGCTGTATTTGCATACATTCATGGAATCGTTATAGAACAAGCATAGGAACAGTGAAGACCCGGCTCAGACTATCCTTGGCAGTTGGTCTGATCAGGCTCTTCAATGTTCGAGTACTTAATTTGTGCTGTTATAAGTACTTTTTAATGCTTATCCTTAAACCGGTGTAGTAATATTTGACTTGTTGGATTTGTCTGGCTCATGGAATTGCTACAGGATTATCCGAGAACAGTGAAAAACCTGTTCAAAATGTCATTGGAAAGGTGGTCTGATCAGGCTCTTCACTGCACGTGTACCGCCGTTGTGTTGTAGTTAGTGATTTGCCGCAGTAGGCTTATCCTTAAACCTTTATAATAATACTTGTCTAGCTGTATTACATATATCTTCAAGAAACTGCTACAGAACTGTCCGAGGAACAGTGAAGAGCCTGCTCAGACTGTCCTTGGAAAGGTGGTCCGATCAGACTCCTCATTGCACGAGTACCTTGGATGTGTTGTTATTAGTTGTCTGCCAGGCTTATCCTTAAACCTGTATAGAAATATCTGACTTGCTGTATTACATATTTTCATGAAACTACTACAGAATTGGCCAAGGAACAGTGAAGATCCTGCTCAGACTATCCTTGGGAAGGTGGTCTGAACATAGGGAACTTAATGCTTCAATATGGCGGAAACTACCGATAGCGACTTACGGGTTTATCCGAGAGCTTACCTGTTCAAATAATGTCGAGTGTTATATGCAATTACATAGAAATATAATATAAAATGTGAAATTAAATACATATATGATATTACGACAATATTTTATAAGTTATGATCATAAACTTCAGTCTTTGTCCGTTAATATGGTATAAAAATATACAAATTAACTTCATGTTTTGATACTTCCATCGGCTTTTGAAGTTTGAAGCTTCAGTCACATGAAATTATATAAGAATAATGTCGAAAATGCCTAAGAAGCTATGTTCAGCCTAAAATTTGAAAATGATCGGATTTTCTATAAAACTTTTATAAGTTATCACCACTGACAGATTTTTATGGTTTACATTGATGTAATTCATTATAAAATAAGTATACTATAAGTTTCTTCCATCGATCTCTAAACATACAGAAAATCGCGTTTCGAAACAACCTCGCTCATAATAGTTTCAAATAGTTTAAGTCCAAATCCGCCTATATTGCTCAAAGGCTTACCACTTCATTTCTTGGTATTCGTGTTTTGTTTATGTATTTATATATGTGCTTTTATGATCTAACTAAGAAAGGAAGAATATTCATATTGTCTTATTAAGAAAGAAAGAAGAAAGGAAAGAATAAAAGAATGAACACAAGAAAGGAAAAAAGAGAAAGAAGTCACGTCACTCCTACACGTGACCATCAAAAATGAACAGACAGTTAATCGACTACTTGTAGTTTTAAAAATCCCTTTATAAGCTAAAAAAACAAAAAAACTTTGCAAACCAATTACATATTTTTTGGTAATGTTCGATCAGTCTATTAATTATTATCATAATTGCTAATGTTTGTTCTAACATTTTTGATAGAAATTTATTTGAGTGTGGTGGGGCGTTTTTATCAAAGAAATCGAAATATGTTTTGTGTATCCCAGGGTAGAATCTTAGAATCCATAGAATTATATTTTTGACTGGCAGATTTGCTCATTCATAATCAGGAGACACGAAGATACATACACTGTATTGCTCTCTTAAGATATTACTGTCGAAAACATAATCTAAGAAACTAAATCATGGTGAAGATTTTCTCGTAACCGTGGTTGGTTGGTTGGTTGATTTGATGCTTAACGTCCACGGTAAACAACTAAGGTCATGTCGGGACGGTCAGTTAACCTAACCACACTATTCCTGGGCAGGCTTAGACCTCCTAAGCGGTTAATCAGTACTAAGTGCACATACTTTCGCCAGTAACTGACAACTGCCCTTCTTGAACCAGCGGAAGGAGAAACGAAAGTATGTGGCCAGACCGGGATTCGAACCCAGGACCTCTGACTTACGAGTCAGGTGCCCTACCGATTGCGCTACCCGGCCCGGCATAACCGTGGTAGTGTAAGGATTAATCGCTATGGGAAAAAATTGCTATGAAACATTTTTCTTGCAAGGCTGTAAATTAACTTTATTAGTAATATTTCTGTTCATAATGCAAGTTTGTCACTTTAAGTTTATGACTGTTTTAGTGAAGCTAGCAAGGAATATTGAAAAAGTTTAGTGATTTTTTTTTGTATTTTTGCTGTAATATGAGTACTTACGATAATAAACCTGCGCACCTGCGGACACTTATCAGCCTCTGACATGTGCAAACTGATAAGACTGAACAATGTCTGATCAGTTTGCGCAAGCTGATCGGAATTTGTTGACAATATACAGTACAATTAACATACACGAGGATTAATCGATTATCGATCATAAAATCCGATATTACCTTTAAACTGTTATCGTAATTGTCAAACCGTTAAAGTTTGTTAAAGTCATCATGACTTGAACAAAAATAAATGCAAAAAATATAAAGCTGCAATAGTCAATTTATGGAATTAATTATGTATGCAAACTGACTCAGACCAACTTATGCACTTGCAAAACACTGGTCTGAGTTTATGATCAGTTAATAATTTGTCAGTTTTAGTTGAATTTGAGTTTGTACATAACCTTACCCGTATTTCTGCACATACCAAACTGATCCGAATTTCTGTTCAAAATATTTTGAACATGTGTTATCAAATCAGGCTGTGACTGTGCGAAAACCATTTAAAATTATCATGTGGAAATTAAATTGAGATAGAATTAAATGCAGTAAGAAATACGGAAAGAACAGTTGAAAGCTGCAAGGCATTCGTCAGCATTCCGCCCATGGACAGGTCACTTTCTTTTCTGCTCAATGTTCAAAAGTTTCCTCATATGAGCCGCAATACGATAAGACGAACAAATTGGAATGTGCGCCCAGCGAAGACGCAGATCAGCCTGGACAGCCACCCGGTCTCAGCAAAGTCTGAACTACATGTATGCGTTTAAAGGGTAGCTAAGACTCTAAGCTACCTCCATGCCGATAGCGAAGCCTCTGATCGGATCAGGCGGATGCCCAGGCTGATCTAAGACTTCGTTGGGCGTACGTGCACCATTGTCGCGGCTCAACTGAGTAGTCGCTGTCGGTCGGAAGGTGTGAAAATACAGTTGGTCACACGTCTTGTCAAAACAATGCAATTTCAAAATTAACACCTGCTAACGGCAATGAAGGTCAGAAATGGATATTTAATCCGAACGTCATTCTTGTGGTTATTTTTGTATGAAACAGTAATTTCAGTCGCGTCGCAACAAAATCAACGCAGTGCCATAGCGCCCTTCCAAGACTCAGATCAGCCTTGGCGGCCGCCTAGACTAATCAGAATCTTCACTGTGCGCTTACAGGACAGGCAATGGTCTAAGCTACCTCTATGCGGACAGCGAAGGCCCAGATCAGATGGGCGAACGCACACGCTATTCTGAGTGTTCGCAGGGTGCACATGCCAATTTGTTTTTGTCGTGGTATGGCTCATTAGTTTATTTATTTTTGTTCGCAGAAAAACAGAGAAAGTCAGACAAATCTTAAATTTCTATCTTTATTGTTTTAAATAGCGCAGCTTAGTTACATGCCGAAAGACACAGTTTACATAAAACTTTTAAACAGTTTTGTCAAAACAGAAAATCAAGAGAAAACGTTATCGTTCCTGTTGAGTAGTGTTTTAACGTCCCAGTAAAAAATAAAAAAAATTGGTCGTCGAGATGTTGCCTCTGAATTTGTGGGACTGCAAGTATTGCTCGGCCTGCGATAAATGACACCCAGGACTAGCAGCTCTGTCGCAGAAGCAGCAGGCAGCCAGTCTATTTCGCGAGCCCCGATGGGCGGGGTAAAAGAAAAAAAAAGAAATTAGAAAAACTATGTGGGTGGATGGGTATCTGTATCAGGCTTAATCTTTCCATAAAGATGAGACCGTCAAAGGGATAGAAATATCATAATTTCATTAGGTAATTTTATGTTATTGTTGTCAGAAACTAAAACAAACCGCTGTCAAAACTGACCAATAATCAGATTTATTTTCTCGCCAATTCTTACGAAATTTGACCTAAATATCAGAGAGAGGGGAAAAACGAGACTTATTAAAACGAGAAGGAGCAACTGAAAAAGTAAATTGATTTGATCTGAGAAAAAGAAAATGAAAATCCACATTGTTAAAAATAAAAAATGTTTCCATCCAGCGCATTCGTATTGTTAACACAGTGATGACAAAACCGGCTTCAGAGAAGTTCAACACCTGTCCTGGGATATGGACATCGATATGACATTCCAAATATCGATTAATGCCTATCGCTCCCCGGGTCTAAGGGAAATAACTGCATTCACATTAATACTCTCTCCAGGTAACAGGTAACCGATTACACTACTCAGCCCGCATTGAAGACATAAGCTCCAGTTGCAGGCTCTTCACTGTTCGTGTACCTTAGTAATGTTGTTATTAGGGAGCTGACAGGCTTATCCTCAAACATTTATAGTAATGCTTGACTAGCTGTATTACATATCTTCATGAAACTGCTACAGAATTGTCCGGAAAACAGTGAAGATCCTGCTCATACTTTCCTTGGAGAGGTGGTCTAAAAAGGCTCTTCACTGCACGAGTACCTTAGTTGTGTTGTTATAAGTGAGCTGACAAGCTTATCCTCAAACATCTATACTAATATTTGTCCAGCTGTATTAGATATCTTCATGAAACTGCTACAGAATTGTCCGAGGAACTGTGAAGATCCTGCTTATACTTTCCTTGGAAAGGTGGTCCGATCAGGCTCTTAACTGCACGAGTACCTTAGTTGTGTTGTTATTAGTGAGCTGAAAGGCTTATATTCGAACCTGTACAGAGATATCTGACTTGCTGTATTACATATCTTCATGGAACTGCTACAGAACTGTCCGAGGAGCAGTGAATATCCTGCTCAGACTATCCTTGGAAAGGTGGTACGATCAGGCTCTTCACTGCTCGAGCACCCTCTTCATGGTGTAATAAGTGATTTGGCATGCCCATCCTTAAACCGGGCTAGCAGTATCAGACTTGTTATATATATTCATGGTGTTGCTTTAGAACTGTCCGAGAAAAAGTGAAGACCCTGCCCAGACCAACCTTGGAAAGGTTATATGTTTATTCTAAATCGGTAAATAGATATGCATCGATGGGGACAACATTTAGCGGTAATAGCAGAAACAGTATGCACAGGATCACCTTATTCCTCTCTAGTATTCTACTAGTGCATTTTCTAATACTGGACGGTCAGCAGTAGTAAAGGGTGACACTCTGGACACGCCGTTCGGAGACTAAGTCGGCAGCCTGGGGCAGTCTCGGGCCGGGCGTGTCCAGAGGTGACACCGCTTTAGTAAGCTTGAAAAGGCTAGCTTAAAATAACTTTTTTCAGGGGAAAAGTCTATGTAATATTACATAGGAAATTGTGAAGGGGATAGGCCTATTGAGGCTATACAGTCATATGCGTCTACTATGAGTCTCTTGGTCTTGTATCTACAGACCTCACTATACCAGAGACATAACTCTATAGCGTCTGTTGATGGTGTGAGTTGCTGTGGCATACTCTTGTTCATTCGGTTTATTATCCGAGGCTTTACAGTAATATGCGTCTGCTATCAGTCTCTTGGCCCTGTATCTCAGGGCCTCACTAACCCAGAAGCATAACTCTATAGCATCAGTACTTGTTCTTGGGGATTATAAAATCTTGTATCTCAAGATTTTAATGTTCTGTTTTAATGTTCTGGACTGAGATCATTCCTTACTAGCCTTCTAACGCCTGACTACTACATTTGATGACGAGAAGATCTCTGCTCCCAGTGTGATTGAACTTGTGGGTATCTAGTGGAAGGTCAACATATCCACATTGAAATTGTTGAGCTGATGTCGATGTCAAGTGGAAGGTCCACATATCCACATTGAAATTGTGGAGCTGATGTGGATGTCAAGTGGAGGGTCCACATATCCACATAGAAATTGTGGAATAGATACGATGAATGGATGGATGACTTGCGATTTTACGTCCTTTTCAACAGTATTTCAGTCATATCAGGACGATGGGCTTGTGATAATGAAAGGCTGTGTGCAATGGAACCCCGTTTACGATGGAAAGAACTCCGCCTCTGGCGGGGCTCGAACCCGCAACCGCTAGATCAGTAGGCCAGCGCTTAACCCACTGAGCTACCGGGGCTCCTGAATAGATACGACGAAGGATTTGTGTGCTAGTGGAGAGGGCTGTCATGAATATAAATTATTTCTTCTTGAAGGAAATTACAACTCTCCACAGCATTTGGTGGATGAGATGCTATCTGTAATACATACAAAACATGGATCTTTAATGAAACAAATAAATGCTTCTATCAGCATTATTATGTTAAAAGCACAAATCGTCTAAAAGTTGTTGTACAAAAACCAAACCAGGCCAGGATTCGAGTCGATCCGAATGTGTCAGAAAAACCCATTGGAAACGAAAGACATGCTTTTAGATATGGAGTAGACCTAAATATATAGCATAATCGCTTGTACGTGTGATCAGATGTAGTTGATTATACACACCTTGGTGACGTGACGGCGCCTATTTTGAGAGTTGTACCATTTGACAATTCAAAACGCTCTCAGCAGTCACACAAAGAATTTGTCAACATGTATTATGTTCCAGTGGGAAAATCTTATATTGATCAAGTTCATATCAGTATCAAAGGTGATACAGGTAAAGATATTCAGTTCAGCTCTGGAAAGACTTTAATTAAGTTACATTTTAGGCGACGAATTAAATAAAAAAGAAACACAAAATGAGTATTAATATAACACACTGTTACAAACGTCACCATTTCAAGTAAAATCTTGAGAGAAAGCAGAATGTCTGGTAGTTCCAATAATCTAACAAAAGCTCACTGTGGGCTAACTTCTGAATCTTCAGGCTTGCCTGCCATGTCTGTTGTACAGAAACGAAAAAGAAATCCTTCTACCTTGGACAGATTCGATACCTCATGAAAAGATTGACAACTGCTTTAGACAAAAGGCTCAGAGGGGGTAGACCTTTAAAGTATTGCCGACTATGCAGAGCAGAATTTCGTTCATTATGTCGTGAGGAGAAAGAAAAACAACACAAACTCAAAGGATACATACCCAAGAAGAATAAACATTTAAGACGTTCCAAAAGAATGATTCTGAGGGTCAGAGATGTCATAGACGAGATTATCGCAGTGAATCCAAAGAAAATATCAACAGACAGACAGGGAACAAGCTGGAGTTAAATACAAAGAAATAAAGTGTTATTTACTTTTTAATGCTATGATGATTGAAGAACATTGGAAATTTGTATCAGTTTTCTAAATGTATGTTTGTTAGAATTCAATTGGTATTTAGATTATTGACAGAACTAATAAAACTGATTTTAAATTATACACATTTTTGCACAATAATCTACATCATTTAGTTCACAAAAGTGCATGCAATTGGTAAAATGTAAGTATTGCAGTGGTTTACCAAACTTAGCACATGTTCTTCAATATTTATTGCAGGCTACAAAAGAAAGAGTCAAGAATATAGTTTCATTCTTTAAACAGACGTTAATGGGTCGATACCAGTGCAAGCTGTGCTTCCGTGAATTTGCTCGATCAGACAGCCTGAGAAGACATATGTCCAGTGGTGTTTGTAAAGCAACTACAGCTATGTCTGACAGCGAAGAAAGTAATATCTCAGAAGCATCAGATGTAACTACATCTGAATGCAATGATAGGACATGATATCTTTGGAGAATATGATTATAGTAAACTCTCAGACGATCCAGATACAGAACCGTCAGAAGTCGAGACAGACAGTGAGTCTGCTAGTAAAGAGGAAAAACATAAATCCAAACGCAGAAAAATTCAAAAGACAAGTCCTTGGGATAGACAAATAAGAAGCACTTACAGAGACAGTCAAGATCAATTCGATGAAACAGTGGGAAATACCATGCAGGAGACACCTAACATCGATGTTGAATCAGCTGAGGAAATGGAATATGAAGAACCTAAACCAAAATACAGATCGACGCTGGTTACCAAGTATCAAGACCTCGTGGCACTCGGGTCTGCTTTGAGAAAAGATCCTATCCACAAGAAAGTAATATCAACAGCTCGCAGATTGAAAGAAGATGAAGACTATAATGAAGAAGAGGTGATGCAGTATGCAGTGAAAAAAAGAAGATATCTTCTTGAACGAAAACTTGACGAATATGAAAGACCAACTTTAATTGTTGTAGAGGAAACCCAATGACATTGATTCTTGAAAGGACTCTTAACTTAATCAATTCAACAATAGCAAGGCATTGAGATTATTTAAATAATAGTAGAACTGCAGTGAAACCTATCAAAAGAGTTTTATTTACTATGAAAGACTAATGATCATTATGTAAACGAAGACAGAGGGACGGTCCTAATCCTCTGTCTGTCGTAATGAATAGATGAGCGGGACCAATAAAGTTGTTCTGAATTTTATCTGTTGTTATTTGTTCTTTTCGTCTTAGTTCTTATTATTGTAACAGTGAGGTTTTGAGATGCATTGTGTCAGTCTGTCAGAAATGGGACAGGGTAAGCCGATTTGTCTAATGTGTAGATGGGGACAGGTGGAAACTCCAGATTGTGGATCCACATCAACCACATAACCTCCACATTGCATACACATCAAGTCCACATCATCCATATCAGCTACACAATTTCAATGTGGATATGTGGACCTTCCACTTGACATCCACATCAGCTCCCCAATTTCAATGTGGATATGTGGGCCCACCACTTGACATCCACATCAGCTCCACAAATTCAATGTGGATATGTAGACCTTCCACTTGACATCCACAAGTTCAATCACACTGGTAGCAGAGATCTTCCACTTGACATCGACATCAGCTCCACAATTTCAATGTGGATATGTTGACCTTCCACTAGATACCCACTAGATACCCACAAATTCAAATCACACTGGTAGCAGAGATCTTCTCGTCATCAAATGTAGTAGTCATGCTTTAGAAGGCTAGTAAGGAATGATCTCAGTCCAGAACATGAAGACAGAACATTAAAATCTTGAGATACAAGATTTTATAATCCCCAAGAACAAGTACTGACGCTATAGAGTTATGCCTCTGGTATAGTGAGGCCCTGAGATACAGGGCCAAGAGACTGATAGCAGAAACATATTACTGCAAAGCCTCGGAAAATTAACCGAATGAACAAGAGTATGCCACAGCAACTCACACGGTCAACTGACGCTATAGAGTTATGCTTCTGGTATAGGTGAGGTCTTGAGATACAAGACCAAGAGACTCATAGCAGACGCATATGACTGTATAGCCTCAATAGGCCTATCCCCTTCACAATTTCCTATGTAATATTACATAGACTTTTCCCCTGAAAGAAGTTATTTCAAACTAGCCTTTTTAAGCTTACTAAAGCGGTGTCACCTCTGGACACGCCCGGCCCGAGACTGCCCCAGGCTGCGGACTTAGTCTCCAGACGGCGTGTCCAGAGTGTCACCCATTACTACTGTCAGCATATCTTTTTAGGTTTCAGTCTGGAAAGCGACTTAGCTAGAAATAAGAACATGACCTCTCTGATTAAGTACCCGTATAGACGAATCCCACTACCACTGGTCAATATAAGATACGTGGGACTACATTAAACGCTCTATCGGCATTTTTGGAGCATTAATGCCCCTTT
This sequence comes from Ctena decussata, assembly GCA_963989385.1. Classification (NCBI taxonomy): domain Eukaryota; kingdom Metazoa; phylum Mollusca; class Bivalvia; order Lucinida; family Lucinidae; genus Ctena; species Ctena decussata. The sequence goes on from OZ022498.1 coordinate 127,429,235, forward strand.
TGTGGGTATGTTGTATATTGTTAAACAGTGGAGATATCCATCCAAATCCTGGACCCTGTAATATCCTTGTATGTATCTATTATTAGACCTAATTGTTATGTTAATGACGTTACGTCGCTTATGGCGTTAGTTACATATAGTTACATTGTTGACATCAGAATACACCACTCATACCAATAGAGTTGTTCTTTAATTAAAAGACCCCGACGGGCTTCGGCCCTGTCGGATAATACATTGGCGACGAGAATAAAAGGAAGAGAAGAAGCAGGTGAACTTGAAAACAGACGATAGACATATGAATATAGAGAATAAGCAGGAAGCATACTCAAAGTGCATGAGACAGAGAGAAAAATTCATATAAAGCAATGGAGGAAAAGAGGCTTGCCAGGGTAGATTAGACAGAACTAAGAAAGTAATCATAAAAACTATGACACACTACAGATAGATAAAGATAATTAAGATAAGTATTTATGATATTCAGAAACAATCAGATTTATAAACGAACCGAAGAAAAATGATTAAAAATGCTAGACATTCACAAATGGAAGAAACAAACACCTCTCGATAGCTGCTAGACACTGCGCTAGCAGCTATTGTAGAAAGAAGTAGAGATATTACTGGCAGAAGTAATAAGAGATATTGCCGAGAGAAGCAAAGGAATTGCCGGAAGAGGCAGAGATATTTCCAGAAAAGGCAGAGAGATATTGCCGGCAGAGGCAAAGATATATTGCCAGAAGAGGCAGAGAGATATTGCCGGAAGAGGCAAAGATATATTGCCCGGAGAGGCAAAGAGATATTGCCGGAAGAGGCAAAGAAAAATTGCCAGAAAGGGCAAAGAGATATTGCCGGAAGAGGCAAAGAGATATTGCCAGAAGTGGCAGATAGATATTGCCGGAAGAGGCAAACAGATATTGCCTAGAGAGGCAAAGAGGTATTTCCAGAAAAGGCAAAGAGATATTGCCGGAAGAGGCAAAGAAAAATTGCCGTTAGAGGCAATGAGATATTGCTAGAAAATACAGGGAGACAATGCTGAAAGAAGAAAAGGGATGTTAAAAGAGACAGAGGTATAGTACTGCAAGAAACGAGATATTGCTGAAAGTTGCTAACAGAAACTTTGAGAGGTAGCAATAAAACACAGGCAGAAGAGGGGCAAGGAAAGCTGCTGGAAAAGGACCAATTCATAAAGCCATCTGGTGCAAACCAAAGATGAGAAAATGAATAGATTTAGGGACATGGGGAAGCATGAACAGGCATTTACAAATGCAAATGCATTTGCATATGTTTTCCAATGATCATTTATCCAAATTGATAGTGACTCTCCATTTATCATATTTGTTGACATTAGACGGAATTTTATTTAAATATTCATCAATTTCAAAATGCTTTTAAAGGATACTAATAAGCTTTAGCTATACTCTGAAATCTATATTAAGCAGTTGTTTTTTATTCACATAAGTTAGCTATCTTTAAAAAGAAAGAGAGATATGTTATATCCTTGTGTGTATCTATTATTAGACCTAATTGTTATGTTAATGACGTTACGTCGCTTATGGCGTTAGTTACATATAGTTACATTGTTGACATCAGAATACATCACTCATACCAATAGAGTTGTTCTTTAATTAAAAGACCCCGACAGGGCTCCGGCCCTGTCGGATATGACAGACCCTACTCAACCTCTTCATCTAGCTCAGAGTTCAGTCTTTCGAGTGTTACTATTCCACCATACGATAGCCATTTAAGTATCTGCCATATGAATATTCAAAGCATTGTGCCAAAACTTGACATCTTACAATATGAAATGCAGCCATTTGATATTTTTGTTTTTACAGAAACTTGGCTAAATAATAACATAAAATCGGAGGATTTGAAAATTGCTCATTTTAAAGATCCATATCGATGTGACCGGGATGTGCGATCAGGAGGGTAGGTATTTACGTTAACGAAACTCTTGAGAGCAAACGGCGTGCTGATCTAGAAATTAATGGCCTAGAGTGTGTTTGAATTCAGGTTAAAATTCGAGGACATAATGTGCTGGTTTGTGGCATGTATAGACCACCGAATTCAAATAACCAATATTGGAACTTAATATATGAGTATATTGACAGGGCGATAAACACAAATGTTGAAGATATACTCATCTTAGGCGACCTAACTATCGATTTGTTAATAACTAACAAGAGTAAAAACCTCACTGATCTTATGAGATCATTTAATCTACCGCAACTAATAACTGAAGCAACACATTTTACAGAATCTTCTTCCTCACTAATAGATGTAATCCTGGTAAGTAATAATAATAATATTCTAGCGAGTAAAGTATATGACCCTTTTAATCCAGACTTAGTAAGGTTTCACTGCCCCATTGCTGTATTGTTGAAATTTCTGAAACCTGAACAAACTCATTTTAAGAGGAAAATTTGGAAGTACGAGGGGCATTCCAGAAATAATGTAAATGAGCTCAGTGTATCCTATCGGATGATATATAGCAATGGTTCTATATATCATTAGAAAGATTAATTCAAGTGCTTTAAAATGGTATGTAATAAAAGAACTTCTAAGCCACTCATGCATGACAGCATGCGGATATACGTCACAAGGGTGTGGATACTGGAAACTGTTCATTTTCAATGACAGTCCCTTGCGTTCTATCGCCAGTTGCTAAATGAGAAAATGATAAATTTAATAAAGAAACACGTAATACTGTCTTTCAGATATAAGAAAAGGAAAAAATACAGAAATCATTTCAGGATTCTACACAAGTAACATGATAAACGAGCGTTTTCCTCTGCCATGCGGATGTAAATGCATAGTTATCATAAATGCAATATGTCAATAAATTGTGGTTTTTGACTTATTCTCGTCAAATTTCAACTAACGACAGGCAGTTTATAACTGAAATGATTAGGTCACTATGCTTTCTTACGACTAACATGAAATGACTCGTGAAACTGGAAGATACAAGTGCAAACTCTACGCCGGAAGTTGCAAAGTGGCAGCAATTCATGTAAAATACAAAGCAATAAAATGAAATTATCTTCTTATAACAAGACACCAGTTAAATGTATTTAACGTTGTCTTATGTCAAAAGTAAGAGGAACATAATGGAAACAAAATGTATACATAAAGACTTTAAAGAGTGTTATTTCATATGAAATATTGACATTGAAATATGTGAGTGGGTGGGATAACGTATCGTAAATATTCAGGTAGGCCACTGACAAAAGAGCATAAGGTGCCGTAAAAGATTATTGTATACAATAATCAAGCATGACGAATTAAATTTAAATCATTTTTTGTTTCATAGCCGCCATCAAACATTCACTTTCACTATAAATGACCTCGAAAACCAAAGTTTAAAAAGCTTACTTTTCATCTAATTTAGCTCAGGAAGTGACGTCATAAGAAATGCACATTGCTCCGTGATCAGCATATCTTGCAAAGGAAATCGTATGTTATAGTAAAGCTGATATAATGACTTTTATACTGGAAAAAATTAAGTATATTAGATATTATAGGTATCAATTCAGGGCGGTCTGTATCCAGATATAGGAAAATATGAATTTGTCTGCACAAAAAAATTTCGTCCATTTCTACTCAGTCTCCCTACCCTATTAACAATTGTCAAGGCATATTTTGAAGAAAATACCAGTGACAGAAAGTTTCTAAGTAAAGATCTTTGGGTGATATGTAATTCTAAATGTTAAGACCTAATTTAAAAAATCGGCCGACATTCCTAGGAATTGCAGACTCATTTACACTATTTCTGAAATGCCCCTCGTATGACCAAGGAGACTACGAAACCTATAGGCAATTACTTAATGAAACTGATTGGGATATAGTACTAAATGGTGATATTGAAACTGTTACGGAAAAGATAAACGGTTCTATTCTGCAGGTTGCATCTACATCTATCCCCAATATAATAGTTACTATTAGGTCAGAGGACCCACCTTGGATGCATAAAGAAATCCAGAAATTGATACGTCAAAGAAAAAGACTACATAAAAAAGCTAAACGAGCTAACAGTAATAGAGTTTGGTCTAAAATCCGAAAATTACGTAATAAGATTGTTAATGAAGTAAGACTTTCTAAAACTAATTATGAAAACCATATAGCTTCTCCTCTAGTAACAAAAACAGATGATATCAAAACTTGGTGGAGATTGTCTAAGCAGGTTCTCCATCTAAACAGGAAAAACGTTTCAGTTCCTCCTCTAATTTATAATAATAAAACTTATGAAAGTGAAGAAGAAAAAGCAGAAATTTTTCATTACACAGTCACAACTGGTTTATACCGGCACAAACCTTCCTGAACCTACACAACCACCGTATGAACAGCTTAAAACAATTTACGTTAGTCCTTCTGATGTACGTGATATTTTACGTTCTCTTAATGTCTCCAAAGCATCTGGTCCAGATCTAATAAGCCCACGTCTTTTAAGAGAAGGGGCTGATCAACTTAGAATTCCATTAAGTATTTTTTTCAATCGACATATTGCTGCAGGAAAATTTCCTCAAGCATGGAAGCATGGCAATATTATTCCTGTTCATAAAAAAGATGATACCCAGTTACCCAATAACTACCGCCCAATATCTTTACTAAGTGGACTAGGAAAGACAATGGAGCGTTCTATTCACAAATATGTTTACAACTATTGCATAACTAAACGGATCATTTCTCCACATCAGTCTGGTTTCATTCAAGGAGATTCCACTACATACCAACTACTTAACCTTTATGACTCATTCTGTGAAGCTGCTGACTCTGGCAAAGAAGTGCGTGTAGTTTTTTTAGATATAAGCAAAGCATTTGACAGGGTCTGGCATAAGGGGCTTCTACATAAACTTCAAACAGTTGGAATCTCAGGTAATCTTCTTGAATGGTTTTCAGATTATCTCTCAAATAGAGAACAGCGAGTTGTCCTGAATGGGAAAATGTCTAGTTATCTCTCTGTACCTGCTGGTGTTCCGCAAGGGTCGATTTTAGGGCCTCTGTTATTCTTAATTTACATTAACGACATTGTAGAAAATCTAAATTGCAATGTGAAACTATTTGCAGACGATACTAGTTTGTATGTAATTGTTTAAACCCCAAACACTGCTGCAAATATTTTAAACTCCAATCTTTCGAATATTCACATATGGGCAAAGCAATGGCTTGTATATCTAAATCCGCTGAAAACTGAATCAATGATATTTTCAGGAAAACACTTACGACCCAATCACCCACCTCTTGTAATGAACAATAGGATTGTAAAGGAAGTGAATAGTCATCGTCATCTAGGCATAACCTCTTCTTCTGGTCTAACTTAGCACAACCATGTTACAGAAATTGCTAACAAGGCCTGGCAACGTGTAAATGTTCTGAGAGCTTTCACATTTAAATTTGACCGAAAATCACTTGAACGAATGTATATTTCCTTTATAAGGCCGGTTATTGAATATAGCGGAGCAGTATGGTGCAATCTAACTAATGAAGATAAGACTCTTCTTGAATCAATCCAAATTGAGGCCATGAGAATAGTTACAAGAGCCACAAAATTGTGTAGTATTGCCAAGCTTTACGATGACTTAGGCTGGGATACACTTGAGTCAAGACGCGAGAAACAGAAGCTCATAATCTTTTATAAAATGGTTAATGGACTTGCACCTGCCTATCTTAACCATTTAGTACCAGGTCTTGTTCAAGATCAGTCACAATATTCTCTTCGCAATTCTAACGATATCCCTACAGTTCATGCTTACTCTTCTTTATACTATAATTCATTTCTCCCATCAGCCGTTAGAGCATGGAATAACTTACCCATGTTAATTAGGAATAGACTTTAAGAAAAACTTATACGAGGTAAGAATAAAGCCACCGAACTACCACTACTACGGAAACAGAACAGCTCAAGTTTATCACACACGATTACGCCTTGAATGCAGCTCTCTACGATCACATTTTCATAGGAAAAATATAATTGACAGTTCAACGTGTTCTTGTGGTCGAACAGAAACAGTAAAACAATTTCTGTATGATTGTCCAAATTATCTGCAACTACGAAATCAAGTATTATCTACCGTAATTCATCTTCCAGTAAGGACATTTACTAATGGTAATCCAGCCCTTTCCGACTTTGAGAACAAACAAATTTTTGATTGCGTGCACAAATATATTATCCAGTCGGGAAGATTCAGTACTCCTCATACGTAACTGACCTGTTCTTGCTGCTATGCCGATGGTACATCTTTGACGGGAAGCGGTTGAGACACGGGGTTGAACGGAAATGAATGGGAACATCTGTATGTTTTTCTTCTCTCTCTTTCTCTCTCTCTCTCCCTCTCTTTCTTTCTCTCTCTACTAAGCTTATTTCTTATATATGGTTCGATCCATTCTTTTTGAATGCTGTTCTCACATCAAACTTTCCTAGTACATTTATGTATATGTTCGTATAAAAAATTTCTTAATTGTCTATTGCTTAGAAATCTCATGCACTCATATGTCGTTGCAAATACATGTTAAATAGGAGACGATGTCTATAAGCTAGTTAGCTTGTTTTCGAATCCTTTATATTATCCATGTATGAATTGATTGTGTTTGTTTATATGTTGAATAAAATACGGTTTAAACTAAACCTTTTACACCGAATTCTCATAATTTGACAATTTCAAACTAAATCTTTTTAAAAGCCACTAAGCCAAATTTAACCAAATATCATACAGAGCCTTCAGGGCTCGAGGGAAGAAAAACATCTTCAAATGGTTTGGGTCACATGATCATGATCATCATGGCTGCGAGGCTCATAAACGGTAAAAACCTTTAAAAATCTTCTTCTCCAGAACCTATTGACCGATGGCCTTGAAACTTGGTATGTAGCATCGGGTACTCCAGTACTATCAACATTGTTCAAATTATGCCCTTAGGTTGACCTTGACCGGTCTACAGCAAGGTCAAATAATGGGAAAATGCTAAAAAAAAATCATGGGACGTGTTGAAGATTTTGGCAAAAAATTGGTATATACAGTTGTCTTAATGAGGTAATGAAGAATTGTGAGTACAAGAGATCAAGGTCATTCTTTGACCTTGGACCCATATCTCTCATATTTTGACAATTTCAAACATATCCTCAATAGCCAAAGGGACGATTGTAAACAGATTTCATATAAAGCCTCCTGGGGTTGATTGAACAAAATACCCATTTATGGTATAAACCTTTAATATTTTGCTTCTCCAGAACCAATACACCTATAGCCTTGAAACTTGGTAAGTAGCATGGAGCACTAGAGTACTACAAAGAATGTTCAAATGGTGACCTTGGGTTTACCTTGACAATTTTTGCGGCAGGATCAGATATGGAAAAATGCTAGAACAGAAGATTTCATGGAAAGTTTTGAAGATTTTGCCCTTAAAACTTGTATATATAGTTATCTTAATGAGTACATGAAGATTTATCAGTACAAGAGGTCATGGTCATTCTTTGACATTTTACCCGAGACTCATATTTTGACAATTCCAGACATAAGAAAAAGCTACTTTGCCATTTGCTCAGGTGAGCGATTCAGGGCCTCAAGGCCCTCTTCTTTTGGTTGACAGTTATAAACGTTACAAATATATCATGACAATTGCCTAATATTTTAAGACTACATTTTGCTTTTAGTGTATGAGAATATTCAAAATGACATATTTCAGGACATAAAACATTTTCTACAACTCATTTGTTACAACTTAGTGCTGTATTGGGTCCATGTTACCCCACCCACTACTTTGGCCATTTTCTGGGTAAATGATGAAAGAAAACATGGCAACAACCATTTTTCAATAAGGGCATAAAATTAACATTCATGCTCACGGGACGCCTTTTGGTCGCACATGCATTAGCATGGTGCAATATAAGACTTCCCTTTACCGTCCGTCCGTCAGTCCGTTCGTCCGTCCGTCCGTCAGTCCATCCGTCCGTCCACAATTACGAGGAACCTTGAACTATATTGACCTTTGACATATTTTTAATGCTCTAATGACTTCGTAAAATTCTATGCCAAAAATTACGTTAACCCTACGTAAAATTCTATGCCGTCCATCCGTCCACAATTACGTCGACCCTAGCGTTCGTGTCCATTATTCTCAATCTATGATACCTACATTCATCAAACCTGGTATAAAGTTTCTTCTTAGAATGGTCTCGAGGAACCTTGCACTTATTTTGACCTTTGACCTATTTTTCATGCTCTAATGACTTCATAAAATTCTATGCCAAAAATTACGTTAACCCTAGTGTTTTAAGTCCATTTCTCTCCACCTATGATATCTGCAATCTTCAAACCTGGTATAAAGTTTTTTTCTTAGGATGGTCTAGAGGAGTGTTGCCTTTATTTTGACCTTTGACCTATATTTTATGCTCTGCTGAATTAGTAAAATTTGACGTAAAAAATTACGTCAGCCCTACCATACTGGTCCATTTCTCTCAATCTATGATACCTACAGTCTTCAAACCCGGTATAAAGTTTTTACTTAGGTTGATCTACAGGATTTTTGCACTTATTTTGACCCATATTTCATTCTCTGCTGACTTCGTAAAATTTTACTTACAAAATTAAATCGACCCTATCATTAAAGAACATTTCTCTCTGCCAATCTATGAGATTTAGAATCATCAAACCGGGTATAAAGTTTTATCTTAGAATGGACTCAAGGGTTAATGCACTTGTTTCAGCCCTTGACATATATTTCACATGCTACTGATTTTGTAAAATTTTACATCCAAAATTGCGTTGACCTTAGGGTTTGAGTCCATCTCTCTTTAAATACAATGGATGTAATCATCAAACCTGGCTTTAAGATTCTCCTGGGATGCTGCTATTATTTGTACCCTTGACCTTTATATCATGCTGTATTGACCTTGGAAATTTTATGTCAACCTGGCATCCATGATTATATTGACAAAAGCATTCAAGTCCGTTTCTCACTAACTATACCACCTACAATCATCAGACATGGCATAAAACGTTTTCTTAAGCTGGTGTCCTCGATTGTTTGACTACTTTATACCTTTAACCTATATTTTTAACTCTGTTGACTGCTTGTAGAGCTTTATGTATAGAACAACATCTTTTCTCGTTTGTAAATTGGAATTTGTTCAAATTTCTATCTGTTTTGTCCAGAAAAACTTGGTATATTGGCTGAAATTTCAAAATTTTTAACATGAACAAGATCTGTGGCAGGCTTAGGTCACAGTGACCTACTTACTATTTAAGAGTCCAGTTTTGCCAAAATGCCAATATCTCAAGAAATGCAGAACAGATATCAGTCAAAGTGTATCAGAATGATCGACAAATGGAGTTCTTTCAAATTTATCTGACTGGGATATCTAAGATTGCCATCGGTTCTGTTATTAAAAATAGCAAAAACATGAAACTTACAATTCTCAAGAACCTCTTAATGAATTTGGACCAGCTGTGTGTCAAAATGCTCCTCAAACGAAGCTATTTAATTTTTTTTGCAAATCGATCATCCAAAACAGCTGCTATTGGTCATTAGGGTAACTCGCCCTTAAGTCGAATCTGTCCTGAAGTCGAACAAATCAAGTTGTTAATATTAATGTTTCATCTTGGTGAATTGTCATCTGTTTAGATTCCAGACTTTACCGTAATCTATGAATAATATGCATAAAAGAGCCCAAAGTATACAACATGCATTATTATATGATTATCTGTCGTCGAAACTTATCCCTCTCGAGCTCTTTCTGAATTTCAGAGATTCGATTTTCATAAATTTTATAAAACACCTATTCCCAATTTCACGTCGCTCATAAACCGAGAATTAAGGCCGTTGGATGCTTATATTCATAGATAATCTTCGGAATGAATTTCACGTCCAAAATTATTTTTGTTTGTGAATAAAATTACGGATTATTTTGAGCGTCGAAAAACAGAAGATTAAGGACTGACAAACCTTGGTTTTGTGGGAAAAACGGATGACTATGATGATTCGCGATGTACAAATGTTGGAAAGAGCCCCGAGACATCATTTTCAAATACTTGACCCTTATAGAAATTACGATGAGAACAGTTTTTTTTTCTTGAACTGCGAAGGCTGAAGGGGTCATAAGACACCGGATGGCGGACCTACAACTTAACAGTGGAAATAACACCACGCCGATGGAACAACTTCTAGTTACTATGAGGCACTTGGCAACGGGGTGTTTCCAAAAGGTCATTTCCAATTTTCGTGTTCAGCCTTTATTTTTTGCCAATATAATTTGTTTTTCATACCCAGTCTAACGAACTTTGTTAAACAGAGTAGACAGCTCATTCCTATAAGCGTTGTCCTGTTGTTTTTCATGTTATTTACTTCACGTGAAGTGCACCATTTGCACAACAGCGGAATAAAGTCTGCTTCCTTTAGAACCGCAGCAGAAACAGAGCTTCTTCAAAGCACACCACCCTGTGCTGCGTTTAGCTAGCGCTATATCGGAAACTCCACCCCTCAAAATATAAGCGGGAGTAGCGCGATTTTAGGGGAAATCAGTCTTTTATAACGCTGCGGAACTAATGCAACTTCAGAAGACATCCCCTTTTAGTAGCTGAGCGTAACACGTACTGCTTCAGAGGACATCCCTTTTTGTAGCGCAGAAGAACTAGCGCTACACTAGAAATCATCCCTTTTCAATAGCGCAGCGGAACTAGAGCTTTATCAGATGACATCACAACTGATAGAGCAGCAGAACTAGCGTTATCACCCGTTTGTGTGTAGTTCGGCGGAACTAGCGGTACTTTAGAAGGAAACGTTTGCATTAGAACAAAAATAACAAATGGACCATGAGGCCCTGAATCGCTCACCTGGGCAATTGGCAAGGTGGCTTTTTCTTATCATGTCTGAAATTGTCAAAATATGAGTCTTGGGTCAAAAGTCAAAGAATGACCATGACCGCTTGTACTTCATAAATCTTCACGTACTCATTAAGACAACCATATATACCATTTTAGGCCAAAATTTTCAAAACTTTGCACGAAATCTTATGTTCTAGCATTTTCCCATATTTGACCATTCCGCAAAAAGGTCAAGGTAAACCCAAGGTCACCATTTGAACAGTCTTGGTGGTACTCTAGTACTCCATGCTACTTACCAAGTTTCAAGGCCATAGGTGTATTGGTTTTCGCAGAGAAAAATATTAAAGGTATCGCGGGTATTTGTTATATCATTCCTTGTTCAAAAGGAAATTGTTATAAGCATATTTTCATTAGCCTTGTCTGATAACCGGTATGAGTGTTGCTTCTCTCTTGACGGTATCACCACCAATCAAACAACTATGAGTATCACTAACAGGCTTAGAATTAATTTACCTCCCATAAGGCTGCATTCCGCGTCTTCTGTACGGATTCCTAATTCAATAAATGATTTTAAAACTTTCCAACCTTCAGTAAGAATAAGGCCTTTAAATTTATGTTCTTCCTTTTCAGTCAACCTCAATGGGGTATCAGATTTTAACGTTCTTCGCAATAACTCCCATGTTAGATTAACTCCAATTAAGTCCCCAATACTTCACAAGTATTCCAATCCCTTCAAAAGACCTGGAATGTATCCTAATATCTCTAAGTGCAATGCCAAGCGGTGTAATTGTTGTAAACATTTATGTACCAAATCTACCATTACATCATCTGTCAATGGTAGAATATTTTCAGTCGTCAATAATTCTGAACTGGACTGTAAATCGACTGATCTGATATACGTTTTAACCTGAAAAACACGAAATTGTAACATGCAGTATGTTGGACAAACTAGTCGTGCCCTTAAGAAACGATTTGGTGAACATTATCGTAGAATTAAAAATCCTAAAAAAATTGATACTTTTCTTTATCAACATTTTAAACGTACAGGCCATTCTCCTACTGACGTATCTATACAGCCAGCAGAGTAAATAATTTATGACACTAAATCATCCTCGCGTCTCCAAAATATAAAGAGACACGAGGTTGAATTAAAATGAATAAAATTGTTACAAACTGCATTTCCATTAGGGTTTAATGACAACATTTATCAAGAAGGTAACATTTCGAAAATGCCTAATTTTTATGTATTTTCTCTTTTTGATATTCCAAAACGCAAGCATAGAAGTCATGGTTTAAGAAAAATGGTAACATAAAACGAAAAAATACTGCTGTTAAGAAAACCAATACTTCCCTTAAAATTTTGTCGGAAATACTAAAAAACCAAGGTCGACATTCTATGCTCTCATTTTTATGTTCTCTTCCGGTTTCTGTTAAATGCATTTTAGATAATGAGGCTAATAAGTTCTACGATAAGGGTCATCAACTGTACGAGGCCGCACTCCTGACAAGATGTTATACTCAACATGCTCTTCGTCCACTAATCGAATCTGAGATCAACCATAAAAGACATTTTCTCAAAATTCCTTTTATAAATAAAGGAATTGATTTTATTGACCTACAAAGTATTTTTAAGGATCGGTCTGTAACTGCATCGATCCCGGATTATTTCGTGAATAAGGAGCCACCTATCATATGTTATAAATATAACAAACCAATTAGAAACACTATATTTAACTTTGATAAACTGGTCTCAGATCTTGATGTTCACACAAATACACCCGATACGTGAGATTGTATAGACTCCAAATTTATCTATCCTGCCGCTGGCCATGTCATTACAGGGAATCTTAATATTATTTCAGATTCAAGAATTCGTAACATTATTTCGAAGGGACCAAAATATAGATTTCCTAACCGTATTGATTTAAAAAAATGTAGGGAAGATATAGCCTGTTCTTTAACTGATTTTGGTAATCGATGGTGCAAGCGGGAACATGTTGAGTCTGATGCCTTAAAGGAATGGAAGGTGAACATTTTTAATGTAATGGATAAACGTATTAAATTCTATTCCCAAAACACAAATCTTTTACCGCCTAAACCTAAATCAACATTCCGTCACCTGAAGTTGGGTATCCAGCAGTTTCATAGTAAGTACGTTCTGGTTCCAGCAGACAAGGCTGCAAATAACTTTGTCGTTGTTTGACGGTTACACTATATTCACACATTGAAACAAGAACTTGGCGGCACTAAGGCCTATGAAGAGACTTCAGAAGACGAAAAGTCTGTTGTCTTTAGGCACTGTAATGATATAGCCCTCAAGTTTTCTGTAAATGTAGAGGAACGGCAGGACAAGCTTCCTACGATGTACTGGTTACCTAAACTTCATAAACGACCATATAAAGCCAGGTTTATTGCTAATTCTAGTGCTTGTACCACTACTGAACTTTCCAAATTATTAACTTCTTGCCTTACCGCTATCAAAATTCATGTAATTAGGTACTGTGAAAAAGTTTACGAACGGTCACTCAGGAAAAAATTTGTTTTGGTCAATTAAAAATTCTACCGAGGTTCTTGATAAACTGAAGTCTAGAGGATATCGCGCGTCTAGTTTGTCTACATACGATTTTTCTACACTCTATACAACATTGCCCCATAATTTAATAAAAAAGAAACTAATAAATTTAATTAAGACTACTTTTCAGAGAGAGGGTGCTCTTTATCTTGCTTGCAATGATAAACATGCTTTTTTTTACTTCCGATGACCAAAAAAGGTTTAAAATGTGGTCTTGCCAAAATGTTTGTGATCCTTTAGTATATCTTCTAGATAACATTTTCATCAGATTCGGTACTAAATTACACAGACAAATCATAGGAATTCCGATGGGTACTAATTGCGCTCCTCTTGTAGCAGATTTGTTTCTATTTTGCTATGAAAGAGACTTTATGATGTCTCTTTCTGATGATACTCAAGCTCATGTCATTGAAGCATTCAACTCAACGTCTAGATACTTGGACGACCTTTTAAATATTGACAACCCTTATTTTGAAGAAATGGTTAGTCAAATTTATCCTGCTGAATTGCAGTTAGATAAAGCAAATACTTCTGATACCGAGGCCCCATATTTGGATTTACATTTATCTATTTTAGATGGATTTGTTTCATCTAAAATTTATGACAAACGCGATGATTTTTGATTTCGACATTGTAAATTTTCCGTTTTTGGATGGTGATGTTCCCCGCACCACTTCTTATGGTGTTTACATTTCTCAGCTTATTCGCTTCGCTAGGCTGTCTAGTCATCTGGCTGACTTCAATGCTCGTAATAAAAGTTTGACTGCCAAGCTTTTACAGCAGGGGTATCGGTATCATAAACTTCGGAAAGCTTTTTCTAAATTTTATCGTAGACACTTTGAATTGGTTTCTAAATATAATATAGGGTTAAGGTCACTTTTGCAACAAGGCCTATCGGAACCTGAATTTTATGGTGACTTAGTATATAAATTACGCAAAATCGTAGGGAAAACAGAATTTCCCGATCAATTTAAGAAAATTATCATACGATTTAAACGCATTGGCTATAACATAGATGTAATGCGACAGTCTGCATGCTTAGTGGTTAACCCAACCACGGTTGACAACTGTGCTGTCCTCTTTAATTGCACGCCGGTGGGTCGGGGTTCAGACTCTATGATAGCCCCTACATAAAGCTATATATTAGTTGGTTGGGGCCGGATGTTTGTCTGTTTCTTGGCCCACCGGGGTTCAACTGGTGGTCTTCTTTTGCTCCAGTACTCCAGTGGTGTTGCTGACGCCCCAGGGAACTCCGGGTGTCTCAACACGTTTTGGCTGTCGAGTCCTCATCCTTGCTTCATCACGGTCTTTTCTTGATCTTAATTGTTGACCGTGATGACTCTCTGATGAGTTAGGGGACCTCCATACAAACCGAACTACCAACTAATTGTGTGCACCGCAGCGGAGGGTGAGGGTGAAGGTTTGAGCCCAGTAAAACCGGTTTAAACCCCCAGTAGTTATTACTGACCGTCCCAAGGCGGTATTTTTGTTGCGGTTGCATTTGTTTTATGTTCGGTGCTGTTTATTTAATTTATTGTGCTCTCAGTTTAATCCTTCTATCATAAAAATAGAAAATAGGTAAAAATAATTGTTAAATGTTTTTCATATAATTTGTTTAGTCCGTTGTAACCCGTCTGTTGGTCTAAATTATTTAGTTCAATAAAGATAGCTGAGTTGCCATCTATTTGGGAAAGAGCTGCTGACTCGACTTATCACTTGTAATCATGTCTTTGTCAATCTTTCCCTTTGATGTTGGGGATAGGGTTTGGGATCTGATTCAGTCAGTTCCTGATGTGTAGTTACTCTTTAAATTTATACCATAAGTGGTAATGGCGGCCATGTTGGTCATGTGACCTGGACCGTTTGAACAATTTTTTTAAAAAATACACTCCTGGAGGCTCTATATGAAATGTGTTTACAATTAGCCATTTGACTTTTGAGGAAATATTTGAAAGTTTCAAAATATGAGCGATCTGGATCAAAGGTCAAGAAATGACCTTGACCTCTGGTACTCATAATTCTTCATGACCTAATTAAGACAACTGTATATACCAATTTTTAGGCCAAAACCTTCACAACTTTCCATGAAATCTTATGTTCTAGGATTTTTCCATATTTGACCATGCTGTAAAAAAGGTCAAGGTCAACACAAGGTCATAATTTGAACAATCTTAATAGTACTCAAGTACTCAATGCTACATACCAAGTCTCAAGGCCATCGGTCAATTGGTTCTGGAGTAGAAGATTTTTAAAGATTTTTACCATATATGGGCATAGTGGCCATGTTGGTCATGAGACCATGACCGTTAGATTTTTTTTTCATTCCCTCAACCCCTAGACGCTCTATATAAAATTTGGTCACAATTGGCCCAGTGGGTTTTGAGGAGATTGTTTTAAATTGTCAAAGTATGAGAGTTCTGGTTCAAAGAATGATCTTGACCTCTTGTACTCACAAATTTATATGTATACATTAAGATGACTGTATATACCAATTTTTAGGCTAAAATCTTCAAAACTTATCATGAAATGTCATGTTGTAGAATTTTCTCAAATTTGATCTTGCCGTAAAAAAGGTCAAGGTCAACACAAGGTCATAATTTGAACAATCTTGATAGTACTCAAGTACCCAATGTTACATACCAAAACTCAAGGCCATCGGTCAACTGGTTCTGGAGAAGAAAATCTTTAAAGGTTTTTACCATATACGGGCGTGGTGGACATGTTGGTCATGTGACCTGGACGGTATGAATAAATTTTTGTTCCCTCAACCCCTGCAGGCTGTATATGAAATTTGGTTTCAATTGGCTCAGTGGCTTTTGAGGAGATTGTTAGAACTTGTCAAAATATGAGAGTTCAGGGTCAAAGGTCAAAGAATGACCTTGACCTCTTGACCTCTTGTACTCGTAAATCTTCATGTAGTCATTAAGATGACTGTAGATACCAATTTTTAGCCCCAAATCTTCAAAAGTTTCCAAGATATCTTATGTTGTAGCGAGTTTGACCTTACCGTAAAAAAGGTCAAGGTCAACCCAAGATCATAATTTGAACACTATTGGTAGTACTTGCGTACCCGATGCTACATACAAAGTTTTAAGGCCATAGGCCTATTGGTTCTGAAGAAGAATTTTTTTTCAGGTTTTTACCATATATGGCCATGGCGGCCATGTTGGTCATTTGACCAAGACCTTTTGAACAACTTTTCGTTCCTAAGGTCCCAGGAGGCTCTATATGAAATTTGGTTACAATCGGCCCCGCGGTTTCAGAGGAGAAGTCGTTTGAAATTGTTGGCGGACGGACGGACGAGCAACGGACGGACGGACGACGACGGACGACGGAGCCTTACCATCCTATAAGCTCCCCGGAGCCGCTGGCTCAGGTGAGCTAAAAAGCGGTGGCTTCTGAAGTATATGTAGCGCTAGTTCCGCTGCGATTCAAATGGGTATAAACAGTCTTTCCACCGGTGACCTTCTTTTGCTTCAGATTTCCAGTGGGGTTGTTTGGCAGGCCAGGGATCTCCACCTGTCAGACGGCCCGTTGTATCTGTTGAGTCCTCGTCTTTGCTTCTTCATGGTGTTGAAATTTGATTTATGTGTTCACCGTGATGATTCATTGACGAGTTAGAGGGTTATCATGCGAACCGAACAACCAACTAAATGTTTTGTACCACTTCAGAAACTGAGGGTGAGGTTGGGCCTGTAAAATCGATTTAAGCCCCCCAGTAATTCATTACTGGACGTTCCAAGGCGGTAGTTCTGTTGTGGTTCTCTGTTGCCTGTTTTTGGTGTCAGTGTTTCTGTGATGTTTTACCTTATGTATGTTCTTATTATTTTTGGTTCGGTTTGGGTTGCTGAGTGGCCACCTTTTGGGAACAAGCTGCTCACTCGGTTGGCCATATGTTCTCTGTATCTTGATTATTTGTAATCTTAGTTGTTTCCAGCTATGGTTTGAGGGCTGGATTTGGATTTTGATTGTTTCAGTTCCTGGTCTTTGCATACTTTTTACTTTCAAAGCAGTGTGTTCTGAACTAGCGCCAGTTCCGCTGTGCTATTGAAAGTGAGTGTCTACTGAAATGGCGCTTCTCCGCTGTGCTACATGTACTAATATAAACGTACGTTTACCAAAATTAGAGCAACACACACTCATCACGTAATAAACTTCAACGTTATCGCTGTTTGGAAGGCAACTGTTATTGAATAAAAAACGAAACACTTACTGATGCCTTCGGCGAGACTCAGCAGCGGCAGACATCAAGTCAGAACCGCTTACGTATTACCTCGCGAGCGTCCCCCAACTAGCCATCTCAACCAATGCACCCAAGGCGACAGTAAATTATTGCTCTAAAGGGTGATGTCTTTAATTGTGCTAGTTACACTGCACTACCAATCATATCATTAAAGCAGCCCTTGTTTTGCTGCGACGTCTTGCTGCGCTACTCAAAGAGTGGCGTTTACTGAAGTTGGTCTGGTTCCGCTGCGCATACAAGATCTTTGGCGAGTCAACTTACATGATTTCTTACTGAAAGAATAACCAGCTTGGGAAAACCACGGTTTTGCTGAAGCATGTAGATTTTGCGTACGTGAAATCGATTTAAACCGTGGTTTTATCGGAATTTTAGCGAAGTTGTCACCGCAGTTTAAATCACCAAGAAATAAATCGTCGAAGTGAAATTGGGCCTTAGTTTCATACGGACAGAAGATTCTCAGTCAACGCAATTTCTTATTTTGCTAAACTAATCAGTGACTTCTTAATGTTCGAATAGATAATTATTTATTGGTCAAAAGAAGAAAAAATTTCCAAAATTTTACACGCTTAACACAAGCATATACTTCACCATTGAGATGAACACACTGATCGCCCTGAAGTCGAACACTGGGATATAAATACACCAATGCTTTCAAAAGATATCAAACGGAAACCATTTCTTCATACAAAATAAAGTCGAAAAAGGGCCATAACTCCCACAATAATGGACGGATTTTACCCAACATCGAACTTGTTTCGGAGACGGCTTACTCACTGTATCACTTGCAGTTGCGTTCAGTCACAGATTAAATGCACAAACAAATCTTTGTCTTTTGTTCTATGCACGCAACAGTGGTCTACAATTATCATAAGTGAATAGTGCACATGGTAATTGAGCCCCTGAAATGAAAGGTTTACTACATGTACTAGGAGTCACAAGGTGGGTTTATCTGCATTTACGTACCCTGCAGCCTATCTCATTATATCCTAAAAACTGAATCAATTTGACACCAAACAAAAAGTGATTTCGGAAATATGTTAAAAATGCGGATTTTTTGGGTTTGTTTTGTTTTTTTTTTGATAATATACAGATCCAATATGCAGTTGTCCTATAACGGCTGAATCAGCATATCTGTTCGAGCCAGGGGCTAGTCTGTTCGACTTTAGTGCTAATTTGGGTAGGTGGATAAAACCCCTTGTTTTGCCCTTATTTCACGAAGTATGGCTAAACGGTTGCAGTTATTTGGTGCTGGAAAAACTGCGCTACCTACTGCATCACTCAAACACGGCTTCACTCAATAGCCAGATGCTATAGGTGCAAGGCAATACAAAAAGTGTTCGACTCAAGGGCGAACTACCCTATTAAAAACAGGAAAAGTATGAAAACGGACAATATCTCATGAACTCCGAAATGGATTTTGACCGAATATGTATCAAACTGATGCTTTCATTGAGTTCTTCATGTGAAGACACATAACAGGTGCGACATAGCATTTCACGGGATTCTTGTTATTAGGATAAAATTGATTCCGACCAGCTTCCTAAGCTCAGTCCCATTTATGATGCTTATATGTGAACACATGATTTTATTACTACTGGCTGGGAGGTTGATGCTCTCATGATCCAAAGGTTGTGCATTCGATTCCAGCTATATAAGGTCACAAATCTTTTCTGCATCTGGTTTATTTCAGCGTCGTCGGTATCTCATATACTTGTTCATATGCCGTGCATCACTAAAATACTGTTGAACGGTCCGTAAAACACGGAAATCATTCATCCATCGATCTTTACAACTGTGGAGATATCTACAACAAATTCTGCCTTGTGACTCGCATGTACCACCCTCACTGTAGTCATTGGTCTATCTTATTTACGCTTCACTGATTTTCAAGTGAACGCTTTAAATTATTTCTGATACATATGCTCTCAAGTTTAATACCATAAAATAAAATTTACATTTTCGTATTCAATCCGAAAGATGAATTCAAAGTACACGTTTATCAAGCTACGTATATAAATGCCCACCTAGAAGTAGTCAACGCCTAGAATTTACTTCTAACTGGAAGCGAGTATGCGATTTTTTATGACGTATGCACACAAATCATGGCTAAACATACGTTAAAAATCTTAACCTCCCTATTATCTTTATTTCTGTGGAACCTTGCATTCTCATTGACAATAAACATTCACCTTCCCAGGTTTTGAAACAGACTATATTGCATAGTGACCTACAACTGACCTTCATTGAACTCTCAGCAACCTACCAGCTTTGTACTTACTGTTCAGTGGTTCGGAACCTTTAACCAATGGATAAATAATTATTTCATCTGGAAGACTCGACCTCAGTGTGAAATATGGCACAGTATTATAAGCGAAGTAATTAGTATTTCTGCAGGCTTAAATCAAAGTAAAGAGCATGAGCTTTCTCCGCCAGAATTTGACTTCGATATAAAGAAATCCGGTTCTTTTCTGGATCTATATCTGAATCTGAAGCAGGCATATCAGACCGTTTAGTCACTGAAACACTGTCTCAGCCAAGGCCACTGGAGTTCCAACCACCAGTGATGTTTCTACTCATCTTACTTTACAACAAACTGACATTCAGAATATTGCTTCATTGATGAAGGACTCATGTCAACCAAATTATTATCGGCTCGTTCCAGCAACAAGTAACAAACCTTGTTGGTTCAATTGTCGAGGGTGCCTTGGCAGGTCTTAAAGTTCAAAGTGTTTCGCTGTAAAAAAGAAAACCAAGCTCTCAGATCAAGAGTCGTGAAACTGGAGGCAACTTTTGACAACGCTGAATAGTGTAGGTGATGAATAGTGTAGGTGATGCAACTGTTTACGGAGAGGCTGAGAACGAGGTTAGAGATTACATTGTCATCAATATGGCCCGTTGCGTTGACGTGGAACTCAGCCTGATCTCACAGACTGGCAAGACCCAGTCTCTGTGATGTTTACCTTATGTATGTTCTTATTATTTTTGGTTCGGTTGGGTTGCTGAGTGGCCACCTTTTGGGAACAAGCTGCTCACTCCGTTGGCCATATGTTCTCTGTTTCTTGATTATTTGTAATCTTAGTTGTTTCCAACTATGGTTTGAGGGCTGGATTTGGATTTTGATTGTTTCAGTCCCTGGTCTTTGCATACTTTTTACTTCAATTTTACCAGGTAGCTTATAAACAGGGGCTAGCAAGTTGCATTTTAGCCTATAGGGACATGCTTATACCAGTAGAGGCTATTTTCTGCCATATCATTGGCTATTAGTATCTGTGAGATTCTGGAATGTTGAAACCATTATTTATGTCAGAAATGCTATACTGGCTTCTCAATGAGTTTATACTGCCCCTGAACTAAACAAATAAGTCCCTGTCCTGAGAAAAGGCAGTCTGGCATTTCCTTTATAGAAGATAAGACTGGACCAGTCTCGCTGTATATCAAACTCTATCTATCAACCTTTAGTCGTTCATTCAGGTTACAGGGTTTGCCTTTAGATACTGTGGAATAACATCTGTAAGTTTCAAATGGCATTCACATACTTCTGCATGTTTATAGCTTTTCCCTTTGTATGCATGCAAATTCTTTATCGGAAGGTAAATTTTCGGCAAGGGGCAATTTGACCTCAGATTCCTCCCCAGGCCTGTTTATCTTATTACAGAGGTATTAGTTATCCTAACAGAAAATCTTATCCAATCAGAATCCTTGCTCTGGTAGAAAGTATCTCTCTGTTTGCTAGCCCCAGTTCATTGGCTACCTGATTGTACTCATACAGGTAGCTAATGAACTGGGGCTAGCTAATTGAGAGAACGCCTCCCCCATCCGAACCTCCTCAGTCCTTGGTTGGTTGGTTGATTTGATGCTTAACGTCCACGGTAAACAACTAAGGTCATGTCGGGACGGTCAGTTAACCTAACCACACTATTCCTGGGCAGGCTTAGACCTCCTAAGCGGTTAACCAGTACTAAGTGCACATACTTTCGCCAGTAACTGACAACTGCCCTTCTTGAATCAGCGGAAGGAGAAACGAAAGTATGTGGCCAGACCGGGATTCGAACCCAGGACCTCTGACTTACGAGTCAGGTGCCCTACCGATTGCCCTACCCGGCCCGCCTCCTCAGTCCTTGAATTTCAGCTAGGGTCTAAGATTGTAAATATTACATAATCTGGATTATTCTTCGGGGATCCTTCTCAGAGGAATGTCAGAGCATTTACATAAACGACATCTTTCACTTCGTTTCCCACAGCAGATCGTACAACTATACGAACGACAACACTGTCTCATGTGCAAACTATCGACTGAAAGATGTTGTGAATAAATTGGCGCAGGATGGTCTAATTAAGTGGTTTTCGAACAATCAGATTAAAGCAAACCCGAAAACAATGCAGACCATTGCAGTAGGAAAAAGAACTAAATATAATTTTTACTTCAGATTATAATGTAATTAAGGATGAAAAAAGTTAAATGATTGGGTGTAATTATGGACTTTTGAATTAAATTTTGATAACATGTTTCAAATATCTGTAAAAAAGCATCACGGCAGTTAAATGTTTTTGGAACGATAGGAAAGCAGCTGTATAAATTGGGAAAGGTAATGCTATATCATTGGCTATTTGGCAATTAATTCTAAATATGCTTTTGTGCGCTATTTCATATAAGACTTCTACAGGCACTCATGCTCTTTCTCCCCCATTTTACTTGTTCCGCTCAAGTGTATATCTCTGCAGAGCTCAACTCCTGTAATATTCTTAATTGCTCACTAGATCTAATATATTTTTTTCAGTTTTGATTGTTTTCCTTGCAACATACATTTTCATATTCCTTAGATAATAATGTGCTATTTAATATATCGCCTATTTTTGTGTTTCTCTGACACTCATTACACATAGTTATATTGTCATATTTGTGAGTCGGTAAATAGCTATACATAGCTAATGTTTTCAGTTATAACATGTCCGACTATAAATAAAATTTGTTGTTAGAAACTGCAACTTGTAACTAAGGAGTTCCACCCTTGTTACGGTCAACGTATATTATACGTAGTCTTCTGGAGTGAAAGCCGACTTAAACCTTTTACAGAACGCATGCATGCATTAATTGTAACTACCACTGAATGACTATAACATTAAAGGGCAGCTTAAATACACTGGGCTGCATCCTCGCGGCAGTTTATCACAAAACTTCAGTCTTCAGACGTATAATCGCTTCACAAACCAGAGCAATAAAGTATGTACGATTATAGTATATAATGTTAAAGTATTCCGTTTGAGCAGACGCGTGGATACAGCAAGTCAGTGGCAGAAACACAATTCAACACCGCAGAAGTGAGTCCGGCACAACAGAATATAAGAAGAGAAGAAAATCAGATAGTCCCTCACTCTATAGTCCTCCTCGATAACTAGCATTCATATGATTTACCTCGACCAACAAAGTCCCAGCCATAATGGGTTACCCATCACCAGAACATATTTACATTAAACCCGTAACAGCTACATGTAAGAAGTTATGGCTCGACATGCGCATAAAATCTACAAACTGAAGAAAAAATGTAAGTAAATAATGTAGTAATAATATAATATTATTGCAACGCATGCAAACATACTGGTTTAAACATCATCAGGGCTCCAGCCAGATGAAAATTCCAGGATAACCCTTCCACAGGGCACCCCTATCCATTCAAATTACAACATATCATGCAACCCCTCGTCAGTGCCGCCTCATCGAGGATGCCTAGACAAGGGTCAGCAACATATGTACCCCACACCGCCATATTTCATATAAATCACCGAAACCCATCCACGGCTGGACCCCTGAACCTTAGCATCCATTAAATGTCATTCAGTACTGAGGCTCTATCCAAGAGAAGAGCAAAGCACAAATCTCTGTTTAGATAGGGGAATGATCAGTATTCAGCCACATACGCAGACAATTGCATACAAGTATAACTAACATCAGAACTTCAGCCAAATGCAAAATCCAGGTTAAACTATCCTGTACACATCCCCACCCTAGTCAAGTAATCCATGCTACGGCCCTCATCAGAGCAAGCTTGATGAGGATACTTTAATCAGGGGCCACAAAATAAGCACCCCCCCCCCCACACACACACACACAGAAACTAAACCACTGTAGCTTCTAATAATCTGCATGACCCACTCACTGCCGGAATCCTGATACAGCATCTAATTAGTCATTCAATAACGTGGTTCTTTTCAAGTGAAGCGCAAAACATAGGTTCCTACTCAAGGTCTCCATTTCACTCTGAAAAGCATCCAAAAGCTCCTCACCAACAAGAGCATCTAGCACTGAGCAGTGCATGATAATGCGGCATAGCATCTCACTATCAGCTAGATACTCGTCAGCATGCTCCGAGACCACCCCAACCAACAGCCTCTCCAGAAAACATACCCCTCCCTATCGGGCTGCAACAGAGAACAGTCAAGAAGGAAATGCATCAGATCCTCAGGCGCATTCTTACATTACGAACGAGTGGAAGACACGGTATTTTTTTTAACTTCGCGCGATGCGACTGCGGGATATATGTCCCAGTCAGCAACTTTACCTTCATTTGCGCCCTACGCATGTCCTTTAAACTATTACTAACCAACCTCCAGGAGTTGTGTACACTACCCACCTCAAAATATGCAATGTTGAAGTACCCTAGGGATGACTTAGAGCATGCTTCAATCTGCCACTGCTTCGCCACATATCCATCCACTTCGTCTTTAATTGCTGCCTTAAAGGTCCCGTTTGAATGAAATACATCTCTGACACAGAATACATTTGGAAGGTCTTACTTATGGAGAAGCATATTATACTGCATAAACCAGCTGTCTGAATTAACATCCCTTGCAGCAAGCTGTCTTTGAAACATTTCATATTCCAGCGAAGCTTCATCAAACAGTACAGATGTGAACAGAGTAAGATCTTAGGTGCAACTCCTGTTCTACTGGACGTACACCTAGAAGACCGTAGACAGCAACATTTGCTGCACGCTCAGGCAGACACTGAATCCTCCTCAAAATCCCTCTTTGCACGGCTTCCAAAACACCAACCACTATCAAACGCAGATTGCACACCTCCATTCCATATAACATTCGTGGGAGTGCAAACGTTCTCCACATCTTTGAGGACACTAGGGGGTTCAGCCCCGAGTTTCCATAGGTTCGGGTTACACGTTATGGCTGTTACTAAAACCTTGTACCACACGGCACCGGCTAAAACCTTGCTCAGCACTTACGGAATTTCCGTACAGTGTCGAGGTAATTCCGAACTTTACCGCACTCCCGTTATATTCTATCTGTTCCTGTCTTTGTTAGAGAGAGTAAATAATGAACCTATGAATAAATATTTACTTTCTGTCGAATTCATGTCAACAAAAATATTTCTCCATCCCAATATATATAAATAGGATCACTTCTCTATTTCCAACAAGCAATGGCAAATTTACATTATACTGTCAAGGCTTTTTCTCCAAGAAATGTTAACATGAGTTTTTCTGGTGATTGCAACACAGAAATACTTTTAAGAGTTACTTCCAGCCCCTGTGATAGTTATCCTGAGATTTTATTAAATGGATAAAACCGATACTAAACCCCTTTTTTAGTTGGACAATTAAGGTTTCAGCAATATTTCAATACAATAACATGTCTAATAAAAATCTTATTTACAGAATCAGCAAATACTTAGTAAGGGACAAGTCATTTATTATCAGGTGTGTGTGGGAGGAGGGGGTGTACATTTAGGTGGAGGTGGGTCGGAATATTTTTGGTGATTTACTGGGGTCGGAAATCTCAGCTTCTGGGGGGGGGGGGGGCTTCGCACCCCGACCCCCATTACTCCTAAATTTCAGGCTCTTTTCTTTCAAAATCAAAACTTAAAGACATTTATGGAAATGACACACAAAACTTGGGCGGCTTCATATCCCAAAACATATTTTTCATTAATTTGCTCGAAAAAACAGTTGGAAAATCATAGGGAGTAGATGAGTTTGTTCTCTATTAAATTTCATTTGTGATAGCAGCCCTCCAGATGCCTTTCCATCAGCAAAACTACTGTGGCTTCCGGGAGCTGCGCCCCAGACCTCCAGAAGCCCAGTTAATATTATTAACAGTTATAATTATTAAACATTCAACAAAGGATTTCTGGATGGCCGTAAAAGCAGAAGAAAAGTGCAAGAAACGCAGACCACAGTTGTCAACAGAGTGAGAAATAGTATGGTCCAAGGAAAAACAAGGAATAAGAAAGATATTTACTTGTGCTATTTTTACATGCCTCATAGAAATATGAACGACATATCCAAACTTGGCGAATCTGTTCAACAGTATGCACAGACAACAAACGGAAAGCATATTATCCTAGTGGGTGACATTAACTGCTCCGATATCGACTGGGTGAATATGACTGTCAAGAGAGGAGCCGCCGATAGAGAAGTCCAACAAGCATTTATATTAGACTTGTCCATCGAGAATGGTTTCACACAACTTCATAACCAGCCTACCGGAGGCAACAACATGCTAGATTTGGTTTTCACAAATTATCCTTTACTTGTGAAAACCTGCACTTCCGTCCCAGGAATCAGCGAGCGATCATGCTATGGTTGTGACTGACATTGATATTATTCCACAGTACATCAAGCAGAAGCCCAGGCGATATTTTATCTTCTCTAAAGCTAATTGGGATAACATCTTCAACGACATGAATCAACTCTCAAAGGATATTGTTAATGCGGCCAGTACTTTCTCTGTCGAAGAACTTTGGAACACCTTTAAAATGGGTATTGAATATTCCATGAACAGGAACAGTCCCTCTAAAGTCTGCAAACCATGGTTTGGAAGGGACCTGAGAAGGATGGTTAGACGCAAATCCAGGCTGTACAGGCACGCTTAGAACACCCGTCAGTGGGGTTCCTTCAATGCATTCCAAAAAGAATGTAGGAAGGTGTTTAAAAGGCTGAAATAAACCACGTCAACACCACCATCAAAAAAGGACTTGACGAACGCAACACTAAAATATTTTGGCGATACGTCAAATCCAGACGTCAAGATTCTGTTGGTGCGGCCCCACTCAAGAAAATTGGACAACTTGTGAATAAGAGCAAGGACAAAGCTCAGATTCTGGTAGAACAGTTCAAATCCACATTTATCATTGATGAGGATGACTCACAACTCCCTGATACTAGGAAGAGGGCAAAGAAATCAATACCACATTTTCATGCCACAGCTGATGGTGTTGAAAAAACCCTCCTCAATATTAAAGTAAACAAAGCCTATGGACCAGACCAGATCCCAAATATTATGCTAAAGACTTGCGCGAATCAACTTGCTCCTGCATTGCGTATCATGAGTGCAAGTGTGGCACCTGTATACAAGAAAGGCGATGTCCAGCTCCCTGAGAACTATAGACCAGTCTACCTCACATGTGTTTCGTGTAAACTCCTCGAACACATCAACCATAAACACGTCCTTTGCCATCTAGAAAGAAGCAATATCCTTACATCCTTAAACCACGGTTTTAGATCTGGTTACTCTTGTGAAACACAACTAATTACCACTTTGTAGGCATGGTGATACTAGATTTCTCCAAGGCCTTTGACACTGTTCCACACAAGAAGTTTCTTCACAAGATGAGATTGTATGGTGTAGATTGCAATATCAATTCATGGCTGTGTGACTGTCTCACAAACAGGAAGATGTGGGTGGTTGTGGATGGCGAAGAGTCCGAAGCGGTAACAGTAGACTCTGGAGCTCCCCAGGGTACAGTCTTGGGGCATATAAACGACCTCCCTGATGCAGTGAAATCCACGGTCCGTTTATTTGCTGATGATTGCCTCCTGTATCGTCCCATCAGTAACATAGAAGACCATATAGCCCTTCAGAGGGACCGCCACCAACATGAAGCTTGTGCCAAGACATGGGGTATGCGTTTCAACGCCAAGACATGCTACATGATGAGCATTAATTCCTGATCCAACCACTTTTATCAGCTTGATAACCATATTATACAACAAGGTCCAGAAAATCCATATTTGGGAGTAACTCTGTCTGAAGACCTGAAGTGGAATTCCCATATTAACAAGCTTGTTAAGAAATCTAATTCTACTCTTGGCTTTTTGAAAAGAAATTTGAAACACTGTCCTTCAACCTAAAACAGCATACTTTTCACTCTTCCGCTCAACTTTGGAATATAGCTCTGTCGTTTGAGATTCACACTTACCAAAAGACATCAATAAACCGGAAAAAAGTACAAGGCCAGGCTACCAGATTCATCACAGGTGATTACAGCACACGAGACCAATGTTGCGTAACACGTATGTTGGATGATCTGGCTCTTCCAACACTCCAAGACAGAAGGAATGCGAACCGGCTGGTGTTCTTCTACAAAGTGGTCGAGGGGCTGGTACCTGCTTTGCAAAATCATGACTATTTAACCTTGTTAGTGGCAAACGTCAGATTAAATCATCCAAAATATATGCTGACTGTGTTGTTAAAAACGTTGTAGAAAGACAATCCACAAATAATAGTAAAAGCTTTAAACCAGTACAGTGCTCCACGGATTTATACAGAAACTTATTCTTTCCTAAAACAGTTATGGACTGGAACCACCTAGAAGATAGTGTTGTGCGCGCTCAGACAGTCGGCGCCTTCAGAAGGGCCGTCTCTCATTGGGGCTAAAATTCTTCCTAGCTCTTTCCCCGTTGCATATATGCTGAAAGGCCCTGCAACATACTTATCCAGATCCAGATCCAGAAAGTTTAAACAGACCATGATTAATTAACTAGTTAGAATAATGAAATGTTCTTTGTGTTTCATACAGATTTCGATTGAGGTCACCTGACATAAAATAGGTAGTATGGTGTGTGTGTGTGTGTGTGTGTGTGTGTGTGTGTGTGTGTGTGTGTGTGTGTGTGTGAAGGGTAGCTTGGATGGGGTATCATAAAAAATTTTGACACCAATCTTTGTGGGGGGGGGGGGGGGGGGGGGGTCGGAAAAATAATTATGGTGAGACTGAGGGGTCGGAAAAATTTTGGTTAACCATATGAAAATGTACCCGCCGCCCCCACCCCCCACTCCACCCCCTCCCCACCTCAAAATGAATGACTGGTCCCTAACATACCCATTGCCTACGATAGGGTCCATAAAATTTGGTAGGGTTCGGAAATATTCGGCGATGCGGTTCTCTGTTTTAGCCAAGTGCGACATGCTAGAGGAACTTGAATGGCCAGATCTGCAGGAACGGCGGCA
The DNA here is from genome assembly GCA_963989385.1 of Ctena decussata. NCBI lineage: Eukaryota > Metazoa > Mollusca > Bivalvia > Lucinida > Lucinidae > Ctena > Ctena decussata. Next base: position 127,458,099 of record OZ022498.1, read on the forward strand.
ACAGGCTTCTCTATCTCTGTTCTACAAAATTCATAATAACCTGGCAATAGTTAATAAGGATAAGTGTCTGTCTGAGTTCGGTAGAGGGAAGATGAGAACAAGATCCCACCCCTTTCAGTATCACCGTCCAGTTGCTTATTCTGACGGTTTGAAACATTCCTTCTTCCCTAGGCCAATTGCAGCTTGGAATGGGCTTACAACAAGATCCCACCCCTTTCAGTATCACCGTCCAGTTGCTTATTCTGACGGTTTGAAACATTCCTTCTTCCCTAGGCCAATTGCAGCTTGGAATGGGCTTACAACAAGATCCCACCCCTTTCAGTATCACCGTCCAGTTGCTTATTCTGACGGTTTGAAACATTCCTTCTTCCCTAGGCCAATTGCAGCTTGGAATGGGCTTACAACTGAAGCTGTCTCTGCGTAGACAGTTGAGGAGTTTAAGTCCAAAATAGTGTAAACCTCGGGTTGGGCAGGGATAGAGCATGTAATGCCTATTCCTGAGGACTTCTTGTAAATAGTTTTAAATCTGTGTGGCCTTGTCATAGGTTGTGTAAATACTATTTTTTTTTTTTTTTTTTTTTTGAAACTTATGCGCCACACCCTGCACCTGCCATCATGGTCAGTTACTGACCGAGTGCAGTATCGAGAGAAAGTGCGGTGCGGTTCAATACGGTTCAAGGTAATTGCCACACATGACACATTAGTTTTTATAAGAAAATTTAGAGACTGATAGCCAGAGACTTTTACGTCCTTTTTAATACCTACAAACTGTTTTTAACTCTGTGAGAGAACTGTACATATTCATAAACTGTAAATAGGGTGATGGGAGAGTTCATCATTTTAGAATAATAATATTACGCGACAGACAGCTACATCAACTACAACGATTTGTTCAACTCGTCAACGAGGTGTCCCAACACTGGGAGAACTTATGTCAACAACAACAACAACAACGACTGCGGTGTTTCGACGGACCTGTTCACGTAGGATTTTACTACTTTCGATTTCGTGTTATCAAAAATATCCTGGAACATATTGTTTAAAAAGTCTTTCCAAATGATTTTTGAAACGGGGTGGTCATCATGACATACAAAGAGAGCAAGCAGGTAAATGGATTCGAAAATTCAATGAATCAATGAAAATTATGAGAAATATTTTGTAAAATCGGAATGTACTTTCGTTTTCAATTTCATATTCTAGTGGGTGGGGTTAATACGGTCAGTGGTTTTCCTGCGTCTTGATCGCTTATATACTGCTTCTGTCTGCTTTGTCTTCTTCGTGTTTCACATTTTAATGACTAGATTTAACCTGTTTTAACTCCACTTCCTCCAGCATCTGACTTCTTTTGGCCAGGACATTTTGGCCTGCGTCAGGGGCAGATCTAGGAGTTTTGGATAGGGGGCTCAAATTAGATGAGGGGGTCGATTTGCACAGTTCGACCAATTTTTGCTGAAATCCCATATGAAAATGAAATAATTAAAGCTGTAGAGGGGGTTCGTTTGAACCCCTCGAACCCTTCTGGATCTGCCACTGCTGCGTCATTTCTCATTTCAGCCCAATTTCTGATCGGCTTGATTTGGGTGGTTTGTTTCAGCCTGATTTAGGGGTAAATTGTTTTGGCCTGATTTATTTGTTTTCCCCAGTATCAGATGAATGTTTTTAGCGTTGTTATGTATGCATTATGACATAAGTGGGTGATGTCAGGGGTTTCGGGACCAGTGATTTTTGGGCAGGACCAGCTGGTTTCTGTATCAGCTGGTCCTCCAGACCAACTGATTTTTATGTTTTTTGCATAAAGGTTATAATGAAAACCAGCAGAAAAAATGAGTGGACCAGTTAAATCACGTCCATGCTGGTCCTGTGGACCAGTTGAGCATTTGGACCGTAACATAAACTCTGTGATATCATTTAACCAACCAATCATAAGGTCAAGCATAAAAAAGGGTCCGTAGAGATACCAGAACGCACCAAAACACCGGAACGCACCTGTAATTACCGGAACGCACTATAAATATAGGTTTTTCCTTAAATGTGTGTGGTTGAAGGAGTGGAATATGATTGTTTGTCATTATTTAGTTGATAATAAATAAGGTTTTCAATTTTATACACAAGTAACACAAAATTAACACTGGATCAACGTCACCACGGGCACACAGCAGTGAATCAATACTGAATACGAAAAAGTTCTCAGTATTAAAACATGTAGTGCAGACCAGATATGACCATCCAAAACCAATATATGGGCTCAATAACGCTTTCCTACAAATCACAATTTCATATCAAACAAAAAGAATTAAATCTGGATGGGAAAATTTCTATATTTATAGTGCGTTCCGGTAATTACCGATGCGTTCCGGTGTTTTGGTGCGTTCCGGTATCTCTGTGGACCACATAAAAAATATTTTGTTTGCAGTTGTCTACCAAGGATAATTTCTTAGAATTGGTTCGTCCGCTTTCTTTTTTTATTCTTGCACAATGTAAAAGCATCTCAAATACTACATATCAAATGAAAATATCATATTGATTACCCATAATTACATATGAAAGTAACAGCATCTTACAAAATGAAAAAAAAAAAATATAATTATTTACGGAGGGTTTCCTTTTTTTTACACTATTTAGTGTCGAGTCATAAAATGTGAGTTTCAAGTTATAAAAAGCAAGTGAGGAGTTTAAAAAGTGAGTTTCGAGTCATAAAAAGCTAGTGAGGAGTCAATAAAAATAAGTATCGAGTTATAAAAGTGAGTATTGAGTTATAAAGAGTGTGTTTCAAGTTATGAAAAGCAAGTTTCAATTTATAAAAAGATGAGTATCGACTTGGTAAAAGCGAGTATCGAGTTATAAAAAGGGAGTATCAAGTTAACAAATTTATTTGTCGGTTTATAAAATTGACTCACCCTCCTTAGAAGAGAGCATAGTATAAAACATGAAGCATAATGTTGGAGACTAGTTTTGATATTGAATATTGGGACAGACATATCTGAACAAACAGTGTAGAGAGTCTCCTATCAGAAGCAGTCTGTTCAGGATCTGCACTGTTTGCCTTTCCGCTTGGATATAATAGGCACATAACCAACAGTACAATCGATTCGTTGAATTTTAATTACTCATGGTGTTCCAAGTTTAATGTATTTATGGTGCAAAATTATTTAGAAAACTTATCATATGAGCTGCGAAATTACAAAACCAACAAAGTGGCGTGTGCACCCAGCTAAGGCTCAGATCAGCCTGGGCATCTGCCCAGTCTGATCATAGTCTTTTCTGTGCGCTTAAAGGGTAGCAAAGCATCTTACTAGCTCTATGCAGACAGTGAAGACTCTGATCAGAATTTGCGGATGCCCACACTTATCTGAGTTTTGGCAGGGTGAGCATGCCACTTTGTTGGTTTTGTCATTATAATCTGTATGCCCCTCTGCTTCTCCTCAGAGAGCAATATTTCAAGTACATGCCGATTGCTTACAGGTTATGTGAACACATTTCCAGGAACCAATAAATTGATTTGATTTGTATGAAATTGTATCAACAGAAATGGTATATTTCATCATATGAAGATTAAATGACCAATATCACCCCGTCCAGTCAAAATGCCGGAAAAGTAGTACGAGTGCAGGATTTGTGGTATTTTCATGCCAGAGTGCAGTTATTTTGTCTTATCCGCTGCCATTGATTTTGACAGTTGGTTATAAACGTTGGATAAATTTATGGTTATTAAATACAAATATTTTCTACTATATAGAACAATCAGCCCCTCCCAGTAGTTAATGGTTTTATGACCCTGTTATGTCATTACCTATGGTGTTTTGGATACTTCCTTTGATGAAATAGCATTTGATGAAATACAGTGGCACTGAACTGTTGCATTATAGGATTAACACACCCAATAAACAAGAACAAGTCTTTAATGGTGAATGAGTATGACGAATTAGCCTATCCGGATCTACACAGATTTTACGAAATGTCCAGACTTCAATATGTGTCGTTTGTTTGTAGCAACATTAAAAGTGATTTTTGTTTTATATGTTCGCCCTTTAGTTTAGACCGTAGTCAAGCTCACAAGTTTCATACTTTTTTAATATTCATTAAAAGGGGAGACAATGGGTGGGCTAAAGTATAGTTTTAAGCATCCTCATGCCATTATCAGGAACTGATTGTTGCATTTTTCCCCGAAACTTAGTTTGAGGTACAGTTTAGAAAATTAATAGTAATGCCAGATAAAATGGTATCAGTATCTTTGGAAAGTGTTTATATTTTTCCATTAGACAAATAAATATGTACAAAATCTGAGCATCTTTTTAGTATACACTCATCACAGCTCGCATGAATAATCTATGAATCTTAGAGGCGAAAACTGATCTGTGTTGATAGTGGATGAATAATGGATGGATAGCTTGGTGGGTGATTTGAGGATTTATGGCGCTTCATCATATCGGGTCAATAGGATTACTGGGTGAAGAAGTGATGCAAGGGCTACAGAAAATCAAAATCGAACAATGATCAGAGGAAATTTGAATCAAAGGTGTTAACCCCTCAGTCAAAATGACCAGACTCAGAAATTGCAGATGTGCACATGTTGTAAGTAAAAAGATAGGCAATGATCAGGAAATGATATAATCAAATCCTACGTCCCGCTCTTTAACACCAAAAGGGAAAGAAGCTCACACACAAAAATTGACAAAAGTTCACAAAACACATGCACGGTAAACCGAATGAGCAGCTCATTGTCTCGGGACAAGGCTGCTACCGGAAAAGTTAAAGGACCACGGATGCTATACAAATAAGTTCTGAACTTCTGAATAGTAAGATCCCTTAGAAGCAAGGAATACATAAAAGAACAGAAAACAGCAGACTCGGTTTAATTGAGTCTGTTAATTACCAATAATGAAATGTACATTATGAAACATCTTACTCACACTATTTGTCCTGTTACAAAAAGAAATATGCCTATGAACTGTTAAGCCATCTGGGTTTTGTTTTTATAACTTCTTATGTAAAAAGTATGGCATATCAGTCATACTTCAAGCAAAGTTCCATAGCTGTAATATCTGTTGATAAATGGGCACTGTTAAAATATGCAAAATTTCAGAAATTTCGCCTTTAAAAGAATACAGAGTTCCTGCCATGCAATGGCCTGACAGACAGTTACTAATATATGATAAACTATTACTCCTGGTTTATATATCCTGCAAGTCTGACTGCATATCGTAGGTGCACAGCAGAAAAACTAACTTTCGCAACCCACCCCCCTTCCTGCTCGAAGAAATTTCTGGGCGCAAACAATTTTACAAATACAAGTCTGCTGTCTTCCAACTACTACCAAGCTTTTAGAAACAACTTTTATCTTTCTTTTCTATTATTCTATACCCAAGCAACTGCATATCCAGTAAAAGGGACCTTACAGGGCTGTCTTATTAAGGGTAGATGAAGAAACAGAAATATAAATTGGCGCTGAAGGATACTGCGGTTCAAGAAAGGGAATAGTCCATATAACAAAGGCTTTAAGTCAGATGAAAGCTACTCACCAGCAAACACTGATACTGCAATATCCTAAAATGTAAGACTTCCAAGAGAGTAGAATGTGACTCATTACAAACAATCTTCACTCGAGCCGGGTCCAGGCCAGCATGTCTTGTGAGATCGAAGAGCCCTGTCTGATCTGAAAGCAAAATTGTACTTGCAAAGAAAAGCTCATGCAATAACTTCTGTTTTCCCTGTGTTTGTTGAGAATAATAATACAAATGATGATAATAAATGATAATAAGAGACTGAAAATTGAACCTTGTAGTATTCCCAGCAGAACAGTCATAGGGAGACAACTCCTCTTTCCATGGTACTGCATGCACAGTTTGATTTCTGAGTTGCAGGTGCAGAGGTAACTAAGATTAAAAATTTAAAGCATGAAACAAATTCATACAATCTGAAAGGAACAAGCAAAAGATTTATGTTTTCTGCTTGTGTGCATCATATTTTCAAAGGGTGTGGTTTGACCTGACCTGACCAAACTGCACACACAAAAGAGTCAATTTTGGTGCTTGTATTGACAACAATATGGACAAGCATAATGTTGTGGCCTTATCAGAACTGTTTGAGTGAGAAAGCTAAAATGACAGGCCATTACATCATTAGAACTGCCTCTAAGAGGAGGTTCTAATGAGACGAAACATACGTTTCAACGCAAACTGTGGCTTTAAATAGAACCTTCTCATTGCCCGTTCAAATGAGGCGGGGCTTGTATAACGAGCATTTTTAGCTCACCTGTCAAGGTGAGCTTATAGTATAGCCTTGGTCCGTCGTCGGCGTCGGCGTCGTCGGCGTCCACACTTTTAAACATCAATATCTCCTAAACCAGCAGGCCAATCTTGATCAAATTATATGTGTAGCATTGTTGGGGTGGGGGATTGACTGCATTAGGTTTAAAGGCAGATTGGATTGGAACTCTGGTTGCCATGGCAACATATAGCTCCCATAGACTTATAATGGGAAAAACTTAAAAAAGCTTCTTCTCTGAAACAATGAGGCCCAGAGCTTACATATTTAGTATGTACCAATGTCTAGTGGTCCCCTACATAAATCCTGCCAACCATGCCCCTGGGGCCCGAATTGGCCACGCCCCGGGGGTCATTAGCTCCCATAGACTTACAATGGGAAAATCTTCAAAAATCTTCTTCTCTGAAATTATGAGGTCCAGAACTTATATATTTAGTATGTACCAATGTCTAGTGGTCCCCTACATAAATCCTGCCAACCATACCCCTGGGGCCCAAATTGGCCACGCCCAGGGGGTCATTAGCTCCCATAGACTCACAATGGGAAAATCTTCAAAAATCTTCTTCTCTGAAACCATGAGGCCCATAGCTTATATATATAGCATGTATCAATGTCTAGTGCTCCCCTACTAAAGTCCTGCCACCCATGCCCCTGGGGCTCAAATTGGCCACGCCCAAAGGGGGTCATTTGTTTATATATAGCTATATAGCCTAAGAACCTTCAAAAATCTTCTTCTCTGGAACCATGAGGCCCAGAGCTTATATATAAAGTACGTAGCAATGTTTAGTGGTCCCCTACATAATAAATACTGCCAACCAAGCCCCTGGAGTCCAAATTGGCCATGTCCCAGGGGTCATAAGCTCCCAAAGACTCATAATGGGAAAAACTTAAAAAAGCTTCTTCTCTGAAACCATGAGGCCCAGAGCTTATATATTTGGTATGTAGCAGTGTCTAGTGGTTCCCTACATGAATCCTGCCAACCATGCCCCTGGGGCCCAAATTGGCCACGCCCCGAGGATCATTAGCTCCAATAGACATACAATGGGAAAATCTTCAAAAATCTTCTCCTCTGAAACCATGAGGTCCAGAACTTATATATGTAGCATGTAGCAATGTCTAGTGGTCCCCTACATAAATCCTGCCAACCATACCCCTGGGGTCCAAATTGGCCTTGCCACAGCGGTCATTAGCTCCCATAGACTTACATTGGGAAAATCTTCTAAAATCTTCTTCTCTGAAACTATGAGGCCCAGAGCTTATTTATGTAGCATGTAGCAGTGTCTAGTGGTCACTTACATAAATCCTGCCAACCATGCCCCAAGGGTCTAAATTTGCCACACCCCAGGAGTCATAAGCTCCCATAGACTTACATTGGGAAAATCTTCAAAAATCTTCTTCTGTGAAACCATGAGGCCCATAGCTAATATATATAGCATGTAGCAATGTCTAGTGCTCCCCTACTAAATCCTGCCACCCATGCCCCTGGGGCTCAAATTGGCCATGCCCCAGGGGGTCATTTGTTATAGTATAGCCATGGTCCGTCTGCGGCGGCGGCGACGTCGTCCACACTTTTAAACATCGTATCCTCAGAAACCCCAGGGCCGATTGAAGCCAAATTTCATATGGAGCCTTAACAGGATGGGGGAACAAAAGTATATATATTTGACCCAGGTGACACGCCATGCCCATATATAGTAAAAACCTTAAAAAATCTTCTTCTCCAGAACACTGAGTCGATTGCCTTGAAACTTGGTATGTAGCCTCTTGGACTCCAGTACTACAAAGTTTATATGAATGATGACCTTTGGTTGACCTTGACCTATTTTATGGCAAGGTCAAATTTTGTCCCTTAGGCTTTTGAATGGGAAAATCTGAAAAAGTGCATTTCCTGTCGCCGTTATGCTCTGTGATATGGAAATGTAGTCAATTTCAACAACTATGGATATTAGAGGTCATTTAGTGACCTTGACCAAAGGTCATTTGTCCATTGGGTGTCAACCAAGCCCCTGGAGTCCAAATTGGCCATGTCCCAGGGGTCATAAGCTCCCATAGACTCATAATGGGAAAAACTTAAAAAATCTTCTTCTCAGAAATCATTGGGCCGATTGAAGCCAAATTTCATATAGAAACTTATCACGATAGTAGAACGAAAGTATATTTATTTGGCCAAGGTCATAGGACCAAGATAGCGGCCATGCCCATATATGGCAAAAACCTTAAAAAATCTTCTTCTCCAGAACCACTGGGCCGATTGCCTTGAAACTTGGTATGTAGCATCTTGGACTCCAGTACTACAAAGTTGGTATAAAAGGTGACCTTAGGTTGACCTTGACCTATTTTACCGCGAGGTCAAATTTGGTCCCATAGGCTTTTGAATGGAAAAAGCTGAAAAAGTGCATTTTTCTGTTGCTATTGTGCTCTGTGATATGGAAATTCAGTCGTGATCAACCATTATGAATACTAAAGGTCAAGGTCATTGTCGTCTTCGTCCATCGTCAACATTTTCAAAGGACTTCTCCTCAGAAATCACTGGGCTGATTGAAGCCAAATTTCATATAGAGCCTTAACAGGATAAAGAAACAAAAGTATATAAAATTTTTATCCAGGTCACATGACCAAGATGGCCGCCATGCCCATATAAGGTAAAAGCCTTAAAAATCTTCTTCTCCAGAACCACTGGGCTGATTGCCTTGAAACTTGGTATGTAGCATCATGGACTCTAGTACTACAAAGGTTATATAAATGATGACCTTGGGTTGACCTTGATCTATTTTATGGCAAGGTCAAATTTTGTCCCTTAGGCTTTTGAATGGGAAAATATGAAAAAGTGCATTTTTCTGTTGCTATTGAGCTCTGTGCTATGAAAATTCAGTCAACTTCAACCTCTTTGAAAACTAGAGGTCAAGGTCAGTTAGTGATTTTATAGAAGTGGCCGTAGTAGAACAGTTTACAAACTCACCATCCAATCCTATAGAATTGCAGCCTGTTTATTAGCCTATCTGAGCCCAAAGCTTACATTTTGGCCACTTGACCTGAGCATATTCTGGCAGGTGAGCGATCGTTGCCCTTGGGCGACTTGTTTACTATAGTGCAACCTTGCTCAGGTACTTCTGTCGTCATGACGTTGAATCAACGTGGATTTAAAGTTGTTTCGATGTTGTGCGCCTAGTGGGAATACTTTTGATAATAATCAGTCTTTAAATAGACTGCCTAATTAAAATTATGGAATTACAGTATGATTTTCTCTGGTTTCGTCACCAGATGTTGTTAGGGTCACTGATGAGGCTTTATGAGCCAAAACTACGTAGTCTTGCCCATGCATCTTCTTCTGGATGTGTTCTATGATCTTGAAGGAACTCTTTAAGATTTTAATTTTACCTCACTGCAGCTGGTGTTGTTCTGTGTGGCGGCCGTATAACGTCCCCCGTGCATCATCCAAAGTGCAGATTATATTTCATTTTTCGCCCTTTGACATCAGAGTATATATTCTGAGTAATCTGAAATTTTAGATTGGTTTAGACTCTTGTTCTAGATGAGCGTTTTTTTTATATTATTTGGACTCTTTGATAATAATCAGTCTCTAAATCGACTGCCCAATTAAAATAATGAAATTACAGTATTCTTTTCTCTGGTTTCGTCACCAGATGTTGTTAGGGTCACTGATGAGGCTTTATGAGCCGAAACAACGTAGTCTGGCCTATGTATCTTCTTCTGAATATATTCTTTGCTCTTGAAGGAACTCTTTAAGATTTAATTTGGTTCAGAAGGCGATACTCAGAAAATCCTGACAACTACACATAATTAAGTATTCTTGCGATATAAGACAATAACTCGGCATACAGTTAGACTATATATTTGAACATATACAAATATCGTGTGAATTTTCACAAAATCTGTGAAATTGTGACTGCAACTGTGTGTATGTGGCTTGTTTCAATAAGAACGAACGTATACCAGCACATGAGCAGTGAGCTCCAATTAGGCAGCGCACTCATTCCGGACTCCAGAAGCATAGTGACATAAAGACGTAGTACAGCTCAAATAACACAAAATATAGCAGCTTAATTTTAAACTTACAAGGAATATTACTCTTGCATTTGTCTCCCATCTCACAGGGGGTACCTTGAAAAATTTGCATTTACAGTCTGTTAAAAAAGAATTTATTCCCTGACCGAGTTTAGTTTCATACCACCTTTAACACAGGTTGTTTGTATTATTGATACAAACATTCAGGATCGAACATAGCATTAAATATAATAATAACAACCTTTGATTTGGCGTTCATTTTTCACAATTTTTGTAGGCAGGTTTATAGAATGAGAGCAGCAGCTACTAAATGGTCAGAAGAAACAGCAATATCTTCCGTCTTACGCGTGGCAATATGCTGATTGTGTATATATTTATTTGTCTAATGGATAAAAATAAGGACTTTCAAAAGAAACTTATGCCAATTTATTTGGTGTTAATTTCAATTTTTGAGACTGTGCCTCCAACTCGGTTTCCTAGGCAGGAAATGCAACAATCAGTTCCCGGTAATGGTGATGCTTAAAATTGTATTTAAACGCATTCGTTTTGTCCTCTTTTTATGAAAATTAAAAACATATGAAACTTGCAAACGTGAAAACGGACTAAGTGAAAGGCTGAAAATATGAAACAAAATCACTTTCAATGCTGTGTGGGACAGGGCAATTGACCAATAGCCACTACGGGCGTCAAATTTGGAAAACACTTTAGCGTCAGTCAAGTCAGGTAATATATCTTCAGGCGTCTTGTTTGGGTAATGCGGTCGTTCGATAAGGTCATTCAGGACACACATGAAGGCTACCGACAGGTTTTCCGACAGTCATAAGGCTATTGACCCAGTCAGTTGGCTCAGTTACCTTTGAAATGACTTGTTCCCTTTTCATACGGTCTAGTTCCGCCTTAAGTTTATTTTTCAGAGCTACAGGTACACGACGTGGGGTGGGGGGTACTACAGGTGTAGCATCAGGCTTAACGTGAATTTCACATTCACCAGATAATTGACCAGTGCCATCAAAAACGTCATTATACTGTAAGACAACGCTTTCTTCGGTGAATTAGGTATTGTAGGGGTGTCTTAACCGACTGTCAGAACAAGTTTGATCAATTCAACGGATAAGTTAACATTAAGGCCAAGGATGGGGCTTGAATTATTGTGAACAATGTAGAAATCTTCTATTGTGTTACTATAATTGTAGGTACATTTCAGTCTGATGCAACCGTCTACCTTAAGAGATTTGCCGTCAAACGCAGTGAGGCCTTATTTGTCCTTTACAAAGGTCCTTGTATACCTATGGACTGAAATACGATCTTGGAATGATATTTACATGGGAGCCTGAATCAATTTTCATGCTGATAATTTTTATTTTGGACCTAAAGCAAATTTCGCAAAAGATTGACTTTGCTTTTTGTCGTAATCAGTTGAGTCAACAAAGAAATCATAATGATTCGTTATTCACTTCATGCACGTTTCCTTTTGAATCTCGTTGTTTCGTTCTACACATTAATGCGAAATGATAAAGTTTGGAACAATAATAACAGATTTGTCCTTTTGCTGGACACAGGTCTTTTGAACTGTGATTTCTTCCGCAGTTTTCGTTGGCGTCGATTGTCTGTTCGTCGGCATCGGTTGTCTGAATCCTGCCCGAGAGTTCGTCGCTGCCGCAGATGAGCGTCCTCAGTAATAAAGGGTGACACTCTGAGGACGCCGTCCGGAGACTAAGTCCGTAGCCTGGGAGTCTCCGGTAGGGCGTCCCCAGAGATGACACCGCTTTAGTAAGCTTGAAAAGGCTAGTTTGAAATAAGTTTTTTCAGGGTAAAAGTCTATGTAATATTACATAGGAAATTGGGAAAGGGGGATAGGCCTATTAAGGCTATACAGCAATATGTGTGCTATGAGTCTCTTGGTCTTATATCTCAAAACCTCACTATACCAGAGGCATAACTGTATAGCGTCAGTTGATGGTGTGAGTTGCTGTGGCATACTCTTGTTCATTCTGTTCAATTTCTGAGGCTTTACAGTAATGTGCGTCTGCTATCAGTCTCTTGGTCCTGTATCTCAGGCCCTCACTATAACAGAGGAATAAATCTATAGCGTCAGTACTAGTTCTTGGGGATTATAAAATCTTGTATCTCAAGATTTTAATGTTCGGGACTGAGATTATTCCTTACTAGCCTTCTAAAGCCTGACTACTACATTTGATGAGAATATCTATGCCCCCAGTGTGATTGAACTTGTGGGTATCTAGTGGAAGGTCCACATATTACATTGAAATTGTGGAGCTGATGTGGATGTCAAGTGGAAGGTCCACATATCCACATTGAAATTGTGGAGATGATGTGGACTTGATGTGTATGCAATGTGGAGGTTATGTGGATGATGTGGATCCACAATGTGGAATTTCCACATGTCCACATCTACACATTAGACAAATCGGCTTACCCTGTCCCATTTCTGACAGACTGACACAATGCATCTCAAAACCTCACTGTTACAATAATAAGAACTAGGAAGAAAAGAACAAATAACAACAGATTAAATTCAGAACAACTTTATTTGTCCCGCTCACCTATTCATTGCGACAGACAGAGGATTAGGACCGTCCCTCTGTCTTCGTGTACATAATGATCATTAGTCTTTTATAGTAAATAAAACTCTTTTGATAGGTTCCACTGCAGTTCTACTATTATTTAAATGATCTCAATGCTTTGCCATCACTGAAATGGTTAATTTCAAAGTCCTATCAAGAATCAATGTCACTGGGTTTCCTCTTCAACAGTTAAAGTTGGTCTTTCATATTCGTCAAGTTTTCGTTCAAGTAGATATCTTCTTTTTTCTCTGCATACTGCATCGCCTCTTCTTCATCATAGTCTTCATCTTCTTTCAATCTGTGAGCTGTTGATATTACTTTCTTGTGGATAGGATCGTTTCTCAAAGCAGACCCGAGTGCCACGGGGTCTTGATACTTGGTAACCAGCGTTGATCTGTATTTTGGTTTCAGTTCTTCATATGCCATTTCCTCAGCTGATTCAACTTCGATGTTAGATGTCTCCTGCATGGTATTTTCCACTGTTTCGTCGAACTGATCTTGATTGTCTCTGTAAGTGCTTCTCATTAGTCTATCCCAAGGACTTGTCTTTTGAATTTTCCTGCATTTGACTTTCTGTTTTTCCTCTTTACTAGCAGACTCACTGTCTGTCTCGACTTCTGACGGTTCTGTATTTGGATCGTCTGAGAGTAAATTTTCTGTTTGTAGTTATATCTGATGCTTCTAAGATAGTACTTTCTTCGCTGTCAGACACAGTTGTAGTTGTTTTACAAACACCACTGGACATATGTCTTCCCAGGCTGTCTGATCTAGCAAATTTACGGAAGCACTGCTTGCACTGGTATCGACCCATTAACGACTGGTTGAAGAATGAAGTTTTATCCTTTGACTCTTTCTTTTATAGTCTGCAATAGATATTGAAGAACATGTGCTAAGTTTGGTAAACCACTGCAATTCTTACTTTTTTACCAATTGCATGCACTTTTGTGAATTAAATGATGTAGAAAATTGTAAAAAATATGTATAATTTAAAATCAGTTTTAGCTCATCTGAGCACGAAGTGCTCAGGGTGAGCTTTTAGGATACCGTGATGTCCGTCGTCCGTCGTACGTGTGGACGGACGTCCGTCCGGACGTCCGTCCGTCAACTTTTTCTTGTGTACACTCTAGCGGGCACAGTTTTGATCCAATCTTTCTGAAACTTTGTCAGAATGTTTATCTCCAAATAATCTAGGCCAAGTTCGAAACTGGTTCATGAAACTTTGTCAGAATGTTTATCCTTATAATATCTAGAACAAGATCGAAACTGGGTCTTGTCGGGTCAAAAACTAGGTCACTAGGTCAAATCATAGAAAAACCTTGTGTACGCTCTAGAGGACACAGTTTTGATCCAATTTTCATGAAACTTTGTCAGAATGCTTATCACCATGAACTCTAGGCCAGGTTCCAAAGTTGGTCATGTAGGGTCAAAAACTAGGTCACAAGGTCAAATCTTAGAAAAAACCGTGTGTACGCTCTAGAAGGCACAGTTTTGATCCAAAGTTCATGAAACTTTTTCAGAATGTTTATCCTCATAATATCTAGGACAAATTTGAAATTGGGTCATGTCGGATAAAAAACAAGGTCACTAGGTCAGATCATAGAAAAACCTTGTGTATGCTTTAGAGGACACAGTTTTGATCCAATTTTCATGAAACTTTGTCAGAATGTTCATCTCCATAAATTCTAGGCCAAGTTTGAAAGTAGGTCATGTCGGGTCAAAAACTAGGTCACTAGGTCAAATCTTAGAAAAACATAGTTTTGATCCAATCTTCATGAAACTATGTGAAAATGTTTATTGTCCATATATCAAAGCCCCCCTATGAAACTGAGTCACGTCGGGTCAAAAAGTGGGTCACTTGGTCAAATCTTAGAAAAACTTTGTGTACACCCTAGAGGGCACAGTTTTGATCCAATCATCCCCAATCTTCGTGAAATTCTGTCAGAATTTTTATCTTTATGAAATCTAGGTCAAGTTTGAAACTGGGTCATGTCAGGTCAAAAATAAGGTCACAGGGTCAAATATAAGAACGACCTTGTGTACACTCTAGAGGGCACAGTATTGATCCAATCTCAATGAAACTTTGTCAGAATGTTTATTCTTACAATATCCAGGCCAAGTTTGAATCTGGGTCATGTCAGGTCAAAAAGTAGGTCAAATATTAGGAAAACCTTGTATACACTCTAGAGGTCACAGTTTTGATCCAAACCTAATGAAAGTTTGTCAGAATGTTTATCCTCACAACATCTAGGCCAATTTTGAAATTGGTCATGTCAGGTCAAAAACTAGGTCAAATCTTAGAAAAACCTTGTGTACGCTCTAGAGGACACAGTTTTGATCCAATCTTTTTTAAACTTTGTCAAAAAGTTTATCGTCACAATATCTAGGCCAAGTTTGAAAGTAGGTCATGTTTGATCAAAAACCATGTCACTAGGTCAGATATAAGAATAACCTTGTGTACGCTCTTGAGGGCACAGTTTTGATCCAATCTTCATGAACCTTTTTCAGAATGTTTATCCTCACAATATCCAGGCCAAGTTTGAAACTGGGTCATGTCAGGTCAAAAACTAGGTCACTAGGTCAAATCTTAGAAAAAGTTTGTGCACACCCTAGAGGGCACAGTTTTGATCTAATCTTCATGAAACTTTGTCATAATGTTTATCTCCATAAAATCTAGGTCGAGTTTGAAACTGGGTCATGTCCGTCAAAAACTAGGTCACTAGGTCAAATTCAAATAAAGTTATGCTGCAAGAATCAGAACTAACATTGCAATGATGCCAGCCACAAACTCCTTGGGAAAACATTAATTTCACCACAGTGAGATAATGATGCTACAATTCTATCATCTGTGTTTGCCTAGTTCAGTCTAGTTCAAATCCATCAAGGAACTCAACATGAACGGAAACTTTTCGGGGAAGCGACTCTGCCATTTTCAGCTCACCTGAGCCTTACAGTATTGGTGTTAGCTGCCTCTGTCATCCATCCATAAACATTTTCAAACATCTCTGAAACCACTAGGCAGACTAAACTCAAATTTCATATGAAGCCTGCACATGGGTCAAAGGATTGAAAGTTCTTCAAATGATCTTGGTCACATGACCAATGTGGCCGCCATTCCCATGTATGGTAAAAGCTCTTATAAATCTTCACCAGAGCCAGTGAACGGATTAATGCTCAGGTGAACGATTCAGGGCCATCATGGCCCTGTTGTATCAATTCTGTCAATAATCTAAATACCAACTGAATTCTAACAAACATACATTTAGAAAACTGATACAAGTTTCCAATGTTACTCAATCATCATAGCATTAAAAAAAGTGACTAATACTTTATTTCATTGTTTTTAACTCCGTCTTGTTCCCTGTCTGTCTTTTGATATCATCTTTAGCTTCACTGCGATAATCTCGTCTATGACATTTCTGACCCCCAGAATCAGTCTTTCTCCATCTGGAACGTCTTAAATGTTTATTCTTCTTGTGTATGTATCCTTTGAGTTCGTGCTGTTTTTCTTTCTCCTCACGACATAATGAACGAATTTCTGCTCTGCATAGTCGGCAATACTTTAAAGGTCTACCCTCTCTGAGCCTTTTGTCTAAAGCAGTTGACAATCGTTTCATGAGGTATCGAATCTGTCCAAAGGTAGAAGGATTTCTTTTTCTTTTTTGTACAACAGGCATGACAGGCAAGCCTGAAGATTCAGAAGTTCGCCCACAGTGTGCTTTTGTTAGGCTATTGGAACTACCAGACATTCTGCTTTCTATCAAGATTTTACTTGAAATGGTGACCTTTGTAACAGTGTGTTGTATTTATACTAATTTCCTATTTCTTATTCAACAAGAAATCAAACAATTTGCCGCCTGAAATGTAACTTAATTAAAGTCTTTCCAGAGCTGAACTGAATATCTTTACCGGTATCACCCTTGATACTGATATGAACTTGATCAATATAAGATTTTCCTACTGGAACGTAATGCATGTTGACAAATTCTTTGTGTGACTGCTGAGAGCGTTTTGAATTCTCAAATGGTACAACTCTCAAAATAGGTGCCGTCACATCACCAAGGTATGTATAATCAACTACATCTGAGTACACGTACAAGCTAGTATGCAATATATTTAGGTCTACTCCATATTTGAAAGCATATGATTCGTTTCCAATGGGTTTTTCTGACATATCCGGATTAACTCCAAGAGGTTCTCCAAGTGAAGCTGGAAAGCGAATCCTGGCCTAGTTTGGATTTTGTGCAACAACTTTTAGACGATTTGTGCTTTTAACATAAGTAATGCTGATAGAAGCATTTATTTGTTTCATTAAATATCCATGTTTTGTATCTATTACAGATTGCATCTCATCCACCAAATGTTGTGGAGAGTTGTAATTTCCTTCTGGAAGAAATAATTTATGTTCATGACAGCCGTCTCCACTAGCACACAAATCCTTTGTCGTATCTATTCCTTTAGAATTTAATACCGCTTGGTCCAGAAATGACAAAAAGAAAAAGTTATTGTTTTCCGAAATATTATTGACTCGACATGGTGTAATCAATTCCACCAAAGCAACTTCCCACTTTTCGCTTTCGATATTTATCGGGTGATCTAGTCTCACAGTAAAAGAGCTCTGTGTGTTTTTAGGGAAAATTTTCAGAGAACCATCACTCAGAAGTGTTAGATAGAAGTCCTTTATGATTAGGAGATGAATTATAACTCATCAAATATCTTTAACTGCTTTGTTTTTTTCTCTTGCTTCTTACTTCTCTCTGTTTTCAAAACTAGAATGAATTCATATCTGAACACCACACTTATATACCGGTCAGCATTTAGCGGTTCATATATTATTTCACACAATTCTCATCAAGATTAAAATGTCACAGAAAAGTGCAATATTTATTTATATCTTGCATACAGGCAAAAAATAAAATATGCACTTAAAAAATTCAGCAAGAAGAGAATGCTTTACAGCACTTTTTCTGCATGATCTCAAGCCCTGAATGTCGCTATGGATTAAAGACCTGCCAGCGGAGGTACCTTTTACGGAACCATGGTGACCCGACCCCTTAAGCCATAGGCTTCTACTGTTTCACATGTAATCGATAGACTTCGCATCTGCGGGCCCAGGCGGTATAACCGTTGTGCACACTGGTTCCAGTCCAGTGGTGACCGGCAAACCAGCAATATTAATATGCAAGCTCCCAATATATATACCTAAACAAGAATACAGTTTACTTGAAACAAGATTGGAAATTTGCATATCCTTTATATCTTATTTTAATTAGGTAATGTTACTATTTATAGTACACATCTAAAAAAAATAAAAAAAATAATTAGAAAATTATAAAATCTACATTTTGATATTTATTTTATCAAAATCGGCCGAAAATGAACAAAGTTATTCAATTTTTTCATATTATGGTCACGTGATTATGGTGTCATTACAAGGGAGGTAAATCCGGATTGACTAAGTTGATTCTATAAATAGATTATTCAAGTAGTAGCTTTATAAAATGATACAAATGAAAAGTGAATATGTGTATGTATTTATCACTTCAGTCATGAGTATATAATGTGTTAACTACTAACTATTAAAACCAAAAAAAAAAGTTTTGCCGGGCATGTGCACTGCGCATGCGCGGAATTTGAAGGGTAAGAAAACTGTAATAACTCCAGATTGCCTTGATGGATTTTCAAAATTCTATTTTTATTCGAACGAACAGGGCAACACCTATCAAATACTGTTAAAATAAATTGTCACTCTGCGCATGCGTATAGAGGGTAACGAAACTGAAAGAACTCCAAATTGCCTCAATGGATTTTCAATTTTTTTTCTTTTATTGGAAAGAACAAGTCAACACCTACCAAATAATGTTTCAAAATAATAAACCACAATGTGCATGCACAGAATAGAAGGAAGGAATAAGATATAAGTCAGAATTAGGATGTAGGAGGAACAAGTGAACCTCTGGGCAGATGGTATTGTAAAAGTGAGGTTTTGAGATGCATTGTGTCAGACTGTCAGAAATGGGACAGGGTAAGCCGATTTGTCTAATGTGTAGATGTGGACATGTGAAAACTCCACATTGTGGATCCACATCATCCACATAACCTCCACATTGCATACACATCAAGTCCACATCATCCACATCAGCTCCACAATTCCAATGTGGATATGTGGACCTTCCACTTGACATCCACATCAGCTCCACAATTTCAATGTGGATATGTGGACCTTCCTTTTAACATCCACATCAGCTCCACAATTTCAATGTGGATATGTGGACCTTCCACTTGATACCCACAAGTTCAATCACACTGGGGGCAGAGATCTTCTCGTCATCAAATGTAGTAGTCAGGCTCTAGAAGGTTAGTAGGGAAGCATCTCAGTCCAGAACATTAAAATCTTGAGATACAACATTTTATAATCCCCAAGAACAAGTACTGACGCTATAGAGTTATGCCTCTGTTATAGTGAGGGCCTGAGATACAGGACCAAGATACTGATAGTAGACGCATATTACTGTCAAGCCTCAGAAATTGAACAGAATGAACAAGAGTATGCCACAGCAACTATCACCAACAACTGACGCTATAGAATTATGCCTCTGGTATAGTGAGGTTTTGAGATACAAGACCAAGAGACTCGTAGCAGACGCATATTGCTGTATTGCCCCAATTTCCTATGTAATATTACATAGACTTTTCCCTTAAAAAAACTGATTTCAAACTAGCCTTTTCAAGCTTACTAAAGCGGTGTCGTCTCTGGGGTACCCCGGCCGGACACTCCCCCCAGGCTGCGGACTTAGTCTCCGTTTATTACTGTCCTCGGACCCGTGATGGTTTGGGTTTCCCAAATATTTGTTGGCTGACAGCACTGACAGATGCTGATGTGCCTCCCGTTAGTGTTTTTGACTTGCACTTGGCAAAGCTCATATGTTCTACCAATGTCCAGACACTTTTGTAATGTGAGGTCTGAACCCTCCCTCCTCGATGAGTTTACTTCTGATCTTTGATGACATAACACAGGAAACAATGTGGTCACGAACCATGTCGTCGTGGAGTCCTGCATCGTAGCCACAGTCTTTCAATAGTAATCTGAGGTCCGTTACAAAGTGTTCGAACTTTTCACTCTCAACTTGAACACGAGACTTGAACTTATATCTAGCATGGATTTTGTTATGCCCCCAAAGGGACTTCGGGTGACATATTAAAATCTCACCGGCAGTCCGTCCGTAACAAATCGTGTCTCGGCGATAACTTTAAAACTACTGAAGCAAATTTGATGAAACTTCACAGAAAGATAGACCACATTGAGAAGGTGTGTCGCGCACAAGAATTTTGTTCACACGCCTAAGGTCAAGGTCACAATTGGGTCAAAGGTCAAATCATGTCTTAAATCGTGTCTCAGCTATAACTTATAAACTGCTGAAGCAAATTCGATGAAACTTCACAGAAAGATAGAACACAATGAGAAGGTGTGTCGTGCACAAGAGTTTGGTTCCCTCGCCAAGGTCAAGGTCACTGTCGGGGGTTAGAGGTCAAATAGTGTCTCTGCGATTACTGTAAAACTACATAACTGAATTTCATCAAATTTAACAGAAATGTAATTTGTAATGAGAAGATTTGTCACATATATTACTTATATTCCCAAACCCAAGGTCAATGTCACTGTCGGGGCTTAGAGGTCAAATAGTGTCTCTGCGATCTCTTTAAAGGTGCATAACTGAATTTCATCAAATTTCGCAGAAATAAAAAACATAATGAGAAGGTTTGTCACACATAATATTTATATTCCCAAACCCAAGGTCAAGGTCACAATCTGGGATCAGATGTCAAATCATGTCTCAACAATAGCTCATAAGTGTACCAAAGCAAATTCCCTTAAACATCACAGAAAGATGAAGCTTAATAAGAAGGCAAGACACACACAAGATATAGGCTTTCACACCCAAGTTCAAGGTCACAGTCTGAGGTCAAAGGTCGTTTCTCCCCAATTACTAAAAAGACTTCTTAAGCAAACTGCATTAAACTTCCTGAAATGGTAAGACATAATGAGATGGTATGTCACAAACAAAATTTAGGTTCCCATTCCCAAGGTCAGGGTCACAATCAGGGCACATAGGTCAGATTATATCTCCAAACTGACTGGAGACTGCTGAAGTGAATTTCTTCAAACTTAACCATGATAAAAAGGCGTCTCACTTGCAAGATATGGACTTCCTTGCCCAAGTTCAAGGTTACAATCAGGGTCAAAGGTCAGTTTAAGGGGCCTTCGGGGGCATTTGTTACATACTGTAACATTTCTTGTTTGATCTGGGTTTACAATATTCCTCAAAATCCGTATGGTAGTTTTATGATACTTTCCTTTGATCTTCAGTCATATTCCATGTGGAGAAAATTTGACGACCTTTTTCTCAAATCCAGAGCATAGGATAGTTGCACTGCACTTCCTTTGATTTATTTTTCAAAGGTCCCCCGAACATGAAATTTGTAGTTCCTTGAATGATTTGTATGCATTTGGGAGGTCGTTGGACTCCCAGTCCATTCTAGGATTTTGTCCTTGAAATTGTGAAAATTCCATCCTTTTACAATAGACAATTCAAAGTTCAAAACGCCGTAGAATTTCACTCGAATATCAGAAATTCATTGATCCAGTTTTTAATTAAATCCTTTACAGGACTGTCACGTTATAGCGTGAGTCCTGTCTGACACCATATTATGGTTTTGACCAGTGAATGGTGTGGAGGAACACTAGAGAATATGACTACAAGATCTTTATTGAATGAGGTCTATCTAATAATTGGCAAAGTAGGAAAGAGCCATAACACTATATATACAATGTAGGTAACTGCGTAGTGATCTGAGAGAAGTATTTTAAAGAGTACAGCCCAATATCATAATAGTTTCTACACTAAATGAAGTGTAATCTTTGTAGATCCGGATAGGCTAATTCGTCATACTTACTACCCATAACCACTAAGTTATTTGACTTTTATAACACACTGTCAAAATAAATGGCGGCGAATAAGACAAAAATACCGCAATCCCGCGTGAAAATACCATTAACCGGCGTTCGTACCACTTTTCCGGCATGGACATGGACAGGGTGAATATTGCGATCATAGATGTAGTGGCAAGTTAATACAGAGTTCACTCACTGTTGTAACCAACAATTCAGTAATGATATAGACATACACCAGCATCATAAATAAGAAAAGGTGGCCTTGAAACTTGGTATATAGCATGGAGTACTAGAATACCACCAAGACTGTTCAAATGGTGACCTTGGGTTTACCTTGACCTTTTTTGTGGCATGGTCAAATATGGGAAAATGCTAGAACATAAGATTTCATGGAAAGTTTTGAAGATTTTGGCCTAAAAATGGTATATATGGTTGTCTTAATGAGTACATGAAGATTTATGAGTACAAGTGGTCATGGTCATTCTGACTTTTGACCCAAAACTCATATTTTGACAATTTCAGACATGATAAGTAAAAGCCACCTTGCCAATTGTTCAGGTGAGCGATTCAGGGCCTCATGGCCCTCTTGTTTACCTTTCTAATATTGCACCAATGTTGCTGAGTGTCAGTTGAGAATGGGGCTGACGTAGAGGGCCGCGAGTTCTTAAATTCTCGCTGTTGGCTCTAAAACATAGTTATGCCAAATGTATCTTATATGCCATTAATTGGCACTATCTGGTATATTTCAGTGGTAGCTGTTTTAATGCTCGCCGGCGAAAATGCAAGACTGTCATGGGCAGCAACCTGATGCAGAGTGTTCTGCTTCGGAAAAAGATGGGTTGTATGAAAACGTCACGCCAGTAGCACCCGAGAGAGTCCGAAAGAAACAAAACAGGGACATATCCATATCTTGCTCTGACAGCGATACTTTAATAAGAAAGAAACTTGAGGGATCCAACAGAGAGTCCACTGTTGAAGGTAGGACATGTAAATAAAGTAACACATATATTGATTATAATATGTGTCCATTATACTATATTTTATTATAATATATGCCCCCGTCATTATTTGGCCATATGCTATCACCGGTGTACGTACGTACATCTGTCCATACGTAACTCGGTCCGTCCCGTATGAACAAAAATGGTTTCCGTTCGATATCTTTTGAAAAAATCAGTATATTGGATTCATATTTTATATACAGGTATATAATCATAAAATACCAGTCAAGTTCGAATTAGGGTAAAATCCGTCAATTGTTATGGGAGTTATGGCCCTTTTTCGACTATATTGTGTATGAAAAAATGGTTTCCGTTCATTACCTTTGACAACGTAAGTGTATTGGATTCATATTTTATACACTGGTATATACTAATAAAATACAGGTCAAGTATGATTGAGGAAAAATCCGTCAATTACTTTGGGAGTTATGGCCCTTTTTATATGCCCGTTTTGAAAAAACTGACGTATGATGTCATGGCGCTGTCCGTCCATCCATAAATATTCTTGTCGCGCTATAATCAGTAACCATTTGGGATATCTTCATGAACTTTTATAGGAATATATATTAAGTCGGGGCAATTTTTTGCGTACAAGAATAGTTGCCCCCCCCCCCTTCCTTAGTTTCAAAATTATGCCCTTTGATTTTTTTCCCTACAAGTCTTGTACATTCCATAACTAGACAACCGTTTGGGTTTCATAGCAGTGTGTATGAAGGCTCAGCGACGTGTCACGAACAATAATGGTTGCTCTTCTTTTCTTCATTTTAGAGTTACATTCCTTTCATTAGTTTTCAGGCTATTTTTGTGTGTACTTATCTTTTGCATACCATACTTTGGCAGCCGTTTGGAATATCACGATGAAACTTTATAGCAATGTGCATGAACAAAAGACAATGCGACACATATTACTTAATTTTTTCCTTTTCCCATCTACTCCATATCCCCTGTACCTTTTTAGAAATATTATAACGAAACTTTGTAGGAAAGTGCATAATAATGAGGCAATGTATCCTGAGCAAGGATCACAACTCTGGCTTACTTATTCACTGAATTATCTGCCCTTTCATAAATTTCCTGTTAACTGTATAACTCCTGAACCATTTAAGATATTATAATACAACTTAATGCTGATGTGCCATATACTTTCATTTCTACTCTGATTCAAGAAGGGCAGTTGTCAGTTACTGAGTAAGTATGTGCATTTAGTACTGGTTAACCGCTTAAGAGGTCTAAGCTTTCCCAGGAATAGTGTGGTTAGGTTAACTGACCGTCCCGACATGACCATAGTTGTTTACTGTTGACAAAAAGCAACAAATAAATAAAATCAAGTCAGTAACTTCGCACATTTATTGCAGACCTATTGAAGATGTGCACCTGCCTTGTTGAAAATGAAAACATCATTTTTGACAAAATCATGGCTTGCCAAGTTTAGAAATTTTTCGGGTAACCAATATTTACAGGCAATCTTTCTTAAATTTGCACTATTGTTGCAGACATATGCCCCTGTCTTTTTATCTTGAAATGGAAAAATACTTTTGACAAAATTACTGCCTTTTCAAACTTAGAAATGTTTCAGGTTTTTGCTAACACAGGACGACAAGTTTCTATAATCAATTTTACAATTTCAAGCAGTAAGTCTGAAACTTGGCACAGTTGTTGCAGACATATTGAAGCTGTGCACCTTCCTTTTTAAAAAGAAAATAAGTAATTTGAAAATAAGGGCCTTTTCAAATTATGAAAATAATTCAGGTTATTGCTGGTACACAATGACAAGTTTGTATAATTAGTTCTTCAACGGCTTTTAAGTTATCAATTTTAGGGCATGTCTGGCCGAAACTGTGGTTACTATGGTAACCAATAGCTCCCATTGACTTATAATGGGAAAAATGGAGTCTCCAGTGTTCTCCGCTATTTTAAGCTCACCTTAGCCAGCGGCTCCGGGTGAGCTTATAGGATAGGATGGCCCCGTCGTCCGTCTGTACATCCGTCAACATTTTCAAACTAGTATATATCTAGAGCTGCTACGCCATCCTTGGTTAAATTTTCATGTGTAGCATTATTAGACAGGGCTGCGTAAGGTATTGCGACATGTCTGGCAGAATCTGTGGTTACCATGGCAACCAACAGCTCGCATTACTTATAACGGGAAAAATGATGTTGCCAGGTTTTCTCCGCTATTTTTGATCAGACTTTTTTCAGACTTGCAAAAACCGGGGACACCCTATGGAAACGGTGACAACGATACCTGGTGAAAACTCGGGGGAGAACTGGTATAATGTGTAAATTCGGGTCAAGAGCCCGAGAAAATTCTGGATTTATACTGTTTAAAAGGTGTGGACTTTGTTTACTTTCATTTTAAAGCAAAAGCATAGCTACATACTGCGGAATTTTAGAATTCGGACCCTTGCAGGAGATGTCGATGTTCTTTATTCATTTGTTGATAGTAAAAGTTTGTTGAAAACATCTTCTGCTTTCTCACCACAGTGCGCCCCATTTTACAGGTAAACATTTTCAGGCGCCTTGCTGAACAAATTTTGTTAATTATTCCACCTGTACTTTGAAACAGGATCAAAATAACTCTGCATTTTTATAGAGTTAGATAGGCAAGGTAAGCATCTTATCATGGACAGGGAGCACATTGTTGAAAACAAGGAGATAACCGAGTTTCACGCCCATGTATTGTGATATGGTGAATTAACGGACAGGTGAAGTAGATCATCGGGCAGCAACCAAATTTCTGCCAATATGTAAGAGAAGTTTTATCAGACCACTTCTGTTTTCTAGTTTGCAATGAATTCTAATCAGTAAAATATTAATTCTTGATACTTTTATATTGGCCTCCATCATTTTCCATCACAATATATGCGATGAACTCCGAGACAAAAGCTCTGTGAAGTGAATTGGGACGTAGACATGTTTTTTAGCGCGCCTTTGCGAAGCAAAGGAGAGCTTATGCTATACCCCCGGCGTCGTAGTCCGAGTGCGCGTCCGCGTCCGTGTCTGTAAGCAGTTTAACCTATGTTAGCCATTTGCGTTTAGGTCTTTATCTCATAAAGTATAAGGGCTGGAGTAATGAAACTTGGTACACACTTACATCAGCACATGATAACCTGAATGTATGCACCATGTATGACATTGACCTACCGGTCATGGTCTACTGACTTGGAAAAAATTAGGTTTATGTAGTTTAACCTATGTTAACCATTTGCGTTTATGTCTTTTTTTCTCACAAAGTATAAGGGCTAGAGTAATGAAACTTGGTACACACTTACATCAGCACATGATCACCTGAATGTATGCACTAAGTAAGTAAGTAAGTAAGTAAGTAAATTCTTTGTTAAGAGAGGGTAACCCATTTGGTATAACCAATCTTCCATGGGGCCCGCTTTTAAATCATTATTTACAGAATTAACAGACTATTTACACAAAAACATGACATTATACTATGTATGACCTTGATCCACTGGTCATGGTCTATTGACTTGGAAAAGAATTAGGTCAATGTATGTTAAGCATTTGTGTTCAAGTCAGTTTCGAAGTAGTTACAAGGGTTTGAATCATGATATTTGGTCATTACTTGCATCTGGACAAGCTAGGGCATGTATG
Organism: Ctena decussata; assembly: GCA_963989385.1. Classification (NCBI taxonomy): domain Eukaryota; kingdom Metazoa; phylum Mollusca; class Bivalvia; order Lucinida; family Lucinidae; genus Ctena; species Ctena decussata. The sequence goes on from OZ022498.1 coordinate 127,484,531, forward strand.
TGTAACCAACCATGTAGGACAATGACCTACATTTTTACGCTTTGACAATGACTTTATGATATTTCTTAGTCCCTATATGGGTTACGATACTTTGCACACACTTAAACATGGACAAGATAATTTCAGCAGCATCCTCTTTGTATGGATTTGAGGTAAATTTTATGCTTCATTGACTTTATGATACGCTTCACTGACTTTGTAATATTTCTCAGTCCCTGTATCGGTTAAGGTCTTGATACTTGGGACAGACCTACACATGGACAGGTCCATTTAAACACCATCACCCATGTTTGAATTCGACCTATATTTTTGCGTCTTTGACTTTATGATACGCCTTACTGACTTTGTGATTTCTCAGTCCCCGTATGGGTTAGAGCCTTTATATTTGGCACACACCTATATATGGACATGAACATTTTAACATCGCCATCCTTGTATGGATTTGACATGTATCTTATGCTTCACCGACTCAATCATAATTCTCAGTCCCTATATGGATGGAATCATTAATCTTGGCACTCATATACATTTGGACAAGAGCCTTTAAATATCCACAATCGCTGTGAGAGTCATGCACCTGTAAGGCGCGCTTTGTTGTCTTCTGACAATTCTTGTTGCAAGCATGCGTTTGTCCGCTGCCAGTATGAGTAATCACCGGGCCGGAAAAGCATAGCTGTCTCGAATGTCAGTATGCGAAAAAAAATATGACAGGAAAAAGAAAAGCATTCCCATAGCTCTGCTGATGAAGATAACATATTACGAGGGGCATTTCAGAAATAATGTAAATGATCTAAGGGTAGTCTATTGGTTGATAGTTAGTAGTGGTTTTATATATCATTGGAAAGGTAAATTCAAGTGCTTTAGAATGGTATGCGTTAAAAGAATTTCCAAGTCACTCATGCATGACAGCACGTGCTTATACGTCATAAGGGTGGGGATACTGGAAACTGTACATTTTCACTGAATGTCTTTTGTGTTCTTTTGCTGTTTCCTCAATGAGAAAATGATATATTTTGATAAAGAAACACGTAATACTGTCCTTTAAATGTAAAATAAGAAAGTTGTACAGAAATATTTTCCAGATTCTACACCAGTAACATAATAAATGAGATTTTTTTCTCTGCTATGTGTTTATAAATGCAAAGTTGTTATAGATGCATTATGCCAATAAATTGTGATTTTTGACTTATACACATCCAATTTCAACAAATGACAGACATTTTATTACTGAAAAAAATGAAATGACCTTCTAATAAAAAGACACAGGCTAAATATATCTAATTTTGTTTAATGCCAAAAATTAGAAGGACATATTGAAAACAAAATTCATACATAAAGACTTGAAACTTAATATTTTATATGACACACTGACATTGAAACATGTGGGTGGGTGGGGAAACTTATCGTAAAAAAATAGGTAGGCCACTGACAAAAGAGCATAAAGTGCCGTAAAAGATTTTGACAGAAAACAAGCGTGGCGAATTAAATTTTATTTATTTTTTGTTTCATATCTGTCATCAAACATTCACCTTCACTTAAACTGACCTCAAAACCGAAGCTTAAACAACTTACTATACATTTCAATTAAGCACAGGAAGTGACGTCATCAGAAATGCACATTGTTCCATGATTAGCCGACTTTGCAATGCAAATCTTATGTCTTAGCTAAGCTGATACAATGCTTTTCATATTGGAATATTTTCAGTATAACAGATAATATAAGAGAGCTGCTTGTATCCAGAGTTAAGAAAATATGAATGAGTCTTCACATAAAAGTAAAAAGTATGCAAAGACCAGGAACTGAAACAATCAAAATCCAAATCCAGCCCTCAAACCATAGTTGGAAACAACTAAGATTACAAATAATCAAGATACAGAGAACATATGGCCAACCGAGTGAGCAGCTTGTTCCCAAAAGGTGGCCACTCAGCAAGCCAAACCGAACCAAAAATAATAATAACATACATAAGGTAAAACATCACAGAAACTCTGACACCAAAAACAGGCAACAAAGAAAGAACCACAACAGAACTACCGCCTTGGAACGGTCAGTAATGAATTACTGGGGGGCTTAAATCGATTTTACAGGCCCAACCTCACCCTCAGTTTCTGAAGTGGTACAAAACATTTAGTTGTTTGTTCGGTTCGCATGATAACCCTCTAACTCGTCAATGAATCATCACGGTAAACACATAGATCAAAGTTCAACACCATGAAGAAGCAAAGACGAGGACTCAACAGATACAACGGGCCGTCTGACAGGTGGAGATCCCTGTCCTGCCAAACAACCCCACTAGGAATCTGAAGCAAAAGAAGGTCACCAGTTGAGCCCCGGTGGACCAAGCAACAGACAAAAAGGCTCCGGTCCCAACCAACTAAAATATATAGCTTTAGGTCGGGGCCATCATAGAGTCTGACGACCGATCCCCCGGTGTGCAATTAAAGAGTGCAGCAAAGCTATCAACCGTGATTGGGTTAATCACTAAGCATGCAGACTGTCGCATAACATTTAAATTATAGCCAATACGTTTGTGACGTATTATTATTTTTCGGAATTGATCAGAAAAATCAGTCCTACCCTTAATCTTTTTGAATTTGTATACTAAGTCACCATAAAATTCTGGTTCCGATAGGCCTTGGTGTAAAAGAAATATTCTAGTTTCTACTCAGTGTCCTTACCCTAACAACAATTTTCAAGGCATATTTTGAAGAAAATACCAGTGACTCAAGTTTTTTTTAGATATGCCTATTGGGTGATATGTAAACCTAAAAGTTAAGACAAGCACTAAAACAAGAGCTGTCGTCTGACAGCATAGCTCGCCTGAATAGGTGCTTGCCCATCACACAGTCGCTTTGGTGGTGTGGACTGCTATGCATAAAACTTCAGGCAAGCATGTCCGTAATGACAACACATTTAGTAACAAAAGCTATCTCAGAAATAAGTCTTAAAATAAAATTGAAATTAAAAAAATCCACATGAAATTTCAAAGTTCATGAGCTTGAGGTCAAAGTACTAAGAAGTGGGGGTGGGGGGAGGGGGGGGGGGGCGGCTAGGATGTATGAAAACCTTGAACCATTATTTAACATCAGTCCAAGTAAAAGTTTCAACTGAGTCCATCATGGCACTGTTAAATTATGTCTTCATAAATATAAAACTTTAACCAAAATCTTTAAGATAAAATTCTAAGTCGATGACCTTGACTTCAAGGTCATCCAGTGGGGTAAATATATAGTGTGTAAAAACTCAAAAAAGTGTCTAACATCAGTTCAAGTGAACACTAAATCTCTATTACACATTATGAATCAGTATGCAATTAGAAAACTTTAATAAAGACCAAATTTTCAAAGTCTCTGACCTTGACATCGAGGTCACTGAGCGGGGTGGGGTAGTCCTCTGTAAAACTTTGGACTAATATCTAACTAAAGTGCAAATACAAAAAGAATTCATCGCTGGGTTCAGGTTAAAAGACTTTAACCAAAACATTCAATCAGTAAAAAGACAATTTTCTAAGTCCATGACCTCGACATCAAGGTCACTGAGGGGGGTAGGGGTAGTACCTTGGAAAACTTTGGACCAATATGTAACTACAGTGCAAGTATCAAGGGAATCCATCCATGGGTTAAGGAGATATAGGTCTTTAAAATACTTTAACCAAAACATCCAGTCCAAAAATACTCCCAATTTTCTAAGTCCATGACCTTGACATAAATGTCACGGAGTGAGGTGGGGGTGGTACCTTGTTAAACTTTGGACCAATATGTAACTACAGTGCAAGTATCAAGGGAATCCATCCATGGGTTAAGGAGATATAGGTCTTTAAAAAACTTTAACCAAAACATCCAGTCCAAAAATACTCCCAATTTTCTAAGTCCATGACCTTGACATAAAGGTCACGGAGTGAGGTGGGGGTGGTACCCTGTTAAATTTTGGTCCAATATCTAACTACAGTGCAAGTATCAAAGGAATCCATCCATGGGTTAAGGAGATATAGGTCTTTAAAAAACTTTAACCAAAACATCCAATCCGGACGCCGACGCGGACGCGGACGCTGACGCCGACGCCGGGGTGACAACAATAGCTCTTCCTGAACTTTCGTTCAGGCGAGCTAAAAATCGGTCAACATCCCGAGGAATGGCAGACTCATTTACACTATTTCTGAGGAGCGGGTGTAGCGTAGTGGATAACACTCCAGACTATCAATCCAGGGGTCGCAGGTTCAATCCCTCGCTTCTCCGGTCTTTCGGATGAGACTTTAAACCGAGGTCCCGTCTCTATATGACCTCGTTGTTGGTGGGACGTTAAACCCGAGTTCGCTCACTCACTACACTATTTCTGAAATGCCCCTCGTAAAATAAATAACTGAATCATTCAAGTCATTTTTTTTTAAATCTTCTTTTATTATTTATCAGTTCGCTTTCTGAAAACATCTGGTTGCTACTACACTTTAAAAGACTTCCATAGATTTTACTAAAAATAATTGGCAATTGGCGGCCTGTTCAGTTACCTTTATTTTTTGCGGGTTCGTGTAAATTCTGGAATCCTCCCGCAGAGTATGATCGAATATGATAGGTATTGTTTTGGGTATACAGCCAAAATATAGCAGACTCGGTTTAACTGAGTCTGTTCATGGCCGGCAATGAAATGTGCAACACTGGTCACTCCCCAGCGCCTGCTTCAGCGGAACTTTTTTTTCCCAACAATCTGGTCGATTTCGCGATCCGAAAACAAGAAGAAAGTGCTTCGGATATACATAATGCACCAGTCATTTGCGACCACGATGGGGGCCAGGGACAGCGGGGCTTAAGTGCCGTGATTTTACGTCAGAGGTGCCCCGGCAGTGCCGCGGATACGCCGGGCTTTTGATTCCCCCAAAACAGCAGGAAAAATAGTGACGTGTTTTTAACTAAAATTATAGCGACAGATTGTCAGAATATGGAGTTTTATATACGATCCCCGGGGGGCGGAGACCTTTACCAGGGATTTGACATAAAATGTCCCCCACAGTGCAGGACATATACCAGGGCTTTGCAGAGTGAAAAGTCAATGTCCCCGCTATTCCCCGGCCCCGCGGGGGGGGGGGGGGTGGCGTGGTTGCAAATGACTGGTGCTGCATAACGGTATATTTCGAACTGCATGCCGGTCCAGTTTGCTTCCTGGATGGAAAAAATCTTTAGCCCATTTTATGAGTTTAAGGTACTTCTTTTTGTCATGACAGGCGAATCTCAGTTTAAGATGAATATCGTCATAGCATGATATCTGAAAACTAGATCTGTTTCTATAAAGTTCGTCCCCCAGTCAGATTTTTTCACATGTATTTATTTTCATTACGACTTTTATCTTTTGGTGGCAACAGCTGAAATCGCTGGTGAACATACTGAGAATTTTCACACATACCCAGATTAGTCAGTGTCTTGGAAAACACTGATCAAGGTCGATACATACTGGTTTATAAATTACATGTATTCAGGGTCGAAAAACTTCAGTCTAAAAGGGAAAAGGGAGAACTCTAATAAAAAAAAAACTTAAACGCTGTTTGTACGTGTCCCCCTAACGTGATATAGAATATAACACCAAGTGAATGAATGAGAAGGCTCTTGTTTAACTCTCCAAGTTCATAGAAAGCTCATACGAAAGACCAGGGGGCATGTGGGGATGAAGGTTCGAACCTACGACCCCTGAGTGGCCCTACGACCCCTGATTGGTCTATCTCGTAATACATGTAACACAAGGCATAAGCAAACAATGGACACAGATCAGACTGCACTTCAAAAGCCATGCTCGTTCGAACAAAGCAATGAATAGGTAAAGTCAAAAGTGAAAAGGTGCTGATCATTTTGCTCAGGTTGACTGGAACATCTGATGTTCGCATATGCCAAAGGCCCCTTTTCTCATGGGCGGTCTCTCATATTTATACGGTACATGTAAATTCCTTTATCGTTTTTGACAAACTGAATATTTTGCAGCCACTGTATTATTACACCATTTCTGTCAAGTGTTTGCCTTATACACAATCCAGGGGGGTGGTAGTTCTTAAATTTCTAAAGCAAGGGCCTTGCAAATCCATTAATCCATTATAATGACACAATGTAAATATTCAAATTTGTTTTCAAGATTAAACGGTTTAACTATGCCTTTTATACAAAAAAAATCGCAGATGCTAACACAAAAAATTTCCGCGTCGCTAAAAACTGCCTTAGACCATATCAATTATTGAAAAAAAAACACAATAAAAAAAAAAAAAAAAAAAAAAAAAAACAATCAGATAAAAAAAAACGATCAGATTCTTTTATCTGAATCGCGTTTTGTACATTTTGCAGATTAATGTACAAGTCAGTTTTTTTCCTAATATTATTTAGAACTTAACTGTGAATATTAAAACAGGAACTCTGAATTTAAGTGAAGTCTGTAGATATTGCCGTTGTACTGGTCTTATTTTGTTCTTTCTCTCGCATTTTCGAGACGATGTCAAAGCACCAATGCAGACCATACGACACCACCACGTGGCACCAATACCGAACTGACAGAACATGCGACCTCGCATGCATCAGAAGGCAATATCAACTCGTACACCCAAAAACAAACCCGATCAACGCCAGCCATAACAAGAGCCACGGACGTCGGGCTCGCAGGGAACGCTGTAAACCCCTTTTGCCGATCCCTCCAAAACGAGCAAATACCGATCACCCCACGACCAACAAGGACCAGATCTGCCACACCCGAGTCTAGGCTGAGATGCGCTAATAATGCCTGCAGACACGTTACCTAACATGCGACGATGTCCCATCGACCTTGACACAAGTGACTTCATGACGTCTCAGTGATATTGAAACGAAGTCGCTACGACCGACAAAAACCAGCTTGAAACAATGCATAGCGAATTGAGATGCAATCACAGGTGAACATACCAAACAGACATCTGTTTCAGCCCACACACCCTAATATAAACAGATCTTAGCAGCAGGCATCACGACACGAGCCGCCCAATTCTGTCTTGAAAGCAGAAGCTCACCCACTCCACTCCCGTCAGCATATCCGACTGGCAAGTTCCTAAAAGACCACTTCCAAAACGGACCGGTACCCGGCGAGGATCAGATCCGTCCTCACAAGAATACACGGGGCAAAAATCAGACACTGGTTTTGTCCTTGCCGCTTAGGATGCGATCCGTCGCAGAAGATTTTTATTCCGACTGATATTTGTTGAAACCTTAAAACCCGAAAACAGCTCGACACAGGGCGAAAATACCAGAGCTTCACGAAAGGAAAATGAGTCATAGTTACTAAACGACCTGGTCATCAGTTCATTTGGTAACTACGACTCGTTTCGTAACAGCTCTAATTGTAAAAAAAACGCCCCACTGGGCACACAATATTGAATCAACATTGGATCATTTGGTTGGTTGGTTGGTTTGGGTTTATCGGCCCTTTGAGACAGCATTTCAGTCTAGATCGGGCCGCCTCCTAAAGCGAGAGGGTGGCGGGGGGGGGAGGGAGGGAGTAGAAGAGAGAAATGATAGACGAGAGACAAAATGGCCAAACGACCCCCGCCCGCACCTACTGCAAGCACAGTAGGCCCTTGCCATACTATTATCCAGATCAGTAGACGCCCCGGTACTGGAAGTTATACTCTGCACCATCGCACCGCCCAACCACCACTAACTTTGAATCAACATTGATTCAATCTCATTACATTTCAGTGTTTGTGCCCAGGGGTGTGAAACCTTATTGGGATTCGTAAAAACAGCATTTAATGCCTGAAATTCCTATCGCCTTACCTTAGAATTGTTCGTATCTATCCCATGAACTACAGTAACCAGAAAAAACTCTATACAGTGGGGGGGGGGGGGGGGGGGGGGGGGAGGGTGGGGGGGGGGGGGGGAGGGTACTTACATAAACTCGATTTGTGAAAGGGTATTCTTGACGCTTTGGCCTTAATAATTATTTACACAAGAGATTACGTATCGCATGGCTTTTTTTCTTTACATTTCTTTTATAAACATAGATTTCAAGAGCAAAGTGAAAGGGCGCAACTATTAATGAGCCGCGACGCGAGCAAAAACAACAAAGTGTTTATGCGCCCAGCGGACTCAGATCAACCTGAGCATCTGCCCAGTCTGATCAGACTCTTCGCTAAGAGCTTAAAGAGTAGCTAAGGGTCTAAGCTACCTCCATGCGAACAGCGAAGACTCTGGTCAGACTGAGCGGCTGCCCAGGCTGATATGAGTCTGCGCTGGGCGCACAACCACTTTGTTGGTTTTGTCGTGTCGCGGCTGATTTGTCTATTATTATATTCATGAAAAACTCTGCGATGCGACTCTGAAATTTTCATAGGCCAGGTAAATGCAAATGCATTCACCCCAAAAAAACTGATATTGATATTTACCTTATGCGGGCCCAAGTCAGGCACTCTGTGTATGCAAGCTTCGCATACTATGACCCCGGCGGGCACAATACGTCGAAACGACGACATACTGACGTCAATGAGACTCCATTACGTCGCATCGACGTCAGTGCGTTGCCGGTTTGATGTTATGTTCCTGTTGGGACCAGACTGGATGCTCGTGCCCAGAGCAGACTGGTCAGGGCATAAGCATGTTTTTTGTTCAAAATTCGATAATGTCAAATTAGGAGATTATGGGTATGCACTGGTCTAGGAGGCGCAGTTTACATATAAACTATGCAATTATTCTAGCTAAGCGACTCGTTCGTATACCACATGTTTCCCCGCCATTTTTATTAAAGAAAACATTATTTGCGAGGTCCTGTATAAACCCTTCCAACAGGGATCTACTCATAGAAAAAGAATTTGCTCCTAGAATAGCGAATCCTGAGTTAAACCCCACTGCTAGGTGAGGCAAAAAATGGAGGAGATGTTTCCCAGCGACTTAAATAAAAGCATCGCAAACGACTGCGTGATACCCTGCCACTGCAAACCTTTTTCACACACCGATTTTTCCAGATTTATGCATGTATATAGCCGGGGACAGGGGGAGAAAACTCCCATGGGGTAAATTTGAGCATCACTGGAGGCTTTCATCGCTCTGATCATGTGCTGAAAGTTTCAGAAAAATTGCTTCAAACTCTGATTTTATATGGAATTTTTCATGATTTTATACATGTATATAGTCCCAGGGCAGGGGCAGATAACCCCAGATGATAAAATTTCGGTGCTCATAAAAAAGCTTTTGTTACTTCGATCATGTTTGTGAAGTTTCATCATGATACTCAAAGTAGTAGAGGAACTAGAGGCCAGAAACCATTTTTTGTACATTGACAAGTGCCATAACTCTGTGAGAAATCAACAAAATTTGCCCATTAACAATCCCAAGCGAGACATTCTCGGTACAAATGCTTATGCAAAATTTGAAGAAAATCCATCGATAAATACTTAAGTTATCGAACGGAAACGAAGTGCGGACGGACAGACGGATGGACGTACGTACGACGGACGGACGGACAGACACACGGACGGCCAACGTGGAAACATAATACCCTGCCACTAACGTGTGGCGGGGTGTAAAAAGGTGAAAAATGTTGCTTTTTGCATTAACAGGTATTTTTTCTTTCACCTTCAAATAAGTGGATAAAGATTTCAACAAAATTCGTTGTTCTTAGTTTCTGTTATCATTTATGCCTATGAGTCAATGACAGGCTTGTACGAGCGCAGCCTTTCATGGTAAATATTGTAGACCGATGCCCGATGCTGCAGAATGCGCTGTATAATCAGTCTACCCTTGATGCATTCAATAGATGAGACCAATATCCATCGCTGCAGAATGCGCTGCATGATCAGTGTCTACCCTAGACGCAATCAAACATCAGCTATCATGGAGGAAACTATAGTTGTTATTTTTTTCTGAGGCTGGAAACCACCTTTACAGCACCTTGGCCTTTCTGGGACAAATTATGCTAGTTCTTAAGCGCTCAGTCCAAGCCGGCCAAAACATTCTGACATCGGTGCTAAGTGATATGAAGTCTAACTCTGTGTTACTTTCAAAGCGTTGTGTCATGCCATGTCGAGACAAATTATTTATAGTATGTTGCCAGGACAAGCTCGATTAGTCAAGCGAGCTCGATCGGCAGGGATGGTCGCTGTGATCTACCTTGTTCGGCATCGCTACGGCATACTACCCTAAAATGTTGGACATTGCCAATACATTCAACTACAGATAGAGGAAGTCAACTCATAGAAGCTTGGGAAGTGATCGAGTATTGGTTGAGTAGACACTCATTTGATCGGGAAACGATCGTATAGCGATCTAGTTTGGTTAGGATAAAAAATACCGATCAGTATCCGATGAACTTGACCTCTCTTCGACCAATACCCAATTGCTTCCCGCCCGATCAACACTATCCCTCTTCAATTTGTTGCCCAGATCAATTCGACCACTACCTGATCGCTAGTTGACCGCACTCGATAGCTACTCGACCTTACACGAGCGCAACACCATCCTTCAAACAAGGCATGCAGAGCTGACAACCTCTCCTAAGCTGTACTAAAGGTAGGTTCCCACTGCTGATCAGATCTATCGACCAAGCCCGATCAAGCGATCGGGGGACTGATCGAGCTCGCTTGGCAAGAGTGGTCGAGACGGTCTACCTTGCTCGGCTCGCTCCGGCTTCCTACCCGAATATTTTAGACAGGTTCAAAACTGAATAGAGATCGAGAAGCCATGCGCTCGGGAAGTGATCGGGTATTGGTTGAGTAGAGGTCTAGTTGATCAGGAAACGAACGTGAAGAGATCTAGTTTGGTGGGGATAAAAAAGATACCGTTCAGTAACCAATCAACTCGACCTCTATTCGACCAATACCCGATCGCTTCTCGATCAACGCGATCCCTATTCTATCTGTTATCCAGATCAACTCGACCGCTACCCGATCGTTACTCAACCACATTCGATTGCTTTCCGATCGCTACTAGACCGCTACTAGAACTAGACTTTACAAGAGCGCACTCGACCGCACACGATCCTTAAATCAGATCTGGCAATCTCCTATAAGCTACTGCAAACACGAAGAGATCACATCTACATATTACTAGAATGAATGCTGCGAAGAGGAAGAAAAGTCCGCCTTGCTGCTGCAGTTTTTAATGATGAAGCAACAACCTGATCACCTCAACTCGGCCACAGAAGGCTAAGAAGAGAAGGAAAGGGAGGAAGCAGTCAGCCACACCTGCAACTTCTTTCTCTTAAAGCTCCATCACGGCCTTGACCCTGTCTATCTGCAGCTCTTACCACCTGGCCCACAACTGCAACTGCTCTACCTCCGTGACATTATTATGATGCTGAGCTGATGCCTATCCTTCAGAGCTTCTGAGGTCAACTGAATGCTAACCGAAGAAACCTTCCAAGTATGAGGAGGTCGATCTAGTCGGATCGAGATGTCGTAGAGATCGAGATGGTCGAGTAGAGATCCTCATAGGGCAGGGAGCAAAAGCAGCCTCGTTCTCTTTTACAACTTGAGGCTTTTAGACTAAGATTATCAGCTGTGGCCATACACGACTAATTCACTTTTCTCAATGAACCCTGTACGATCAGGTTGATCTGGTCTGTAGGTCGGGTTGTCGAATAGAGATCGTTTAGGGGCCGGGAAGTTTGCTTAGAGATCTGGTTGATTGTCGGGTTGAAGTTGTGATGGAGTAGTGAGTAGTCATGTTTGGGCCCGATCAAACAATTGGTCGAACTTGGTCGAGAATTTTGGCGATCGAGATGATCGAGTTGATCAGTGGGAACCTAACTTTAACAACAGGAGAGAAAGGAAATACGGGGATCTACCACAAACAATGCTGCTGCATCTGCTGCACAGCAGACCAATCGAAATTTATAGATTTTGTAGTGTTCTCTCACTACGTTTGTATAAACGATTTTCTCGTCCCGTCTAAAACAGTATATACGCCTACATTTGAGCCGCGACACGAAAAAACCAACAGTGTGGTTGTGCGCCCAGCGCAGACTTAGATCAGCCTGGGCAGCCGCCCAGTCTGATCAGAGTCTTCGCTGCCCCTATGTAGGTAGCTTAGACCCTTAGCTACCCTTTAAGCCCTTAGCGAAGAGTTTGATCGGACTGGGCGGATGCCCAGGCTGATCTGAGTCTGCGCTGGGTGCACCACCACTTTTTTGTTTTTTTCATGTTGCGGCTCATTTATATTTTGATACACTGGCCGCTAGAGTATCAGTCGTTTATATAAGAGTTCCACTGCTACAAGACTTTAACCAGTTTACCTAGACTGCTCAGCAGGTGGAACGAGATACCAAATTTCCATAGGAAAATGAGAAATCTTTCGTTTTATTATCCAAAATTGGTCTCAAAACTAATACATGTCCGATGATTTACAAAATTTGATCCGATGATTCACCCCATATGCCCGACGACTCGCACTATATATAGTCACGTGGTATTCTATCCTTTTCCCATGCTCAATGAAATTTGAATTTTTGGGATATTATCAAGTATATAAGGCTTCAGTTACATATATCAAAATTAGCTCTCTCATCATTTGCTTTTGTTAGCATATAAAAATCAAACTGTACAAATTGAGATTTTCCTACCTTTACACACACGGCTTGAGAAATGGGGCGCTAAATTGCGGCTATCATTAAACTTTTTCCCATAACATGTTGTGATCCCAGACGACAAAATTGATTTCTATAGCTCCTGCAATAAGTAGATTTTTAATATGCAACATCGCTTGGCCATGCCGGGAACATAAAATTGAAAAGATCAAAAGTACATACCGTGTAAACATAGAAAATCCCGACTTTACACTTACACTACGTCCGAATTTACACATTGTACCAATTCACTCCCGAATTTTCACCAGGTACCATTGTCACCGTTTCCATATGGTGGAGGACAGGCACAAGAAATCGGCCACTTTCGAAATTCAGCCAGATCCGATTTTCTATCCTGATGTTAGTTGCCCTTGAGCGTTCCTATAGACTTTGTATTGGGAAAATCGTGTCTCAACATTTTTATTTGCTAATATTACATGAAATCTGATGTTTTCATACTTGCAAGAAACAATGGCAGACAAGAAGTCTCGGATGAGTTCAAATATCAGTCAGATTTGAATAGTCATAACATAGTAACTTGCCCATGAGCGTCAAAGAATAAAGTGTCTCCAACTTTTTTTTCGGTCATTTTTTTCTATCTTTTTTAGACTTGCATGGAACGAGGACCGGCACAAGAAATCTGAAAAGTTTGAAATCCTGCGGCAACGGTTTTCCATTGCGGAGTTAGTTGCCCTTGGGCGATCCTATAGACTTTGTACGTGGAAAATCGTGTCTCTGATTTTTATGCCCCCGCAACGAAATGGGTAGGGGCATATAGTTTTGCCCTTGTCCCGACAAATGAACGCCGTTTAAAACTAGCGAATCAAATTCACTCTAAAAAAATCAGAACATGCTGAGGCGTAGAACTTAACAATCGTCCCTCGTACAGTTGTCTAAATGAGGTCTGAAGATTTTGGCCAAAACATTTGTGTATAGAGTCGTTTTAGTGAGTACATGAAGATTTGGGAGTACGAGAGGACAATGTTATTCTTTGACCTTTGACGCAGGGCTCTCATATTTTGACAATTTCAAACATCGCCTCAAAAGCCACTGGGCCAATTTTAACACAATTTCATACACAGCACTCCAGGGGCTGAGGGAATGAAAATTTATTGTAAAGACCATTAAAAATCTTCTTCATCAGAACCAAATTACTGATGACCGTGAAGCTTGGTAGGTACCGTTGGGTACTTGAGTACTATATTTATTGTTCAAATGATGACCTTGGGTTGACCTTGACATTTTTACTGCAGTTTCAAGAACAGTATAATGCTGAAACATAAGATTTCATGGAAAGTTTTGAAGACTTTGACGTAAAAATGGTATATTCAATCGTCTTGTGTACTTTAAGATTTAGACGTACAAGAGGTCAAGGTCAGTCTTTGACCTTAGACCCAGGTTTCTCATATTTTGACAGTTTCAAACATCTCCTCAAAAGCCACTGGGCCAATTGTAACCAAATTTCATATAGAGTCTCCTGGGGCTGAGAAAACTTGTTCAAACAGTCCAGGATACATGACCTGTATGGCTGCCATACTAAGGTGAGCAATTCAGGGCCTCTTGACCCTCTCGTTGATCGGATCTTTATCAGATTTGCAGAGAACGAGGACAGGTACAAGTAATTGGACAAGTGCGAAATAAAGCCAGATCCGATTTTTCCCTCCTGGAGTTAGTTGCCCTTGAGCGTCCCTGTAGACTTTGTATGGGGAAGATCGTGTCTCCACATTTTTAGTCAAGGCGGCTTGACTATATATTAATATGAATCCAAGTTTTTTATGTGATACGTTTGGTGTTTTAATTGCTTACTGATGAATAAAGAATCGATTATACAAGAAAGAAAACTTAAAACCTGTCTGTTAACAGTCTTATGTAGATAACAATTATTAATTGAAACGTGAGACTAGATCTAGATGCGCAAGTATTAAAGGAAATGAGTACTTTGGATTCGATCCGTAGAAATACCGGAACGAGAATGGAGAATAGACAAGAAGTGTAACCCGCACCCGCATCCGCGTAACCCGCATTGGAATTTTATGAATGGCTGAACATGTATGTAGCGGCACAATAAATAATGTTAAGGCATTGAAATAGTTACATATAGGACTAATCATGTCAAACCCACTAAGAAATACGTAAGTCTGATCGAGTTGAGACTATAAACACAAGAAGTCGAATTCAAAGTAGGTAAAATGTGTAATCCGTACCAGCGATAGAATACCCGCGTTGGGAGTTAAAATCCCATAAATGCCCTCTTAGCGGTAGAATGTACGTCTAAAGATGAAGATAAATGATATATAATACGCAATGTCAAATCAAACTAACAAAATATGTGAAAACACGAAAATACGGGAACGCACCAGAATGCACGTGTTACGAACTATGTATGTATATAAATAAATATGGTTTGCAACACAGATACTCCATTTTTAAGGTTTTAACATGGAGTGCTTCTTTGGCAAAAATCATTATTTGAGCCATATACTATTATTGTGCAGCAGAATAACATACACGATACCCTTTCTATTCTATTCTATCCCATAACCTTACTAGGTCGTTGGGGCACCACAGCTGACTTCAAAACAATCCCTTTCCACCTTGTCCTGTCTTCAGCTGCCCTAGTTGAGCTGGCAAAATCCATTCCAGTCCACTCCTTGATATTGTCTTCCCACCTCTTCTTCTGTCTACCTCTTCTTCTTTTTCCTTTCACTGTGCCCTGAAGAATTGTCTTTGCTAAACCAGAAGACCTTGAGACATGACCAAACCACCTTAGTTTCCGTTTCTTGACCAGCGTCAGGAGTTCATCATATTCTCCAATGGCTGCTTGGATCTTCCTGCGAACCTCCTCATTGGTTATATGGTCCTTGTACGAAATGTTCAGTAACCTTCGATAGCATCTCATCTCAAAGGCCTGCGTTCTTTTCTCTAACTCTGCTGTCAAGGTCCATGATTCACAGGCATACAGAAATATGGAAATGACAAGGGAGCGCATTAGTGTCACCTTTGATCCAAGAGATATGTTGTTATCTCTCAAAATTGGTTTCAGCTTGGCAAGAGCTGAAGTGGCTTGTGCTATTTTTGAGAGAACCTCCTGTTTTGAGCCATCATCTGAGACAACTGCTCCAAGCTATTTGAAGCTGCTTACAGTACCCAGCTTCTCCCCCTTTACCATGATCTCCCTTTGGATGCCATCTGCGCTGTTTGTCATCAGTTTGGTCTTCTCAGCACTGATCTCCATCTTATACCTTGTGCAGGTCTGGTCGAGACTTTCAACTAGAGCTTCCAGTTCCTGCTCTTCCTCAGCAAGAGCGTCT
Organism: Ctena decussata; assembly: GCA_963989385.1. Classification (NCBI taxonomy): domain Eukaryota; kingdom Metazoa; phylum Mollusca; class Bivalvia; order Lucinida; family Lucinidae; genus Ctena; species Ctena decussata. The sequence goes on from OZ022498.1 coordinate 127,500,395, forward strand.
ATGTCATCGGCAAACCGCAGGTTGGTAATATTTCTGCCGCCTATGCTAACCTTTCCGTCATATTCTTCCAGAGCATCACACATGATCCGTTAGAGAAAAATGTTGAAGAGGGTGGGTGACAGAAGACATCCTTGTCTTACTCCAACTGTTGTTCTGAACCATTCTCCTGTGCTGCCATTTATCAGGACTGCACTTGTAGCCTTGTCATATAGCTGCTCAATGGTGCGAACTAGGTTTGCATTGATATTGTACTTCCTCATGGTGGCCCATAAGGCTGCATGCCATACCCTGTCAAAGGCTTTTTTGAAATCAATGAAGACATGGTACAGATTCTGCTGATGTTGGAGATACTTTTCACACACGATTCTAAGGTTGAAGATCTGTTCTGTGGTGCTCCTTCCTGCTCGGAACCCAGCCTGTTCCTCAGCAATTATCTCTTCGGCTTGTGGCTTAAGCCTGTTCAAGATAACTTTCAGCATGACTTTGCTTGAATGACTGATGAGGCTGATGGTTCTGTAGTTCTGGCAGAGCTGTAGGTTGCCCTTTTTAGGGAGAGTAATAATCAGCGACTGAGTCCATGGGGTAGACCATTCTCCTGTTCTCCAGATCCTGTTACAGGTATCTATTAAAACATCAATCATGGTCTCCCCTCCAGCTTGAACAAGTTCTGCTGGTATATTATCAACTCCGGCAGATTTTCCCTTCTTCAGTGCTGCTACTGCAATCTCAACTTCCTCACGAAGGATCGGTTGTTGATCTTCTTCTGGGGGCTGACTGCAGTCCAGGACCGTATTGTCACCATCAGTCTCATGGTTGTATAATTCTGAGCAATATTCTGTCCATCTGCTGAGAATCTCTTGTTCTTCTGTAAGGCCTTTCCCAGACTTGTCCTGGATAGTTGTGGATATACCCTGTTTCTCTGAAGTTAGATCCTTCACCAGCTGGTATGCTTTCTTGCTGTTGTTTTTGTTCAGGCAAGTTTCGATCTCCTCGCACTGACTAGCTATCCAGTCCTCCTTCGCTTTCTTCACTGCCTTCTGAATCCTCTTGTTTGCTTCCCTGTATTCTTCTGCTCCTCCTGCTTCATACCTCTTCTTCTTCAAATTTCTCCTCTCATTACAGAGGTCGAGAACATCTCTAGTGACCCATGGCTTTTTCCTGCGACGTTCCTTCCCAAGTATCTCACTGGCTGCATCAGTCACTACTGTATTGTAGGTGGTAATCATGGTATCTATGTCCATGTCATCATCCCTCAGACACGATACCCTTTAGTAGCTCCTAAAAGAAATGGCATTTTCGGAAATTCTATTCAACTGATTGAATTTTTGTTTCATAGTTTTACCTGTACAATGGCGGATCCAGAGGGGGCTCGGGGGGTTCAAACGAACCCCCTTCTCAGCCCAAATGATCTTATTTTCATGGGGAATTTCAGGAAAAATTGATCAAACTGCATAAATCGAACCCCCCTTTCAGCTAATTTGAACCCCCTATCCAAAATTTCTGGATCCAGCCCTGCTGTACAGCACTTGTTTCATATAAACACATCCCCACTATTATTGCCTCTCTTGCAACACAAAAATACCCCTACTCTTATAGCTCCTCTAGAGAAACAAGTACATGTGCTATACAGGAAATCTGATTTGATCAGGGTATCATACCCCACCCTTTGCGGTGAAGTTTTATACTAATATAAATACCCTTTCCTCTGTACGCAACTTTTAAGAAGTGTTTAGACGATCATTTTCTGTTGCATGTCATTTAGATGAACTTTTCATATGAAACTCAAAATAAAAAGATAAATTCCTGTGTTGTGAACAAATGCTTTAAACATATTAAGCATATTCCGTGCCACCCAGGTGCACATGGAAATTCCCGGAAATTCTGCATTTTTTTTTGTCTAAAGACAGAGTGGTACTACAAAAGAATGATTTACGTCCATTATCTAATAAGCTAATCGCTACGTGCCTCTAGTGCCCGATTACCTTAAAATTCTAGTCAGTCACTGTATACTGTATACAGATTGTCTGCGATGTGTACTTGATCGTGTGCGTATGTACGTCCCCAATCTTGTTAGACTCGGGTATAGATTTTTGTAAGAGATAGATGAATAGATTGCCTGTTACGGTAGCAACTTGATACTTTAGTACATCAGCAATGTGCAATTACCGATATTACCAGGTTATTTTGACCCATATTTCAATGTCCACTGATTTCGCATTTTTTGCTCCTTTTATACAGTTAATATATTTGTAACTATTCAGTTCACTGCATTATAGTTTTTAGAATGAAAATTTTGGCCATAAAATCCCCATCAATAGACCAAATAATAATAATAAAGGACTTAAGTATTTGTCTCGACTGTAACAAGTATTAGCTCTCTGAAAACTAACGACTTCATCTCTAAGAACAGCCCAAGCAGTGCAATGATTTACATTGCTGATACATAAATGTCGTCCCGGAGATGGACTGTCACAATGTGGCTTGACTTCTCTGACGGCATTTCGTCAGAACTAGCTTGTTTGCTAATTTTTGATCAACTGTTTTTCATACTTGCAAGAAACACTGATAGGCAAGTAGTCTTGTATGAGTACGAATATTAGAATAGATTTATCATTTAGAGTTACTTACCCTTGAGCGTCAAAGAATATGGTGCCTCCATCTTTTTTCGGTCAGTTTTGATCGGACCATTTTCAGACTATCAGGGAACGAGAACGGGCACATGAAATCGGACAAGTTCGAAATTCTGCGAGATCGGATTTTCCATCATGGAATAATTTGCCCTTGAGCAATCCTATAGACTTTGTATAGGGAAAACCGTGTCTCCACATTTTTATGCCCCCGTATCGTATGATGCCGGGAGCATATAGCGTTTTGGTTGTGTGTACGTTGCTACGTACGTCTGTCTGTACGTCCGTCTATACGCACGTACGTCTTCACGTACGAGATCCTGTTAGACTCAGGTTTAGATTTTTGTAAGAGGTAGATTTCAGGGTTCCTATTATTGTAGCAATTTAAAAAAAATTATGAGGATATATATTAATAGGTACAACAGGAATACACAGAAATTAGGGTGGAATGATCCATATGTCACGGTCCACTGACTTTCGACTTAGGCTTATTTTGCAAGGTTAAGATTTTTGTAAGAGGTAGATTTCAGGGTTCCTATTATTGTAGCAACTTGAAATTTTGTATGAGAATGAATATCTGTAAATACTACAGAATATATAAGAATCAGGGTATGATGATCCATATGTCACGGTCCACTGGCTTCGAACTTAGACCAATTTTGCAAGGTTAAGATTTTTGTAAGAGGTAGATTTCAGGGTTCCTATTATTATAGGAACTTGAAATTTTGTATGAGGATTTATAAGTGCTTCAGGAATTTACACGAATCAGGTAATATTGAGACATATGTCACAGTCAACTGACTTTTTTCGAACCAGCTTCTGTTTTAGCAATACAGTGACTCTGATACTGTATGAAGGGCCGCAGTTTGTGTCAAATTTCAAATGTTGGGGTATACTTTGCCAATGGCCTCTTATATCATACAAGTCTGCCTCTATGAACCTAGTTATCTTAGAAATGCCAGTACCTTAATCAAGGCGCCATCTTACTCAGGGCACTAGGCGGAGGCATCCGTGTACTGTGGGCCCATTTCTGGTTTAGCTCATGTTAATCGTATGTTTTCATACTTGCAGGAAACAGTGACAGGCAAGAAGTCTCTGATGAATTCGAATATTTGTCAGATTGGACTTATCATAACAGAGTTACTTGCCCTTAAGTGACTAAGAATATAGTGTATCTAGCTTTTTTCGGTAATTTTTGATTCGATCTTTTTCCGACTTGCAGGAAACGAGGGCAGACAAAAATGCTCAGATGTTCGAAATTCTGCCAGATCCGATTTTCCGTTGCGGAGTTAATTGTCCTTGAGCGTCCCTATAGGCTTTCTATGGGGAAAATCGTGTCTCCACATTTTTCGCTCAGTTGTAATCGGATGTTTTTAGCTCCCTTGAGCCCAAGGCTCCCTTGGGGGTGGGCGGGGTGGAGGTACAGTACACGTCGGTTGTCCGTTGTCATCTGTCGTCCATCGCCCGTCGTCCGTCACTATTTTGAACGACTTCTCAAAAGTACAGAGCGGATCTTAGTAAAATTTTACTTGGAGTCTTAAGGCAAAGAAGGAACAAATGTCTGTAAATTGAGTTGGAATCCGTCAACTTTTCTGGGAGCTAGGGCAGATAACTCTGTTTTAGCATAAACATCTTCTCCGAAGCCAGAAGAACGAACGGAAATTTTGCAGGTAACAGCGGGAAAGCCTGCCCACTCAAGTTTGTTAAAATCAGGAACGCTTTTTTCCGTTTGCCCCCGAGGCAGGGTCATGAACTTTGTGAAAACCAGGACAGATTATCGCATGGACTTAATTACAGTGGGAAAGAAGTCGTGAATGATATTTTATCTGAAAGCAATTGGCAAGTCAGAGTGAAATTTTTATGAAGGCTTCTGGTATAGGTGGACCAGCAATATGTTTCTTTGGTCATAATTGGTCATCTACGCTTGGAGCTAGGGTTGATAACTCTGTTTAAGCAATGATTTTTTTTCTCCGAAACCAGAAATGCCAACGAGATGAAAATTTGCAGGCAGCATCAGGAAAGCCTGCCTACTGAATTGCAAAACAGCTTACACAGTGTATTTCTCAAAAACCATTGATATCTATGATGTGGAATTTGGTAATTATAGTAAGCTCCATGGTCTCAGGTGGGCAATATAGGACTACTGGTCATCTTGTCTCTTTTTGGAGAGAGGGAGATAGGTAGGGCTTGTGTGAGTATGATGGGGTTGGGTTGATGGGACAAGGATCTCATGGGGCATCATCGGTGTCTTACAGTTTTCTAGTTTTATGATAAAGAAACTTAGGGCTTCTACACACCGGTTCAGCGTCTTTTTCAAGCATTTGTGTGTGTGTGTGTGTGTGTGTGTGTTTTATCCTTCCGTACAAAAGTTTTTAACTTTCGAACGAGGGCTTTGATACTCTGTGAATATGGTCACCCCAGAAAATAAGTATATAGCTGTTTCAATGTTTTTGACCCTTTTTTCAGAGTCATGCCCAGATAAAAGCTCTCATTAAAGAAAGTTTGTTTTCGCTACTTCTCCTAGAGATTAAGACGGATTTTCGTAAAAATAAATTCATGAATATATGTTCATATGAAGATGTGCAGTAAGGTTAGGGTATACGATTTCGGCCATTTTGCATGAGTTATGCCCCGTTTTACGTATTTTGGACCAGGTTGATAGGGTTTTTTTTGTCTCGCCTGCGAAGCAGAAGCGAGACATATGTATTGCTTTTCCGATGTCAGCGGTAGCGTCGGCGTTCGCGGTGGGCGGTAGTTGTTTTTGTTAGGTTGGACAACTAAGTATCTGATGTAACAAGAAAAAGAAACGACAAGGATTGGTCGACTACAAACCGGTTTAGCCCCCCCCCCCCTCTACTCTTCCCACCCCCTATACCAAAGTAATTTCATTACTGGCTGTCCCAAGGCGGCAGTTTTGTTTTGGTTCTTTTGATTGTTTTACGTTAGTGCTATGTCTATTATTGATACATTGTTTTTATTATTCATGCTAGCCCGTTGACCACCTACATGGGAAATGGCTTTTGTCTTTGCTGGTGACTAATTTTGTGTTGTCTCTTTCCCAATTGGTTTCTTGGGTTGGATCTGGAATTGAATTGTGTCAGTTTCTGAGAATTTTCCTCCATACTTTAAAGTTTTCGAATTAGCTCAGTTTCTCAAAAACAGTAAGGGCTAGAGCCATGAAACTTTGGCCATGCATGCATCTGGAAGAGAAAAGCTTACAGCCATCATCAACATTGAGTTTCGACCTTTATTTAACGGTTCACTGACTTCGCATTTTTCTATCGAGTTCTTGCGTTCATGTCAGTTTCTTAAGAACTGTATGTGCCAGAGCAATGAAATATGAGTCATGAATAAAGTTCAAAGCCATCGTCAGTGCTGAATCTTGACATATTTTGCATGCTTCACCGACTGCAATTTTTAGCTCGCATGCACAGAGCTATTGTACTACCCCCGGCGTCCGCGGCTGCGGCGTTAGCAAAATGTTAAAGTTTTACGTTGAAGTTTTTATGATCTCATAGTTTCTAAACCGTTTGATCGATTTGAATTATAATTGGTATGATGATAAATATTGGTCCAAAATTATGTTCTGTGCCATCCTCACCCCTGGTCATGACCTGTAGATCAATGTCAAAGTCTTAGAAATTTTATGTTTAAGTTTTACGTTAACGTTTTTAAGATATCATAGTGCCTTAAACCCTTCATGTGTTGTGAATTGTATTTGGTATGATGATAGATACTCGTCTAAAATTTCATTCTGCACCATCCCAGATACCGGTCCAAAATTTCATTCTGCACCATCACACCCCTGGTCATGACCTAAAGGTCAATGTCACGGACTTAGAAATATTGTGTAAAAGTTTTACGTTTAAGTTTTTAAGATACCATAGATCCTAAACCTTTCATACGTTTTAATCATATTTGGTATGATGATAGACATTAGCCCAAAATTTTATTCTTCGACGTCCCCATAGGTCAAGGTCATGGACTTGGAAATTGTTTATTAAAGTTTTTAAGATCAGATAGTTTCTAAATCCTTCGGTCGATTAGAATGATATTTGGTATGATGATAGACATTGGTCCTAAATATTATTCAGCACAATCCCCACTCATGGTCATGACCTATAGGTCAAGGTCACAGATTGGAGATAAGAACTCAATAAGTTTTGCTTCCGTTCTGATCCCTTTAGTGTTCTCATTTTTATTGTAATTTTGTGAAATAAAATATGTTTAAACCAAGGTCACTTATATAAAGGTAAAAAAAGGGTAAAGGTTTCCCATAGCCTACTAGCCGTAGGGGCAGTGGGGGTTAGAGACCCACTGTATCTTGGGCACAGCTGATGAAAGGCGAAGCCCATATCTCTCCTTTCTCTGCATTATCCTTCCCTGATTCGAAAAAGGTACCCATTTACTGCCGGGTTGACAGAGAGAGCTTTCCAGTCAGATGGCGACGATGAGCCGCGAACTCACGACCTTCCGGCGACTTTCTGCACCATAACCGAGACACTCTAACCTCTCGACTACGGCGCCTCTCACAGATATAGAATTTTTATATTATAATTTGAGATGTTGTGACTAAATCTCCTTAATCCTTTGATAAATTTCCTTCATACTTCCTAAGATGTGAGGTATTGGTCTAGATTTTTATGCGGTACCACCCTAACTCCCTTGGTAACTTAGGCCAAGGTCATGGACTTATAAATATTTTGTTAAAATTTTTGGTTAAAGTTTTCTAAAGGCACAGATTTTCTTAGTGTGTAGGTGGATTCATTCGTTACTTAGAGTTTAACATGGTGGCATAATCACCTGCCTCACTGACCGTGGTTGTCAAGATCACATTCTTAGAACTTTGCTTTCATGATGGGCAAGCACCAGTTCAGGCAAGCTATGCTGTCAGGTGACAGCTCTTGTTTGTTTATCAAGAACTAGAAGGGCTAGACCCATGACACCTTGGGTCATGCATACATCTGGAAGAGAAATGCTCAAAGCCACCATCAATATGGAGTCTTGACATACTTTTATGCTTCAGCGACTTGGCAATGTTAGTCGGGGTTTCGCGTTCAGCTCTGTTTCTCAAGAACTAGAAGTGATAGAGCCAGGAAACCTGGGCTGTGCAAAGATCTTGAAAACTTAATCTCAGTCGCTATTGATATTGCCTCTTCACCGAAACTTTATGGTTCACTGACTTTGCAACATTGCTATTGTGTTTTCTGGCTTAGTTCTGTTTCTCAATAAATTATAATGCTTGAGCGAGGCAACTTAGGCCATGCTTACATGTGGAAGACCAGCGTTATGTCTTGATCTACATTTTCCAGTTCAGTGACTGCTCGCCTCCAAATAACAGAAGCAAGTTTTAGTTGTGGTATTTGAGATTTTAATTTTACGTCTTCGATGTCATCAGCGGCGTAAACTCAAGTTGCTTCGGGTTTCCGATTTATCCTTGTTTCGTGACAAAGCGTAGGCAGGTTGGACACCGCATTCCTCGGAATATTTGTACGGCCAGTTTTGCCCGACTCTTTTCAGAGGCCCTCCCAGGGGTGGGGGTCAGTGCTCCCTTGCTCCCTGAAAATAATGCCCTAATCTCCCCAGCTCTCTTAAAATATTTTCTTGTGCTCCCTAAAATTATTTTGCTACTGCTCCCCAAATCCCTAAAAGTAATTCATCTGCTCCCCAACTCCCTGAAAATATTCTAATGTGCTCCCTAAAATTGTTTGGAAATCATCTCTGCCGCAGTCCCCCAGAAGCCAAAAACAATTTAGAAAATCATATTCTGACAGAGCTCCCTAGCTCCCCAAAATTAAGAGCTTGCTCCCTAGCTTTCTGAAAATAATTACTATGGCTCCCCAGCTCCCTGAAAATAAATGTCCATTCTCCCCAGCTCCCCAAAAACTCTGAGAGAGCCTTTTTTCATATTTGAATCATTGATGCAGGATAAGAAAAGAGTTGATACATATTTGTCAGTGTTCTTTCCTTGAAGAATTTAAGGGCTGAGTTTTCTGTGAAAAAGCTCGTTATCACTTCTACTCTTGGACTGTTCAATGGATTCCTGGAAACTAAACTATGCAAACTCATACTGGTATGAAGATTTGCACTAAGGTGAACTTTTAAAATTATTGCCCTTGTGATACCTTCGTATTATCCTGTTTTTTTCCTTGAAGGATGTTAGGGATGAATTATGCCCCTTTTGAAGTTCTGATGGGGAAAAAAGTTTTGTCATGACTACTGCTTCTGAACCATTCGGTGACACTGGGGATGTAAACACGTATTGATATGAAGATGAGCATTAAGGTTAGAGTATTAAGTTCCGTTCCTTTTACTATGAGTTATGCTCCTTTTGGATACCCTTAGCACAATTGCATAAAGTTTGGGCCATTTTTGCTCCGCTTCCTACCTGACCATATTTTGATGCATGGATGCAGGAGAAGAAAAGAGGGAGCACTTATCTTTCCCCTGTTTCCCGGAAAAGTTTTAGGGCTGAGTTACGGCCCTTTTAAGTTCTTAGTGGATTGGGGTTGATATCGCTACTCATTGACTGTATTAGTGAAAAGTATGCAAAGACCAGGAACTGAAACAATCAAAATCCAAATCCAGCCCTCAAACCATAGTTGGAAACAACTAAGATTACAAATAATCAAGATACAGAGAACATATGGCCAACCGAGTGAGCAGCTTGTTCCCAAAAGGTGGCCACTCAGCAATCCAAACCGAACCAAAAATAATAATAACATACATAAGGTAAAACATCACAGAAACTCTGACACCAAAAACAGGCAACAAAGAACCACAACAGAACTACCGCCTTGGAACGGTCAGTAATGAATTACTGGGGGGCTTAAATCGATTTTACAGGCCCAACCTCACCCTCAGTTTCTGAAGTGGTACAAAACATTTAGTTGGTTGTTCGGTTCGCATGATAACCCTCTAACTCGTCAATGAATCATCACGGTAAACACATAAATCAAATTTCAACACCATGAAGAAGCAAAGACGAGGACTCAACAGATACAACGGGCCGTCTGACAGGTGGAGATCCCTGTCCTGCCAAACAACACCACTAGAAATCTGAAGCAAAAGAAGGTCACCAGTTGAGCCCCGGTGGACCAAGCAACAGACAAAAAGGCTCCGGTCCCAACCAACTAAAATATATAGCTTTAGGTCGGGGCCATCATACAGTCTGACGACCGATCCCCCGGTGTGCAATTAAAGAGTGCAGCAAAGCTATCAACCGTGATTGGGTTTATCACTAAGCATGCAGACTGTCGCATAACATTTAAATTATAGCCAATACGTTTGTGACGTATTATTATTTTTCGGAATTGAACAGAAAAATCAGTCCTACCCTTAATCTTTTTGAATTTGTATACTAAGTCACCATAAAATTCTGGTTCCGATAGGCCTTGGTGTAAAAGAAATTTTAATCCGACATCAAATTTTGAAACCAATTCATGGTGTCTGCGATAGAATTTAGAAAAAGCCTTTCTAAGCTTATGATACCGATAGCCCTGTTGAAGAAGTTTAGCAGTTAAACATTTATTACGAGCATTAAAGTCATCTACATGACTACACACTCTAGCAAATCTTATAAGTTGAGAAATATACACTCCGTAAGAGGGACGACGTGGAACGTCACCATCCAAAAATGGAAAATTAACTATATCAAAGTCAAAGTCATCACGTTTATCATAAATTTTAGAAGATACAAAACCGTTAGAAATAGATAGATGTAAATCCAAAAAGGGGGCCTCGGTATCTGAAGTATTAGCTTTATTCAATTTAAGTTCAGGTTGGTAAATTTGGTTAACCATGCTTTCAAAATAAGGATTATCAATATTCAGAA